>RSEF01000001.1:698118-711138 GCA_003993805.1 Himantopus leucocephalus | reverse complement strand
AGTGTCTCACCTGAGCTGACAGCGGTTCCCCCTGCACGCTGCAGAGCAAGACAGAGGAAGTGCTTTGAAGGACTCAAGCCATGCCTGATCCCCATGACACGACTACTTTCACAGTCAGCCTTTTCAGTGTAAACACATCTCCCCTTGAGACGACTCTGCAGTGCCTTCATCCAGCTCTGAGGTGCCCAGCAGCAAACTTAAGCAGCCCAAGTACCTATATTCTGCAGTTGGGTCTCAACCCCATAAATCTCCTCTAGCACATACTCAGACCTCTGATTTTTGAAGTGTTTGACCCTGTGCGGTGCACTGGTGGATCTGAGCAAAAAGGGAAGCTTGGCAAGCTGTAGAGTGTGGGGGCAAAGAGGCAAGCTGTGGAAATATTCCATAAGGAAGAATATCCTAAATCCTTGCTCTTTGTTCACCGTGGACTTCCCAGTGCCATTTAGGAAGCTGTTTCTCCTCACAAACACCATTGTCTAGATAAGTAGTCCAAAACTAAGTCTAGTATCTCTCCACATGCATCTGAACACGTATAGATAAAGCCATTTCACCGCAGCAAACAAAATGTGCTGTGTTTGCATGGCCCAGTTTGAGTTTGTAGTCAACACAAAAATCAATTCAGCCAAACCCTGACAAAAAGACCAGCCTGTTCATTTGGTTCCCACTTCCCACCTGTAAAGGAGATCCAAGGGGATTTGCAGAAAACAGCTATGGGCTGTGCGGTGACACTAAGACACGATGTTAGCAAACTACAGATGTGCTCTGGCCAAATGTCCCCAGAGGTCTCTCCTCCCTCGCCCCAGGGTGAATTCAGCAATGATATGATCAGCTCCAGGTCCTCTAACGGTGTAGGCCTTGCAGGGCTGTCAGACTTCAAATACCTTTCATGATTTATGCATTTGACATGCGTGTCACCTCTCCGCAAGGCTCAGATACAATCTCAGGCACTGACAAGGGAATGAAAACCATTTGGCTTAGGTACCAAATTTCCAGTCAGGAGAACATGACTTTAATATTTGCCTCTTCCCCAGGTAGCTCTTCATATTTTGCAATTTGCAAGCATTACCAGAGGGCTTTTCGCACCTGCCTGGGAACAGAAGTCAGGGCTTCATCATGGCAGGTCGAATCTAATGCCCTCTGTCACAATGACTTTCAGAGCGAAAGTATCCAGCTTGTGGTTGGCTCTGCTATATAAAATCAATGCTTCACCCACCGCCTGCTCGACAAATCAAGAAAAATCTGGCCAATATCTAATGCTGTTTTAAAAGTCCTCTGGAACTCACTGGTACAGCAAGTAATAGGTCAATCGGTAGCGGCTGCTTCTGCCTACAGGTTACTTATTCCTGGACTGCAAAATAGAGCTGTGTTAATGATCCACTTTTAAGTAGCACTTACTGGAAGGCTGGATACCTCAGCTTTAAAACTAAAAACACAACTCAAAACTGAGTATGTACAAGCAGAGCTAAGCACCTCTTACATCAGAACACCACCAGTAAGTCAACCAGCTTACAAATTAAAAAGTACAAATCACTGATTTAAATCACACTGCTTTCCGAAGAGGGGATGTTTAAAGCCCTAACATGAATTGAGTTTTATCAGCCTAACTGTGCATCTCTTTCCTATTTCCATCAAACACTTGGCACTGACCAATAAACTAGAAGGGCCAAGACGCGAGGGGGAAGGAAGGGATGGATAAAGCGTTACCTGCTCACTCGAAGCACAGCAGCCATTGAGATCAGGGCACGCCAAGCAGCGGAACCTGGGAGCAACCCAGCTGTATAAAGACATTTAGCGTGGCTGACAGCTTCCTACCTGCACTAAAGCACATGGGTTTCTTACCTGAAATTCATCAATCTGTGCAAATTACTTGCCAAATGCGAACTAACTCAGGCATAATTTGCATAATCAGTGACATGAAGCTGATGGTAACATCACAGCTACCTATCCACCTATTCCCAGGAGCTGAAGAAGTGCTAGTGTCAGTGCATACCCTATCCACTATATGTATCTCACCCAGGAGACAGCTTCAAAATTGCACAGCAGTGCCACTCAACAGAGTGCATTTTCTGCATAAGACGTGTGTGTGCTCCCCGCAGACCCATGGGGAGCCTGCAGCCGTGCCCCCGCTACCTTGGACCTGCTGAGTTCAGGTCACAGCGGCATTAAAAATGCAACCTGACATGGCCATGCGCGGTCCAGGATAAGCATGTGATGGCTGAAGCCTGAATAAAATCTTTTTTCTTCCAGGCCATTGCTGGCAAAGCCCAAGTATAGGACAGTGCAAACCCACGCACAGTGCCAGCATCCAGACCTGGATGACCCTATAACATGGGGCAACCCTCACAATTGCCTACAAGCTTCTAGTGTGCTTTTGTCAAAATGTATTAGGTAAAATGATCATCTGGCTCTTTTCAACTAAAGTCACAGTCACCAAACCCTGGGGAGGCTATCACCCCACCTAAATATCTGTCAGACCAAAACAAAGCTAATTTGCATCTTTACATTGATGGTGTCTGCTTGAGGACATTCAATTATCTGACAAGCCTGGGTGTGAAAAGGATTGATGTTCCCATTTTCCCCAATTACTCATAAATCTATCTGTCTCTCCACATCATACACATCTTTGGAGAGCACATTAAGGACTTTATTAACATTTTTCCACTGTCCAGAAAACCCTTGAGAAGGTTTTCCCCCACCCATAACCCAAAAAGGCAGCAGAGGAAAACGTCTGTGTGAACCCATTGAAGCCAGCTCCGTGGCAAATGTTTTCTGTTTTGAAATGGAAAAACAATTATTTTATAAACTCCCCATGAAAAGCTAGTCAGGGCGGGGGGTGGGGGTGGGGACCAAAAGGAAACATTTGTCATTCCCCCATGGCAGAGGAAAAAACTATTTGTCTCCATCTCCATGGGACTGCCCCGGTCTAAGCCATTCTTCTGAGGAGTCCTGGGCTCTGTGCTCTGAGGCCAGGCTTCTCGATCCCAAAGGGATCCTGCAGGCACTTGGCTCCCACGCCCTGGGGGGGGGATTCTGGAATCACCAAGGATCCAGGAATAGTGTGCAGAGCTACTGCATGCATCCAAGTCACCTTGCTGGGGACAATAACCCAAGAAAGAACCGCAAAAATGACTGGAGCTATGAAAAAAAAAAAAAAATGAAAAGCTTTGCTTGTAGTGAAAGGCATCTTTATATGTGCAGTTCATCTACGAGAAGGTTAAAAGGTGGCTTGATCACAATTTACAAGGGGCTGCACTGAGACACAGATGGATCTCAGGTCTTTTTTTCTCCCTGCTATTAAAGAGCCAACACTGGGAAGCTGAAGCTAGACAGATTCAGATTAGAAATGAGGTGTGAATTTTTAACAGAGCAGGTAATTAATCATTGAAACAGCTTACTCAGGGATGTGGAGTATTATTCTTCATTTGCAGTCTTTAAATAGATGCTGGATTCCTTCTTAAAGGAAGATATGCCAGGTCCCAAGGAAGAGTCAGGGGCCCAGTGCAGGATTATTGGCCAAGCCCTTTTGCTCTGCCCCTACTACATGACACAGGCTTAATAACCATACTGCACTATCCAGGCTCAAAAATTTCTGGAGGATGTTCGTACCATCTAAGCTTAGATATGTCTAACCTCCCTCTACAGCCAAAGGAGGCAGGGAGTCTTCTCCAGAGGGTAACGTACAGCAGGGGACAAACTTGCGTGCTCTGAACAGCCACTTTGCATAGCTAAGGTCATTTGTAACCAAGTTTAAACACTAGCAAACTTAAGATAAGGTCATAGTCAGAAAAACACCAAGACACCCGTATGTCGCAGCCCTCCCCTCCCTGCCCCGCTCCCTCCTTGGAGGTGCAGAGAGGCACAGGAGGAAGGCAGCGAGCTGGCGCAGTGGCAGTAGCCCTCTACCTGCTGTACCTCCAGACTCACGCTGACTCGCATAGCACCAGAGAGTCACCAGACAAGTCCTACTGAACCTGCACTCAGCTCCTCACCCAGCTTTGGGCCAGGTCGCCCTCACCAGTGGGGAAGCACATCCATTTTAGTGGCTTCAGCCATATAATTAAACAAGCCATTGCTACTTTCTAGGTGCTTCTGCTTTAGGAGAGAGGAGTTTATTTCATACAAAGGCAGAGCTTACCAAGAATATATGATGGAATAGCAAGAACCAACTGGATCCCAAATAAGCTTAGAAGAAGGGACAGATGACCTCTTTCAGGTACCATTGTGGAAAGTAGCTTCACATCTCTTCAGTGGTAAGACTTCCTACAAATCCTTCACATTTTTTAAATAACAGTAATTCCTTATACATCTTTACAAATATTTGCCTTTTTCTGTGCTGTTAAGACTTGCTGTTGCCAACAGATATTGCCAATTTATGTTTGAAATGGAAGGAATGAACCATCACAATTTTGGACATATTTGAAAAAAAAAAAAAAACAAAACTGAAAATAAATCCCTCTCCAGAAAAAAACAACAGACTTAAAAATTTTACCAAACCAGAAAACAATTCATATCCAGATTCACGACCAGATCTCTGTGAAATCTGGTTTAGCAAATCACATCCTGCAGTAAGAGCCAATGTTTCTCAGCAGAAACACAAAACATTTCAGGCAGCAAATCTGTCATGTGTAGTTCTGTAACAAAGACCACCGCGACTGGCGTTAGACTAATCACCTTGCTTGTACGCAAAGGTTACAGCAGACTAATTTTTATAATTACACACGAAGTGTTGAAAAATTAGGTGTATGGCAATTACAAGATAGAAAAAACTGCACCTTATTCTACAGGAGCTAACTCCAAGAAGCACACATGTTCATTTGATGATACGATCCCTCACTGTTTCCTCTACGTAGTTCTGGAAAATTGCATCACTGGGTTATAGGCTGTTTGCTTTATCAGACTTTCCAAAATATTTCTGGTTTCAGCTTAGTAGCTGCAACATCCGCCCTTGCCATGAATGTTTAGGATTGATATACCCAGGACATCAGTTTATCATAACAGAAAAAATATATATATACACACACACATATGTATTTTATACATAGGTATATATTTCTAGATAAAAATGTTTCCTCTAACAGTTTGACAGAGATGTGACCTTTCCCATTGCTGAATGCTATTACATTTTCACTACGAATGAGTAGCAGAACTTAGGTGTTAACACACGGAATAGCCAGGCATTACTTATGTGCTGCTCATCTGCGATGCCTATTTATGGATCTTGACATTTCCCTGAAGTCAGTCGCTCAAGGAAGCAGCTATGGCCATTTAGAGGGCTTAAAGAGTGCAACCTAACCTAACAAAATCAAACAAATTTTTGATGACTCACTGTCCGACGCATCAGTGGTACCAAGATCAGCTGGGAAGGAGGACTTGCCCATCTCTTCATCAATCACATATATGAACTGGAATCACAGTAATGTTAATTGATATATGGAGCTAAAGTGGCTTTAGAAGGATATCTGGGAAAATAATTATATACAATGCAACATTTGCTGACACTTTCCAATCCGTTTGGCAGCATGATGCTCAAGGAGCACAGAAACAGCCAACATTCAACCATGCCCTTTAAGCAGTTTGCCTGTAGAGACAGCGCATGACTCACAAAGCAGGGTATTCTCAGCTGAGACAGCAGCTTCTGAGTCAGCAGCGAGCAGCCAAATGTCTGCTAGTAAAGGTGATAAAAAGGTCGGATTGATAACTTCAAGTGAAGGAGGAGCTGGTAACAAGTTGAGCTCGCTACCTTGGGCAGCACACTTTGGGTGGAGATGCTACAGGACATTCTCCTGGTGCTGCAACTAATCAGTGAAGCAGTAGGTCCATTTTGGACTGATTTATTCGTCCTTGTGGATATATCTTTCCAAAAACAAGCCGTTCCCTGGAAGAAGAGAATGACACATGGGGCACTGCCACACAGAAATTATCCTGTGAGTTCTTCTTAAAGAACAGGAATTAAATAGCAAAACTGTTCTTGACATTCATGGACTTAAAGCAAAACACATCCTTCCTAACGCTTATCTGCCCCTTCACAATAAATTACACTTGCAATTATATCTCGGCATAAAAGGAAATTCATGAGTCAGATGTTGAATCAGCCCCTGGGGTGCAGCAGGGAGGGGGCCACACAGAGCCCCAGTGCCTGCTGCTGTCACCACAGAAGGACGAGTACCTTTCAGGGACAGAGCCGGCAGGACACAGCAGTAACTCTCAGACAAGGTCCTGGGTTACAACATGATTCTCTACAGTACTGCTAGCCAGAGAGGACAAGAGTTTCACAAGTAAACATGATAGCTGGCCATTGAGAAAGGTCCCTCTTTTCTTGCATTGCCCTGTAAGCCAGGAATGATGGCAATAGGAAATGAAGACTGTAAAGATTAAATCAAATTTAAAGGAACCACACTCAAGACGATACTCGCATTTCAGAGTTTCCCTGTACTTGGTGAGGGGTTCAGAGTGTGATGTGCACACCTCAGAAAGAAACGGCTACAAAAACTCATCACCACTTTATGTGCTGTGTGTACGTTCTGCAATGGCATTTTACTTACCTGTTACCAGTAATAGCACCAGAAAGAAGACCCCAAGAAAATCTTTAGCGTAAATGTGAGAAAAGTATTACACACGCAGAGTGAGAAGTACTGCAATTATGCCATGAGTTGTACAATAGCTAAAGTTTCCTTTTCTTCGCCCAGGCTATAGATTCAGTAAGGGGGATTGTGCTTACTTGACACTGGTAGGGGAAAAAGTAAATGTGGAGTGAAAGCTCTCTAGGATGAAAAGACTCAAGTATGAGAGGACTACCACCCACCAGTTCAAAACTGCTACACTTTTTCCAGTCTCTAAATATAGGTCTGTAAGACAGCAATCAACTGAATTGGACCATCATGATTCTGGAAACACAGGAGATTCAGATGTACTGGGATGAGAAGAATTAAAGCCAGAGCAGTGCACCGGGAACACAGAGAGACTGGTGCATAACCTGTGGGTGTGAAGTCTGGTGTGAAATCAGAGTGCCCCTCCTATGCCACGAAGCCAAAAGTTCTACCTGCATGCCTGGGGGACAGTGCAAGGGCATAGCAGGGCGTCTGAAGGTGCAAAGCCCTCTGGAATAGCAGTGGCACGCTGCTTAAAGTGCGGAGAGACAACCTTGGTGCAATCACAACCCTGCTGTTTTTTGGGCACAGCCACTGCTACCAGCTGTCTCACAGACTGACTGGGCAGCATCTCAGAGAGCACTAACTGGCATGGGCCAAACCAGTCAGGGAATGTGCTGGTATTTAAGCAGCATGGGCAATCAGAGAGCCAGCACTCAAGGATGCTGTGCGTTATTCTGCAGCATATTTTCAGCCAATGTATGCCAGGTTTGCACCATCCCTTGCCTGAGGGATCACATCCCACCCCTGAAACACAGCCTGCTTAGGGAGGGGAAAGACGTCGCAGCTCCTCCCTCCTCCTAACTCTTCATATCTGGGTTGTATCTGTCATCACAGAAAGCTACCTCTTCTGCTAAGGTTGTTTCCTCTCCTCGAGGTCTGTTACTCTCTTTCCACGCTTACCTGCAGAGATCAAGGGTGCTACAGAAAATCAGAGCAGATGCTACAGAGCTATCAGACGGCAGTGATCCCCGGCTGATTGCAATACAGCCCTTTTAGTTCCTTGAGTCATTTTGCAGAGAATTAGGAAGCAGGGAGTTCCCTGCAGCATAGGATATTGTCATTATGCAGCACAATCAGGTGCTGTGATGAGATGCTTTTTTCTCACCAAACGGGGTTCCCGTGAATCTCTGAGAGGACATGGAGGCTCGCAGCCTTGTGCGAGACCGCCGGGATTGGCAGCTCTGGGCTTGGATGTCTCTCGGTCAGGTATCCTGAGCTCTGTGAATAAATGTCAGGGTGCAGATGACAAATGGACATTGTTCGCTACCTCAGCCACGTGTCCTCCCCTGGCCTGCAGGGAAGGATCCTCTCCCAGGCAGTGAGGAGGTCCATGATTGACCCTCCCTGCTGGGACAGGGGGGGTGCAGAGCTTCAACCAAGAGACTCCCGCAAGCCACTCCGTTACACATCACACAAGCAGAGTAAAAGGGGGAGAGGGGAAGAAGTGTTTTGCTGCTCAGAGGTCCGGTAGGCTTCTGAACACCACAGGGGGCAGGCACGATTGAAAGGAGAAATCTGACTGTGGGCCTGAACACCCTGGTTTCCATTAGTTTTTCTGATCTTTAACAGTATTTGATCATACAGAAAGCTATTTCACAGTTTCCCCATGCCATTACTCTGGTGTGTGTAACCCGCGACCATCGGGAGTAATATATCCCACTTGGCCACGCAGCAGGATCGCTCATGAAAGCAAAGTGAACTTGATTCTTGAGCACTCAGTCCAGATGCTGCGGCTGACACTGGCTCTCGCTCCCCCTTCTGATACAGACCGCAACAGAGGACTTCTTTCTGCAAAGCAACATCAGCATGACAAGTAAAATCAATAAAAGCAGGGGGAAAAAATGCCTCCGGCTCTGTAGGGCTTTTAAAGCTTAGTTGCACTTCAGAGCTTGGAAAAAGCACGATACTGAGGGAAGCCCCAGGAGAGCAGAGGGAGCAGAACCTAGGAGTCATCTTCGGAGAGGTCTCAGCTCTCTCCCCCCCTCTTCTCTTGCCATTTTTGGAGACTTTAGCTAAGGTAGGTCAAGTCATAAGTTTCAGCAGCTTTTCTGCAATTTATCAGCTGTTTCAGTGGGATGAGGATCCAAAAAGTACTAAAGCAAACTGCAACGCTATGCATGCTTTGAATTTATGCCTAATGTATGAGAAATACAGCAGAGTGACAGCTCCAGAAATCATAATTTGTATCTTCTTATTTAAGTGTTTTTCTATGACCAAGCAGTAGAAATCGAAAATTTTTGTCTCATACGCCTCTTACGTGGCTATTGGCCTTCACAATAGCATCTAGCACTGAATGGCCTTCAGAAGCTGGTAACATGGCACTTACGTAGACTACATTCTAGAGACGTTTCAAAATGTAAACGCCATCCCACTGGGCCAAAGTCTTGTAGCTGCAATATCTCAGGATGATTAACTTTTGGCAAATCCAAGTCAGAGTTCCCACTGAAGGGCTTGAGACAAACCCCAGATGTGGACAGCCCCAGGAGAGGAGATGTGTTGCTTTCCAGGCTCTCCAGCTCTGGAGTAACGAGGCAGGTCAGCATTTCAGGCTTTTTGCTGTGGACTCAGGAGCCCCAGAGCCCAGGGAGGCAAGCTCTAACTAGAGTCCCACACAGCTGTTGGGTGATAGCAATAAACCAAACAAGGATGTCACCTACTCTGAGCAGCTGACAGCATGACTGAATTTCACTCATTTTAGAAGCGCCTGGTTTCTGAAATGTTAATTTCTCAGAATTTTTGATGCGCAGGGCATTTTGAAACTGTCCTAGTGCAGCCTAGGTCCTACCACAACTTTCTTCAGAAACGTGATCCAGAAATCCCAATCTTCACTCAGACCAACTCCATGCTCCTCATCCAACAGCTTCCTACTAGGAACCCCAAAATGGCTCCTTCCATATTCTCTCCCATATACTTTGTCTTCTGAACTCCATCCCATGAATTTCATCTATGCTTGAGCTTGGCAAAATTTTGAAATACTATATGATTTAATGGGAAGTCAAGTCATTTAATTGCCCAACAAGCGAAACACCCAAATCATAGATATTACATGACGTTATTTAAACAAAACACTTCTATTCAAAATGATGTTTCAGTTTTACTATTGACCTTTACAAATCTTAATAATGCGCCAGAGTATTTAATTCAAGCTGAAGGATGTTAGGACTTTGAACTATTTTTCACCAAGTCCTTTGACCACCCTCACAGATTAAGTGATTACACTTATCCACATATCCATTTCAAAGGACGTATAAGCCCCTGCAAACACAGACGACCACAGGCTTCGTGCAGTTGACTGCCATCTGACTCAACTGCACACCTCTGGTTACCATTTTCTGTTCATTTTCCTCCAGATTATGCCCTTTGGGTTTCCTTTCTCTGACTAGCTGAATCTTTTATTCAGCTCAGAAATCTACAGAATGTGTATTTCACATGGGTAAGAGTGAAAAAATGATGTTGTTCAATACATTGCACCGATAGAAAAAACAATTATTCCCACTCTTCTTCTCCAAATACCTTTCTCTACTCTTTCCCACAGTCAGACAAACTTAAGACTCAAAGGAATCCTTCTGTCAATATCTCTATTGCAGATAATCAGTACAAGAGGAGAATACTCAAAGGCACTAATACAATAAGAAAGCTACCGCGCAAGCCCTGGGCCACAGAGACAGCGCACAGTATTTGCATTACCATTTCAAGAAGATTTTTGAAATCATAGACCTTGAAATCTACTATTTGCAAATGAAATTGTTTTTCACCATCCTGGGAATAGGGGTCAAGAAAAAAGCTAATGATGGCCTTACAAATTATACACACAGAATAAGCATCCCTCACATGCAAAGCTGCTCTCGAGAGATCATTTCATTAACAGCTGCACAGTCTGAATTTTTTGGTTCTGATATCCAGACAGGAACCCAAACAGCCACCGGAAGTCATGCAGATGTCTCAGGCTTACGTTACCCTCAGTGAATCCCAGCTGCCCGCGGGGGTTATTTGGAGGGCTCCTCACTGAACTACTCCACATGTTGTCCCCTACATTTCCAATCCCATCTCACTGTGTTTCTCCTTCAAAGGCCAGATGAACTGCAAGGCTGTTCAGTCTTACAGACCTCTGGCTTCAGATTTGACCAGAGTAGGAGAAAGCGGGTGCTGAGCAGAAACTCCTGGAGTAATTCACTGGGAATTATGCTCAGCTCTGGGGTCCTGGCCTGAAGGGGCCTTCACAACCGCTTTGTATAAGCTGTAATGCCAAAACATGTCAAACCCGCTGCTCAGGCATGACACGGGTATTTGTTGGGTCTGTGTTGCCAGCACAGCAAGACAGCTGCACTCAGGAGCTATGACTGGAAGCATCAAGGCCAGAGCCTCAGGAAGGATTAAAACAGCTCTGCCATGGAAATGCATCACCAGAAGCACCCCAGGAAAAGATGTGCAGTAGAAGAGGAGCTTTCTCAATTTAAATCAAAACCCACTTGCCCACTGAAACACCTCTTACGCCCCTGTTGCGGTTTGGGCTGGGCTTGCTGCTTTACCACGAGCCTCACTCTGTATCACCTCTCCAGCAGCCCTACTGGCATCCTTTCCTTCAATTAGAGTTAGCTCTACTAAAGTTAGCTTGCTAACTCTAAAAAGAGTAAAATAGAAATTAAGCTATTGTAATGAAGGACTAGAAAAGACAGTCATTTTATTGTGCCACAAGTGATAATAGCCCATTTTGTAGAAAAAGGCATATTGCTCTGTGGAGCAATAAGCTCTGTGGCTTTCTAGTCATTATCAGAACTCAGCTCCTCAGCAAAACAGCAGTGATCCATACACACATCCTCCTCACTGGCACAAAAATTAGACTAGGGAGCCTTTTGTCCCCCTTTTGCACTCTTCAGTTCCCAGAAGCCACACAAGCAAAGCATGCAGACACCTGATTCCTCCTTCAAACAGCTTTACGCTGTTCACCACAGCCAAGGCAGGCCTAAATTACCCCTCTGAGAGGGAAGGCATCAAGCCTATAATTTTCCTATAGTACAGCCCAGTTTGCTGACCTTCTCGGATTAGCTTCTCCATTGTTCATCCGAACAATGCGGGGAGCAATTTAGCGGGGCGAAGGCTTCTCAGTCACATCCACCTGCCACCCACACGGTGGCAAATCCTGGGCTCGGCAGGTCAGGCTCAGAGGAGGAATGTGGTGGGGACCATCCTGGGACGTACTGCCTTGCCATTCCCTCTGTCCATCCAGCCACCAGGTCTTCTGCTGCACACTCAGGGCAAGCAACATTACAGACAAAACCACCACAATTGACACAACCGAGATTTCCTTTTCTCCCCTACCTGCTGTCAGAGGTGAGGAGACGGTTTGATATTTGGGTATTCGGTTTCTGCTGGCCACTGCTTAAACTTATCTCGGAAGGAATCACCGTCCAACAGATGGGTGCTGTTTATACTCATAATGTTAACATATCCGTCTTGAAAATACCCACGTTCAAGGACAAACCCTAGTGGAGCATTTATAACAACTCAACCAGGCACTAGAAGGTCTCTCTTTTCAGCATGTGATGTTCAAGAAAGCGGCTCCTAATTTCACACCAGCTTTCCAGAGGCAAGCCTGCTCCTGCCACTCTTGACTTGTCATTGCAGGTGGTGGCAATAAATCACAGTAAGTAGATAGAAAAGCAAGAGCTGAATGAGGAAAAGGCAGAGAAAGCGGTAGGAAGGGACAGCATGTTTTCACTCATGTGAACTGCATGGCTGTAAATCTTCCAGATCGCTGATTTAAGAGGTGCCTGTTACCTTCTCCATGGGAGTTTATTCAACACAGTCCTGCAGCTTTGCTGGTGTGGATTATCTCCATGACTCCCCGTCATTTCCTGGAAGACAGAATCGGGCCCACAGGCTGCACCTGTCAGTGCTCAAGCTTCATTACTCAGAATAGGATCCAAACAGGCATCTCAATTAATCACACTCATGTATCAGTAAGTAATTCATTAATTCAATAAATTGCTCCAGGCCATAGCATAATCAGTCATGTCAAAGATTGTAACAAAAATCACAAACCAAAGTGTTAAACATGGGCCCATCCTTGCTGATTCATCATCTGTAGTAATCTTTCATGGCAGAACAGGTATACTTTATATACTTTAAGACAGGTGGCATGGAAAATTAATCATCTTAATTGTGCAGATTTCCTCTATCAGATCTGCTGATTTAGCAATAGAAGATCTAAGCTGCAGAAAATTCAGAAGCAGGCCACCGCAGAAAAAATAAACATGTTTGCGATCTGCTCACTGATAGCCAGTAAATGCTCTGCTTGATAAATGGGGACTTACCAGTAGAGTAACATGTAATTCCTCATCCCCTAACCCTTGGGCACATGGCTGAGAAG
>RSEF01000001.1:680177-692187 GCA_003993805.1 Himantopus leucocephalus | reverse complement strand
CGTGCATGAGCTCAGGCAGGAGACCCTGAGCCCTGCTCACCCACGCGTACCTTCTCCCACACTTGCATGACTTTCTGGCACATTGGGATGGACCGTTCTAAGTATTAATTCTTAACCTTTCTCTGTGATGACTTCCCTCCTACATAACCTGCTACTAGGCTCAAGGACCAGGTAGGCCTAACAGCAGATGTTACCAGTTAAAAAAAGAGAGTCAATACTGGCAACCAGTACCCTTCTAAGTGTCTTCATTAAAAACCTGGAAACTGGGGTAAAACACACCCTTAGTAAGTTCGTGAACAATACCACATTGCGGGGCAGCAGGTGAAATGCAGGAGGGGAGGAACCTAGACAAGCTGGACAAATGGCCCAGGAGGAACCTCAGAAGTTCAAGAAAGGCAAAATGCAAAGTCCTGCACGGGGGATGGAATAACGGGGTGGGAGTCAGCTAGCCAAGACCAGCTCGCAGAAAAGGCCCAGAGGGCCCTGAGTGGACCTATTACCCCAGGAGTCAGCGTTGTACCCCTGAGGGCAGCCAGCAGTGCGAGAGCAGGGATTGCTCCCCTCCACTCAGCACCAGCGAGACCCATCAGGACACTGGGTCAGGCTGGGGTTCACCAGCACAGGATGGACATTGCAATAGTGCGGCAGGTCCCATGGAGGCCCCTCAGATGGTCGGGGCTGGAGCACATGAGGTCGGACAAGAAGCTGAGAGTGGGGTTTGCTCGACCTGGAGAGGAGAAGGCGAAGGAGACCCCATTGTGTTCTGCAACTGCTTAGTGGGGTGGGCAGAGATGATGGAGCCAGGCTGCTCTTGGAGGTGCTGTGATGGGATGAGAGGGACAAGATGCAACAAAAGAAATTCCAACTGGGTACTAGGAAAAAAAATTTCCACTTGAGGGTGATCAAACACCGGAAGAGGGCCCAGACAGGTCTCCATTTCTGGAGATACTGAAAACCCTGGATAAGGCCTTAATGGGACCTGCTTGAAGAGGCAATTGGACCTCCCTGGGGAACTTCCAACCTGCATTATGCTATGAACGAATCTTTGAGGTCTTGCAGAGTCAATGCTTAAGAAAGTCTGTTATATTAGGACTTCAACAAAACTTAGTTTTCTAAAACCTGCTGAAAATACACCTAATAACAGCGTGACTTTGGCTTGCATGTTCCTAATCAGCCACAGTAAAAGAAAGTTCATGCTTTATTATTTAAGATGGTAGCCAAGACGGAACTCTGCAGCAATCAACAGACCAAGCTGTCTGATCTTTCAAGAATCACAACATCAACAGTCACTTCACTGAAGTACTGACATTAAATTTTCCTCAGCTGAAGAGCGATCTTGCATTAGGACAATTTTTGTACAAGAGAAAGACATCTGCACTAGTCTAATCCAGCCTTCGAGCTACCGTTTCTTTAGGGTAAAGACAGCATGAATAATATGCCCTCTTTATTCTCATAGTTTGTTAACTGTGAAAGCAACAGAAAAAAGTGCGCCAATGTGCAGTCGGGTTTTTTCTGTGCTATGATCACTCTCCATGCTAGACTGACAAAAGGTACCTGGCTACAAGCGGTGAAAACCAAAGCTCAGTTCAACCACGGAGGTACTGAGCTTGTGAGGGGTTTCTGCAGAAGCCACGGTCCACACCTGGGTGCTCCTCACCAGCACCCAGGGAGAAGAGATGGATCCAGCCAGGAGAAGCAGACTTCTCTTCAGAATAACAGGGATCGCATTCTCCCGACTTCCAAGGAAACCGTGTCAGGTACGGCAAACGGCGTAACCCACTCTGCAACCCAAAGGTGGGGTTTTGTGGGGAGATCTCAGCAACTCTGTGCTACGGCTGAGCCATACCAGGATTCTCCTCCAGACCTGAACCAGGAAGATGGGCTAATCCTCCTCAGTGAAGGTCACACAACACAAGCTGTGTTTTGTCACTAAGGCAAGCACGAGAAGATGAAGTGCAGAAGAGAGATCCAGAATAATTGCATCTGCTCCACATAAATTCCCAGTACCTGACAGCAAACTCAGACGTGGAGTCTTCTCACAGCGGTCGCGCCTCTTCGCATTTTTCTAGGTAAGATTTCATACTAGTAACACGCAGACAGAGGACAGACTTCTTTGATGCCACTTATCTGTCCTGATATTAAAAATGCTTCAAGAAGCAACCCATATCTGAGCTTTCTTGTTGCACTAGAAGTAAATTATTTAAAGCCAATATTCTTTCTTTCACAAATCCACTGAGACATTTCAGGATCAAATGACACCGATCAAAGAGAATATGCTGTCATCCATCTGCACGATGTCAGGTTTGTCCAAGGATACCAAAACATAGCTGCCTGAAAGACATGCCTGCTGGAAGGACCTCCTTACAGGTTTCTGATGAAGAGTCTTCTAGCGTTTTCAACTGTGCGAGTCCAGAAACAGGGAGGAGACAGGGCTGTAAAGATGCGACGTAGGCAACAGATTATTCCACTTACATCACACCTACCCATGGGCTGCCGGATCTGCAGGCTGCCTCGTACAGTGGGGCTTCTGTCCAACGCAGGACAGAAGTATGGAGGGACAGCACGTGCTAGCAAGGTTTTTTCCTGACGGCACAGCTCTCCAAAACAACAAAATTAGAGCTACATGAAGAAAGCATTCCTCTGCCATGCACTAACAGAAGGAAATGCATAAAGAATTATCATATTTTCATATGTTAACCGTATGCCCTCAATTACAGAACAAGGAAGAGAAGGGAGAAAAATACCACAAACTGTAGTTCTACAGTTCAAGAATGTATAAAATGGCACTGCCACCTTCTTTCTGCTCATACTCATCCACTATTCTGCTGCTCCTTTCTCCTCCCTTATTGCACAAGTCCATGCAAAAGGAAAAAAAAAGGCAAATCAAGGAGTTGAGCTGGCTGAAAACAATCCTGGCAAAAAAACACAACTAAAGAGAGGTGTTTTCAGTTGGATGAATCCCCTAGTCCCTGTCACCTTACAACCACACGAACACCGCAGCTGGCAGAGGCCCAAGAGGAGCTGGACGGGCAGAACAAGCGGTGAGAGGGTGGAAGCAGCACTGCCTCTTTCTGTGGCAACGCCAACTTCCACCGCTCGTGGAATTGCTGGCCCGGCGTCACTCGGCACCGGGAGGCAAATGCTTGAGCCAGGACAGCGAGAACCTCCACGCTGGCTAACATCACCTGAGCAAGGCGTAGACAAGGCAACGCCAAGCACACCCTTTCGAAGGTCCATTCAGTAGAAAACAGAGCAGAGGAGGGAGCCACCAGCACTGTCCAGCTATCTCAGTCTAAGGATCTCTAAAATGGAAGGCCAGAGAATTAGACTCGTGGAATTATCAGGGAGTCTCTGACTTACCGGGTCAAAGCAACAACTTGGTCATCAAATCCCTACGGAGAGGTGCTGTGGGACTTGTTATGCAGAATATGATTTTGTGTAACTTAAAGCTTAAGATAATCATCTTCATAAATCTGACCCTGTAAAACACTACCTTTCCAGACAGCAAGAAACGTGTAACGAACCAACTGAAGTTCACAGAAGGACTTTGCCAGCACAGCAATGTCAAGCAGGAGAGTGGTCTTTGCACACCCCGAAGTGATGTACCCTCGACGGCAGTGCTTTCTACTGAAAACGCTGCTCCTCAAACTTTATTGGGACAGCAACGTTTTTAGCTTTTGCTAAGTCACACAAGCACAACTGCTGGTTTAATTGCTGTCACTGTGCTACACAAGTAATTGATAAACAGCTAGCCAAAAATCTACGGCACAGAACATCTATCCAAAACAGTAGCTACTGGATGGAGGAAGGTGTGCAGACAGGGAAACCCCTGAATACGGCATGTAAAGACACACTGCAAACACACAGTGCTGTTAGGGAATGCCATTTGCATGCAGTGCAACATACGGACAGAGCAATCAACCAACTGGAAACTCTTCAATGGAAGATGACAACACGCTTAGCTTCTCTAAACATTCAATCCCCAATTTTAATATTGCTACTACTTTCTGTTTTTCTGAGGAGAAGTCCTTAAGCCATCAGATTTTTAAACACTTGAGGGTAATACTTATATTAAGACTATTTAGAAAAAAAACCCACTTCAGGAGCACCTCCAGTGCCACTTGGTATCTTCAGTTGGTTTTTGGGTTTTTTTGACTGTGTGAAATCTTTAACAGGCGGAATTAACCTGATAGGATGGGATTAAAACATTCCCCATCCAGATCCGCCTGTTTATTTGGAAGCCTGGATATTTGGGAGTTTCCTGAGTGGAAGCCTTCGATCCGGGAGAAACACTACTCAGTTAAAATGCCATTTTAACATCGGAAGAAGAAATAATTGTGTTTATCTTGGTAATGATATTATGTCACACTACTGCAATGTCCGTCCTGCACTGGTGAGCCCAGCCTGGCCCCAGTACCTCGACGGGTCTCACCAGCGCTGCGCAGGGGGGAGCAATCACTGCCCTCACACCTCTGGCTGCCCTCGGGCCATCGCTGCCCGGGATGCGGTTGGGCCTTTGCTGCAAAGCTGCTGTCTCCTCCAGTGAATCCTCCACCATCAGTATCCTCCATCAGTCCATCTCTTGAAGGCTTTTTCCCCCCCAGCTCCTCTCGTGGCATGACTCTTTGACGTCTAACCACCTGAATTGCTCACTTCCCTGGCAAAAAACGAAGCCCTCCCTTCATGGGTGAATGCCCATACAGGTCTGTAAGGATCGATTTGTGCCCGTGGTTTTTTCCTTCCCTGTAACAGCGTGTGTCCTGCATGACGCACCGAAGGGCTGAGAGGAGGAACGGAGCAATGGGACGCACCTATCCCGAGTCTCTGCAAAGAACGTTTCCCTGCTCAGCTACGGGGTGGCCAACACTCCGGACAAGGAAGACTCAGGCAGCAATTCTTGCCAAACACATGAACCCTGCTGCGGGCTTCAGTGACTCCAGCACAGTTTTCCAGCCGGCACACGGCTCTTCTGGGTTACTGAGAGGGAGCTACGTAGGTTTTTCTCCTCCAACCCTGCACATCTGCCCACTAAAAGGGGGGCTGAGGCAGCCTCACCCAGACTGGGCTACGAAGGGAGAAAAACTCGTCCTACCTGTAAAGCAAACTAAGCGTCTCAGCGGGATATTTTATCAGGCTGCCTATTACAGAGGAAGGGGAAGGAGGAGGCACGAGATACCATCTCCCAAAATCACATACATGGCGAGGAACTAAACAAATTACTGTCCCAAATGATCAGGCTGAAATTCTGAACACTGGAAAAGATTACAAATTTCCTTTGTCAGAGCTCTACACCAAGACCAGCTAGAGTAAATAGTGGTCGCTATATGGAAAAATGAGTTGAAAATACTTCACTGTCAGTGACCAAACCAGGGTTGCTCTGCCGCGCGAGCCACAAACAGGCTGAAGCACCCCAAGCAGCCGACCTGCAGACTCCAGCACTAAGGAAAATAGTTTTCAGAAGAGTGGATCCGCTCTCAGAATAAACGACAAAAAGAATCCTATTTCTTTAAGGCCAAACAAACAAAACCCCTTGTTCCCAATCTTGTAAAGAAAAGAAGGTGTAGGTTCTCACATTCAGCACTTCCTGCCGTAGCGTGGCGGGCTCCACACAGCTGATCAGACGAAGCAGGAGGTCCATCATTGCTGACGTATCTATATGCTTTAGCACCAGGCTAATAAATTTGTCTTTTTTCCTTAAAAATGCAATCACCTAAAAAGAAGAGCGTCATCATCAGTTGCAAGTACAACATTCAGACATGGCACACAGAGCTCCCTGTGCTTCACCCTCTTGTCTCAGCCAACCAACCTTGGTGCAATTAGGCTACCAGGCGGAGAAATCCTCCAGAGAACACGAGGAGAGAGTAACGTTCTCGTTTCAAGGCAATACTCAGTCAAATCTTTTTAGCTATCGTTTCTTTCCCCTATGCCCCAAAGAAAGCCAAGCCCACAGAAATAAGAGTGTCAAGAGGCTGGTGAAGCTGCGGAATTTTTCATTCCACTAAGGCTCTCTAACAGCCTTCATTTGAGAAAACAATTTTGAATTGGGACACACGTATTTCTAAAATGTTGTTCAGCTCTTGTTTCCAGCACCCCCTTTACAGGCATGAGACTGAGGCGTTGTTCATGTAATGAGATGACTCTGGGCAAGGATCAAAGGATGCATCAATATGCCGTAATACGAAAAATAAAGCTTTCGCTGTGGCACAGGAATATCCCAGCTACTGCAGATCTGAAACCAGAACTACACAAAGATGAGCTGGCATCTCCCTCAACCGAGCGAGACCAAAGAGCTTTTCGGAGCCTACATTTCACCTCCACCCTTAAAGAGCACAGCGAGCTATTTTTCAACTCTACGAACACAATGAGATCACGAGGACAGCGATGCTACGGCCACACAACACAACGTTAGCGAATTAATTTGTGCTTACGCATCAGGACAAATCTCATCACTACCTGTTCCGTTTTTCTTGCAATGAGATTCCCAATAGTCTTACTGAAGAAACTGGCAAGCAAAGGGTTCAAAGGAGGCTCGTGATCCAAGAAGTCATAGAGGATGTTCAGCAGAGTTTCATCCCCTCCGAGCTTGTCGTTGATCTGCGGCACGTCCGAGGTCAGCAGCTCACAGGCTGTGTTTGGATACCTGGAAGGACAGAACCACAGCAACTAAGGGTGAAATGAAAACTCTCAGGAAAATCTTCCCTTGTTAAGTTATAAAGAGTAGGAGGATGTCCCTTCCTGGAGACGGGGAAAAACCAAACCACACGAGAAACAAGGGTCATCTACATTAATGGCACATTTGAAGGAAACACTATTTCCATGTGGTTTTTTTAACCACGGAATTATGCATCTCCACTGCCTTCAAAGTGCAGTTAGTTCTGATTTCTAAAAGTGATGCTTAATCAGTTTCAATGCACTTACAATCTCTCAAAATCTTTAAACATAAATCTATTTGCACAACTACAATTAACCCCAAAATTGAAGGTTGATTTGAAGAATGCATATTTTAGCAGGTTTCTGTAATGTTGCTGAGAAATTATTCATTCCACTACGGCAGCTGAATTAAAAATGAGCATCGCTTTTTTTTTTTTTTTAAATTGATAGGACTAGAATTTAGAGACAGAACATTAGATCTAACACAAAAGTCCTAACAAATGAGCGTACACAACGTACAAGAGCAAGCAATTCATAGCCAACCTTCTGAGTTTCAATTTTTCAGTAATGTCTATAATTTCCTGTAAAATTAACTTGTTTTCCAGGACATATTACTGTGCCTGGCTTAGACAATTTTGCTCACTGAAATCAGAATATGAAATTATATTTGAGAGCTAACAGAATCCTTTTTTGCCTGACCTTGTTTCTTGCTCTTCCAGGTAGTGCTTTTCGAAATACATCACATTTATGAACAGAAAAGGTAATAAAGTGTTCATAATTAGTATTACGTTTATAATTAGACAAAGTCTCAAATATCAAAGTGCATACATACAAAGCAATAAGCTACAGTCAACACAAAAAAGTGCTTTTTGGGGGGCTGTCAGCTATGCTAAAAGGCTAAATTCCCTCAGGTTGAGGCTGCGCATGAGAAGCCAGCCGTAACGTAGAGCTCAGGGCACTGCTCTGCACCGCACCGAGTCGCTCTCCGACGCTGGTGGCACGGCCGGCTCTCTTCCGTGTGCCACTGCGCTGAAACTCACCTCGCTATTTTTTAGTTTTTTAGAAGCTCATGTCAGTGTTTCATTGTCAGATCAGTGTCTTACTTCCATGTTCCAGCTACTGCCCATCGATGAAAAGGGCTTAAGAGAACTCCTTCGAAAAGGACCTCTCACCATCAACAGAGGGTACTGTAATCACAAACAGCCGTCCGTCACTGCTGTGAAATTCAACCGAGCGCTGAACTTCAGCACTGTTTTCACAGTTTCAATGAAATGTATGATCCTAGAGTCAAAAGGCAGCCGGATTATATTTTTAAACCACGATTTCCTCTTACCCCGCTAATTGTTTAAAGACCCTGACAGGGTGCGCTCGGCTGCTTCAGCAGTTCTGAGCACAAAGCGGCGATTCCGAACCCCAAACTTCCCGCCGAGCGCCAGTTCCTACCCGTGCCTCCTAACGTAGTTTGGATTTGTTATCAAGTGATACAGATTAAAAATAAAACCCACCCTTTACAGTTTGAGCATCTTCTGTCTGTAAGCAGAGCTAGTTTTCTTTTTCCCAAAAGCAAAAAGAAAATATGCTTTGTACTTAAAAACCAGCCAATGCAATTAACAACATTAAAAACTCTGCAGAACAGCCTGGCTGCAAACGCATGCTCATTCCATAAGTAGTGCATTCACCTCCCAAATAAAAATTGTGCCATTCCGTAAGACACAAACCAAAGAGATTTCCCACTTTCAGTAATTATGAAGGTCTACCGCTTTTTGTAACTTTAGACACAAGTCAACTCCAAGATCAATACAAACCACTGCTGCAATAATTCAACTGTTTCTACAATACCTTCACTTCTGTACAACAGTGAACCTGAAGCAATATTTCAATATGCAGCAAGAATTTTTTCCAGCCTTACTCTGAAAGGGAAAGGCCGGCAGCAGGGAGCCGGGGAGATGACTGGGTGCCTCTCGCGCCTCCACCACCTTTGCAGCAAGAGCTGTCAGCCTGCAACAGGATCTGGGTTCCAGCACTTACCTGGTTTGGGTTTTTCCTCTTTCTTAGCCAGAATTAGTTAGATTTCTGCTCTGAACCTCATTAACAGAAAATCAAGAAGAAATCTTAACAGCACCTCCCGAATTTGAAAGGGGACGCTCTGCTCTGCGCTTTGATGCCCCCTTCCCACGCAGGGCGCTCCGAGGGGCCGGCAGTGCTCTGTGAGCCAACGAGCACCTATCGGGAGGAACTGGGAATTAATGCAGGTCCTCGGAAATCCCAGCTCAGTTCTTGGAGTGACAAGGCGGACACATGGATTGCTGGGAATCGTACAAAAGGAACAGACAGGAAAACTACTGTGTCATGTGAATTCACAGTACGCTCACATCTCAAGTCAGCACGTCTGAGCACGCCAGCACGTAAAGAAACCGCTAGGACCATTGTCAGGACCAGACACCGGGAAACAACGATCTTCCGATTGATCCCGGGTGGCTGTTGCTGGCCTGTGCTCCTCATCTGTGAGACCCACAGCACTTTCTTCCACCGACCGCCCACTGCCCGTTCCTCCCGCGGGTTTGCCTTAGCCATACCCAGAGTCACNCCCGTTCCTCCTGCGGGTTTGCCTTAGCCGTACCCAGAGTCACGTGCGTGTGGCTTCCAGCCCAGCGCCGCGGCTTGACTGGCAGGACGCTCTGCTGGCCCATGGCTCTTCCCCATTCACAGCTCGAGCTGGAGCGTCCTTTCAGTCGTGATGCTTTCACAGGCACCACACTATGCCCATCTTTACCCTAATCATCGTTCCTGGTTCGGTTTTGTTATATTCATTGAATAGAATTTTTATTTTGGAAGAAATTCCACACCTCAGCCTTGACAACTGATGCCTTACTTTACTCATTACAGTTCCGTTTGGTTCTTAACAAGGACAGTACTCCTTGCCCTGGTAGCATGTAACGGGTGGAGAGAAGTGCTAAAGGACAGCAATAACTTTTCCAGTACACACACTGAATTGCTGCGTGTAGAGCCCTGCGCTTTCCATCACGAACACACACTTTCCCCGTCTACTGAGTGTTTCCAGCATACGGCCCACGAGGACTCCTGTGCCTTCCCCAGGATGTAAAAGCTGACTTGAAGCCCGCCAATGTGCGCGTGGAACTCGGGCCATCGGCCACTGCACAATCAGCACTGGCTGTATTTGCTGGAATACTGCCTGGCCATGTAACATCACAAAATCTTTCCAGCTTTTAACTAACCTAAGTAATTCGGCATTATCAACTTTCCACATTTATAACTCATCTCCCCCCTTATTTCATGTGTGAATATATCAAACAGCACAAGATTCAGTAGTGCAAAACCGGAGAGCTGGAACTGGCCATTCTTCCCTCTTCTGTCTTTCTTTTCTTTAAACAGTTATTAATTGATGACAGAACCCTTCTCCCTTATCCCATGACAGCTCATCTTCAACACTCTCTGATATGGGACCTTATCTTTTCAGGGCTGTACTCACGCCACGGTTGGCAGATCACCATTATCCACGTGTTTCACTGACTCCACCAAGCTCAGGTCCTGACCTGAAGCCTGAGGTCCCTCTACCAAAGCAGGACGGCGGATGGCCGAGGGCCCGCGTTTAGAGAGCTGTCTATGGATCACAATGCTATACCACGGTTGTCAACATGCACAACGCAGAGGCCAGATTTACTGGCTCATGGACCCTTCTTAAGAACTGGTGTCCTTTTTGCCGCTTCCATTCCACTGGTTTTAAGGTTGACCAGGTGAGCAATTTCATATCGGAGTTCTTTTTAAATCACTGGGGTGAACACCAGCCACTCCTAACAGTTATACTACTGATTTTGTTCTGCAGATGCTCCAATTTGAGACAGTTCCTCAGACTATTCCCCTGTAAAGACAAACACCACTTGGCAATCTCCTGAGAAGTCTCTGAAGCGAGCACCAACGCAGACAGTTCAATGAGATTTTCTGCTGTGGTCCTATCTTCCTTTTTACACTTGGGTCGCCCACCCGCCCTGCACATTCTCGGAGAGGCTTCCTCATTTTGAGTGTCAGTGGTTTTGCCTTTAGCAAACTGCTTCTCAAAACGCCTTCACCCAGCCTCACAGATTAACTAGCCACAATATCCTTTTTTCCATATCTGGACACAACTTCCCTTTCGTGAGGATGTACTTTCACCTGCAATGGGTTATTTGTTTTTAACCAAGCCAGTTTTCTACATTAGGATTTTTTAAAAATCTTTGTAATACAAGCTCTGCGTTTACCATGAGCCACTAAAACGTTTCCAGGCCAGCCGTGAGCTTTTTACCTTTTCACAGACCCATTTACTTCCTAACTAGCCACCTCATATTTATGTAGTTCCATTCCTAAAAGGCAGAAAAACAAACCCCAGGCCCACGGTAATGCTGTTTATGTCTTTTTTGCTCCTACGAGGATGTTAAATCTGAGTACGTTACGGTTACTATTACAAAGTGATTTTACAACAGTTACGTTTCTTAGAGCCCCCAAGGGTGTATGAAGAGTTATTTCTCCTCCTTCTGGCCCATTGCTCCATGCGAAAGGCATTCATGATTCCTAAAAATTCACGCACCGTGCCTCCCTGTGATATATATGCTGTCGACAGGGGGATAATGAAACCTCTCGCTGCACAGCACGTTCTGCTCTTGCAGCCTTTACAGCCTCCATGTCTCACACAGTCGGATGTAATACTTCACCCCTTCTACTGGGGCACAGCATCCCACCCCCACGGGTTCCACGCTGCCGTGAACCGATCTCACGGCCACCGCGCTCTGTCCCCCCCAGCGCTACCAGAGTCTGCTGTGCCCTTCCCGTAAGCTGCGCTCTCGACAGGTTGGAGACACCCCAGTATGTCAACAGGTTCGTTATAAACAGACACCACAATCCAAACAGGTAATACACTTCTCTGATTGCTACAGGTCTCCGCCTGGCTGCGGAGTTTCGCGTGCTATGCTTAGATGGGGATTCACCGTTGAGTTTTCCTCTTTGCAGTTTCCCTTCTGACCTTTATGAACTTCCACCCCAGCGACGTTTCAAGAATAAAGCATTCGGATGATTCCATTTCCACAGCATGCATCACTCCGAGCTGCGTGTCCTTCCAAACCTATCAAGTTTCTCCCCTGTTCCAGTTTAAAATCTTTCGTAACCTTTTCATAAGAGCCAAAAATTAGATCCCATTTGGATTTAGACAGAGTCCATTCTTCCTGATTAGCCTTTATTTATTCCAAAAGCTTCCCCCGTTTCTAACAAGCTGAAACCCTCTTTCCCCTCTCCAGAGCCTCACCACGCTTTGAAAATGCTCCTCTGCCCGCTCTACCTATGGTACCTCTTCTCCCTAGGGACAAGTGAT
>RSEF01000001.1:667630-680167 GCA_003993805.1 Himantopus leucocephalus | reverse complement strand
GTGACCCTGCTCTGGCAGGGGGTGGCACTGGGTGAGCTCCAGATGGATGATCTCCCTTCCAGCCCTGACCGCTCTGTGATGCTGTGATCTCCCCACCCCTGTGCAGGATTACGGGACTGATGCTCCCTGCCTCCTCAGGGCTGGGTGCTCTGTGTCCTGCCCGGGGAGGTCACGGGGCTGTGTTGCAGGTCTGGGGACTGGGGAACAGCCAGCGTTGCCGACACAACCGTCCCTCCCTGGTCCGCGCAGGTCAGCACTCCTAGAGACTGGTTTCAGGGATGAGTTTACAAAGAGTTTCAACAATTAATCCGCTTACCATTTAAAAATATCAAACAAGGAACACCTTTGGGGCCTCTCTGGGTTTTTTTGTCCTGTTCTTCTGCTCAGCCGCGCTCTTTCCCGTCTTTCATACTGCCTGCAGCAGGGACTGTCCCCGCTCCCTGCCTGCCTGGGAGGCACCTGCCTTCCTTAAAAGCTCTTCATTATCGTAAATGAATCACACCTCTCTTCTCTACAAAATGTTTTGAACCTGGCGTGTTTCGTGTTGTGGATTGTAATATGAAATTTGTCTTTTTTTTTTTTTTTTTTTCNGGTAGTTCTCGAGAAGCAATAGACATAATACTAGATGTCTTTTTTTTTTTTTTTTTTTTTCCTTGTAACGCATGACTCGTCGGAGCTGGCGGCTGCTGGCAGCCTTCGGTGGCCTGGCCGCTGGCTGCACCGTGACAGAGCACACCTGGCTTTCTAGAAGCCTTATTTTCACAGCTCCAAGCAAGAACAGAAGTGAGCAATCAAATGGGGGGGCCCAATTGTGAATTTTGTTTTGACACTGAAGGTGATGGTCGGGGGAGAGCAGAGCCCGTGGGAAGCCGGGAGGCTCTCCCTCCCTACGGCCGGCTTTGCTCCTGCCCGGCCGGGCTGGCAGACCCCCCTCCGGTCTTGCCCCGTAGCTGCCTTTCAGCGACGGGTTTTGAGTATTCTGGGGTATTGCCGTGGTAAAGATGCAGAGGACAGGACAAGTGCTGCTTATGCGTTAAGGCTGAAGATACACCTAGGTTATTTTGGGTGTAAATCACAACATGATCTTAAGGAAACTGTTGGGTAAACTGGTTGCCCAGATAAAATTACCTGCAGCTGAGTGTGAGCTGGGCGGCTGCGGTGGAAGTAACCGCTTGAAAATAAGCACCTTGGCTCTTTTATTTTACATCTGTAAAACACCTGAATCAAAAGCTAAGTGTGAGCAACAGTGATTCTTTGATGTAATTTGGAGACAATTGGGAAGGGTTACAGGTCGGTACCAGTAATTGCTTCGCAGCTGATTAAAGCGCTGGGGAAAAGGCCCGGAGTCTCTCGCAGAGGGTGGGAACAGCGTGTCCGGCTGATGGATGGCCTTTTGTCAGCTCTGTCCCCGTTCCCCTGCTCTGTTGGTCTGTAAGGATGTCTGGTCCCCGCGGGCTGGGCTGCCCGTGCGCAGCTCCTGCGGGAGCAGGGGGGTCCTGTGCTGCACTGCGTGAGTAGCTGGGCGCAGCGTGGGCCATCTCCTGCCGCCTTTGCCCCTCTGAAGGGAACTTGCGGACTGGAGAAGCCTCGTTGTAGCAGTTATTACGAGCGCATTTAATTCTTTCCCCCAAATATGAGAGCTAGAAACAGCTTTAAAAGAAAAATAGCAGGAGTTATCTTGAGCAGCAAGAATGTGAACCTTGACCCTGACATGTTTATCCTCATGTTCTCATATTCTGATTTAGCTCTTTTTTTTTTTTTTCCCCTTGTTGTTTAAGGAAGGAAAGTGAAACTCGAGGAGCTGTGTAACAGGGATTGTTTTGAATATCTACATGGCTGTAAGCAGCCTCTTGGTGTCTCCAGTGAACTCTGCCTCGGCTACAAGTAAAGGCCGGCGGGCGGTGGGGGATAACAGCTTGGTGGAGGAATACCCAGTTATGGAAAGCTTATTTTAAGCTGTTCGCAGCTGTTAATCTCTACAACATCCTTGTGCAGCTCAGGACTTCCCAGTTTTACAAAACTGGAAACTGAAATATGGGGAGAACAAGTGGAAGGAAGGAATAAGCTTTTTGTGGTATGAGGTTAGGTAAAAGAATGACAACTAAATAGTTGAATATGGTTAGTAAAATGAGAAAACTCAAATTCATTTTGAATAAAAGCTATTTAGTTATGGTCCAAAACGCACTTACATCTCTATTCGCTTCCCTGAGTTTATCCAAGGACCTCATCCATCATCTTTAAAAAAAGTTATCACTTTACCAAGTGCTCCTTTTTGTTTGCACACTTTTGTTTTTAAGTAAGCTTCCTAAAGAGTGTTTCAGTGTAAAGATCAGATTAAAACAAAGACTGAGACCTAACTCTAACTTCTTATGTATCAGAAAAGCTGTATTATAACTTTCCAGTTTCCTGTTTCCTAAAAATCATCTCACAGGGCGGCTTTGTTGTACATCATGATGTACAGCTGTTCATCAGCTTTGTACAGCTTGAGGCTTTTAACTTACCTTGCTCCTTAACTTGTACCATCCTCATGTACTTGTTAAACAACTTTAACTTAAAGCAGTGATTTTAGTGTGCACAATGTGATCTCTGTAGACAGATAAAGTTATTGGTGACTGCACTCTAGCCTTGTGATCAGCACTGCCTTTATACTTTAGCTTTACTCCCTTCTGCTTTTAATAGCTAATGAGTTTTTCAGAATTGACTGGTGTTGCTTGAACAGTTTGTATTCCGGTCCATGTCTGTGAGAGGTGGTAAGGAGAAAGAGATCATGAGGCGGTTGTATTTTATAACTCGGCATGGGTGGGAGGAGGAGTGATACGCAGTGAATTCAAAACAGCTGGTTTTAAAAGTACTTTTCCAACCAGTTTGAAACGTTGGTATGGTTTAAGGTCAGAGAACACTCTCAATTGCAAGCACAAATGGGTTTAAAAAGATGAGGCGTATTCATATGATGTACTCACTGATAATTATCAAACATGAGATTTCAGGTGTGACTTAAGATTATCCGTGAAGAAATGGTAACAGAAGGTTGATGCCGCTTACAGAAAAGGCTCACTCTTGCCTTGCTTTGCAGCGCCCAGATCCTGTGCTTCGGGGGGGCTGCTCTCGGGGAAGGCTGACGCAGCCTACTGCCTCCTCTGTGGATAAGGATAAGCCCTCTTTGAGGCCCTGCTTTGTTTCTCTGAGAAGATCCAAGAAATAAAGAAATCCTGAGCAAAGAAGTTCCTGTATTTCAAGAAAATCACTTACAGAAGGGGAGACTGTCATCAGCCAGAAGCTGATGTTGGAAGCCGAGGCTTGGGTTCTGTTTGGCTTCTTGCCTCCGGAGTTAATTAGTGCTTCCCTTACCCTCTCAGCCCTGTGTGGAGGGTAGGAAAACCAAAAATGCATCCAGTGTGCCTGGGAACCGAAGCCTCCCTTTCCGGAGGGAGTTGATGCAAAGTAGCGGTAGCTTCAGAGCAGGGGAAGCAAACGCTTTGCAAAAGGACAGTTGGGGAACTCTGACAGTGCTTGAAGGTGCTTTCAGCACTGAAGCCGCGTTCTTGCAGCAGCATCACAGGTTAAATCAGAAATCCACCCCAAACTCTTACATACTGACAACTTGAGGCGGAAAAAAATGGGCATTCTTCATCTGACAAACCTTTCCCTCTCACTTTGCTTTGGAATGGAAAGGTCCTTCACAGTGAAAACTACACTGCAGAATAGGCTATTTCATCATCGAAACCTAAGGAAAAGCGCTTTGTTGGAATGTAGCAGTTTGAAGGATTTTGTTCCTAGCAGCTTTCCGGTATCTGAAGGGGGTCTACAAGAAGGCTGGAGAGGGACCTTTTACAAGGGCATGTAGTGATAGGACGAGGGGGAACGGCTTCAAACTGAAAGAGGGGAGATTTTGACTAGATATTAGGAAGAAGTTCTTGACTATGTGGGTGGTGAGCCCCTGGGGCAGGTTGCCCTGAGAAGCTGTGGCTGCCCCATCCCTGGAGGTGTTCAAGGCCAGGTTGGACGGGGCTTGGAGCAACCTGGGCTGGGGGGAGGTGTCCCTGCCCAGGGCAGGGGGTGGACTCGATGGCCTTTAACGGTCCCTTCCAACCCAAACCATTCTGTGATTCTATGAAAGGTCCTTATACAAACCAATTCCTGACTGTGTTCTCATCCCTTCAGCTCTCAAGGTTAGGCTGCTGCTCCTGACACTCCTGCTTTTGGCCGTGTTACTTACTGTTATTTCCCTGAGACTCCCAGCCCATTGGAATCTCGTAGTATACTCTATATATTCTGGACATAGAATAAATAACCTGAAATACTGAGAAGGCTTGATGAAAGGCAATGGTATCTGTTATGTGACCGTAAATGAGTTGGTGTATGTTTGTATTGCAGACTTTTATAAACCTCAGAGAAATGTCTCTCCGTACTGCTTTCTGATGTGACTTTGTGTTCAGTCTCTGTCTCCTGACTTCTCTGGCTTTTGTGGAAAGCATCGCTCAGACATTGCTCGAGACCTAATGCCCAAGTCGTCTTCGCTTAGGGATGAAGGTCGAATAGCTCAGCAGTTACAGTCAAAGAGCGAGAGAAGAAGAATGACCTGATGGTGACAGAGATTCAGTATCTGCTGTTGACGAAGCGATTCCTGTCTGTTTTGTCAACTATTACTCATGCCAGGAAGATGTATAGGAGGTCAGTGATTATCAGGGAAAGAAGGCAGGAGAAATCACTGTGTGGACGGGCTATATTGCTTTTCTGATCAGAAATGCCAGTGACAGATCTTGTTAGAATCTGCCAAAGCTGTACCGCAAACCTTCCCTTGGGTGGGGACCTATTCAAAGGTTAATAAATGTTGAGTCCTCTCAGCGGGCTTTAATGCGTCTTCGTTGTTTCGTGTCTGGATAACTGAAACTATCCATGAGATGGTATTGCATCAATAAGGCATAAGGCCAAGAGTCAAAGTTGTGGAAAAAGTATGTTTTCTTTGGAGAAGAGAGACATTCATCAGCCTTTCTACAGATGTACATATTAAACGAAATGCACCTGGCTAAATTGGTCTTTCAAACCTCCGAGCTCCACAAGGCACTAAAAGGTGCTGCAGAAGCATGGGGAAACTGCTCAAACTCCTGCTGGTGGAGGGACAGCTAGTGGTGCCTTCCTCCCTCGTAGGGTTCCCTCCTCTTTGCTACTGTACAGGTATAGGTGGGGTGGGGTTGTTTGTTGGATGTTGAACACGGTCATGATGCTCTTGTTGGTACGTTTTTGGGAATACCAAGAGTCCCATTGGGACTCCTCAACAGGAACGAAGGCAGAAAGCAGTTCACCCTTAAAAGGACGTAAAGACCAAGGCGAGCTCTGTGAGAAGGTTCATGAATTCTGCAAGAGGAAACGATGCAGACCACAGTTCAGCATAGGGAGGATGTTCCTTCTGCTGCTCTGACCAGCAGATAGTGCCGGAGCCGCTGGGGAAGAGGCACAGGCTCTGGAGAGGACCTCTTCTGCCTTTGTCCTCGTTCAGTTGCAACTGCACACCCTCAGCATTGGTAGTGACGGGGATGCTTGTGGTGAGCAGAGAATACTTAATTTCCTAACCTCCTGTTGCCGCCTTCCCTACGCGCGTCTGTTTAACGCTGCCTTTTCCAGCACCAGCTTTTGCAGGAGGGAACAAAATGTGCCTTCCAGCTTCAGGGAGCCCTCCCATTCATGCTGGGGGAAAGGCCTGAGAGAGCCCAGGTTTTGTCAGATTGTTCAGAAATTGCGTTAACCACCCCCACCTGAGCCTGACACTAGAGAACAGAGCTCTCTCTAATGCGTAATAATTGGAAACATTTAAAGTTGGCAGTTAGCACCCACTTCTTTGTGGTCTTTTGTCCTGGAAATCTGCAAATTTTTTTGTTTTTTGCCATCAGATGCCTAAGATGTCTCTGATTTGATTTAATTTCCTGGGGTTGTTTTTTTTCTTTATTGGGGTGTGCAATTCCACAAATTGCTAGAGAAAGTAGGATACTCTTTCATATTCCTGTTTCTTCATCTACCTCTTCTGCTGCGCAGTTACCTTGTATTCCTTACCTTAATTAGTGATTTCTAGTGTTTAATGTCTTACTATTTAGAAGTTCCTCAAGTTTAAATAGGTGTCTTAAGGATGACACAAACAGGAAATGGTGTTGAATCTTCGTGAGTCATGTATCACAAGAAGGAATTCTACTTACCATTTATTGGCCCCATAATACTCAGCAGCTCTCTAGCTGGTTTTGGTTTCTCTTAGCCCATTTCCTGTCGTTCAGTAGGTGTTTTTTCTTATCCAAATTTTGAAAGGAGGTGAAGTGCACTTTTTGAGTTATAGAAAGAAGGTGGTTTTATGTCCTAATGCCAAAAGAAAGGGCTTGCTCATTCCGGGCTCCTGGCTCTGCAAGGGGATACCGCCGTTTCGGTAGGTGGATTACTCTGGTTTCGCTTTCCTGTGGTCAGTCCCATCAGATGAACTGCGCTTTGCTGATTAACGCTGCAGAAGTTTTTCACAGCAGCTGAGGTCCTTTATGGGGAGATCCCATTTCTTACGAGTGCTGCTCTTCAGGCTCTTCATAGCTTGTAGAGAACAAGTGCCGTGGGAGTTACAACGGCGTACCTACAGCGAAGCAGATCAAAGAAAACAATTTAGCTAACCATTGCAGAAGGGGGCAGTTACTTTTCTAGACTATCAGTGGTTTTTAAAGTAATCATGAATGGTTTTTTTTATTATGCTATAGTTACACTAGTTTGTTTCTTGATGCAACTCAAAATGGAGCATTCATAGGGGTGTAACTTTCATCATGTAGAACTTTTTGCTGTCCCTCTGTCTTGTGTTTTCAAGGTATTTTCATGTGCTTCAGCAGTTACATTGCATATTGTAGAAGCCTGCATGTGCTTCATGCAAAAATACTGAAATCAGCACGTGTGTTGTACACGTGTGTGTATGTCTGTGTACGTATCCTGCTGCTTCCACAAATGGCATAGTTGTGTTTCATCAAGAGCTCCACTCTTCTCTCCTGTTGGTGCTGCTTGGGTATGGGTACGGTGTGCCATTGCCCCCCCCCCCCCNGTTTGGGTGGAAAGCTCTTCTGGATCATCCAAGTCTGCAAAGTCTCAATGAATTGGCAAGGGATGTGAAGAATAATAAGATGGGCTTCTACAGATAGCCTGTGCTGTACCTCTCTGCTTCCAGAGGCGCTGTATTCCGGCCCTGCGGACAGTGTTACAGCAGCGTATTGTCTCTCTTGCGCCTGCCTTGTGGCCTTCCAGGACGGTTCATCTGACTCCTGTAGGCTGTGACTCATTCTGCTGGTCCTGAAGTGGCGTGTATGTCTCTTTGGGGATTTTTGTGTGTGGTACCATTCCATTTTCAAGCATTGCCGAGAAGTTACGTGGATTACAAAACCTCACTTGATTGCCTGGACACCTGCTTTGGCCTAACTGTTGGTTTCAGTGTGCTGTGAACGATCATTTCCAGATCTCACCTGCAGCTACAAGAGCTTTTTTTTGGCTGGGGTGAGGTCGAAGAAGAAGCGTCTTGTATCATTGCACGTGCTTTGGGTAACCTGGTGGGAGAGTCGCTGCCATGGGGCAGCCTCCCTTCCCAGTCAGCTGTGGCTGCTCCCAGTCCCCGGACACTGGGAATTGCATCGGTGTCTTCCAGAGAGCTGGGAGAGGCCGAGCGCCTCAGCAGCTCTCCTCCACCCTTGTTTGAAGGAGGAGGTTGGGAAGGGGACCTGCCTGCTCAGTGCTGGAAAAAGGACTGGCTTCCTTTCCGAGGGACGGCTTACAGCAGCGTGGCTCCTGTGGATCAGACAGCTTTTCCTACAGATACATAAAAACTGTAGAATTGACAGATTTATAATGGGTTTGAGTCTGAAAAGTGGTATTTACGTGTGTATTCCACGTATATGTATGGAATATGTATGTATTTGGGTTAACTGGGCACCCAAACATTCTTAATTTAAGGCCTTTTATGCCAGCTTCTCACTCGGTGCATTTATAACTAAGCATAGTTAGTTAAAAATATCTGAAGAACAGTTTGTAACGAACACGCTATACAGCCAAACAGCATTACTGTCACAGAAATGTCACGTAGGTTGAAAATTCAGATGTCTGTTCCTAACTCAGAAATTCAGTTCCTGGAGTGCGTTTTGGGTAGCTGAGCGGCGGGCGCAGAAGCTCTTGCTTGATGCTGTAATGCTAAAACTTAACTTTTTTTTTTTTAAATTTCAATATACTGTTGATTTAAACAGCTCAAGTTAGAAACTACTTCTCTCTCTGCCATATTTTGTGCTATTTTTTGGGGGGGATTAGTTCCTCAAAGACTGGGATCAACCTAAACTAACGAACGTGGCCGTTGGGAGGATTGTTGGGAATGGGCGGTGGATGGGAGGCCTGGGTGAGCTGTGTCTTGGGCAGTCTTCCCCACTTTGCCCCCAGTCACCGGTCTCCGGCTGTCCCCAGTAAAGCCTCGAGCCGGAGTACTCCTGGGTGGCTTTCCAAGAAACGTGAGGCTCCAGGTCTGACTAGAAGTGGTTGATCCCCGACGGTTAAAAGGAACTTTGTCAGTGTAAAGTGGGTTTCTTGATGTGATGCTTGACCAGGATCCTGGTTCTGCTGGTCCTTCCCCGTAACGTGTCCGTGGGCTCTGCCCCGGCATGCTGCCGGCGGGGAAGCACGGCATGCAGGAGGGCTGCAGGCAGGCGGGCTGTACGGAGTCTGTACGTACTCGGGTGGCCTGAGAGTTCATAGCTGCAGCGTTGCCTCTGTCATCTGCTATGGCAACACCAACGCCTTCGCACAGGGCTTCGTCGGATCAGCAGTGCTGTGTCAGGGAAGACCAGCTTGCAAAGGTTTTCTTGATTTCTTCTAAATCCCTGAGATAAAGACATTAAAAGAAAGAATTATGTTGACATGCAAAAAAAACCTCTCTGAAATAGAAAAGTTATCTCTGACAAAATTTGAAGCCCTGAGTGGAGCTCCGCAGAGTTCGTTATCAAACACCCTGGGTAACAGCGCTGTTCCAAGAAAAAAACTAGCCTTAATTTCCTAAGGTAATCCCTTTTCTTTTAGAGCTCCTTAGATGCATGCATGCACGCGTGAAGAATCTGTGAAGTGAGGTAGGGCAGAAAATGCATGTCAGAAACTTAGTAAAAATAAATTAAAAATTGTTTCATTTAGTAGTTCCTATAAGCCCTTCAGTTGGAGGTTCAGTGTGAAAGGTGCACTGCAAGGGACCCAGATATTTAACCATGTAATTAAAAAATTGGGGTCTGTGCACAGCCTTTGAAGTTGCCCAGCTGTGGTAAGCGGAAAGCGGTACCCCCTTCTTCAGCAAACCTTCCTGGAGGAAAAAAGAGGTGGTTTCTTTTTTGTTTTTTAAAAAGGATAATTTCAAAATGCTCTCTTAGATACAGTTATGCAAGCAGTGGAACTGCCAAAAGATCAGGCGTGGTAACGATTTTTGATGCTGGAAAAAGCAAATTGAATGGTTGGAGCAAGTGTTCCTGCTGCTGCGGAAATAGTAATGTGGGTTAGGTTAAAAAAAGCCTTGTGATCCTGTTGTATAAAATCACACGCTTATATACAGATGATGTGGGAATGTGGCACATTGACATCTCCCATCCAATTTGCTTCATTTTATAAAATGTGTTTTAGCTTAATGGTGTTATTACGCAGAAGGTTTATCTTGTTTGAGCTATGCTTATCCCCTTTGTCAATGGGGAATAACAGTTATCCTGTTATTTTCTTTAGCGTTAATGATGGTTTATTTATTGAGACCCTCTGTGACCCCGTGGCCCACGACACGATGCCCCTGACCTTCTGCCCAGCGGACAGACCCGGGTCGGTGGCGGCTCCCTCCGTGGGAAGCTGGATTTTCCCCTCGCTGGGCTCCTGCGGGTGTCGCAGAGCCAAGGGGGGTGAGCGAGGGCGAGACAGTGTCTGGGCAAGAATTTGGTCTGAAACGCTAAATGGGAGGCAGAAATGAAAGGCTGTACTCAAATTCTCAGCTAAATGACTTCGCTGCTTTTTGAAGTGCAGAGGTCTAATGGTGAGGAACTGGAGTTATCTCGTGCTCTCTGAAGATGCTGAAAGTGTTACTGGGGAAGGAGGAGGATTACTCCCTGTTTGCTCCTTGCAGGGAACAGTAAAAGATACGACAATGTGAAATGAAATTAAAATCAGTAACTTAAATTGTGCCAAACTAATCTGAGCTTTCTCTGGCAGCTGGTGCTCTAACTAAAAGAAATTCAGTAGGTCTTGTTTCTTTGTGGAGATCGTGAAGACATTCGGTCCGACAGCCAGCACAGGACTGTGGAAGGCTGTGGCTCACGAGGAGCAGTGGTGAATGGGCTGATCCGGAGGTGGGGTGGTAAAGGGCAGAACGGCAAGAGAAAATGCTGAGCAGGAGGAAGACCACTGGAAGCGTTTCTTAGGGATAGTCTGAACACTGTCTTGTTTTGATATAATTAACAACTGTTCTAAAAGTTGAAGTGTATTGGAGAGGCTAACTGAAAACCGTAATTAATACAGCTCACAGAGAAAAATCAGGAAAACAAAAAGGAAAGAAAGCGTCAGGGGTGGGAGTGGGATGAAAAGGAGTGACACAAAGTGCAGCGCTCTAGAGTTAGCGAAAATTGTTTCAAGGGGAATATTCTTACTAATACACACGGTGGTCATGAAACCTCATCTGAAATCCAGCGTAGGGGTCTGGTCCCACTGGAGACTCCCGCGAAGCGCGGCCGACGCAGAGAGGGGACGTCAGCGGGGCCGAGCTCGGGCAGGGGGGTCCCCGCGCTCTGCCGGGAGATGCGGGGTGGGAGAGGTACAGCTGGGGCAGGGCTGGGTCACTGGTTGGGGGGCACCTTACTGTGGTTTTTTCGGGACTGGCTTCCAGCTCAAGTTGCTCTTTAACAGTTTGTCAGGTTTTTGTTACACGCGGTATCTCTGCCACTTTTGCAAAGAACTGCATCAAAATCCTTTGTGTTTAGTTGGGAGGATGTAAAATGTCCACGTGAAACTTTCTGTGAGGGGAGGAGGTGGTGAGGAGGGTTTGCTTTCAGCAAGTATTTACCAGGACTTGAGACCCAACATGTAAGAAAGGGAAGCCTTTCCTTCAGTTTCTATTTCTAGATTTGATTTATAGTTCCCTTTTGCCCGTTTCTGTTTCTGGTAAACAAAATACACTCTTCTGCCCCACAGAAGACCGCTCACAGTTTTGCACTTTTATGGTGTTTATGAGATTAATAGCATATTCTAGTATCCCACAAGCTTTATGTTTATTAGCAGTTCAGCTCTGTTTGCTGATGTCGTTACCGCTCACAGTGTCCAGCAGGTTGTGGGGTTTTTCCAGTTTCCAGTTATGGTCTATCTCTTGCTGTCGTGTGTACATTGGAGGCCTTGCTTCTGTTTCCATAAATCACTGATAGTTGCAATTACGGCTGATGAGCATGACTCTGAAATCCAAATAATCCAAAAAACCCCTAAACCCTTCGNTGTCCAGCAGGTTGTGGGGTTTTTCCAGTTATGGTCTATCTCTTGCTGTCGTGTGTACGTTGGAGGCCTTGCTTCCGTTTCCATAAATCACTGATAGTTGCAATTACGGCTGATGAGCATGACTCTGAAATCCAAATAATCCAAAAAACCCCTAAACCCTTCGATGCGAACTGCTCGTGGTGCGGTGGCGTGGCTTCCCCACTGTGGGCAGCCTTGACTCTAACCCAGCCAGGCTTTTCCGTGTGGGAACGTACTCTTTTGGTTTTAGTTCAGCCAGCTTGCAGTTATAGTTAGCTCATGCATGTATTGTGTCCATTGTTGATACCGTACTGCCCTCATCTAAGTTGTGTTAGTTTTCTGATGCAAAAAGTTAATAATTTTGTTGACAGAACTGAACTGACTGTTACAAGCTGGCTAGCAGCTGTGTTAAGGTATTCCGCTCAGAGTTGCAAAGGAGGAAGAAATAGCGAAGATGGAAGATTAACTCGTCTTCTTTTGCATTACAGCTAGTTGTGTCCCATCAACATGTTCTGGAAGTTTGATTTGAACACAACATCACATGTGGACAAGCTGCTGGATAAAGAAGATGTGACGCTTCACGAACTGATGGACGAAGATGACATCTTACAGGAGTGCAAGGCTCAGAACCGCAAGCTGCTGGACTTCCTCTGCCAGCAGCACTGCATGGAGGAGCTGGTCAACCTCATCACACATGAGCCCCCGGTGGATATGGAGGAGAAGGTCCGCTTCAAGTAGGTATTTGTTTTCTGTCCTACACAAAGAAAGCCGAAGGAGAGATCTTGATGTTGGAGATGCTGTGGTGCGAGATGGACGTCACCTTTTCAGTCTTGGGGAAAAGGCTGTTGAGTTCTGTGAAATGTTTCACGGCCTTTTGTTATTTGTAGTGAACTTCAGAAGCTTTCTTCTTTACTTTTAATGGTTTAACATTGAGCTTGTCTGAAAAAAAACACCTCTTGCTCTTCTTTCAAAACTTTGCAAGCAAAATAATCAGTATCTCAAAAGTACCTGTAGTAAGTTTTTCTCAAAATT
>RSEF01000001.1:607452-631929 GCA_003993805.1 Himantopus leucocephalus | reverse complement strand
GGGGGGGGCTCCCCTCCCCCCCCCCGCCTAGTCTTGCCTCCTCTCTCCCTCTCTCTGTCTCTGTCTCTCTCCCTCCTGATGTTTGATCCCGCCGCGGCGCCCGCAGGGATGAGCGATGGAGGGGCCGAGCCTGGCAGGAGCCCCGTGCTGCTGGCCGAGCCCGCAGCCACCGGGCGGGCCCGGGAGAAGGCGCCGACCCGGGCGGAGCTGGAGAGCGCTCTGCGCGGCGGAGGAGGCCGCGGCGGCTTCAAGGACATCCCGGGAACGTCGGCGATCAGCCCCGGCTCCTCCAAGGAGTGCGCCCCGGACAGCGAGAGCCCGTCGGGAGCCGGCGAAGCGGACTACTGCCGCCGCATCCTGGTGCGAGGTACGGGCAGGGGCCCCGGGCCCCGGCTCCCCGCTCTCCGCTTCCCCCACCGGGGCACTTCCCGGCTGCGCTCGCCCCCGCCGGCCGGGTCCCCTCTCCTCGCCCCGGGGTCGGGCGGCAGCGGGATGGGGCACGCTTCCCCCCCCCCCCCCCCCCCCCCCCCCCNCCCCGGCACCGCTTCCAGCGCATCCCCGGCCGCTCCCGGGCGCTGGCCGGTTGCGAGCACCGGCCTCCCGGCGGCGGCGGCGGCGGCGGCGGCTTCCCCCGGCTGCGCTCCGTGCGGCAGGCACCGGGCCCGGTCCCCCAGCCCGCTCCGCCGTGCGGCTCCCGGGAGCGGGGCCGGGAGCGCAGCCGGGCTCGCCGTGCGTGCCCGCCCCGGTTTGCGGCCGAGGGGCCGGGGCTCGGCCGGGCTTAAGCGGGCCGAGACGGGGTCCGGGGGAGCAGCCGCGGGGCCACGGACCCCCCGGGCGGGCTGAGCCCCGCCGGGGGGACGCGCAGGCAGCGGGAGAGGGGCGAAAGCATCAGCTTTGCTGTTAAAGCGTTGTCGCAGGAGAAAAGCGTCACGGAGCGGCGGCGAGTTAGGGGCTATTTTTTTTTTTTTCCCCCCCCCTCTTTATAACACCGCTCTCTCGGCCGGGGGTGGGGGGACGCGGCGGGCTCGGCCCGGGCTCGGGGCACGGCGGGACCCGGAGCCGGCGCATCCCGCCCCGCCGCCCCCGCTCAGCCCACCGCCGGCCCGGGGCTCGCCGGGACCAACCCGGTTTTGTGGCGAACCCCGAAAGTTTGGGGCGCCTCGGCGGGGATGCGGCAGGTGCCGAGCGCTCCCCCGGCTCCCGGGGCGGCAGCGCGGCTCCATCCCGGGGCCGCGCTGGGGGATGCTCAGCGTCCCCCTCCTCCTCCGCCGCCCTGCACACCGGGGCCCGGAGAAGCTCCGCGGCCGCTCGGTGAGCAGGGCCGAGGCCGCCCGGCCTTTGCCCCGGCCCCAAAGCCCAGCGCTCGGGTAGAGCGGCGGGAACCGGAGCCGCGGCACCGGCTCGGTCGTGTCCTCCCTTCCCTCCTCGCTGCCCCGGGGGTGGCGGGGCCTGAGCCGGGTCACTGCTCGTTCGCCATGACCGGGGCCTGGCACGGCACGGCACGGCTCGGCTCGGCTCGGGCATCCCGGCCCGCCCGGAGGCTGCGGAGCGGTTGGCGGCCGGGTAGCAAACAGCCCCGCCGCCCACCGAAGCCTCTTCCCCGGCTGTCGCCGTCCGCGCCTGTCGCCGACAGGCCGGCTGTCGCATCCCAGGCCCTCCTCGGCCACCCCGGGCACCTCGGCGGGGGAGCGGGCAGCGCTCGGGAGCCGGTCCCGGGGTTTCGTCCGGGATGTACCCGGTTCCTCGGTGCTCGCCGAGGCCGAGCCCGTCCGCCGCAGCCCCCGCCGGGGTCAGGCCGGGGTCAGGCCTCTCCTGGGCCCGGCCTGGGCCCTACCGGGGCCGCCCCGACGGGCCCGGGGCTGGGAGCGGGGCGGGGGTCGGTCCCCAACCCCCGGGGGCAGGGTCCCCACTTCTCCCGGTCCCGGGGACCTTCGCCCGGGAGCGACGGGTCTCACCATCTTGCTGCCGCCGCCACGGCGCGGACAAAATGGTGGCGGGGAGAAACGGCGCAAATAAACGGGAACGGAGCCGAAGTAAAGCCGGGGGGACGCGGCGGGGAGACTCGGTCTGCGGGGCCACGGGCTCGCCGGCTCCCGGTCCTCCCCCGGCCCCGGGCCCGCTCCCGGGGAAGGGGTCGGTGCCAAGCACCGGCCGGCTCCCGGGAAGCGCCTCCAGGTTGATTTTTCCACAAGGTGGGGTTTATTATTATTATTTTAAAATATAAAGTTAAAAATATTTTTAATTTCTCCCCCCCCGGCGCCGGGTGAGCCGGCAGCGGGTGCCGCAGGGACCGCTCCCCCCCCACCTCGCTGCTTGCCCCGGGGGAAGGGGCCGCATCTCCCCCACCACCACCCACCCCCCCCCCGGTCTTCCCTCTCCAGCCACGGCCCCGCCGCAGCGCTGCCCGGTGCGGAGCGGCTGCCCCCGGGGCTGCCTCCCGCTCCGGCCCATCCCCGGTGTTCGCCTCCGGTGGCTTTGGTGGGGGACGGGGCTGTCGGGGGAGACTCCCCCGTCGGCGGGAGCCGTTTGGGAAGCGGCGGGGTCCCCCGTGCCCTGCGACGGCCGGGAGCGGAGGGGGATTCCCCGGCCCGGCGCTCTCCCGGCGGTTCAGCCGTGCTCAGTCCGCTCACCGGTACGGCACGGTACCGGGAACCGGCCGTGCGGGACGGAGCCTCCAGGCGCCGCGACGAGGGTGGCTTTGCCCACGGAGGCGGCCCTGGCCACCCGGCCATCCCCGTCCCGTCGAGGCGGCAGGGCTGGCAGCAGGTCGGTCCTTAGCGGGGACTAACGGGACGAGGACTCGCCGGTGGTGGCTGGAGGAGCCGGGCCGCTCCGGGGCCGGTTCCACTGGCGGCGTGGGGGTTGCAGCCCCAGGGGTGGCTGGAAGCGGGGGCGGGGGGGCAGATCCCGGAGTGCTCACCCCACTCCTCCCAGTCACCTCCGGGGGCTGCCCCAGCGCTGTGCCTGGGGGGGTGAAGGCGGGACATGGGGAGCTCTGGGGGGACCCCAGTGCTGGTTGAGGCGCACTAAGAAGCGCGGTGGGCTTCTGTGCCCCCCAAGTGTGTCCCACGGTGTGTGTGCCAGCATGGCCACACCAGCCCCAGGCGTGGGAAGGGATGGGTGTACGTGTTTGGGGCTGGCAGGGCAGGCGTGCGCCCCAGAAATGTCCTGGCAGCCATGGTGGAGCAGAAACCCCGTGTACAGGGGTGTGCGCGGTGCGTCCCTGGGCAGGGGGGGGGGGTGCATCTGTGTGTGCCTGACTCTGCTGCGTGTGTCGGTGTGCAGGATGTGTCCCTCCTGCGCCTGCTGCGCTGCAGAGGGTGTGCGCGTGGTAAAATCTCTGTTCACCAGCTCGGGGGTCGGTTCCCCAAAGCTAATGGCCGCTCGCCTTCCCTCCTGCTCCCTGCCCGTGTCTGCCTGTCCTACCTTGTCGTATTTAGCTGCTAAGGCAGAGGAGAGATTGATCCCCTCGGCACCAGACCTCTTTGGGGGGATTTCAGTCCCAGACCTTGTCCTGGATGTGCTGCCATCAGGTGTAGCCCGGTCCCGGAGAGCAGAACCTGTCCCAGTGGCCCCACCGGGGAGGCCAAGGGCTGCTGGAAAACTCTGGGTGGTTGATGCAGGACCTGGTTGGTGTTGGGTGTCTGGGATCTAGCGGCTGACGGGGGAAGGCTCTGAGGAGGGGGTTCCTCAGGGAGGATGGTGTTATGCCCTTCCTGGCATGGTGGGATGGCCACGGGCCCCCCAAAACCTGCACAGGCGGGCAGCGGGGAAGGTCTGTGGCATGCAATAGGGCTGCGACCTGCCTGCGCTGCGGGGGCTGCAAGGGGCTGGGGAGAGGGTTTTTTTCCTCTCCCCTGCCAAGCTGCCACCACGGGCTGTGCCCCCATCCCTTCCCTCCGGCGCTGTGCCCAGCCCGCTCCCCCCGCCCCGCGTCCCAGCTGCCGGGGGGGAAATAACAATAAATAATACCCGTAATAATGCCGGCAGCGCCGTACAGAGCGGCGAGGGCAGAGGGGCAGATACTTGCAGCTGTGGCTGGAAAGCATGAGTGTCTGTGTTAGCTGCTCCTTTTTGGCAGCCCCGGCTGTTGTTGTGTTGGGGGACCGCAGCGTGGGCATGGGAGTGCGGACGTGGTCTGGGCATCATCCTTGCAAACGCTCTTCTCCTTGCAAAATGGTTCCCAGGCTGGCGTCCCGATCCCGCCAGATACCCTACCAGAGATGCCTCCAATCCGCCTACATCCCCTTTCCTTTCCGACAGCCCTGTGCCCACCCGCGGGACTTGGGGGTGCAGATCAGAGCCCACGCTCCCCGTCCCACCAGACCCACTCCCACCCTGGCCCTATCCAAGCCCTCTGGAGCCCCGGTGCCTCCTGCAGTGCCGTTCTCCAGCCTGGAATAGGCTGGCCGTGCTGGAACGGTGCCTCCGCCATGTACCACAATGTAGCAGTGGGAAACCGGCTTTGGGATTGGGGTCCCTCTCCCAAGTCTGTGCTTGCTCCGCGCTCCCGCTGTCCCCGTGCTAGCTCCGCCATCCCCATGCCAGCTCCCAGGTTGCTGCTCGCTATTTTTCTCCCTTCCTGCCCCAGCAATTTTATAATCCTTCCATGCCTGAGTCAGCCAGAAAGAGAAAAAGCAACTTACCTCCAGCCAAGGCTGCTGGGGACCTTGGGCCCCCCCTGGGCTCGGGGCTGCTTGCCCAGTGTGGCTTGTGTGGCCAGTTTTTAACCTGCAGGAAAGCCACTGGGCAGAAATGGGGAGCTCTGCGGCCAGGGGTCACCCGCACCGGGCTCTCCGCTGGTGTTGCTGGTGCTTAAGGAAAGGCAGCACAAGGGACAAGGAGCACGAGGGGTTTGGGGTCTGGCAGGAACCCGGCGGGCAATTTCCAAGGCTCATTTTTAGTATCTGGTGCGGCATCTGGCACACAGAGCCCGTCGGTGTCCACCAGAGAGGGGGGCAGGGGGGTGACTGGGCACATCCCAGCCCATAGAGCTGGGACCAGTGTCCTGGCACCTCATGGCTTGGGACTTTGTGGATTTTTCTGGGAGAGCTCGTCCTTTGTCAGTGGAAAGTAAAGCTGTGGCTCCTTTAGAGGGGCTGCAGGCGGCATCCCACAGCGTGGAAGGGGCTGTGCAGGGCTAATGTGGGAGGTAAACCCTCCGGCTTTTGTTTCCCCGTGTCCAGCCGTGGGCAGCAATAGTCCCGGCCTCATAAAATCTGCTGCTGTGAGCGGCTCGGGGAGTATGGCACTTCCAAAACTTGTCCTTTGACAGAGAACTGCCCCAAAGTAGGAGCTGCTGCTTTTCAGGAAAATATTCCTTCAATGAGAATAATTCTGGGAAGAAGGGAATTGTAATAGAGATAATTTTTTTTTCAGTATTCCCAAGGAAGGACCGAAATAATAAAAAAAAATATATTTTTAATTAAAAAATCTTTAATTTGAACTCTTTCTTGGTATAGCACTGTTTTCTGCTTCTGGCTTTCAGAAGCTATTATTTCTGCGATTAAATGCTCTGTTTTTTGATTTCTATTTATCTCTTAGAAAAAAAAAAAATCCCTTTTTTTTACAAAGGCTTGTTACTGTTCCCTGGGGGTTTATAAACTTGCAGCATCTGGGACCAGAGGGGACAACTGAACTGTGGGATGTCGCCTCTTTTAGCCACAGCTTGGGGAATTTCTTCCAGTTATTCCTCCAGCGAGCCCAGACACTCACACCAGCCCCAATGGTGCAGCCAGTGTTTAATACAGCTTTTCCTCCCCCAGTAATGTCTATTTTGAACCAGTTCCCCCCTGTCCCTTTTTTCCCCAGCCCAGCTTTTTTTCCTCCCTGGAGACTTTTTTCTGACGGCCCTTCTCCCCGCTTCCCTCCCAGATGCCAAAGGGACGATCCGGGAGATTGTGCTCCCCAAGGGCCTGGACCTGGACCGGCCCAAGCGGACGCGGACGTCCTTCACGGCGGAGCAGCTCTACCGCCTGGAGCTGGAGTTCCAGCGCTGCCAGTACGTGGTGGGCAGGGAGAGGACGGAGCTAGCGCGCCAGCTCAACCTCTCCGAGACCCAGGTAAGGGTCGTGGCGGCTCCTCCGTGGTGGGGACATCCCCGTGGCCCCGTGGTGTGGCCACATGCAGCCCCCCTGGGGACAGGCGCGTCGGCCACCAGCGTGGTGAGGGCGATGTGCGGAGGCAGGGACAGGCAGAGCGGGTGGAAAGCGGGGCTGCGGTGGGCAAGGGCTGTCCTGGGGGGACGTCGGGGCTGAGCTGACCCCACGGTCCCAAACCCGGGTGGAGGGGCTTGGTGTTTACCGGGGTGGAGGGGCACTGGCTGGTGTTTTGGGTGGGAGACAGGGCTGAGTGCGGCTGGGGGGAAGCGTGCGTGGTGCTGCGGGCAATGGCTCTCCTCCACCTCTTTCTGTTGAGCCGAAGGAACAGTCAGTTTAGGGTTACAGGGGGGGTGAGGGGCAGCCATGAGCGGGGTCTGCAGGGACGCCCCCCAGCCACCGCGCTGCTCCCCCACGAGCAGCATCACCTGGCTCCCCCGGGAGGGTCCGGCAAAGCAGGGAAGAGAAAAGAGCAGGAGGGCATCAGCAGGGACCCGAGGTCCTTACGGCAGCACCCACCGCGCGGGGTGGGCGAGAGGGGTCGGCCGTCGTCGTGGGTGCTGTCGGGATCGGGCGTTTGGTTGTGTACGAGCTGGATGGATCCTGCACCCCGCCGCTCCCCCCATCTCTGCATCCTCTGTGGCTTCGCTCCTCTGCTCCCAGCAGGCTGGGGGTGGCACTGGGGACTGTCCCTGAGGACCAGGGGGACTGTCCCTGCGGACCAGGGGACCCCCGAGCTGTGGTGTGGCCTGGGCATCTCTTCTCTGTCCCTCTCCAACCCCCTGCACATACGTCCCCGGCTGGAGCTTTGCTGGCAGCCGGGGCGGGGGGTGTTCCCGGTTCTCCTCCGCTGAGGTTTGCCGAGTACGGAGAGAGCTGGGCTGAGCGGCGCAGCCTGGGTGAGCAGAGGTGGGAAGGGTTTGCGCCTTGCTCAGTAGTTGGTGTTGGTGTCCACTAAGCAAAAAGTGCATCTGCTCAGGGTTGCGATGGTTTCGGCTTGAAAATTTATACAGAAATAGTAATAATAATAATAATAATAAAATTAATGAAGACTGCAGTGTGAAACAGCACAGCTGGGAACTACAGAAAAACCCCGTCAGCCCAGTCTGCCCCTTCCCTGGCCAGTAAGGCATGTTTGGAGACAGCTACATGTTTTTTGTTGATTCAGATAGGAAATCATTTCAATTTTTCCAAAGCTCTTGTGGAACAAACCTGTTCCGGCTGTCAGCAGCCAGGCCCCTGGCTCCAAGCTCCCACCGTGTGCCGAGGGGGTCTGATTTTGGGGAGACCCTGTTGCTCTGTGATGCTTTGGCACTCGCTGTGCAGCCACTGCATGGTCCTGCAAGGGGGAGCAGAGCCTCAGCGCCCCAAAAGAAATAGTTGCTCTTGGCTTTTTTGGCGCGGGAGCAGGTTTTTTTCGGTAAGGAGCAGGTTTCCGTCTGTGGGATACGTGCAAGGAGGCTGTGCCGTGGTTAGGAGTGATGCACCCCGGTGAGTTGGGCGCTGCACAGGGGGGTCCCTTTCCTGGCGTCCCAGCTGAAGCCCAGGTCCCAGCATCACCTCCACGGAGCCGGGAAGGACACGGGTGGGCTTGGCTGCGCCGTGCTGGGGGAAGAGCTTCGTCTCCCCAGGAGGTGTGGGAAGGGATGGGCAGCTGGTGCGGCCGGCGGGAGTGCGGGGCAGAGGGCTGTGCAGCCCAGGGCCGGGAGGGCGCAGCCTCTCCGTAGGGACTAATGTCTGCTTATTTATTGCTTGCTTGGTGCCTCACTGCTGCCTTCATCACTCAGTGAGAAAATTCACACCCTGTAGGCCACGGCTGTCTCTTCTCCTCTTTTCTTCTCCTTCCCGCATCCTCTTTTTCCCATCTCTCTCCTTCATCTCTGTCTTTTTTAATCCCTTTCTGTGCTTTTCACAGCATTTCCTTCCCTGCAGCAAACACCCAGTTGTACCTTCCTGGCTCCCCTCTGCTGCCTGTCCCTCCCCAGCCACCACCGTGCCCGGGGACAGCAGTGCCAGGCTCTGTCCCTGGCTTCCTCCTCTCATTAGCAGGGTGCAGCCCCCTTGGGATATCATTTCAGGCTCTCTGCAGACTCAGGCATCACCCCCTGCCCCGGTTCCCCAGTGTTCGTGGCTGGGAGGTTTCCTCGGTCGTTTCTGGATGTCCGCAGGGTTTTACAAGACCCTTCAGATCTGGAGGGTATGGCATGGCTGCATGCAGCGTGCTGGTCCGATCTGAATGTGCCCTGGAGACTGGATAGTCACCACCAGCCACTCCCGTCCCAGGGGGCTCCTCTATGTCCATCAGCTGAGACAGGGACAAATCCAACATTTGCAACAATCAGAGTATTTTGGGTACTTTTGGTGATTTTTCTCCCAGTGTTATCCAGGAGCAACTCCCAGGACTTAGGGCAGTTCGTGATGTAACTGCTCCATCTAATGTTTTGTTGGTGGATTCCCAACCAGCAGCATCTTGTGGCTCGCTCTTGGTTGACATTTGTGTTGTACTGGTGGTTGGGATGGTGGGATGGATCCTTTCTGTCCCCTCATTGAATGCTATCCTGGTTTCAGGATTAGGAAGCCTCCCCCTGCCAGCTGCTCCTGACTTTGCTCTCTGCAGGGACCCCTGGGTGCGATGGGAGCCCACCATGTCCCGCCATGGGAGGGAAGAGCAAAGCGGGGGGCACGGAAGAAGGGGCTGCCGAGGAGGGATTTTTGTGCCTGTGAATATTCAGGGGGAAGAAGAATGATTCATCTCCACTGCTCTGCAAAGAGAGAGTGGTGCAAACAGCGTGATGAGATAGGAAGAGACACGATGTCATCGCAGCTGGAGAGCTGCAGCCAAGCGTCCCCGTAAGTGGGTCCGCTGATCAGGCTGCGCCCCTGAGAAATCCTGCCAGAGAAAAAAATGGCCTCTTTTAGGATCTTATTTTACTTTCCTGGCATCTGATCCTGCTCTTTGACAGAGTTCGAGGCAGGAGGCTACCGCTGCTCCTTGCAGGGAAGCCAGAATGGCCCACCTCCATGTTGGGGAGTAGGGATCTACTTGCTTTCTTGTCTCTGGCCCCTGCCCCAGGGGACAGGGGAGGTCACCCAGCACAGAGGGCTCTCACCCAGGCTAAGGCAGGGAGCAGTGGCGCAGCCCCTCCGTGCCGGGGGACGGCTCAGAGCCGTGCATGCCACCGCCGGCGCTCCCCAGCCCGAAGCAGCAGCAACCACCGAAACTGGTGCCTGTTGGCAGCCGCCGCGGGTGAGCCTGCCCTCCCCTCGCTGCTCGCAGGGCCACCCACCAGCATCCCGCTGTGCTTCGGGTCACCTTGCCATCTGCCCGGAGCCAGCCCCGCACCTTGTCCCCGTGCCTGTCTGCTGGGCTCAGCCAGACCTGCCACACTGAAGGGACATGGGGGGAGTTTCGGAGCCACCCAAGCTCAGGTGAGGATGAAGAGGGTGCTTCTGTCTACCCCAGCTCTCTCCAGCCCAGGGAATTTGCCTCCTCCCTCCAGGGAGCCATGTACCTGTTCTGCCTCACTGGGAGCTGCTCAGCCTCCAGCCCAATGCCATTTGTGCTTTTTATAATTAACCTGTGGACATAGTCAGTTAAGTGAGTTTAATTAGCCAGTAGAATATTTTCATTAACTTGTCAAGCAGCAGCCTGGAGATCCGAATGTGCTGGCGGCTGCTGCATCCCAGGTGAGCTCCCACATCCCGGGTGCGGAGAGCTGCGGAGGGGCTGTCCAAGCCCACCCCGGCACAATCCATCCAGAAGCTGGCCCCGTACTCCGAGCGGAGAGTAGCTCGTATCCCTGTGTCGTGCTTTCTCCAGGCAATGCATCCCAAGGCATTAGGGGAAAAGTGCCCCTTCTTAGTGTCATTAAGGGATAGAGAACGCAAGGCAGAGAGGAGGCTGCGAAGCAGCAGGACCACGGGGGGATGGCGGAGGGAGGATAATTCCCACAAATCCCCCGGCAGGAGGAGAGGCGGGATGGGCAGGGGATTTGCCTGGGCCAGGAGGCTTTGCTTTCTGGGTCAGGAGTTCAATGCCAGGCTCAGGTTCAAGTGACCCGGTGTATTTGCCAGCTCCTCCTGTCCTCATTCGAGCGAAGACAGACGAGTGACACTCACGTCGATCGAGAGCCCCTTTTGAGGACCGGGAACCCAGGAGGTCAGGACAGGGTTGGTTGTATCAGATGTTCTCTGCGCGGCACTCAGCTCTGAGCCCTGTTCCTCTGCCGAGAGGTAGCTCACCCCTTCCCAAAGGCAGGTGCTTTGAGGGACAGGGATGTCCTCAGTCGAGGAGGCCATGCCCAGGAGCGCTGCTGGCAGCTTGTGGACCCATGCACTTCCTGGAAGATACTTTTGGGCTCCTTGGCTCCTGTGCAGCGTCTGAAGACCTTTTGTAGAGGGATGGTGGGGCACAGAGTGGAGATAGGTCTTAGCATGGCAATTCTTGCCTGCCTGGCTGCTGGAAAGTCCATGGGACCCCCATGGATCCCTCGGGGTTCCCTTTGTTGCGATGGGCTCCATCACAGCTGGTCTGGCAGAACTTCCTTGGACAAACTCCTGGGCCATCCTTGAGAAAGCCTGGGCTCCTACTTCTCCGTCACTGCCAGGGCCCTGATACCCCCCAAGCATCCTGCGCAGCACGGGGAGGGTACTCGCAGCACAGAGCTTTCAGGACTGCGATCCCTCCGACGTGGAGCAAAACATATGTGAGAAAGCAGCTGAGCCAGAGAAGGGGCGGGAAGGTCTATTTATAGCCTGGCAATTAAGATGATGCGGTTAAAAATTAATTACACCTCAAGTCATTAACAACTATCAGTCCCTGCAGCGAGAGAACAATGAAACAATGGCTGGTGCCAGCACAAATTGTCCTCTCACGGGGAGAACCGCAGGAAAGCTGTGGTCTGGAGGAGGTGAGAGTCATCCAGAGCTTGGCGATGGGAGTTGTGGGTTGGGGCTTCCCCAAGACACAAGAGGGAGGTAGGACCTTAACACTGCTCTGCTTGCTGCAAAGTAGTGCACTCCTCGTCCTTGGAGTCTCCGCAGCCCTCAGAGTACGGGAGAGCTGAATTTCCAGAGCTTTGTTGGAAATCCCTTTTCTAGACCACGCAGAAAATACAGGTGTCATAGCCAAGTATCTTCTTTTCTGAGGAGGCCTCCATCCCTCCCTCCATCCATCCACCCGCCCATCCATCATGCTCTGCTGTGCATAGGAATATAGTCTCTAACATCTTCTGTGGTCCGCGTTGCCTCCACCCAGCAGCTTTTGGAGCTAGCATTCGTGTTTCGTGCCGTGGGTGCTTACACTGACCGTTCTCCCGTGGATAATTGCCCAGCGGGGAATGTTTTCTCCCCTCTGCCTGGGGAAGCTGCAGCCCCGCACGCACTGTGCTGCGAGTCGGGGTGCCCCATCCTAATGCAGCCTGGTTTGAGGGGTGCTGCTCCCACCACTTAGTGCTGTTCCCAGCTGCGTTCTCCTGTCCATCCCCCTGGGCCACTTCTGGTGGAGCTTTTTCTGGATGGGCTGAACTAACCAACCCAGCAGGAGGGTGCCCTGTTCTGTTGGGACAGTTCTCTGCCAGACTGGGTTTCACCCACCTCCTTAAGGGACCTGGGGCGCTCTGGGGATGGCTCAGGGGATGTGGGAACAGTGGGATGGAGAGGCAACTAGCTGGGAGAAAGCATCACGTCCAACCACAGTAGCCCGCAGCCAGCTCCTGCTGCTAAAACCTTGGGTACCGAGGCTGTTCTGAAGCAAGTGGGTGGCAATGGGGGATGTCAGCCTGAGTGATCCCGTATTTAATGACTCCCAGGTCGAATCCAGATGCCAAAGGTATCTGACTCCCACTGGCCTGGAAGGGAGGTGGGTCCTGGATTCCGTGGCAGGTGGTGGCCACTGGAGATGCCCAGGGTCACCCTGGAAGAAGCTGGACATCTCCAGTAGCTTCTGGGTCCCCTTCCCACATGCCAACCTGTGTCAGAGCACGCTTGTGGAGTAAACCTGCTCATGTGGACAAGCTAATCCCATCCCCTCCTCGTGGCGGGGGCACGTGGTGGGGTTTACCCTGCTAGCCGCGGGGCCCTGGGCTGGTGGCAATAAATCTGTGTTATAAGCAGGTACCACGTAGCGGCAGGACCAGGCTGGCACAGCCCCGCTGCTGCCTCCGCCTGCCTGGCCCCAGCCCTGTTGACCCCTTGTGTTCCTCAAAAATTCACCTTTTTTCGTTTCCCAAAGCATTTCAGGGAGCTGGGGAAGCGGGTTCGGGCGGTGAGCACCAGCTTCTCGGTGGGGGATTGGAAAACATTTCTAAAGAGAGGAAAGGAGCAGCTCTCCTCAGGGGGGAACAAGGGGACCCTCTGGAAATAGGGGTCTTCTACAGGACAGCTGCTCCTGTGATGGATTAGATAACCCAAAATATCCGGGTACCTCTACAGTTCCCCAAGCTCAACTGGCACTAGGCAAAATGGCTAATGTAAGTAAATATGCAATAATTAATTGAGATTTTTATCATTAAGAATTTCCCATCGCACATGCCCGCACAGTAAAAAACAATTACAGAATTTGTGATAGAAGATTTCAGTTCCAAATGTTGCGAGAGGGCTGGGTGTTTCCAGAATGACCTCCAAGGCTTTCTCAGCATACTCCCGGTGGATATAATCTGAGAGAAATCATTTCCGAAAAATGACAGTTTCTAATGGAAATTGGTTTTGGTGACAGTTTTGAAGCCGGCTCTGATGCTGGAGCAGGAACCCCAAACGCGAGAGCCCGAATCGCGGCCACTGCCCTGGGGTCTCACCACCAGCCCGCACCCTCTGGCCATATGCTCCCACCTCCCCAGCTATATTTTGTTTTCCACTGGGAAGAAACCATACCGGTTTGCCCTGTGCGTGGAAAATGGGTGGAAACACCACATCCGTGTGGATACTTTCCGCTGGATCCTGGTGTTGTGGGAGGGGACGTGACCATGGGGACAGCCCTGCTGTCCCGCCTGGCTCCCCCAGCACCCAAACTGGGTGCCAATGGCTGAAAGGCCAAGGGGGGGCTCTGCCGTGGGTGACACCACCCGGCACACTCAAACCGCAGCTGGTCCTGGGCAAATCCCGCTGGATATCAGATCCCTGGAGCTGGTGCTGTGTAGAGAATGTCCCTGCCAGGGAGGGATGGCCGGTGCCGGGTGGCATCTCCCATCCATCCCAGGCTGCGCTTTCTGAGACCCTAATAAATGGGGGAGATCATCTGTCAGCCTTCACCAGCACCTCCGAGGAGACAAGGGGTTGTCTCTACCTGATTTTGGTGTGTTGGAGGATGCTCCCTCTGGGACACCTTGTTCTGAGGCCACCAGGCTGCATGGTAGAGGACACTTCACCGCTGCCGGACCTGCCCACAGAGCCCAGCACCATCTCTCCCTGCTCCTTCATCTCATTTCCGTTTGCAAAGTGCGTGGAAGCACCCGGGAGGTTCCCCTGCTGTGAAGCAGAAAATATCCTGAATTTTGGAGCAAAACCAGGCTGAGGGCATGCTTCTGGCTGCAGTTTTGGATCAGCAGTGAGGCAACCAGCTGCTATGGGGATGGGTTCCCAGCTGAGGGCACAGCCAGGTCCCAGTAGGTCGGGGACGGTTCCCACCTCGTCTGTCCCCAGCATGCTGCCCGGCTGTGGGCTGGAGCTCAGTGTGGCTGTAAGCATGGCCCCAACCATGTCTGTCCTGGGCTGTGGCAGAGGGTTTGGGGGGGGTGGCGCAGACAGGGCGGCCCCAGAAGCTGTCGGGGCGCAGAGGGGCTGGAGGAGAAGCCGAGGGATGAGTCCATCCCTGCTTATGGCCGGCTCCCCGTTCCCACTGTGGTCGGGGAGAGGCAGTCGGGTCGCGCAGCCGCTGTGCTGTTATGAAACCTCTGGCCGAGGCAGCTTTGGGCAGCGAGCCCGCCGGCTTATGCAATGCCGGGGGCCCGAGCCTGCGACAAGTCTGCACCGAGCCTCCGCCTGCCCTGGCCTCGACGGCTCCATGAGCCCACGGCTCCACTCGGGATGAAGGGAGGAGGAGGAGGAGGAGGAAGGGTGGCTGGGGTGCTGTGGGGAGACGGCGGAGCGGCAGGCTGGGTCCCACCTTCCCCCGTGCTGTGGCGGGCATCAGCTGATGGCGGCGGGGAGCTAATCCGGGTGAGGAAAATGGCTTCGGCCAGCAGCTATGAACAGTCCCGGATTGCCGGCGTGCCGGAGGTGCGCACGGCATGGGATGTGTGGCAGCGCCGGGGTCAGCCCCGGGTCGGGGCTGCCAAATAATAAACACCATTAAAAACCAATAACATATCCCCCAGCATTGCCCGTGTGGGTTCCAGGGTCCGGGATGATGCTCGTGGGTGTCCCCAGGGGAGGACGAGGACCATCCCGTCTGGCCACCGAGCACAGGGAGGCGGAGGGGCTCAGGCGTTTTGGGGGGCGGTGGGGGATGCTGGTGTGCGGGAGTGTGTGCGCCGGTGCGAGGAGTGTTTAATGAGCAGGCGTGATGTGCCCGCTGCCTGGGACCGGGGTGGGCAGGGATGGGGACATCGGGCTCCCACCGGCAACCCGTGATCACTCAGGAGCGACGTCCCACTGCTGCTCAGCCATGGACTGGCAAAATGCATTGGTTAGGCGCCGGATGATATTAAAAATTAGCTGAAGAGAGGGGAGTGCACTGCCCGGTCCCTGGCTGGCCAGCATGGCCACAACCTGTTCTGCAGGGACGGGACCGGGGACGGGAATGCTTCGGGCAGTGTGCTGGGATGGACGAGCGGAGCAGGGGCAGAGCGAAGCAGTTGCTGGACTGAAGCCCTCAGCAGATCCCCGGATCACCGAGCACCGGGATGCGATGGGCTCCCGCCCAGCACCTTTCCGTCCCCGGAGTGTGCAGGGAGCTTGGCCTACCGGTGGGGGGTCTCCGTCGGGATTAACTGCTTGGAAATAATTTGTTTTGTAGCTCGGAGGTGTTAGATGGAGGGCAGGGATCAGAGCAGCATCCCAGCTCTCAGCATCTGCAGGGCAGGCTCAGCCACCGGAGAAGGGGCTGGTGGTGGCAAAGGCCGTGCTCAGGCGCTCCTTAAATTCGTGGCACAGGGCACCAGGGACCAAACCTCTCCTGTGCTCAATCCTGGTGCCACCACTGTGCCGATAGCCATGGAAAAAACATGGGCACAGCACACGCTGCCCCACGGCTGCTCCTGGGCAGAGCTGCCTGCTCCCGCTGTGCCATGGCACGGGTGCTGCGTGCCACCGGCCACACCACGCCTGGAGCTGGAAGCCTGCCCGGAGCTGATGCCATGGGCTGTGGCCACTGCTCTGGCGGGTGGGGAGATGCTGTGTCCCCGCTGCCCAGGTTTATTCCTTTCCCTGGAGTTCTGCCGGCGCTGCTGCCCTCACCCTGTCCCTGCCTGCCCAGGGGACTGGGACACTCGTCAAGTTCTGCTCCAGCAGCTTGGGCAACTGCAGGGAGACGTGACCCCGTGCAGATGCTCCGATCTGGGGGTGGTTCTGTCCGCACGTATGGGCACTCCAGTGTGTGCACACATGGTGGGGCATGTGCGAGCACTGGCGTGTGTGCAGGAGCGTGCGTGGAGCGGGGCGTGCGTGTGCATGCAGGCGTGTGGCATCGGCAATCCGGGAGAGGGTTTAAACGGCTCGGCGCAGGACAGGGCACGCTGGTGGAGTTCTCGAGTGGAGGGAGAGGGTGGCTCAGCCGTCTGCATGTCCATCCTGCTGCTTGGCAGGCAGACAGACGGACAGACGGTACCTTTGCAGAACGCCCTCACAGCAGTGCCCCGAGAAGTTCAGATGCTCGGTGACATTTTGAGTTGGTTTCCCTTTGCAAGGGGAGCAGGTGACACCAAAGACACGGCTCTCCTGCTTTCCTCCCAGGCAGGGAGCGGCGATGGCACTCCACGGCATGTGGGGAGGGACCGGGAGAGGCTGGGCTGCGGAGTGGAGGTTCCAGGGGGCTCCTGGAGCCAGTTCCTGGAGGATGAATGATTCCTCAGGGAAGGGAAACCACATGCAGAGAAAACCCCAGCAGATGGAGGAGTTTGTGGGTACATCTCTGTGACACTCAGCAGCTCATTCAGTCACGTAGCAGGCGCTAGGGGCGTGTGTGAATTTAAAATAAAATAAAACAATACAAAATTTAAAAAAATAGAATAGAATAGAAGTAGAATAGAATAGAATAGAATAGAATAGAATAGAATAGAATAGAACAGAACAGAACAGAATAGAATATTTTTTTAAAAAATAAAATAACATAAAATAGACCTCTAATTGTCTGAGTCAGACAGACACGGGACCCGGAGGCAGCACGGCTCGGGGGGGATGTGGCAACCTCCCGCTGGGCTTTCCAAGGGCTCCGCTTCCCGCTCCCAGGCACACGTCTTCCAAGCTGGCCGGTGGCCCTGTGGACACTCTCACTGCAGTAAAAGCTGCCTGGGAGTGAAGGGAATTGCAATATTGCTTTCCTGGCGGTGATCAGCACTGTTTCTGCACTTTCCTTGCCCTTCTCCTTGGAGGAGTGTTTGGGCAGCGTTAGCTTTGGTGTGAGCAGGGGGCAGCAGCCCAGGGGAAAGCTTTTTTGGGGGAAGAAGGGAAAAAGAAATAAATTCGTCCTTTATATCCCTGCTCCAGAGCTGCTGCATCACGCTGCCACCTCCCCCGAGACCCTTCTCCCAGTAGTTTGGTATTTGTTTGTTGTGATTTCTTTTTGCCTTACTCCCTGTAAACGGGAACGTGATGGGAGTCACGTAGCCTGTGATGGATGAATTTGCAACCCGAGGTCCTCGGGGGGTCGAGCCCTCTCCTGTGCTGCTGGGTGACAGCAGGACTCTCAAGGAGAGGGGGACGGGGCTACCGTGAGGCTCCGTGGTACCATGGGGAGGCCTACCAGGTAGTTGCCACACCACGCACTAGGAAGCATCTTCTGAAATGATCAGACAGCAGATTTCAACCTTCCAAACTGCTTTTCCACCCAATATGCAGTTGAGGCTTCATACTTTTGGTCATTGCTGGTTGGACACTATGTTCAGCCTCTCCACCAGCAAGAAAAGGTTTGACCTTGCTCCAAGGAGTAGGTTGCTTCAGCTTCTGATATGGTGAAAAGAGTGGGTGGAAAGAAAATCTTGTATGGGGGACAGGAAAAGGGTATCCGGGACCCGTAGCTATGGGTGGGTCAGTGGGATGTTGGTGGTGGTTAATTGTGTGCTGAGGACTGTTGTAGTGAGTCCTGAAGGCTTTAGGTGATTCTGCCAGTCTGGGACAGACCTGTTAACGGCACTGAGGTTATCGCCTTCCCTTTCTGGTGGTTGTTGTTGCAGTTCATGCTCTGGCAGCACCTACAGGTCCTAGAGGAGGTGGGGACCCACCACGCTCTGGTAGCACCTACAGGTCTTAGGGGAAGCAGGGACCCACCATGCTCAATACTCAGACATCGAAGCAGAAACACTGCTGTCCCTAAGCAGCACGTTTCCATGTGGGCTTGGGCAGAAAACAGAGGGGTGAGAGGTGCCGGCGTCCCATCTGGTTGGTGTCAGAGATGGGAACTGCGTGCCTGTGTCCCAGCTGGGCACCTTTGGACCTTGTGTGGTATCTACAACATGACAGGCTTAGACCTGGATAAGGCATCTAGGAAGGAACATGCTTTTTTACCCTCTGGTTAGAGTCTCTGCTGTGGAAGCCACCTCTCCTCTAGAGCAACCATGTTGCTGTGTTTAGCATCAAGCCATCTCATGCTGGCCGAGCACCAGCACTCTCAGGGCTCAATACATTCATAGTGTTATCAGAGGGGGGAATGCACGATGACGTGACCGCATCTGTCATGCGTGACCCAAAACCAGCAATTCAAGATGGATGGTTATGGTGAGACTATGGCTCCCTTGTCCCTCCCTGGTGAGCGCACACGTGGCTGGTGGCTATTCTGGTGGATAGACTGAGATCTCTGCCCTGAATTTTTTATGGAAACATTCAGCCCAGGACAGAGCAGATTTTCCTGCTTGATTTTCATGCTGCAGGACCTAGACAAGTCATGTGCTTTGAAGCGCAAATGGACTCGAAAGGCAGATGGACCTTTCTGATCAGCTCATAGGACTTTCTTCCTCACTCTATTTGATCCAGGGCATCTCTCTTAGGAAAACCTCCTGCACTGGCTAAACATCTCAGTGTGATGGTGAGCGTGCTCCTGCCCCAGGAACGGTGGTCCATGGGCAGTTATCTGCATGGTCCACCCATAGTGTCTCTGCGGTTCGAGTCTGCCTTGCTTCAGGCCAGGGATCACATCCTACTTCTGTCCACTCTGACAAGAAGTCCCCATGCTCTTACCAGTCTCTCTCCTGCTGCAGAGACTGAGCAAAGCAGAATTTCCAGATCCAGAAACACAAAGGGCTTTATCCTAAGATCCCTCCAGCCCATCACTTACCTTATGGAAAAGTAGACACTGGACCTGGTCACAGTAATCGATTAAATATCCAGCATCAGGACTCCTTCCCCAAACACTGACATGGATTTATAAATCTGCAGATCATGCTTATCCTCATACCTTCAGCATCATTCTGTTTCTTGCATGCCACGTCTCCTAGGGCTTTCAGCGTCATCTCCTCTGTACAGCTTGCCTCCTCCCCGTCCTCTGAGAGTCACCTTCCTTTTCTGGTGAATGCATGACCTCTCATGTCCTGCTCCTCAGTCACATCCAGATGCGTGCTGTTGTCTATTTGTCTGCATCCAGGCTTGACCTGACTGTCCTGTCAGTTGTGGTCCCAGATCCCACAGCCCCAGGCAGGGGACTTGCAGCCGTCGGGAGCCATGGGCTCTTCCCGGGACTCCCCCGCAGCAGGGACAGGCTTCTCCCCCCCCCCCCCCCCCCCCCCCCCCCCCNCCCCCCCCCCCGGCCCTTGGCCTCCCCAGCTGTCCTGGCTGTCCCCCAGAGTGACACATCTATGAACTGGCCTTTTTCTCCATTCCTGTGGAAAGGGTGCCCTCAGTCTCACTTTCTTCTTCCCCCCCCCGAGTCTGGCAGGAGAGCTGGAGGTGTCTAGTTTTCTCCCACAGCCCTTCAGTCATTACTGTAGCTCACCGGGTTGGTAACTGAGAAACAAAACATCTCACACGGGGCTACGTTAGCTCCTCCGTAGATGCTGGAGATGTGGTGCCCACCAGGGATGCGCCAGCAGCATGGTCCTCCCTGCCCTTCCTCCAGGCCAGACTGGGAAGGGTGTCGTTGCCACGTCACAGGCACGCACCAGTTCACCCAGTAACTTGGATGGGGAAGAAAGCTGCTTTTTTAGAGAAGGAAATGAAGGCAATCTCATCAAAGCAGACTTTGGTAAAGCACTCGCTATGGTGGCTGATGGGGAGTTGTGAATGAAACCGGAGCAAAAGATGACTAGAGGACTTACAGTGTGAAGGAGAAACTGTAACCAAGGGGAGATGGTGGAGGATATTGCTGAAAGATGAAGGATCAAGGCTGGAGGGAAATTACTCATGGACTTGTCAAGGACTGCGTCTGGCTGAGCTTATTTACATCTCCAGTGATAGGAACTCAGGGCTTGATCATAATGGAGGATGAAAAGGACATGGATCTACTAATTAATGACAAGCTGTATATGAACTTCAGCCAGGAAGGCAAATGTGATCCTGCTCATCTGATATGTCACCAGTGCAGATGGGGAAGAGCTCATGTCAGTCTACGAGGCATGAGGAAACCATATTTAGCATAGCACGTTCAGCTCGGGTCGTGGTGTTCAAGGGTGATGGGCGCAGAGGGGAGCGGCAGACGTGGATTCAGGATGTGAGAACCTCCTGCAAGAGGATCAGATGTAGAACGAAGGCAGGGAGGGCTACAGAAAGCTTCTATCTACACCTGTAAGTGGAGATGCAATCATCACCAATGGCGTTAGCCAGCTCTAGTGAAAGAGGAGTGAGAGCAGAGGATATCCAGGCTGGGAAGGGGCTCGGTGCTGGGATGATCTCCCAGCAGCAGAACTGGGAAGGTGGAAACCAATGTGTCCCCTTCTCCTGAGGACTGTATTGCCACCCTTCCCCAGGTGAACCCCATGTCAGGACGTTTGAAACTGGTGTCATTTCAACCCTTTCTTCCTCCTGTCCTTTAGCATTTCCCCTCCTGTCCCCAGTGGTGTGGAACTGGCTTTCAGCACCAGAAATTCATGCACGTCAATATCCACTTCAATTTATATCAATCTGTTTATTGGACTTGCCCGTCTGCATTGCTATTAATTGTCGGTATTCAGCGTCATACCCGAATAGATGACTGCTGCCCCTGGAAAGTTACTCCCCAGCTGACCAAGAGCTCCCAGGAGAGGCAGCAGCACAGACCCAGCACAGAAACAAAAGCCACAACACCCAGGAAAAATTAACTCCCATGGGAAGCCCGAGGCAGAGGGGGAATCGAACAGACCTCTGGTGATCCTGACAAGGCCCCTTTGCTTTTATGGAGGTGTGTTTGTTTTTCACAACCTGTAGAAGACAACCAGAACATAAGAGCTGACCTTAGAGGACACCATGGCTGAGGAGCCTGTCTCCACTAGTGGTCAGTGATGGAGTAGAGAAAATAGTATGTGGGGTGTAAAGTGCTCCTGTCCTTGCCATATCTTTCCAGCCACTGGCATTTTGGGGAGCTCTAACCATGAGGAGGTACCCAGATCATCGTGTTAAATCTTGATGGATCTGTTTTTCCGCAATTTTTCCGAGTCCCTTCTTCAGCCCACTTGCGTTTTGACTTCCAGAGCACCCTGCAGCAGGGACTAACACCATCTGTGCTGCCCAAAGAGGCTCTGCCTGTTGCCTTGCTCAGGTTTCCAGCCGCTACCTGGTGACCACACCTGATGCCTCCTGGTCCTTGCATTAGGAAAACCCCTGACTCCTCATGGCTGCTCCCCTTGGCTGCACCAGCTGCGATGCTGCAGAGCGGGAGCGTGCTGCACCTGCCTCATCCCTTGGGGCTTGGTCCTTCCTTCTGCAGGATGCTCTGATGTCTCTGCTTGCCCTTCTCTGATGTGCAGTGACAGGGCTGTGCCTCTGCTCAGGTAGCGTGCTCCAAAGTCGGTAAGAATGTTAACCGATCGACTGACACCCTGCCCTGGCCAGTGCTGCTCAGCATGATGTCAGGCTACATATAAGGAAGAAATTTTTTATGATGAGGGTGGTGAAACACTGGCACAGGTTGCCCAGAGAGGTGGTAGATGCCCCATCCCTGGGAACATTCAAGGTCAGGTTGGACAGGGCTCTGAGCAACCTGACTGAGTTGAAGATGTCCCTGCTCATTGGAGGGGGGTTGGACTAGATGACCTTTAAAGGTCCCTTCCAACCCAAACCATTCTATGATTCTGTGATTCTGTGTCCTGCAGCCTCCTCCTGCCGTGTTAGGAGCTGCGTTTCAGAGTGCTTTGCAATGCGGAGAGCTTTGCAGAGGCTGTCTGTGCCTCGGTTTCCCTTTGCACTGAAATCCGTGTGCAGCTGGGGAGGGTCTCTGAGACCCATCAATATCTCAGGGTACCTGGAGGCGATGCACTCAAACCGGGAGGGTGCAGACACCGGAGACAGAGCTGGGGGGCAAGCTGGTGGTGGGTTCCCAGCCCTGGAGCCTTGGCAGTGGGCTCAGATGGATGCTGGGCTGAAGGAAGCACGGTTTGGGTTGGGCTTGTAGCAGCGGTGCTCTGGAGCACCCTGGTTTGGGGCTCAGGGATGGAGTCAGTCCTCAGCTGAGAGGATGGGCTCCAACACATCCCTCAATCTCCATCCTCCCCAGCACAGCGAGGTGAGGCTGGGACTGGACTGCTGCATCCAAGAAAGGCCAGGAGATGCTGAGACCATTCCGCGGGCCGTAGTGTTGGCTGTGGAAAAGGTGGGTGCTGGTGCCCCCTCCCTGCCGAGAAGATGAGGAACCAGCTGCCACCTCCTGGTGTGCACCTGGCTGGGCTAGGAAAATATGGCTTGCAGGCAGCTCCTCGGTACTTCATGCCCATCCTCAAAGACATAATCATGCTGACAGGGTTTTTTTGAGCTCTTGCTCTTCCAGAGTTGGCTGGCTGGGGGATGCTTTTGAGTGGAGGACACTGGGGCTGTGCGTTTCTGTATGGGCTCACACCGGACCTTTGTTAAGATGTCAATAATGACATGGGATTGTGGGGCTGCGGAAGTCCCATTCAGCCCCAACGCCTGTGCTTTGGGGCTCTGCACTCCCCAGAATTCAGCAGCTTAAGGAAGTCCCCACCAGAACAGCTGGTGGGCTGCTAATTCTGCATCAGGTCGCCGTGACCCAGGATGTAGGACTGTGAGAGCACACAGCCCTGCCCCAACCCATCCTGCTTGCCGACATGGAGGGACTGATGGGGATGGTGGGGAGGGGACGTCAGCCCTGGACACCCGGCTGGACTGTGATGTGGGCCCAGCAGTCCTGGTGGCAATGAGAGATCCAGGGTCCCTGTGCAGGGCCAACGTATGCACAGGCAGGGAATGTCCTTGAGAGCTTCCACGTGGGACCCTGTGGGTAAAGGCGGGGTAGGACCTGGGCTGGCAGTGGCCCATGGTCCCAGGAGGTTTTGGCTGTGGGATATTAGCTCAGTCCCGTGGTCCTAGTGTCCCCCCATTGCTTGGGAGCACCTCCCGCCGCTCCTCCCTGAGCATCCCCAGCCTCCGGCCAGCTTCGCCCAGACGTCAGCTCCACTATTATGTCCCCAGAAAGGGGCCAGGGGGCTGAGACCTCCTCCACCCCCACGCTCCATTAGCTCTGTACTGTGGGTCTATTGTGCCAAGGGACGCGCGAGGGCCGTGTCAGTGAGCAACTGTCCTGCCCCAATGAGTTTCTGATGACTCGGATGAGTTTGAGACCTGCTGGCCCCGGAGCAGACGAGGACAAAGCCTGTGCCGATGTGCTGGGGTTGACTTCTGGGGTCCTGGCCAGCATCCAACTTGTCCACTCCCGTCCGCCACGCTCTAATCTGAGTGTCTTCCCATCCATCTCCTTCCCTCACCTCCATCTCCATCCGTCTATCTGTCCCTCACACCTCTCTCTGTCTCTCTCTCTGCCTGTCCTACCCCTCTGCTCTGTCAGGGAGGGACAGAAGTGGGGGGCTGCCCTCCCAAGGGAGAGGTTAGGGGATGCGGGGGTAGCTGCAGGGGGACGGGAGCTGTGGGCTGGGGACCACGGACCACGTCCCACCGGGTGAGTCAGGGGCAAGGGGGTCCCACGGGGCCTCAGCCCGGGCTTGCTCCTTACTTTGGCCAGAGGCAGGTTGAGGTGGGGATGTCCCCAGCTGGGTTTGGGCACCAGAAGCTATCCTGTCCCCTAACGTGTTCCCCTGCACTGGCCAGGGACTCCCCACCCTCCCCCGTGTCTCGGCCTGGTGACAGAAGGTTTGGGACACAAACTTGGGTTTGAAGGCCATCATAGAGGAGAACCCGGCACATCCCATAGCTCAGCTCCCCCGGGAGAGCCAGCACAGGGCAGAGCTGGGCAGCGGTGGGGTGGCTCAGCCCCGGGCTCCTGGCTCCGGACTCCTACCCTGGGGTCCTACCCTGGGCTCCTGTCCCCAAACTCCCATCCCTGGGCTCCCATCCATGGGTTCCCATTCCCAGGCTCCCATCCCACTCCCTCCTGGCACCTGCAGGAATTTGCCATTTCCCTGGAAGCGGCAGGCGGGAGCCACTTCTCCACAGTCCCTGTGGTGGGGTATGGATCTCGCTTGGGCATTTATTTTAATACGTCTCTCTCTCTCGTATCTCTCACTCTCTCCTGGTTCTCGCCTCTCTTTCCCTGCTCCCCCCGCGCTCTCTTTCTATCCGTGCCTTTCTGTCCCTCTGCCCCGTCCCCCCGCCCCCCTCCCCCAGGTCAAGGTCTGGTTCCAGAACCGACGCACCAAGCAGAAGAAGGACCAGAGCAGGGACTCTGAGAAACGCTCCACCGCCACCTCCGAGTCCTTCGCCACCTGCAACATCCTCCGGCTGCTGGAGCAAGGCCGGCTTCTCTCCGTCCCGGCCCCCCCCAGCCTCCTCTCTCCCACCTCCAACCCCATCGGCAGTCCTACGGGCAATGGATCCAGCTTGGCCACCCCAGGAACCACCTCCCCCGGGCTCGGCGGTGGGAGCAGCCCCCCGGGGCCGGGAGCCTTCAGCCTGCAGGTCCCTTCTCTCGCCGCCTCTTCCTCCTCCTCCTCCTCCTCGCCCAGGCTGCCGGCCGCCCCGCTGTGCTTTGGGGGGCCGCTCCTGGGCAGCCTGCACGACCTCCCGGGCGCTTACGGACTGGGCACTTCTGCTTTTGAGCCTTACACGCGGCTGGAAAGGAAAGACAATTCTATACCCAGCAAGAAGCCAAGCCCTTAAATAAAAATGAGTGTCAAAAGGCCTCTCCCCCCCCCCC
>RSEF01000001.1:596556-607445 GCA_003993805.1 Himantopus leucocephalus | reverse complement strand
CCCCCATCCCCGCGGCCCCCACGCACCCCGCGGCCCGCACCGGGGTTGGATTTGGCACGTGGGATGTGGAAGACGGTTTACCGCCCGTCCGGGTGTGCGTGCGAGTGTGCGCACACGCGCGTGAGTGTGCACCCCTGGCCCCCGCCCCAGCCGCACCAATACAGCCATGGATGACACCCCGCAACTCCTCACCCCGGGGCTGACTCTGAACCCGGTCACACCTAAGGGGGGTCCCTGGGTGTCCCTTGTCACCAGCACTGTCCCGTCCCTCGCTGACACTGCTGGATCTGCCAGGGCCGCATCCCCCCCTCCAGGTATTGCCCGTTCAGGGTTTGGAAGACGATGCTGTGGTCTTGCTGTGTGGGCTGGGAGAGGAGCAGCTCCGGGGGGGGATGCTGGGGGGTTGCTGGACCGTCACCCCGGGGCCCATGGTGTCGGGGTCACCGCCAAAGCCCCAGTGAGCTGGAGGGCACCCCGACAGGGAGAGCGCAGGGGTCTCTGCCCAGCCCTGGTGTCCTTGGGCAAGCATCAGGCCTCAGTTTCCCCACCTGCAAAGGGCTTTGTGTTGTGGCTGAGGTTGTCTCGGAGCACCCCGGTGGCTGTGGGGTCCAGGTCCCCTCTGCTAGTGGGGAGCGTGGCTCCCATGGGATGCTTGTCCTCCGAGGGCAGGGGAGATGGGGAGGTCTGTGGGGGACCGATGGTGGTGGTGATCTCCCCAGCCCCCTGCACCAGTGGTCCCTGTGCTCGGGAGCCAGCAGCCACCCTGACTCATCAGGCTCCTCCATGCCTGCTTGTGTAGAGCCAAACCACCGTCCCAGACCCTGTTTTGGTGCTGTCCCACCCCGGCAAACCCCTGAGGATGCTAAAGGAGCCTCTGACCTCCTTGGGGATGGCATGGTGAGCTGAGGCCAGGCCACTGTCCTGCCCCCCACCAAGGAAACCCCACCGGGGGGATGCGGAGGTGTGGACAGTTGTGATGCTGGGATCTGCCCACTCTGGGTCAGGTCGGACCGCGGGGGTTCTTTGCCATCAGCGGGAGCCTGAAGCACCCTCAGCCCCGTCCTGGGGTGCTGGGTGCTCAGCACTGGCACTGCAGTGAGCCCTGTCCCGAGCGCCTGCCCTAGCAGCACCCCCCCCCTTGCTCCTATCGCCCAGCAGAACCAGTGTCCAGCCCCGAGAGGTGCTGAGCACCCGCTGCCCTGCCCCGACCCTCGGGCAGCCTCAGCTGCTCTTCCCACCTCACCACCCTGATCCCAGAGGGTGACGATGGCTTCCCACGGGGCAGGATTCAGCCTCAGGTGTGCGGTGTCAGGGCTGTTCTCCGGCAGGGCACGGTTTGGGGATGTTGTGGGATGAATGAGCTCCGGAGGGTTGATAGTGGGCTTGGAGCTCCGCCGGTGGCAAAAACAAGAGGGGCATTGCATGAGGTGGCCCCTGGGGAAAAGGACAGCATGGTCCCCCTGGCATCTGCTGAGGGGCGTCTACGCTGGGCAGTCTGGCCCTTCTGTGGTGTGAGCATCGCCTTGGCCGGGTACCCTGTGGTGGCATCACCTTGGTAGGATGCTCTGGTGGCACAGCCCTGGCAGGACACCCTGCAGGGACATCGCTGTGGCAGCAGCTGGGTGATGCCCTGAGCCACCTCCCGGTGCCCAGGAGCTGCCATGGGGCTCTTCTACTCCCGCACACCCCCAAACTGAGGGGCTCCTGCATCATCCCGCTGCCGTTTAATGTATAATAATGACAATTACCACTGAGCAACCCCCCAGCCTGGCCCGGGCCGAGCATCGCTGCATGGGCTGCAGACCCCCACCCAGGCTGCTGCTCTGTAGGGACTGGTCCCTAAGGGGGACACAGCCGCTAGCCCACGTGTTCCCAGGATTTTGCAGGGAAATATTTAAAATAAATGATTTTATGAAAAGCTTTCGGTGATTTTTATTTTTCCTTTAAATCAAGCGTTTCTATGAAATAGTATTTATTGATCACCTCACATCTGGAGCACTTTATGGGAGCGAGCCCTCAGGTCTCACGCTGCTCTGCGGAGCTCAGGAGGGGTCGTCACCCCCTGCTGCAGGTGGGGAAACTGAGGCAGGGTTTGCCCAGGGATGCAGAAAGCAGGGACAGAGTTTGGTTCACGGTGATGAGCTCCCCTCTCCCGGCCCAGTTCAGACCACAGCTTGCTGCCAACACCTCCGTACTTCTCCCTAAATGTATTTGCCGGATCCTCCTGGTGCCCCAGGGTGCTCAAACCCTGACACCCCAATGACGTGTTTGACTGAGGTTTTGGATTTTTGACAGGACAACGACCTTCTCCTTTCCCCTCGTCACTTAATTTATATTTATATTGACGTTCTTTATCCTTCCCCACTCTGCAAACGTGGTATTTAAAGACAGCGAGCCGAGGCGGGCAGAGCGGGCAGCGGGGCAGCTGTGCCCACCCGGCTGTGCCAAGACAGGGGGATCCTGCCTGTAAACCTCCCCCGGGACTGGTTTTGCTTTGGTTTTCCCTCTTCCTCCCTGGAGTGACTGAACTTCAGGAATTTCCTGAGGTTATCGGACCCCGGTTCCTCCCACTCTGGGCTTGCTGGGAGGAACCTCGGTCTGGTTTGATGGAGAAGTGAACCCATTGCATCTTCACAGGTGGAGGAGGTTTTGGGGCATTTCAGAGAAAGCAAGGTCCAATTGTATTTTCAAAAGAGCTCCCAAAGCCAGGGAGTTTCAGGGGGGTCCCCGGTGTGTTTGCCCAGCTTGGAGCATCCTCGTGGGTCTCCTGCATCCTCCCCTCACTGCTCAGCAGCCAGAGGGAGAGGTGGAAAGCGAGGCCGGGAGGCCATGGGCTGCCCTGCAGTGAAATGGCAAGCCCTTTCCACCAATTTAAGCCCAAATGCTGCTTTCACAAAGGCCCCAAATCTGACCCAAAGCTGCTGCTTCTCCAAAGTCACTTCTCCCAAAGCAAACATCCCCAGCAAAGCTGTCCCGGGGCGGGCGGTTTTAGGAAGGTCCTGTGGGGAAGCTGGCTTGCCCCCAGCCCACCCCGCTCTGCTCGCCTCCGGCAGCTCCTCCTGACTTGTACAATTGGAAAAAAAAAAAAAAAAAAGTAAAAACTGGATGTAAATCTTTAACGAATAATGTGGTTTCTTATGGTTTCTAATAGTTAATAAAAGTTATGTCCTGCCTCCTGCCTGCCTCCTCCTCCTCCATTGCCTTCGGGAGCCACAGCTGAGCCGCTCTTGACCACAGCTCTCCCGGTACCAGCAACCTTTAGTGGGTGGCTTTGCAGGGAGGTATTTTGAAGCTCATTGTGTCCTGCTCTTCGTGAGCTCCATGCATTGTCAGAGCTCCCTCCGTGCATGCGTGCTCAGAGATACCTCCACTACGCACACATCCCCCCCCAGCAGCACCCCCTTGCCCTCCCCTGTCTGACACTCACCCCTTTCCCCAGCAGGCACAGGGCTGCCTTGTGCACCGACCCCCATCCTAGGTGCCGTACAGCCACCCATCACACCCGACACGAGCCTCCCCTGCCCCGGGCCCTGATCCCAGCCCTGCTCTGTCTCTGCACTGGCATCCAGAGCCTGCAGTGGGTGGGGAGGGTGCAAACCCCTCACCCCTACATAACACCCATAACACCACCCTTACCGCAGCCCCCCCCCCCCCCCCCCCCCCCCCCCCCCCCCCCCCCCCCCCCCCCCCCCCCCCCCCCCCCNTCCCTACCCCCATCCTTATGCCTACCCCAAACTCCACCTTTACCCCAACCTTGTCTCCACCTCAATCCCACCCCATCCCTATCCCTATCCCTATCCCTATCCTTATTCCTGCCCCTATCCCCATCCCCATTTCTATCCCTATCCCTATCCCCATCCCCATCCTTATCCCTACCCCCATCCCCATCTCTATCCCTATCCCTATCCCCATCCCCATCCTTATCCCTACCCCTACCCCTACCCCCATCCCCATCTCTATCCCTGCCCCTATCCCTATCCCCATCCCCATCTCTACCCCTATCCCTACCCCCATCCTTATGCCTACCCCAAACTCCACCTTTACACCAGCCTTGTCTCCACCTCAATCCCACCCCATCCCTATCCCTATCTTTATTCCTGCCCCTATCCCCATCCCCATGTCTATCCCTATCCCCATCCCCATCCTTATCCCTACCCCTATCCCCATCCCCATCCTTACCCCTACCCCATCCCCATCCTCATCTCTATCCCTATCCCTATCCCCATTCCCATCCCCATTCCTATCCCTATCCCTACCCCTGTCTTTATCCCTACCCCTACCCCCTGTACCTATCCCCATCCTCATCCCTATCCCCATCCCTACTCCCATCCCTATCCCTATCCCCACCCTTACTCCTACCCCTACCATTACCCTTAGGCTTACCCCTCCCTTTACCCCCCCCCTCCCCCGCCCCGTCCCGGCTCTGCCGCCCCGCCGCCGGGGTGAGGGGCTGTGGCTGTGTGTATGTGTGTGTGTGTGTGTGTGTGTGCCGGTCCCGCCGCTCCCACACGCTGTTTACAGCCAACACGGGGCTGCGGCGGCTGCCGGGGCGGCCGGGGGCTGCGGGCGGGGCAGCCCCGACGGGACGGGACCGGCTGGGGCCGGTACGGGGGTGGCGGTGGAGGGGGTGTATAAAGCCCGAGGCGCTGCCGCCCGCCCCCGCGCCCTGCCCGGCTCCAGCCCCGCTTCCAGCCACGGCCATGGCCGCCACGAAGGTGCAGGCGGCGGCGGCGGCGGCAGCCCTGCCCGCCGCCCGGGAGCACGCCCTGGCCGTCACCCGCGACTACAGCAGCAACCCCAGGCTGAGTGAGTGGGGAGGGGGACACGGGAGGGGCACGGCACCTCTCTGCCTCCCAGCCGCGGGGTGGGGGTGTGTGTGTGTGTGTGTCACGATGGGTACCCCCGGGGTGGCCATGGGGCAGGCAGGGGTGGCAGGGACAGGAGGGTGACACTGGGGCAGGCAGGGATGGGTGGGTGGCAGTGGGGCAGGCAGGGGTCTGGGCTCTGGTGGCCCTCCATTCCTCCGTGCCCCCCGCTTGCAAGTGGGGGTTCTGACACCCTTGGGGGGAGCACAGGGGCTGCGTGGGTGTCTCGGGAGGGCAGAGGGACTGGCGTGGGTCTGTCACCCCTCCTGGGGTCTGCAGCCACAGGGGCTGGGGAAGGTGTCATGGCCCCCCTGATGGCTGTGGGGTGCGCGCTGGGCTGTGGCTGGTCCCGCAGCAGTGCTGGGGTGCACCAGGTGCCCCTCCAGGCGACGGAGCCCGTACTGACCCATCGCAGAGGGGGGCAAATTGGGTCAACAGCCCTGTGCTCCCTTGAGATGTGGAAGGGAGGGACCACCTTTACTGCTCCTAGTCCTCTCTGGGTGTTCACCTCCACAGTGTGACCCTCTCACTGACCCCAAAATGGTGGAGCGCTCCTGTGCGCAGGCGTGGGCCCTGCCAAGGTGTCCCAGGGGTCAGCGGTGCGGGCAGGGAGCTGGGGGCGCAGCCATGGGCGTGCAGCAGGAGTGGGGACGGGGACGGGGATGGGGATGAGGGACATGCTGGGGCGGTGTTTGCCGAATGTGGTTATTTCCCACGGCTTCTCCTGGCACGCTTGTGTGCTGAAGCCTGCGAGGATGGCTACATCCGTCACGGGGATGTCTGCGTGTCCGTACAGCTGCGTGCTGCGCCGTGCAGGTCTCCCCTTGCGCTGCACCCATGGGTGCTGGCAGCTCCACTCACAGCAGCCTGTGGGACCTACGGGCAGCACCGGCTTGACGCTGGCACCCTCAGTCCCACCCCAACCCTGGGCAGCAACCCCATCCCACCCCGACCTCGGGGAGCGTGGCATCATGCCAGCCCCACATCCAGGGGGTGGGCTGTGACATCCCCCCCTGCCCAGCACCCCGTCCTCAAGCACAGCAGGCTCAAAGGCATCAAGGACGTTTGCTGCGACCTTTTGTGCCTTCGCTCCCGGGGACCGGACGGCTTTGCTGTCACCTCCCTCGCTCCGAGCCGGGTGGCTCCAGGCTGGCATGGTCCTGGCTGCACCCTCCCGGCATGGCTGAGCGCAGCCGGCTCTGCCCGGCCACCCGCCAGTGTTTGCTGTCAACAGGGAGCAGCCACCCATGGGTGACTTGTCCCCAGCTCACGCTGGGAGAGAGCCAGCCCTTGGCCCGAGGAGGGGCACTGGGTGGGCACGGGGCAGGGGGACCGCAGGGAGCCAAGGCTGTTTCTCGTCGCATTAGAGGCAGGTCCTAACGCTCCCCCCCGGGGTCCCTGGATGGATCCTGCAGGCTCTCGCTGCTGCAGCCGCTTCTTCGTGCACCCATGGGAGATGGTTTGCTGGGCTGGGAGAGCGGCCGCCCCCGTCACCTGCCCAGCCTGGAGCGATGTCCCCCAGAGCAGCCCCCAATGAGCCTCTCTGCTGTGGCACAGCCTCTCTGCCTCAGCCGGGAGGGGACAGGGCAGGGACCGAGGGCTGGCACTGCGGGCCCCAGCTGGCACCCGTGGGGTGGTGGGTCATCCTCCCCAGGCACAGCGTGTGGCTGAGCTCCCATAGGGTCTCCATGTGGCCGACTTCCCATGGGGTTTCCATGGGTTTTGTCCTCCCTGGAGCTCTGAGCTGGACCCATCTTGACCTATCCATCCCGGCATGTGGCTTCTGCACCCTTCCTGGCTTTTCAAGGCAAAAATGCATGTTTTCAAGTTTCTTCCTGCCCGCCGTGACCGCGGCCAAGTACTTTTATTTTCGAGGAAGCCGTCTTTTGCCCCTCCATCGCTTGGCCCCAGGAGCTGTACGGGCAGTGCCCGCTTTGCCAGGCTGGTTCTGCAAAACCAAACCCCCAGCAGCCACATCCAGGCTGGGACAAAGTCCTGCCCCGGGTGTCCTGTCACCACTGGGTGTCAGAGAGAGGTGGGAGAGGTGTGTGTGAGGAACACAGGACCGTAACAAGCCGATGCTCTGCAGCCCTGCGCGCCGGGGGGAGCTGGGGAGGGGGGGAGAGCGGGGTCCCAGAGTGGGACGGAGCCCTTGGGACTGCCCTGAAAATGTGCTGCATGGTGAAGGTGAGAGTGGGAGCCAGGAAAAGGGACCTTGGCAATGTGGGGGTCTACCTGGGGGTGACATTTGGAGGGGTCTGGAAGAGGTATATGGAGAGACACACACACCCCCCCCTGCCCCGCACAAGGGAAAAGGCAGTGTGGGGCTGAGGGCAGCTGACCTGGACGGTGTCACGCCACGTGGGTGCAGCGTGGTGGGTCCGGGTGGGATGTGTGTCAGCACATCCTGGGTATTGCCCGGGATGCCAGGCTGAGCCGGGCACTGCCCCTGCGCTGCAGGGCGGGGGTGTCTCTGCTGTGTGCCACCGTGCCGGCTTCCCACCTCACATGCCCCATGGCGATGCCGCAGCCTCTCCCCAGCCCCGTGGCTGCAGGGGGTGCCTGGGGTCCCGGCAGCGCGGGGTCCCAGCGTGGCACTGGGCACTGGAGCAGCTATGTGATCCCCAGCTACAGCCCAGCACCCCGATTCCCAGCCCAGTGCCTGGAGCTGAGGGGAGGGGACCGGGGGGGCTGAGCAGGGCCGCAGGCAGGCAGGGCTGGCTGGCAGGAGCAGGCAGAGCGCTGCCTGCACTGCTCTGCTGGGGCCGGCTCTCCTGAGAGGCGGGAGAGGTATTAGCAGCTGCTTCCTAGTGCTGCAAATCCATTAGCACAAGCGAGTGGAAGAAGCACTTATCACCTCCTGGCCTTTGACTTGACCCATCTTTACGAAAAACAACCCAGCGAACAATGCCGCTGCCCGCACGTGGGCTTGGGGCTGCTGCCCGCACGTGGGCTTGGTGGTGGCCGCTTGCGCGGAGTGGGGTGCCCCATGCCATGCCCCGCAGCCCGGCACGGCCCCACGGTGCGCTTTAAACTCAGCAAGCGCAGGCTGGGAGCGGCTTGAGGGGATGGATGGATGGATGGATGGATGGATGGATGGATGGAGAAAGCAGATCGCTGTCAGCAAGCCCCGTGCCACAACGGTTGTGCCGTGCAATCGCAGCCCCGGAAGGGGATTTTGGTGGGACATGTCTCAGCTCCTCCTCTGTTGTGTCCCGGCCAACCCTGTTAGCTGTGATGCTCATCACTGGGCTGGGGACCATGCCTTTGGGAGCTGTGGCTGGTGGGGTTTAGGACATGGCATTGCCCGCTGGGGACATGGGGAGCAGGAGGAGAGGAACCAGGGAGATCCCCAAGCCCTGGGCACCCCGACACGTCTCTCCTGGGGGGCTGCTGCTGGGCAGGAGCTGGGTGCTGAGCCTCGCAGGACTGTGTCAGTCTGTGCCCTCAAACCTGTGTCCCCTCAGCCTCCGGGGAGGAGCGAGGGGCTCGCGGGGCTCAGCATCGACTCGCCAGACGGAGGAGCATTTAATTGTCTGGTCTCTTTGGTTCATCTGCCCTTAATATTCCCTGCCTTGCCCGGCAGCTTAAATTCAGTTTCAGACCTGAGATTGCTCACTGGGGGGTGCGACCCTGCGTCACAGTTCGGCAGAGCCTCGGTGGAGGAGTCCAAATTTAGCTCCGTGAGAGCCCTTGTGAAGGGTTCCCGGGAGCCCCGTCGGCTGCGGCAGAGCCCGGGGCTGCACGGAGGGGAGTGGGGAGGGAGGGGACAGTGGGACAGTGGCATTGCGGAGGGGCACCCTGCAGGGGATGTAGCCTGGCCCCACAGGGACCTGCAGGTGGAGGAGCCCGTGGAAGGTACGAGCCCCTTATGCCCATTTCCTAAGTGAAATTGGTGAATTTTCATGTATATACACACACGGGCTGCCTGTCCCTCAGCAGAGAGGTTGCTGGTGATGGAGAGCTTGCTTCTTCTCTGGCCCTTTTCCCATCTCATAACAGTCTCCGCCGGCACCTCACCCCTCCCCGACACTGCCGTGGTGGCATCCCAGCACTGCAGATGGGAGGGTCATGGATGACCCGGAGAAGACGCCAGGAGCCTTGCCCTCTGCAATGGAGCTGCCAGCCCGCTCAGAGCTGGGCTGACGTCCTTGGTGTGACTGTAGGAGATGGAAGCCACCATGGGTTTGCAGGGATGGCGAAGGGGCTGGTGGGTTCCTGGGGGCTGACGCCATTGTATGCCCGCGTCCTGCTGCTGGCCGAGCCTGGGCAGGCCAGTCCTGTCCATTCCCTGTGCTCCCAGCCCCCAGTTGCAGGAGCCATCCATCCTCCCACCCCAGCAGCATCATCCCCACCACCCCACTGTCCATCCTGCCGGAGCGAGATCCTCTGCCCCATGGCGTGGCGGCATCCCCCAGCCCCGCAGTCCTGCTCTCCATCCTTTCTCCTTTCCCTTTGGGGCCATCTTCTCCCCTCAGCCTCTGGAAAGCCCACAGCCCAGCTGGTGCCTGCATCGCCCGCCCGGGGCCGGGGTCCGGCAGCCCTGCTCCTTGCCGCCCGTTCCCCCCCCCACCCCCCTGGCCCTGTTTTGTCTGATAGAAAATGCGACAGCAAGCCCAGCAATTTTTTTTTTTTTTTTTTTTCCTTGAGTTGGCTTGTTTGGTTCACGCTCGGCTGGTCCTGCCATTCTTTGCCTTTCCTCACATGACGTGCAGGTGTGTATGGGAACCCCTCGGCCGCCGGGGCCCTAATTAGTGGCATAGAGTGTGACCCCCTGCCGGGCTTTTCACCGGCTCCGCCGGGCTGGGACAGGCCGGTGGGTTTGACAGCGCGGCACAAAGTGACACATGGCACAATGGGCAGGTTGCGGAGGGGGAAAGCGGTCACTTAGGGACTGTCGGAAAAATCCCAGGATGGCCCCAGGCTGCCGCGTTCGCCACCCGGTGCAGGATGAGGCCGCCGGGCGATGCTGGCTCTCGGGGAAGCTTGGCGAGGTGCGTCCCGGTGGATCCTGCCATTCCTGGAGGATGGACCGCCACCACGGTACCGGTGCCGGGGATGGCTAGGGCTGAGCGGGATTTTGAGCTCAAAGTTGCCATCAGGGCTGGATTCATGCCCCATCCTGGGAGCTGGGCTGCCGCACCTCAAACGTCAGCCTGGCCCAGCATTTTGGTTAAAAATGAGGTGTACATGTCATGAAATGGGGAGCGGCATCCAGGGGGGATGCAGGACACATCCAGCCCGATCTGGAGCAGCCCACGGCCACCCTGCACCTTGTGCTCAGCACACCAAGGCCCCTCTGACCCACGGGGTCTCTGCTGCCCATCGCCGTGGGGTGCCAGGCGTGAGGCAGCGCAGTGGGACCCCCTGCTCCGTGCCTGCCAGGTGTGAGTTGGGGGACACCAGAGACCTGTCCCGGTGCCCCAGGGTCGCTCAGGACCAGCTCCGGACCTCCTTCATCTCTATCCTTGCTCTGGGCTGGAGGGGAGAGGGTTTTGGGGATTTTGGAGCTATTTATGAGTCCCATGTCCTATCTTTGCTCCAGTTCGGTTCCCCTTCAGCCCGCTCCGTCCCGTGCTTCAGCCCGCATGTGGGGCTGAAGATGGGAGAGGGTGTCGGAGGCTCCGATGGCTGCGTGCAAACCCCGGGTCTGTAATTTGGGGTAGGGGATGTGCAAAGCCCCTCAGGCGGTAAGCAGTGATGAGCATCACTCACTGCCCTCCCGGTCCTAGAAGCAGAGGTGACCATCGCCGGGCAGGCAACAAATTTCTCCAAAACCAGCCTCCATCGCTTCTGCGGAGAAGGTAAATACCCTCAGCAGGTTTTTGCCAACCTCCGCGCCGGGGTCGGGGCTGGAGGAGGATGGGGCCGGGGCTGCATCCATCCCCTCGCTGCGGCAGATGGCAGGTCCTGGGACCACCGTCCCTTCCGGAGTCCGGGAGCGATCCCCCGGCGCACTTTGGAGCAGAGCCCTTAGGCGTGTGTCAGGCTGGGGGGGGGCGGCAGCGATGCCCGGGGCTGGGG
>RSEF01000001.1:583628-595324 GCA_003993805.1 Himantopus leucocephalus | reverse complement strand
CCACCCCTCCCAGTTTTGTGTCATCAGCAAATTTGCTGATGGTTTCCCCAGCTCCTGCCGCAGCTGAGCCATCCCTGAGCTCAGCCGTGCCTGAACATCACCCCATGCCATCACGGCCAAAAATGGGTTCTTTATAGGAAAAAAAAGGGGTGCTTGTGCAGCCAGAGCACTGTTGGAGCTGGCGAACAGGCCTGTGGTGGCTCAGCCCCCGCCAGCTCTGGTGGCTTCTGGTGCAGGGAGCAGAGCTGGGGCCACCCGCTGGGCTACGCAGGCAGAGTGGCTTGGAGGCAGCCGTGCCTCTGAGGGCAGGGACCTGGGCCAGCGCAGCAGCCGGGGGACATGGGGTGGTGGCAAACCCCAGGGACAGCTCACGCAGTAAAGCCACACAGACATTTCACCCCGTTAAATCCCTTTCATTTCTTGTTTGGTGGCAAATCAGCTGCAGGGTACATGGCTGCAAGCGGTTACAAGCTGAAAAATGTCCTGCAGGCTGTGGTGTGACGTGGGACCATCCTGGGTGCTGCCTGCCCCTGCCCGGGCAGTGCACCGGTGGGCAGCCCCAAAGCACAGGGCATCCCGGTTTCCATGAGCTTTAATTTGTGTCTTGCTGGTGACCGTTTCTTCCTCACCTTCTCTCCAGCAGCAGTGAAGATCTGTGAAGGTCAAGGCGTCAGCAGCCCTTTGGCCGCTCCAGTCCGTCCCTGCGGGCAGCACTGGGCAGCGGCAGGGCTGGCGGCTCTGTGGACTGCTGCAGACTTTGGAGCGCAGGAACTCACTGGCTCAGCAGTGTGACAGCCACAGGGCTGCTCTTCATCAGGGGACGAGAGCCGAGTGACAGAAACTTCTTTATCTTACTTCTGTTTTCATTAGCAGAGCTTGCAAAGGGCACCGAGCTCCCAGCCTTGCTGAGCAGCCGAGAGAGCCTGCGCTGCCCTGTGGCGCCGCATCGGTGTCCTGCCCTGTGCCGGACCTGGCGCTTGCTGCCATAACTTGTAGGGATGCTGAGTCAGGTGGAAATGTGCCGAAAGCCACAGGCGAGGAGCCCGCCCAGCACAGGGGGTCTTTCCACCAGCTTGGGCATCCAGATGCTGCGCTGAGCTGCAGAGCAAGGGCAGCACCCAGCCGGGCACCCAGCCATGGAGCTGCTGGAGCTGTTTTCCCAGTGGATGAGCTCTGGGATTGGAGGCCAAACAGGCAGGTCTGCTCTCCGGGGTGTGAAGGGGAAGACGGGGAGGAAGTCCACAGGGCACCACCAGCCTCCAGCAGTGCTGTGGCTCATGCCTGGGGCAGTGGCTGCCCTGCAGAGCCCAGACACGGCACATTGGGAGCCCGGAGGATGCGGGACTGGTCATGGGAAACGCGTGGGACACGGCAGGGAGCCAGGCAGGACTGCCCAGGCGGTGGGGTCAGGGAGGGGGCTGGCACCGAGCAGGGGGGGCTCAGCCCGCACACCACTCAGGGGCCATGGGGCTGTGGGGGGTGTGTGCTGCCTTCAATGCTCACCATCGTCCGTGACCTGCCTGGCCGCGATGGCCGGGAAGGGCACGGTGGGGTGAATGGGTCTCAGGTCCTGCTTAGCCTCCCCGGTCTCCTTCTCCTCCTCCTCCTCGCCATGTGCAGGGATGCAGAGCCCACGCTTCACAGTGCTGCTCCATCTGATGGTCACGCCAGGGGCCAGCCCAGCGGAGTCCAGCAAGGAGCCGAGCTGCCGGGGCAGGGGACTGGAGGGCTGCAGGGACCCAGGTGGGGGCGTCTGGAGCCGTCCACCCCCCATGGCAGCCAGCCCCCGGGACAGCCGTGAGTTGCCCAGCTCTGGCCCCCGGCTGCGCCAGCGGGCACCCCGGGGACATGCCGGCGGCTTGGCCTCCGCACCCAAGTCCAGCACCTCCACCTGGGGCCTGATCCAGCGCTCGGGCCGGCGGCCGGGACCCAGCCTGGGGACCTGCAGGATGGTGCCAGTCCCCTCTCGCTTCATCCCCGTGCTGTGCGGGGGCCTCCCTAGCCGGATCATTTCCAGGCTTGTGCAGGAGGGAGGTGGCGGTGGCAGCAGACTGCGGCTGCTGACCCCTGCCATGCTGCTCCCCTCCATGTCCCTGTGGGACAAGTGTGCTGGATGCCGTCCCTGCTCTGGGTGCCCCGGGGGCTCAGCCAGGCCCTGGGGTGGGCAGGGAGCTGGTGGCCTGGTTGGGCAGAGTGGGGCTCGCCGACGCAGCGGGGGCCGGGACTGCAGAGGTTTTCCTCCAGGGGACTGGGTAGTGATGACTGCCTTGTCTCGCAGCAGCTCTGGGTGGGATGGCTCTGGCACAGGCAGGACGGTGCCGGTGGTGGTGACCTGGTCGGTACACAGGGGCTGCACAGGGGGAGCTTGAGACTCGGACGTTGCTGGGGGGTCCTGTCTTCCATGCTGGCACGGGGGCTGCACACCGGAGACCTGCCCGGGAGGTGGCAAATGGGGACCTGGTGTGGACCAGGGGTGTCGAGGTGCCTGATGGGGGTGACTCAGCATCGGCGGTGCTGCCCCTGCAGCCCAGCACTGGCAGTGGGTGCCGCCCCGGCCCCCTCAGTGCACGGGACCTGTGTGGGTGCTGCTCCTCACCCGCACGAGGTGACGGCTCAGCACTTGGCACCACGGTGAAGGGAACCATCCTGGCAACAACGAAACACCTCCCAGGGCAGCCCCAGAGAACAAGCCAGACCTCCCCCTTCTCCCTTTCCCATGCATGCTCCCCCTGCCCATCCCAGCACGGACCCCCCAGCTCCTCGAGGGGTGTTTGGGGGAGGCTGAGCCCTACTAGGAGCTGAGAATCAGCGCCCAATGGACCCCCCCCACCAGGACCAGGGTCTCAGTGGGTGTCCCATGGCCCCAGAGCAGCCCGAGCTCAGCCCTTCACCATGGGGCTGACTCGCCCCGGTCTCACACACAGAGGAAGGGAAAAGCTCGGCTGGCTGGGGGCCACGGCATGGTTTTGTGGCCTGTCTCACCTCTTCCGGGCATGGGGACAGATGGGCACACAGGACGGGAACGGAGCCCTGCGCCCAGGAGTCCACGGTGCAGGGCTTGGGCTCCTCGTCCTCCTGCCAGGCGCCATGTCCCTCGAGGTCCGTCTCCCCCTCGTCCCGCGCCAGGAAGCGCCACTGAGCGATCTGCAGGAGGGCATCCCGCGCCTGGCCCACGGTGAAGGGCACGCACTGCGGGCAGAGCCAGCGCTGAGCCCCCTGCTCAGCACCCTGCGCCCTCGGCCCTGTCCCACACCACGGAGCGGGGGCTGTGAGGGACCCTCACTCACCCCAAGCACCTGGATCGCCCCAAAAGCAGGGTCTGCGCACGCTCACCTGCTGAGCCGCATAGGCTATGGAGCACTCATCCATCACGCGGCCCAAGAGCTCTGCGAGGATGTCCCCAACGTCCTCGTCCCTCTGCTCAGCCCTGAGCAGGGAGAGCCATTCCGCTTCGGACAGGCGCCCGGGGACGATGTCAGCTCGGACGGCGGCAACGGTGGGTGGCCGGGACTTCTCCCCGCGCGACTTGGAGGTGGCCGCCCGCTCCCGGGGCGTCATTTTCTGCAGGGAGACATGACAGCCCGTGAAGCTCCTGCCTCTCCACACAGCACCTGCAGCCCAAGGCAGGGTAAAGCCAGAACGGCCCCAGGACCGTGCTGTTCCCCGGGCCCAATACACACCGATACACACCAGCATGCCCCAGTACACCCCAATACAACCCAACTAGCCACACCTCAATACACACCAGCATGCCCCAGTACACCCCAATACACCCCAACTAGCCACACCCCAATACACTCCAGCACACCCCGGTATACCCCAGCACATCCCAGTACACCCCAGCACACCCCAGTATGCCCCAATACACCCCAGCACACCCCAATACACCCCAGCACCTCCCAGGTACACGCCAGCATGCCCCAGCACACCCCAATACGCCCCAGTACACCCCAGCACATCCCTGTACACCCCAGCATGCCCCAGCATGCTCCAGCACACCCCGATACATGCCAGCGAACCCCAACTCACCACACTCCAGCACACCCCAGTACACCCCAGTACACCCCAGCTCCTCCAAACACCCCCTCCCCCCCCGCCCCGGCCCGGCCACAGCCCGGTACCCCCGGGCCGTACCCCGCCCCTCCCCCCACCTCGGCCATCCCGCCCCGTGGCGGGAGGCGTCCCGGTCTCCACGGCAACGACGCTGGCCCCGCCCCCCTACCCCTTCCGCGCCGCGCGCGGCGACGCCCTCGCTGCGCGCCGCCCGCTGCGTCATCACGCCGCGCCGCCGTCTCCATGGCTGCGGCGGGCAGCGGGTGAGCGGGGATGGCGGTGGTCTCGGGCGGGCGTCCCCGAGGGGGATCTTGGGGGGGGGAACCCAGGGACGAAGGGGGAAACCCGAGGACCGGGGGGGCCCTGGCGGGGGTACGGGGAGGGCGCTGGGGCGGGGGCAGCCCTGGGCTGGGGGCTGGACTGGGGGGGGGGGNTGCGCGGCCTGTGTCCCTGGAGCTGCCCCGGTGTCCCTGGAGCTGCCCCGGTGTCCCTGGAGCTGCCCCGTCCCCCGCAGGATGTACCGTAAGGAGAAGAGCATCCAGCTGAAGAGCAGCAGCGCGGCGCTGTACAACAACCTCAGCGTGCTGCGCCTGCCCGGCAGGCAGCTCGCCTGCTTCAGCGCCGTGCACGGCCCCAGCGTCAACGTGGTCAGCGCCGCCGCCGATGGGCTCGGCTTCTCCCACCGCCAGCTGCAGGCGAAGGAGGGCGGGATGGCCGTCAGCACCTCCGTCCTCACCCAGGTAGAGGCAGCGTGCCTGCACCCCTTCTCGGGCCACAGGGTCCTCCCATGAGGTCGTACAGCTCAGGCCCTGCCTGGCAGAGCCTCCTGTGCAGAGAGCGAGCTGGCGGGCTCATTGGTTGCTGCCTTCTCGCTGCCAGCCTTCCAGCGGACCCGTCAACGGGAGGGCTGTGACACGTGGCATCAGTTTAGACAGCTCTGTTCCCCTGACAGCCTAATGGGAAGCAGACTCCGTAGCCTGGGCCGTAGGCAGTGCCCCGCTGCCTCCAAAGTGGAGCCGGAGCAACCCCATAAACAGATAAACGGCTCCCAGCGTGACCGTGGAGATGACAGGGAGTGGTGGCTGCGTGGAGCGCAGGTGCTGGGTGGAGGGAACGTGGTGCTGCCAGTGGGTTCACCAGGGTCAGTGGAAGCAGGACAAGGGGTAGTGCAGCGTGACAAGGGGCACCTGGGGTTTGCTGTGACGTCATCTCTCAGTCTTTTCTTTTGTTTTCTGTGCCCCGATGAGGATGATGCTCACCTCGACAGGGTGTGTTGGCCTAAGCAGAGGTCTGCTCTTTAATGCCAACCTGCTCTAACCTGGGCAGATGAAACCCATTGTCCACAAGGCCCAAACGGGCCAACTGCCAAGCTCAGAGAGGAGGCAGTGGAGCTACAGAGAGGGGAGGAAGGGCCTTCCCAACTGAGTGCGCATGGCTGTAGAGCTGCTGGGACAGAAGCAGGATTCTGCAGTGTCCTAATTACAGGGAGGGGGAGAGGGAAGGAGCCTCCCGAAAAGGTTTGTAAGACCTTGGAGAGGTCCCCGAGGATGGTAGAGACCCACCTCCTGTAACCCATGATGTGAGCTGGAAACACACACGCCTCTGTGGGTGACTGCAGACTGTCCCTCGTGGGGAGGACTTTTGCGCCGTCTTTCCCCTGCCTGGATTCCTACTGAGCTGCCTTTCCTTCCAGGCTGCTTGGTGCGTCCTGCCATCACGGGTCCTGCTGGTGCTGACCTCTCAGAAAGGGATCCAGGTGAGGTGGTTTTCTGCTGAGGTGAGAAGTGAAGTCACAGCGCCAGGAGATGAGTTCGCTGTGAGGACAGCTGGGCGGCTAGGGACATGGGGGGAACCTTCTGGAGGTCCTGCTGTGCATCCAGAGAGCTGTCATTCTCTCTTGGAGTCCTCTTGGGGCAGCAGTTGAGCCTGAAGCCATAAGAGAAACTTCTCAACCCTCTTGGGCCTCACCCTGTCGCTTTCTCTCTCCAGATGTATGAGTCCGATGGCTCCATCATGGTTTATTGGCACGCACTGGACGTCACAGAGCACCCTCCAGGTAAATCACACAGTGGGAGCACAGCAAGGAGCCCCCCAGCCCCTCTGCCTGCTCTCCTTCCTCACATGTGTGTGATTCCTGTAGTGCAGCCTGGTTCCTCCTGGCCTAGAGAGATCCCCAGCAGCCTTGCTCCCAGGCCCGGTTAGGATCAAGCCAGGACAGTCCTTCACAGCAGCTTAGCAGAAGGGTCTGGAAGAGGTCATAGCATCACCCTGACTCCTCAGTCCTGGCTCGACGGGGGCGCAGGGGAGCTGCAAAGGGGCTTGGAAGGGACCCAGTGCGGCAGTTACGGGACTAGCTCTAAAGATGAAACTCGAACAGGCACCCTGGCACCTCACACCGCTGTGCCGGTCTCTCGGTTCCTGGGAGCTGCCGCAGGTCATGACCAGCTCTTGGTTTCCTTTCAGCACAAGCAGTGTTTGCTCGAGGGATCGCTGCAGCTGGCGGACGCTTCATCTGCGTGGGTGAGCCAAACCCGGGAGTTTGGGGAAGGATGAGAAGGGAGGGTGGTTCTGAGGGGTGTGTCACTGGGGCCCAGGGACGGTGTAATGATGTGGGATCAGCTGAAGGGGCTGGGTTGGCCTTGGAGCTGCTCTGTGGGAACGCCTGTGCTGAACAGAGGGGCAGATCTGTGAGCAGTGTCTGTCAGGAGCAGCCCCACGTAGGCAACGGGTCTCGGGGGGAGCGAGGAGCCCGGCTGCAGGCATGGCAGAAGCTGAAGCCTCGCTCCCAGGGTGGAGTGGGATGAGCCCGCTCTGATGCCTCCTCCGGCCCGTCCGCAGGGACGTCTTCTGGTCTGGTGCTGGTGTTTGACATCCCCCCCAAAGGGACGAATATCACAGTGAGCGAGGTCCTGGAGGAGCACCACGACGCCATCACTGACATTGCAGCAGAGCTGGGCCAGGCTCCAGTACGTATGGGGTCAGCGCTGTTGGCACCTGCTTGGGCCAGAGGAGCTGGTGGGGTCCCTGTTGCTGGGGGGGTGGGCAGTGGGGACTCCAGCCATCCCCTTGGCTGTCTCGGGAACACCTCACAAGTGTCGGCTTTGGGAAGCTGAGGTTTACCCAGGCCCTGGCCATGGCTGAGCCGATCTCCCTGGGAGCCAGTCCTCTCCGTAGCCAGCCCAATGCCCACTGCAGGTGAGCTCTGGGGAGGCTGCGGTGTGGCAGAGCTACCCCAGAGCTGGCTGCTCTACACAGTTCAGGAGAGCAGGTGACTGTCTCTGCCCTAGGGGGATCTCCCCTATCAGGCTGGGATACATCTCGGGGAGGAGGTGCCTTGGAATGGCCACTTCCTCAGCCCACACTCCAAAGAGCCCGTGAGCCATCCGACTGTGGCTTAGTGTGGCATCTCGAGGCAAGGCATACTGGAGTTAAATGTAGTTTAAAACGCTGCACCAATATGCTGTGGTATTTCAGGTATTTTCCCTTTGATTCCCTGGCAGCTGGGAGCCGCTACCCCATCTGTTATCCCACTGTCCCATTTTCCATTGGTGTTCAGCCGGTCTCTGCCTTCTTAGCACTTTCTCCAAGTATCTCGGTCCTGGTCACGGAGGCCCTGGGAACACATGCTGAAGCAGAGAGGGGCAACAAAGGTGATGAAGGAGCTGATCCCCCCCTGTGCACAGCATGGCTGTGGGAGCACGGCTTGTTGCCAGGCCAGAGTATCCCATGATCTGTTGGGGTGCGTACCAGAGCACAGAAGAGCTATTGAAGCTAAAGCCCAGTTGTGGTACAAGAGCAAATGAGCAAAACTGGCCCACGCTAAAATTAAAGCTCCCACCATTAGAGCAGTGAGTTACCGCAGCAGAACCTCCCTGCAGGATTGCAGTGAGGACACGTCCTGCCCGTGTCTCCGGAGCCATCCCAGGGTGCTGGCTGCCGGTACAGGACCCTGCTTCTCTTCCCCAGGCCAGGCCCAGAGCGCTGGTGCCTGGGGGGACAAAGAAGCCGAGGGCAGAGCTGCGCCTGCACACTAGGTGAAGGGACGAGCCTTTCCTCCTCACCAGTGGAGGGAGATAACCGACCCAAGCCATCAGCGGTACTGGTGACCTTTCTTTTGGCAAATGAGATAACTTCACCTGATTACAGAGCAGACTCTGGGACCAGGATGAGTCTTCCTTCAATTCAGTTTGCTCTGGTTGACATCTCTGCAGACACGCTAATTGGCTTCTTCATTATTGGCTGCCTCCTTCCCAACGAGGACACTTTCTTTAATTAGTCACATTTAACTTTCTCTGCGTTTGGGACTCCCCTGAACAATTAATTGCTTAGAACTGGTTCCCAATTAGCCTGGATATGGAGCTTGTTTACACGAAAGCTGTTCTGTCATCTACCTCTGTCTGTGGTGACTGTCTTCTAATGCGCCTCTCTTGGACTTTGCACCATGGTTTGTTAAAGGCTTTTTAGCGAGCAAGAGACGAGGCCTGGTGTGTGAAATCCCACGTGCCTGTAAGGTGAATAGTGTCCAGACTCTGGCGCAGAGGGAGGGGATGCAGTCATTCTTCCTAGAATTTTTTTTTTTATCCTATGTGTAATTAGCATTGCCAAACACGAACATGTTTAAACTGAAATGCCCGTGTGTGATCCCAGCCAAGCCTTGCTTGTTCACAAAATGTGTCAGCAGTTTCTGTGAGCTGTTAAACTTTAAGCTTGTTCTGCTGCAGGCTCTGGCTTTGCTTTGCAGCAACTTTAGTGGCGCAGGCAACTGGGGCAGCAAGAACCTTCTGCTTGCTGTGAGTCAGCTGCTCACTGCCGGCGGCGGAGCTGGCTGCCCCACGAGCGGTGCCGGGGTGGAGGCTGACCCACCTCTGCTTCACAGGATGGGGCTGGTGACCTGGTAACCGCTGATGACGCTGGGACCCTCTGTGTCTGGAGTGCAGGAGAGGAGTTCACCCTGCTCAGCAAAATCCCGGCCTTTGGGTAAGCCTGAGGGGTGAACAGAGCAACATAGTGCGGACCCCTCAGTGGTGGGTGGTGTTGGACATCCCCAGTCAGACCGTGTTGGTGTCTCGCGAGGGATGGGGGAGTGGCAGGAGGGGGACACCCAGTCCCCGGCGTGCGGGTCTGCAGTGGAGAGGGGAGGAGGTGAAACGTGCCCCTGTGCCCAGCTGCACCTGCTCCTCCGTGAAGCTGTGGAACGGGGTCGTGGCTGCTGGCTACGGAAATGGGCAGATTCGGCTGTACGAGGCAGCAACAGGCCTCCTGCGCGCCGAGGTCAACGCTCACGCTCGATGGATCTACGCGCTGGACCTGGCACCACAGACAGGAAAGGTACGGCTGGCTGTGGTGGGGCAACCCAGCCTGCGTGCAGCATCCCCGCCAGCCTGGAGCATGGCAGCCTGCAGATGGCCCGGCAGGATCTGCTCCCTTGCCCCAGCACACGGTGCTGCTGCCCCCGTGACACCCCTCCAGCCTCCCGGTCCCCACAGCCTCTGTCCCGCTCCCTTTGCAGCTGCTGTCGGGCGCAGAGGACTCCTTTGTTCACGTCTGGAAGCTCAGCAGGAACCCAGACACCAACGATGTCGAGGTGAGTCTGGGCAGTAGCAGCCCTCGGTGGGGAGCACGTGGCAAGTAGGCAGCACTCCAAGCTGTCACTACCCCGTGGGGCTGTGGCACAAGTGCTGCTGTGTCCTGCAGCCTCCAGTGAAGACACCATGGCTACGGAGAGTGGAAACCAAGCTGGACCCACTCTGAGCTGCGTCAGGGCGGCACAGCTCTCTTCTTTCCTCCTGCTTGTGATCCCCAATCCTGTCCTGGACTGTTGGGGGCACAAGCCGAGAAGGCTGCTCTGTCTGACCAGGATATGATTCTTGTGCTCCTGAAATGGCAAGCTCAAGCCACAGCCTGCTGGCCTGGCCACGTGCTGGCAGTCCCTGCCTGTTGCCCCAGTGTAATGCTTCTGCAAGGGGGCAGGGACCCAAAGCAGGTCCCTGGGCTTCTGGCTGCGGTGGGTTGTACTTTACTCAGCCTGTGCCACCGTTTCGGCTCCTCTCTCCGCTGCAGATCGAGCACTGCCATGCCGAGTGCGTCACCGACACCCAGGTCTGCGGTGCCCGCTTCTGCGATCCTGAGGGAAACTCCTTTGCCGTGACCGGCTATGACCTGAGTGAGATCTTCCGCTACAGCCAGGTGTAGGCTGCGAGCTGCAGCGTCTGTCCAGGGCAGCGCGGGGGCCACGCAGGGAGAGCTGAGCTACTCCGGCACCGTGGTGCGTCGGCACCGTAGCACCGTAAGCAAGGGGGGTTCAGCACAGCCCCACAGCTTCTGCTGCATGGGGCCTGGGCGGCGGCAATACAGGGCTGTGCCCCCATCAGGATGAAAATCTGTGTGAGGGTGGAGCTGAGCCAGGATCCCCTCACTCCCAAAGCAAACCTGCACTTGCAGTGGCGTGTCCACACACAGGGAATGTGGGCTCGGAGCTGCTCTGGCTACACAGGACCTGGCTCTGCAGCCCTGTGGGTCCCTGGGCTGGGCACTGTCTTCCCACCTGCCCCCAACCCCCCAGCCCTTCCTGGAGGGAAGGAGGTGGCAGAGGCAGCGTGGCTGGGAGCGGAACCGGCTCCCCTCTTCCCAGCGGCAGCTCTGGTTCAGATGGGAGAGGTTCCAGGGCAAACCTGTGTTACACGCTGCTCCGGCCGGGAGAGCCTCGGGAGCTGGTCCCAGTTGGGGCGGCGGCGCCTCGTGGGGTGCAGCACCCGTGGAACCACCCTCCCCCCGGGCGGCAGAGTTACCTGGGAGGAGGAGAGGAGCCTCTTCTCCTCCCCAGGGAGCCGTGGGGACACACGGGTCCCCCCCCCATAGGATCTTGCATCCCCCAAGGCTGCTGGCCAGATGTGTAGGGCCACAGCTGTGCTCCTGGGCTGGAAAAGGCAGAGGCAGCTGCACTGCACTCGCTGCCAGGACACCCCCAGGGACACCCCCAGGGACAATTCCGCAGGCCACCGCCAGCGGAGCCGCGCTGCTGCCGTGCTGTCCCCCTGCTTTGTCCTGCCATTCTCCCCCTGTGCCCCCCTCCCGCAGCTGGATTTGACCCTACCTCCTGCCCAGACCAGGCTCTGGTGGAAGCAGGGGGCAGATGCTGTGCCTGGGCTTCCCCCTGGTTCTGCCTCGCCCCCCCTGGCCCCAGCACTCGGCCCCTTCCCCCGGGGCTGCCCTGCCCTGGCCCTCCGGTCCCGGCCCCTTCCCACTGCCCGGAGCCTGATGTGGCCCCAGGGACCAGCTTGGCCTCCAACTCCACTCCCAGGGCCCTGCGGGGCCGGGGGTGCATGGAGGGCCCCAGCCCCAGTGCCGTGGGCTGAGCTCAGCCTGGGACAGGCCCTGGGGGAAGCGGGGAGAGCTGCCCCCCGTGTTGTGTCCCCCCCCCGGTCCCTAGCCCCTCCTGCTACACTGGGGCAAGGCTGCAGCCAGGGATCCAGCTCCCCCTGAGCTGCCTAACCCCAAGCTGTGGGGCAGAGACCCACCTCCACCCTGTGTCCCCCAGTCATCTCCCCCCACAAAACACATCGCCCTCTATGAGCTGGGGCCCCTGCACCCCTCAGGTAAGGGTCAGCCCCCCCCCATGGTGTACCCCCACCATGTGCTGTCTT
>RSEF01000001.1:570283-582628 GCA_003993805.1 Himantopus leucocephalus | reverse complement strand
CCCCCAACTCTCCCAGCCTGTCCTCCCAGCAGAGGGGCTCCATTGGGAACTAGGGGTTGGGGTGAATCTCTCCCGGAAAACATATCTGATGTGTGGGGTCAGCAGGCACTAAGGAGGGGCTGAGGTGGGTGTCACAGGACAGTGACAGGGAAGGAGTCGGGAGCTGAGTGGGAAGTGGGGGAGTGATGGGGAGATAATGGGGTGCAGTGGGGTGAGGGGCTGAGGCGGCTCTGTCAGTGCTGTCAGAGGCTTCCCGGGAGGTCTGACATGCCTGCGGGGGTCGTTGGGGGCCAGAGAGAATGAACTGGGAGTGGAAAGGCTGGAGCAGTTTTTCCCCATTCTCTGGAAGATTGCACTGTTTGCTTCTGAAAGAGGATTTGAAGGGAGTTCGATAGCCAAGGCTTGTAACGTGAAGGCGAGAGCTGGTTGGTGTTCTAAGAAAATGCAGCGTAAGGGGACCAGATATGTCTGGATTATGCTGAACCTAAGGCATTATCTCAAATTCCTTGATATTTGTTGTGTAATTGTGGGAAGTACTCCTCATTTTGCCTTTCGGTAAGGAGGTTAACTCTGTTTTTCAGAGGATTGAGCCTTTCCATTTTTAAAGTCATGCTGAAGTTCCTGAAGGGAATGGAAGGAGGTAGAGGTGAAGTTAGCCTACTGCTGCTCTGTTTTCTTAAATACTTGACTACGTTTCTTTCCGTGAACCCTGAAAATAAATAAAAAAATCTGCTGTAGACCTGAGTTTCACATGCTCTATACTCTTTCCTGCAAAACCAGACCTGATATACCCAGGAAAGGATATGAATACTGGGATAATAATTAGCATTTACAATTTAATGCTTCACAAGTGTGTTTTAATATGTAGCTACAAAGGTGCTTTCTTACCGGTTTTATTACCTGTCTAGCATTATAAGGAAGGGATGTTGTGAATGGGGTGTGCAGTAATATGGTTTGTTAATCCCTGGAAAGGTATTTTTCTCCTTTTTTTTTCCTTTCCTTCCTTGCCCTCCTTTGCCTACGTGAGTACTGATGGGAAAAATGTTTCTCATGGGGCATAAATGACCAAGAAGACTGGGAAGATCTCAGCATCTGGACTGAGCGATGGCACAACCCCACCGTCACTTTTCCTTTGGTTGTCCCTTGTGGATTTCTGTCTCTGAGCGAAGGGTTTGGGCAGAGAACAGGGGTCTGTGCTGGCTAAGATGCCCAGAAAGGGAGCCAAGCAGAGGAGAAGCTGTGTGATAAAGATCCCATGTTCCATTCTTGATGGGGTTGGGAAAATAAAAAAGCTCAAGCTGTTACTGTCGTACAGGGTAATTCCAAGTAGAATCATTTCAAATTTCTGAAAAAGTGTAAATGTCACTATTGCCAGTAGTCAAATGGTGTCATTATCTTCCTGCTTATTCCCTATTTCCATCTGTTGCCTTGGTTGTTTTATACTGGGTCCAGATCCTGCGGCTCGTCTCCAAGCAGGCTGATTTCTCCAGCCGAGAAGAGGGAGTTTTATGATTTGGGCTCTCGACTGCAAGTTTCTGGGTTGAAAAAATGCGTCTGTGGCACCCAGCCCTGTGGGACTTCAGTCCTGGCTGAGTTTGCACGGGAAGTTTGCCATAGGCATTACCAGATCAGTGTAGCTGACTGAGATTAGATCTTGACAGAGCTCTCTGTGGTTTTGTGGATGTACGTATATCCCTCCAAAGAGTGATTTATGCACAGAGGCTGTTCCCGCACCCAAGGATTACACAGAGTGACAGGCTACAAATTCTTGGAGTAACTTGCGCTACCTCCCGTGCTCACAGTGAGTCAGAAGGAGGGGAAACCTCCCGTTCTGGAGGTTGCACCATACTTTTGCATCACCTCTGTAAATCAGCGTGTGAAGATGCAGCCATCCCTCGTGCAACCTTAGGAAATCCGCTGCAGTTCTGCTTTAGGGGCAGACCCGTCTCAGTCGGGGTTTCTGCGCTGAGACCTTGTCATCCTTTCCTGAAGATTACTTTTTCCTGAGTGTAGGATTCTTTCCAGATAAAACATCTCTTTTCTTCCCTTGCTGCCCAAATCTATGTGGAATCCGCGTTGTTGAAGCCTGCTGTGTGTATCATGTGTCCTTCAATGACACAGAGTAGAAAGGCAAAGTTACCCCTGGAATGGCACAGGCTCTGTGGATGCAACTTTGCAGCCAAGAGCCTGTTTGGGGTCTGCTCAGGTTTCTGAATATTGCGTGACTCGTGTTCTCCGCAGTCATCTCGCAGTGTAGATAGACCATCAGCCTGAAATTCAGCGAGTCCCAACTCTGCTGCGATTTAAATATACAGTAGAAAAGGTGTTACAAAGGAAAACATAGGTTAATGCAGAAATTGGGTATAATTACTGTTTCTGACTCATCCGCCAATTTACATTTCTTCAAATAGTCAACCACAGATGGCAAAAATACCCGTGAGAGAGAAGACAGATTTCTGAGACGATCCTCTCCGGCTAGCAGCGATCCTCTCCGGCTAGCAGCGTGTCCTGCAGGAGCAGCCCTCCCCACGAGCCGTTTGCCATCCCACTCCGCAAAGGCCCTGACTGCTCTGGTGCCGCTGTCATAGAAACGCTGAAAATCCGTCCCCGTGGTTCTGAAATATCCCTTTTCACAACGGCGCTGGCTCCTCCCTCCCCGAGCTTTTCCAAACACAGGCACTTTGTGAAGCTGGGTTACTTCAGAGTCACCAGAAGTCATTTTCTGGGATGTTCTCCGTGTTGCTATGGCAGCAGCGGAGTACTTGGCACCCTTGCCGATATCAACAGCAAAGCTTTCGTGCAAGGATCTGTTTTCAACAACATGTGTCACCTCCACACTTGTTAAGTCAGTATTGATGGGGGAGAGAGCCACGTCACAAGTTATGACATGATTTAAGCCCTTTTGGGCTACTTCTGAGATACTCAGGGAATTTTACAAGTAAAAAGTTCCTTTTTTTTTTTTACTGTCTTTTTGCGTTTGAGAAGTCCTAGTGACTAGGATTCTTACTGGTTTAGATTGGGGTTTTAATCTTGTAAATATTTAGTGATTTTCTCCCCACCCCAAACACAGAAGTACATTTCAGAGCATTAAACTGAAGGGGACACAAAGATGCAGAAGAGAAGGCCTATTTTTCAAAAACATGATATCTGAATTTTTGGGTCCATCAGTGTTTCCGTGCTCAGACAGAAGCATTTCGGCTGGATTTTTTTTTTTTTCCTTTTCTCTTTTCTCCAAAATGCTGAGCACACATCTCCAAGTGAATCCTACACTTAGCATATCTTAATCCTTGACCCACAGAGCAGCTAGGAGCCGTCAGTGTCCACTTTGGTCTGATTTACTTGCAGAAAGACCCCCCCAGAAAAGGCAGCAGGAGAATTAGAAGTCTGTCTCGACTCTTGAACTTAAGTTTAGACCATCAGCGAGCATTGCGGAAAGCATGATGCTGTGAGATTCCCGAGCTTCTGGATGAATCAGCATCAGATGTCCAGGTCTCTGTTCCTGGTCTGTCCATTATTACATGGGAATTAACAAAATAAATGTTTGTATCACCATTAAATTAGTCATAACCACAAGAATTTATTCGGTCGCCTGATGCAAAAATATAGCAAGCAGAGAAGTGTGTCTTCTGTGGCGCAGTTGTAATGCATTCCCTCATCTTCGCTCGCTGAAAAGCCTTGGCTCCCCGGTGGTGCCTTCGTGTGCTGCCTCATCGCTGGCGCTTGCATGCGGTAATTTTGCTCCTGTGTTTTTGTAGCTTTCATCTTTCAGAGAAGCTTTAACTGAAGGCTAATCAGCGTAATTTTTAATTGTTAATTTGGCTCGCTCTCCGAAGCTGATTAGATGACCTTGCCAAGGAATCCGTGGGGAATTGTTAGCGCGAAGCGAGCGAGCTCGGTGAGCTTCCAGTGCGCTGGCGAGCTGCCACCCTTGCTATTTATAGACTTGCAAGAAGAGTCAGCCCTGAAGAGAGCTCCCGATTCGAGCACCGGGTGACTCCCAAGCTGACCCGCAGCAGAGTTACTGCCCCGGAGCTGCAGAAGCCTGAGGAGCAGATCTCCATTTCTCCGGCCATTCCTAGTTTCTTTCTCATCCGCTTATTTAACACCAGCTGCAATTTCTTCATTGCCCGGTCCGTAAGTGCTGTTCGGGCTGTGTAGGTTAATTCTGTAAGTCTCTGGGTTTCTGTCCTCTGCCCAGTGACGCGTGAAACTCGTTATTGCCGTAGCTGTGTCATTTCTCACTTCTCAGTGTGGTGGTTCCGGCAGTGGATCTTGCCGGTGGATCTTGCCTGCAGTTCTGCCCTCGGCCGTGACCCGAGAAGCCTTGCGTCGAGTTCTCTTTTATGGGGTTACAGTACATGCAGAAACGGTGTTATCAGCGTTTACAGAGTTCAGCTGCAAAGCTGGAGTCTTTAGCTAGATGCTTTAAAATTCTTGATGATCTCTCTTATCTGAAATGCTCGATGATAAATTGGGTGTAACACAACTCAGCTGTCACTGGTATGCTGACAAAGCACGAATCTTCGAGCCTGCGCCAGACCCACCTCTTTCTGTACAAAATAAACCTCGGCTTGTCTTTCTAACAACAGATCAAATCAGGGAGGCTAAACCGGAGCTCTAAACCCTCTCAGACTTCTCCTGCTGCCCATTTTCTGCTTTTTGGTCACTGCGAACAGCATCTCTAGCAGACCAGTCACTCAGGACTGTCAAATAAACATTTTCACCCTGGAGGGTAGGATATATACCCAGGTCTGTGTCTAACACCAGACTTCGTGTTGTTTAATGCACATGGCATGTGTTGTTCTCTAATCTCTTCATACAGCTAGAACCTTTGTCCAGACTATCATTATCTCGCTCCTGATGATGGCTCCATCCTTTCCCCTGCCCTTGAGGGCAGTGATCTTGCCCTGCCTGTGTCTTTGCAGGATGCTCCTGCAAAGGGGGTTTCCCAGCCACGGCTCGTAACGCTCTCTGTGCCGTCCGCCCGCAACGACTCTTTCTATGCCTCGTCCCGTGTGTGCATGGCTTTGTTCTCAAAGCCATTCTTACTCTGTCCCTACTGTCAGTCTTCTCGTTTCATTGCTGTGAAATCTGTTCGGACCTCTCAGCAGCTCACGGTGCCAGCCGTCCTCACTCCTTCCGAATATTTGGTGGGTTTAGTGAATTTTTAGCAAGATTTAAAAAAATAAAAAGTGACCCTCCTCCAAACAACAATTAAAAATGCGCCAAGTCCAGAACTTTTCTGTATAGGACATTATTCTGGGCAATTTATAAACTTGTATTTAGGGGGAAGATTGAATATTGGTGCTTTCCAGGCTTGGAGCTTGGAGAGTAAGTACATGTTAACATAATTTCAAGCAGAATTGGAATAGTCCTCTCCTGCCTGCTTTAGAGAAAACATGTTGGCACATCAGGAACCCGTACAGAGAAGTTGGCAACGGGGTGGTGTGGTGGGGCTGTTTGTTCACCGAGCCATCAACTCTCAGGTGAAAATCTAAGTAAAATACAAGCCGTTTGGTCTTTCCCCAAATGTGCTGGAGTGAATACAGAGTCTGCGACAGGTTCGGTGCAGTGGGCTATTGACGGTCAGATTTTGAATGGGTAAATGTACCTTCTTGTAGGATACGTTACTCTGGGAAAAATAAGGCTCTTACTGTATGAAGCGATGTTTATGGATCTATGTAGAAGTCGTGGGGGAACAGAGGGATTGACTTATCGGCTCTTGTCTCTTTTGCAGTTGGTGTATCCTTACGACTTTAGACTAACAGAGAAAGAGGTAATAACTATTTTTTTTTCTTTTTTTTCCTGGTTTTAAAGATACTGAGCAGCAGTGATGGAGGTTTTCTTACTGCGTGTTTTTGTTTGTTGCAGAAAACTAGTATCTGCTACTTGTCCTTCCCGGACTCCTACTCAGGTAGGTGGCATCTGTCGGCCTTGCCTGCAGCCTGCAGGATGGTTCGTTGCCGTTATGAAAGAAATGGGTTCATGATGGAAAGAGTGAGTCATCGCCTCTGGTGCAGCAGAGACTGATGGGCTGTATCTTCCAGAGCTGTGACATCAAGGAGCGCCCAACCCTTAGGTCTGAACAAAGAGGCTTCTTGTCATTTTGATTGCTCTCTGGATATAGAATCTGTGATCCGGTGGATGACAGGACAATTTCTTTATGAGCTTGCACACTCATGCTTCCCCCGTGCCAATGAGATATAAGAAATAGTCGGGAAGGATAGGTTCCCTGAGGTGTGCAGCTGTCGCCTGTCAGCATTTCTGTGTTGGTGAGTGAAGTGTGCAGTGAAGAGAAATAGTTGGGGAGAGGCTGCTTTCTCAGCAGAAGCATTCCCAAAGCTTGTATTTATAAATCAGAAAGGTGGCAGTAAGAAATAAGCATGTTAACTCATCCCAGGAGTTACCTGTTTCTGTAACACTGCTTCCTGCCTGTTAATTTTCTACAGCTTTGCCCAGTCCAGTTTTAGATGTTTTTAAGGATGTACTTTCACTAGTTTCTCAGAGCTGAGTGAACACTCCGGCTAAATGTCCCTTTTATTAAGGTATATTATTTACTGATAATAATATCTTCATAACAGACACAACAGCCTTTACTCTTCTTTGGAGCGTAGCACCTGCAAGCAGTGGGAAGGGAGTACGTCCTCTCCCCCCACGGCAGCGCCTTAGTCTGTTTAGCCTCGCGTCTTGTTCAGTCAGCTTAGTGCGTTTAGCGCTTTTGTCAAACTGACCTCCACGGACGTACTCAGCCCTACTCCTTCTGCCCATCCAGCTGATGAAAACTCCTGGGGACTTCATGCTTCTTTTTTTTTTTTTTTCTGCTGCACAAAGTACTCCCGGCGGGGAGGCGAGCAGTATAGCGTGACCTGGGAGGTGCTCAGCTGTGGTGCTTGTGTAGGTCATTCGCTAGAGCTATCGTGCAGGGGACTGTCCCTCAAACCAGTGTTTGTGCGGTCTCGGATTAAGGCTGTTTGTAGGTGTTTCAGTAGGGCGGATAAGAAGTGGTGGCCGCAGCTGCTTAGGATTGATGATACTGGCCAACGTCTGTTAGTTTCCCAGCAATGGCCTGGCAAGGCTTACTTAAGGATACGCGTTCTTGTGTTCAGCTCTGTGTTCTTCCTGTCTTGCACTGGAGTTTTGGGCTTGCTTTCTGCTGTTACTCTCCATTTCATTTTCAGTTTTGGAGTTCCTTGTCAATTAGCATTCCTGTTTATGTCAGCATTTCAGATTTACCAAATTTCCAGCTTTCTCTTTACTGAAACTTCTTCCTGAGTGTTTGTGATCTTCTCTGTCTCAGGTGGCCTGGGGGATACTCAATTTAGCTTCCGCCTTCGTCAGTCTGGGGGACAGAGGACCACTCATTACGAGGATGACGGCGAGTACAATAGAGAAGCACCCCTAACGCTGCAGGTCAGTTGCATTTCAGAGCCCTACTTATACCTGCTAAGCAATCAGTAGTGTTATTTGGATAAAAGCCAAATAAACTTTCGATTTGTTTTCTGTGCATAAAATACTAATTTTCTGTGGCCATGGGAATACTCAGAGAAGGAGAAAGCTTTCAGCACAGGGACTTCCACGTTAATACTCATAGAGGGCTGTGTTGAGAATCCCAGCTACTCTGAGAGATGGAACTGAATCGGATGGACCCCAAACTAGAGCAGGGGTCGTGTCTAGCGACAGCAAAAAGATAAACAGTGGCACACAGGTGACATCCAACGGAGCGCACGGCTACCTGTGCGCATTTCCATGGGGCAAGGCAAGAAGATCCTTGTCTGTGGTAAATTAGGTGTTTACCTCTTTTGTTGAGGGATGACAGTTCTTTTCGTTTGTTGCAGGATCTGTGTATATAAAACCAGCTGGAATAATTGGCATGCCGCAAATCCACACTTCGGCTTGCTGTATGGGGGCTGGTTTAACCAGACCCAAGCACCAATATCAGGAGTGTCTCTTAGCTGTGGTTTTTCCGTCAGTGAACTGTCCGTTTCACGCAGAGAAGGGATGTGCTGAGCACTGTTGCTTCTTTTAATTGAGCAGATGGCCACAGATCGACTTGTCCTCTTCTGCTTTCTCCTTTGAGATGATGCTGCCTCTGCATGTGCCTTTTTAACACTTCTGCAATCGTTTTGTGATACGCTTTTGTGATACGCTTTTGTGATATGCAATCCAGAAATGGATTGCTGGTCAGAGGGGGAGTAGGAGGATTTCTTTTCCTAAATGCTGGTCTAGAGATATTTCGGCTTGCATACATTTTTACTGCTTTGCAGCAACCGGTAGAAGGACGCTGCCTCACACATTCACCTAGCTTTAAAGAAGTGAGGGAAGTAAAACTGCGGAAGTACCGCATTCAGCTGTGGAAAACTATTTGGGAAGAGAAAGGTGCCTTAAACCATGGGGCCTGTGGGGCTTCAAAAAATGGTATCAAGGATGGTCTTTGTGTTCGGCACTGATAACTATCCTTCCTCCTTGGTGTCTGTGGGAACGTAGAAGGCATAGCTGTTTGAAACGGTCGCTGGGGATTTGTGTTCAATCTGGTAGTTTTCATAGACACTGTGAAGCATCATTCAGCTTTGTGCTTCGCCCCGAGCAAAGTTTGACTGGTACTGCCTTCAATGCCTGACTGAAGAGGAATGCAATAGGTTTGGCAGACGGCATTTCCTCCTCTCAGATGATGTATTCCTTCCTCAACAATACATTATCCTCTGGCTGGCAAAGAAAACTGACAGTCAGAGCACATCAGTGGCAGCAGGGGGTGCCAGGAGGAGCTCAGGGGGTTGGCTCAGCTGGTTGCGTTAGTGGAAACCTCAATTAACCCTTTAGATGGTGGCCCTGAAGGTGCTGCAGAAAGGGGCGACTGAAAGGTGCTACCGGGAGGCTGTAATTTTTTGTGAGNCAGCTGAGCATGGGTAACTGTGGTAAACAGGAGCGAGTGCTGTGATTGTATCATAGCAGGAGGGAGGTAGGTTGTTTTGTCAGTGCCTGGAGGGAGGTTGGTGATAGCAGTGATCGGTTTCTCAATGGCAGCGTTGTTGGTCTCTCTTGCAGCGGGAGTCAGCCCATTACTTTGGTTATGTATACTTCAGGCAAGTCAAGGACAGCTCGATGAAGAGAGGTTATTTTCAGAAGGTGAGTACTGAAACCAGATAGCTTGCTACTCTCCGCTGGTACGTAGCTGTAAAAAGGCACCTATCCATAGCTGTAAAATAGCACCACTTCCTACGTGACACCCACAGTGTTTCTGCAGGAAACGGCAAAGGTCACGGAGAACAGGAATATGTGGAAAGTGTAATTCCAAACAAACCTGGATGCGGTTGCCATGGTGTGTTAATCACATGAGCAGTGACCTGCTGTCTGAATCATGAGATCCTGAAGTACGCGAACATTTGCTTCAGTATGTACTCTAGCGTCACAGATAGCGAGAGGATATACTTCGTTATTGCAGTCTGTGCTAGTTACACCTTAACCCTACTCTGATTATTGCTTTAATCTTTCTTCTTCCTAGTAGCCCTCTGGGAATGGCTTCCCTGCTGGGCTGATTGCTTCTAACTAGCAGCAGTGATGCTGCTGGTACCGCACCAACCTTGTCTCTTATCATAAATTCCTTTGACACGGACACTGGGAAAAATAATGTAAACTGCATGTTTATTTCAGCATAAATATGCAAAGTGCTTTGTGTTATTCAGACAGATAGTTATGGTCGCTGCCTGAAAAAGGGTGGAATTTCAGACTTCTAGAGAAGGAAAGTGGTTTACTTTGATCCTAAGATCTATTTTGCTTGATGGGAATTAGTCTTTCAGTAGTGTTTTTTCACATTAAAAGATAAAATGCCATCCTCTCAAACAAACGAACTTTCACAAAGAGCCATGCTTCACAGTACATCAGTCTGGTAACTTGCTGGAAGATGGGGACGCCATTCTGTCCCAGCGGTTACCTGACCTGCTCTGCTTTCTCTCTTCTGCCTCCAGGCAGTGACACGGAGTTTCTGCCAAAGAGACGTGTTAATACAGAAATCATAGAATCATAGAATTGTCTAGGTTGGAAGGGACCTTTAAAATCATCGAGTCCAACCATCAACCCAACACTGCCAAGCCCACCACTAAACCATGTCCCTCAGCACCACGTCTACCCGTCTTTTAAATACCTCCAGGGAAAATGAGTTTCTTCATCTCCACTAAAGCAATGGGTTGATCACTCAAAAAGCTGGAGGATTAGAGAAACTGGACGACATGGGCACCTGCTGGACAGATGTTTGGACCAGGCTAACGTGCTGGCTCTTTGGTAGACTTACAAAAGTACTGGGCACATTGAATTCCTCAGTGAAGTATATTGTCACGCTTGGATTTTTTTTATTATTACAAATGGCAAAAGTTTTGGGTTGGAAATGAGGTGTTTATATGAGTGTTACAGGAATTTTGTCTGGATCCTAATTAATATGTTTATTAATGATTAGAGGAAGAGAATGTCTTTTTCTCTGGAGGTATGGATGCGTTCCTGTCCAGCCTGCTCTAGGTGACCCTGCTTTAGCAGGGGGTTGGACTGGATGAGCTCCAGAGATCCCTTCCAACCCCTGCTGGTCTGTGATTCTGTGACTCTGTAACAATCAGCATAGTAGTGAAAACCCTCAGTAGGGCTGAGTTGGAAAAGTTGTAAAAAATGGTGATACATTTCACAAAGAAGCATTAGAAAGAAGTCGGAAGGGTAACAAAAAGCATTGCTGGAAACAAATTAGCATTATTTCAAGTTACTGTGTTTCTTCTTCCCCAGAATTCTGTTATTTTGTTTACCTACCTAATTTCAGTTTCAATGGTCTACTCCTTTGCACTTCTCCGTCTGATAAGGTTTATTTTTATTTTTCCTCCAGTTGATCTTTTGCTAGGTCACAATCTCATCCCTCTTAGTTGCGGTGGCTCCCTGGTAGAAGCTGCCAGCGGTGCTTATTCATTAAACAAAAAACTCCTGGGTGGATACCCAGGGTCTCCCAAAGCCTGAGGGTTCAACAACTAGGTAGCTAGCAAGAATTCCACCAGTAAAAGCGCCGCTTTTGAGCTCTTTCATGTTCTTGATGTTGGTTTTTAAGTGTAGCCCTCTAGTAAGCAGTGCAAGTATATGCAGTGCTAGAAATGATCATGTCAGGAGGTCTCTGACTCTTAAATGTTCCTTTTTTCAGTCTTTGGTGCTGGTGTCACGCCTTCCATATGTGAACTTGTTCCAGTCATTGCTGCAGCTGATTGCTCCGGAATACTTTGACAAGCTGGAGCCGTGCCTGGAGGCAGGTGAGCAGTCACATCTAGGAGGGAGAGTTTGCATATTGAAATCCTTCAGAGGTTTTGTCAGGAGGTTCCTGAAAGACAGCTGAAATGTGCCAAATTAGTTCATTCTGGAACAAATTCCAACAGGGAAAAACTTCCATCCAAGTGGTTGGCTTGTCAAAATTATAAACAGCTGTAAAGGATGCATTAATGGGAAATGTCTGACAACCTTAATAGATGCTGCTGTCAGTTTTGCATACAATGTATTCCCAGAGAGAGGAAAAAAACTGCTAATGCTACATCTCTGTCTAGGTCTTTATTGCACTGTTCGACTTAATCATGATTTATCAACAGTATAGTGCTGCTGGTCCCGCACTGGAAACGGTGATGCAGACAGAAATCTGGTGTCTGACCTAAACTTGCACAATTATTTGATATAGTGTTTGTTTGCAACTAGAAATGAACGCTAATTAAGCTGCCAGAACTCACAGGACCAGCTGAATTGGCTGTATTGTCCTTTGTATTAAACTTTTTTCTTTATCTGTGTCCCTGCAGTGTGCAATGAGATTGATCAGTGGCCGCCTCCTGTGCCAGGACAGACTCTGAACCTTCCAGTGATGGGAGTTGTCATTCAGGTACTTGTTGCTGATAACCTGTGCTCAGCAGCAGGCTGAGGCAAACTGGGAAGTGGAACATGTACTCCCTTTGCTTCAGGACGTTAAAATTGCTCTTTACTCTAGATTCTTTCCCTTTATTCCTAACATCTGTACAATTAGAATTGATAATTGAGGAAGCTTTCTCACGTGAGTGGTTGTTAGGAAAGAAAGCAAAGTGCGTGTGTGTGCTAACTGAGTCCGTCTCTCTGGATAATCTGTCTGTTCTTATTTGTAATCTAGGTGAGAATCCCATCAAGGGTGGATAAGCCAGGATCAAGCCCAGTGAAGCAGTTCAACCAAGAGGTGAGGTGAAGCGTGGCATGACACAAGCCAGCGATGAGCAGAATCTAGACTGCTAAGGCAGGAGGGTGGAGGAGGACTGGAACACTTTCAGCCTTATCCTATTTGAAACCACTTTAGCCTGGGATTAATGCAGTTTAAGC
>RSEF01000001.1:547610-570183 GCA_003993805.1 Himantopus leucocephalus | reverse complement strand
CCGAGCTGCTCCCCAGCCGGGTAGATCCCTGGTGGTGTCCTTTAACCCTGCTGTGAGTACTGGCTGCATTAGCAATTTCATAATTTTTGTAATTTCTTTTTCATAATTTTTGTAACGATACACCACATGGAGCTGCCACGGTTTGTGCTAGGAATTTCAGTTCTGTTATCCCTGCACTATATAATTATAATCTAAAGCCTCCTCCAAATAAGTGGGCAAAGTTTTGGTTTTAACTTCTGTTTTTTTCTAGTTGTGTTTTTGTTTGTTTGTTTGTTTTTTCAATCTAGGAATCTATACTTCTTATAAAACATTTCTTCACAAAGACAAAACCCTGATCAAAAGACTACTAAAGGTAAGCAGTTTCCACTCTGTCCTACATCCGGTATGTCATTATGGGAAAACCGTGCCAACAGCTTGGTTTAAACAGACAAATGCCAGCAAAAGGAACAGACTTTTTACAGCATGTAATGATTTAGTCAAGTATACTTGGACGTGTTTATCGTGCCAGTTTTAAAATTTTGCACTTAATATCACGGATTAAATGCTGGCACTAATGATAACCTAAGTGAGAACAGTCCTTATCAAAAAAAGAGTCTGAAAAAAGAGATTCTATGTAGTGAAATGAGAGTGATACGTTCACCTAGAGAGTGGAATATGTATTTTGGGCGGTACAGTTTTCCAGACTACTCTGGACTGGTTTCTTATAGCTGCGGTGTTTGCAAATTCTGCGTCTATCTACGTAACAGAGAGTAGCACCTTTGTGAAGGCGCTGCTTGTGCTTGCAGGGGATTCAGCGGAAACGCCCGTCTGAAGTCCAAAGTGCCCTTTTGAGGCGTCACCTCCTGGAGCTCACCCAGAGTTTCATTATCCCCCTGGTGAGTTGAGCAGAGACTTGTCAGCGTGGTGTAAAGGTGAGGGGAGGCGAACAGGAGATGCTTGAGTGACAAGTTTGTGCTTGCCCTCTTTTATTCACCCGTACCTGAGCATCCGTAATAGATTCAGGATGCGGCACTCTGTAGAGGTGTTTTACTCCACAGAAAGGAACTAAACGTCTCTTGAATGCAAATTTCAGTAATTAGCATAAAAGTCTGCAGGTTGGATATTCAGCACACCGTGTGTAAAGACAGAACACTGGTTCCTGCAGTGAATAGGTGTTCTGTGCTATTTGATTCTAATGCCAACTCTTCACTCTTTCCAACAAGTAGCCAAAGCAGATATATAGGGAAGGAACGGGAGCCCAAACCGTTCCTCTTCCCCTCTAAAGCTGGAGTCGAACCCATTGCCAGTGTGAAACCCTCTCCTCTGTCTTTGGGAAGCTTTTCTGTAGAGTTTATTTCGGTAGAGCTTAAGAAGCCTGTCCACATGGTGCTCACCACCCCAGGGCAGATTTTAGCCAGCGCTTGCTTTCCCTCTCTAGTCCCACTTGCTTTCCCCCTCTCTTGCCTTCCCTCTCTAGTCCCACTAGAAGGTTGCTGGTGATTTTTTTGGTGACCATCCGGTTGGCCAAGTTTGGCTTCTCTGCTTTCTTTTCTACATCATCTTAGGAGGTAGCACATGGAGGCGACAGAGCGTCTTCTCAGATTCTAGTCCCTCCTGCCAACTTCTTCCCACCTGACCTTTTCTCACATGGCATGCTTAGGATTCTTGCAGCGCAGTTTTGCGACGTAGCCCCTGATGGGAAACAAGCTGGAACACTTAAGCTAATGTAAAATGCAACTTTGAAGAAAAAAAAACAGAGTAGGAGCCTGTCAGTTGTGCCTGTGTTGCACTGGAGAAGACCATCACACTCAGCGACCACGCAAGAGGCTCCTCAATTGTTGTAACACCTTTTTTCTTTTCTTTTTTTTTTGGGGGGTATTTCTTCTTAGGAGCATTATATTGCAAGTCTGATGCCGCTGCAGAGGGCCATTACTCCATGGAAGGTATGTTCAGTTTTCCAATTGCTTCTGCTTTCCTTTGACTGCGGGGACGGGGAATAGTTATGCCATATGCTGATCACATACTCTGATACTCTGGGTGAACTTCCCTTGTTGAAGGAAGAGGGTTATTACTCCTTTAAAAAGAAAAAAAGCTGAAACAAACACTGGGACAGATGCTTCCTGTTTTGCAGTAAGCTCAGCTATTGTGAATCTGATTTGAATTTTACTAGCAAGGCTGGTTAAGAGGTTCGTGCATTTTTTGTTCTCATTGAATCTGCCTTGTGCAGCCTCTTCCATTGTAAATGTGGACCTCATCCCCCCCGCCCCCCAGTTTCTTTTGGGTGCTGTGTCATACGGTCTTTCTGTTGTGCAGAATCCTCCGCAGATTCGTCCTTTTCGACAGGAAGATTTCATGAAGACCCTTGAGCATGCTGGTCCCCAACTTACCTGTGTACTGAAGGGTGACTGGTTAGGCCTCTACAGGTAGGAGTTTGGCCATCACTTGCCTTCTGCCCTTAACGGCTGGTGCAGGTTATAATGAACATCAAGTCCTGAATTAGAATTGGGAGCAAAAAGGGAGTTTAAGGAGGGACCGGTCACCTGAAAAACTCATGCCTATGAAGAATGGATTGACTGATAATGGTCAGGAAGAGCAAATGCAGGGCAGAACCAGTCCTGTGGTTTACATCATCTCTTAAATGAGGAGATACAGTCAGGTTTAGAAGCTGTCAACCCTCCACCTTCAGGAACTTAAACTGAGTCCTCACTCTCAGGAGGAGAAGGAGACTCGTCTCTGACATCAGCTATGTCATTTATTGTCCTCCAGGGAATCTTTCTTTTTGAAGTGTCCAGTCCTGGGCAGATGGGCTCTAAAGACTTGCAGGTCTTCAGCCAGGAGCGGTTGTGTGTGTGTGCAGCAGTCAGGACGATGGCCATTTCATGTTTACTGCGTGATGGTAATGCTGTGAGAACATAAGGGATGTGGTTTCCTCAGGGAAGAATTTAAGAGAGCGTGCAGGAGAGTTTGTCCATTGTTTTTGTAAAGGATAATTAGTTATAAATGGGATGGAGAAGGCACATCACAATAAGAGTAAGAAAAATCCAGAAATTGGATATCCAGTGGGAAGGAAAATGGGAGATGTACAGGTATGGAAAAGGGGAAAAATTCCAGAAAGTGAGCAGAGACAGTAATCATGGATCAGTATGTTTTGTTGCTGTGATAAAAGTTTGTACCATTTTGTGCTTTAATATATTTAACAGAAAACCAGCAGTTGTACTCCTTATGGTGTGGGTGTGGTAGACAGATTTAATTTTGGATGTCGAATATTTTGAAAAATAGTAACAAACAACAAACTGTTTCAGTAGATTGGTTGAGGTTTGCAGACAACTGATGCACGTGCAGAAGTTCACGCATTCCAGGGTTCTTAACTGTGTGAGATTTGGTGTATATATTATTTCTTGTGTTCCTAAGTCAAACAATTGAAAAAATAAGTCTGTTTGTCACAGTGGCATCTCGAGATCTTGGCTGGGTTTAGGACTCCGCCGTGCTGGGGACAGTGCATGAGCAAGAGTCCTCGAGGCTGCAAAAGGAAACTGCATAAACATCAGCTGAGTTGTGCGGGTGAAGTGCTCTCTGCAGGGAGCCTGGGGAAGTAGCTTGAAGAGATGCTAAGTGGGCCACTCGCAGTAGAGGAAAATGCTGAAATACAGCATTTGAGCTATCCCTGCTGTTAATCGGGGAGCTGCAAAGACCGTGCTGCTAAAGGGGCTGTTGCTCAGCTCTATACGGCGTCTTAAACTTTCTCATCTTTTCCTTTTTCTGCTGCCGCAACACTCGTCTTTCAGTGGCTTTTCAGTCCCATTTGAATTTGATCTAAAATTCTATAACGCAGTGAGATAAAAACAGGTATTGTGCTGCCCCCTGTTCATTTTCCTGCGTAGCTCAATAAAAACAGAGACTCATTACTGCACTGCACTGGAGAGGTGTAAAGTGCACATCCTTTGACGTAGCCTAGACGACACCTTGTTTATGTAGGAGACACGTAAATCGCCAATTCTATGGGACTTAGGTCCATGCTAGCAAATGGTTGAAAGCTTTAAATATTTGGAAAAGAGAGGAATTAAGCAAGATGCTGCAGAGGAATGTGAATTGTGAACTTCTTCCCATGCTGAACCCTCCCAGCTATCATAACTCCAAAGGAAAAGTGGGCCAAAATAAGGCTACAGAGGGCAAAGAGCACGGCTCCTTGCGCTGGCTGAGGCGTGAGCGGCTGCACAGGAGGGCGTGAGGCTGGCGGGGTTGCCCGGCTCCGGGTGACAATCTGCTAAAGCTGCTCAGCTCTATCACGTTAACGCCCGACAGAAGAGAAGCCTCTGGAGTAGGCAAGATACGAAAAGAGCATATTAGCTCCCAATCGGTTACCATCCCTGATGACACTGTGAATCAGAATGTCTTTCCCTCTCACGTCTGTGTCTGCTGCAGTAGGAAGGGGAATCTGTGTGCAATGCAGCCAGAGTGCTTCCCTGGATCCCCCCCCGTCCCCTTCTCAGTGTCACCTCTCTCTCTGCAGGCGTTTCTTCAAGTCTCCCAACTTTGATGGCTGGTACCGTCAGCGGCACAAGGAAATGACCCAGAAGCTGGAGGCCCTTCATTTGGAGGCGATCTGCGAAGCGGTATGTTCCAGCTGCAGGTATTAAAACCAATGCCGGATAGTATTGAAACCTGAAACCTGGGCGGTGAGGGCGCTGCTACCTTGGACGCTGCTTGTGGCCTCTCGACTCTGCACTGAGGGATGGAAACTGGAAGAGGGCAGATTTAGATGAGATATCAGGAAAAAAAATTTCACTCTGAGGATGGTGAGCCCCTGGGGCAGGTTGCCCCGAGAAGCTGTGGCTGCCCCATCCCTGGAGGTGTTCAAGGCCAGGTTGGACGGGGCTGTGAGCAACCTGGGCTGGGGGGAGGTGTCCCTGCCCAGGGCAGGGGGTGGGACTAGATGGCTTTTACGGCCCCTTCCAATCCAAACCGTACTATGATTCTATGGGGGACAGTGCTTTGTGCCCTTGGGAATTGCAGCTCTGCCTCGTGTCTGTCAGTGCAGAGGAACAGCAGCACACGTGGGGGACAAGAACAGGAGCAGCTCGGCTCCCCCGCTTTGTTAGCCAGTGCAGGTCCTGCTCTGCCTGCTTCTATCAACTATTTTTCATTCATCAGGCCCTTCCCAAGCCGACAGAGTGCCAGACTGGAAGCATCATCTGTCGCTGGCTTCCTTAATGCCTAATGAAAATAGGTAGGATCTTTAGTGGTGACTGCTGGTACGATTTCTTAAACTGAGCAGCCGCTGGGGTAGTCCCAGGAGCTCTGGTGTCCTACCCCGCTGCATCTTCAGCTGCAGCGCTTGCTTCCCTGTTCAGCAGTGCAGGTCCTCGAGCACGGTGTGGGGAATGCCAAAGCCGTCTCCGTTTTTAACAGGTCTGACTCTGGCAAATAGATTTAAACTCTGAGCGCAGCAGCAGATTCGTGGTGCTGACCGGAGGAGGGGAACCTGCTGCCTGCATGTTACTGCGGCTTTCCTTGATTCTCCTTTTGCAGTCAAGAGCTGAATGCTGTCATGGTCAGAAAAGTGGAGAGAGCTCTGTGTTGCTCATTTAGGCTTAAGTGTTGCGAGCAGAGTTGTGAAAGAGGATGAGAAACCTCCTCCTTGCTTTTATGTCAGGCTTTGCTCAGGGTTATCTCTTTGAGAAAAGCTGCTGTAAAGAAGAAATGTCCCTGAGCAAAGCTGTTCTCTCTCTTTAGAACATCGTGGCCTGGATGAAGGACAAGTCTGAGGTGGAGATTGTAGACCTGGTGCTAAAACTTCGTGAGAAGCTGGTAAGTTTTCCTCCCCTCTTCCTGCACTCATTTCTTTCTGTCTGCATCTCTGTGGCAGGGAGAGACCAGGGACACGGCTCACACGTGTTGCTTAGAAAACTTTGTTCTCTCTCCCTGATTTGGAGGACTGGCAAATGGGACAGTCACGACACTTGAGTGTTTGTGTAGAAAAGGATTCAAAGTTCTGACTCTTTTCATCTCCCTGAGGCTCAGGTGACAGATTCCTGTCTGTTGTCTCGTACCCCGAACGAAAGAGACAACTCTTGCTCAAAGCGGAAGGAGGGACTTGGAAGCTGTTATAGAATTCCTCTGTCTCTCTCCTCTCCCTCCCTGTAGGTACGCGCCAGGTGCCAGCACCTCCCTGTGAAGGAGGAAACGCTGCAGCGCGTGGCTCTGTATATTGAGACCATCATTGGCTCCTTGCCGGAGGATCTCCAGACTGTGCTGCACCACCACTGAGCACGGGGAAGGGACTCCGTTGGAGAAGGAAGGGCCCTCCCACCCCGCTCCGGGCTGCGGGCAGCTGCAGTTGCGAAAGGAAAGTTCTTCCCTGGTCCGGCCAGCGTGACCTGATCTGGACCGCGCTCACAGCTGTGTATGATTTTGAGTGTGTGAGCGCGTGGGTCCGAACTGTAGCAGAAATGGGGAACTGTGTGCACTATTCCCTGTCTAGTCCTGCTTTGGGGAGCTGGATTAGGGCACTGGAAATGAGAAACTGTTCCCTGTGTGGCTGTTAGTAGGTCAGAAAGTGACAGCCAGGCTTCCAGCAGCATGTGATAGGCTGTGCAAAACATGCGTTGCCCATATATACAGGTCCATCTTTGTCTAGTGCTTGGGCTCTCAACATTTCAATGCCGTCATCCTGCCTGGAAGAAGCAGGACCAGCCCCGTAGGGGGGAGTTGTTTTCAGGATGATAACGATAGATGCTAGTCCCCCACATACAAGTGATGTGGAAAAATTGTCACTGCCCATTCAGCAGCCTGACTCATGCCGGCAAGAGCTTCAGCTGTGACGGGAGTGGGAGGATGAATTGCTGGACGTGGAATGCGGTTGTTTTTTCTCCAAGGCAGAGACAGAAGAAGAAGGGGCTGGTGCATCTGCAAGGACCAGAGCTCTCCAGGGATCGTGGCAGGGTGCTGTGTGAATGACAATAGCTACTGGAGCTCCACAGAGAGGAGCTGGCCTCCAAATGTAGTTTATTCTGCTTGAAAAATCAAGTTTGTGTGCTCTAATAATGTACAAGAGAGCTGGGGCTCTGCCTCGGGCAACGAGATATCTTGTGGTCAGCACACTTGACAATGAAACCTGTTGGGGAATCTGATTTTCACAGCCCGGGTCAGCCTTGCCAGGCGGGAGCGCACAGAGCGGCCCGTGCGTGGGTTCCGCTGTGAGAGGTGCCCGCTCGCCCGGCGCTGAGGTCACTGGGGAGAAACCTCTCCAGCTCTCTTCTGGGCTGAATGTAGGGAAGACTTGAGGCTCCGCTACCAGTTTTGGAGGCAGCTGCGCTCTGCCTGAGAGAGCAATCTTTCTGCCAGCTGCCTCAGAAATGGATTTACTGTGACAGCGGCGTTGATTGCTGCTCCTGTAACTGCATTTCGCCATCTGCCCGCCTGGCCAGGGCCTGAATGTTTGCCTAAAGAATGGGTTTGAGGATGGGTCTGGCAGCCTGATGCTCTCCTGCTCTCTAAGTGGCCCTGGAGCGTCCCTTTGCCCGTGGTGGGAGAGTTCAGCATTTCAGCCGAGCCCTGCACAAACCTGTCGCGGCCCCGGTGCTGGCGGGGTGGAAGCCGTGCTGCTTCCCCACCAGTCCCTGCCCCTTGCTGCGCTGCCTCGGCGCTGGGGAGGTGTCAGGGAGACTCGGAGGTGGCTGAACCCTTCTTGCGTTTTCCCCTCCGGAGCGGGGCAGGGACAGTGCGAAGCTGCTCGGTTTCCCACCGCCTCCAGCCTGGAAGCGGCCAAGCAAGGAGCCATGGCCATCCGTGCCCGTCGTAAGGAATTCTGTACCGCGCTCCTTCACGGCAGCCCTGCCTGTACAGTGTACAGTCTGTACATAGAGTCCGTGTGTGCGTCCGTGCAATAGCTCTGCAGTGACTGTGGTGGACCGAAGCACTAATGTATAGTAGAAAATATTAGTTTAAAAAAAAGTTAAGCCAAGCTGTGTCCTGTTTTGGGGTCTTAGTAGATTTATTTGTTTAGGCATGGTGTTTCCGTGCAGAGGTGCTGTTGAGCTTGGTCGCTCATGGCCATCAGTCTCCATTAGACATCTGTCCCGGGCTCTCGGTCAGCGTGGAGGCTCCTGTCTCCTTTGGGAGACTTCTCCACAGGGTTCACTAAGCCCAGCCCTGAAAAGGGCGACTTGCCCCCCCCTGCTGCTGAGCATCCCTCTGCCCTACCCCTGGCACGGCACGTCGGAGGCAGCCGCAATGCAGACACTGCGTGGGGTGGAGGGTCCTGCGGCCAGAAGCCGTGGGAGCAGCTGCCTGCCTGCGCCGCTTGGGCAGACAGATCCTGAGCATCTCAGAGGTCGGGTTCACTGCAGGCTGCCGTCTTTTCCCCCCCTTTGTACCCGGTTGAGTCCTTTTGGCTCCTGTGTGCTGGTTAACGCTGTTGTACACTGTTTTCTCTCTACCCCCCCCAGCTATGTCACCACTACTTTTTACAAGGGCACGTAGTGATAGGACAAGGGGGAATGGCTTCAAACCGGAAGAGGGGAGATTTAGATGAGATATTAGGAAGAAATTTTTCATTCTGAGGGTGGTGAGCCCCTGGGGCAGGTTGCCCCGAGAAGCTGTGGCTGCCCCATCCCTGGAGGTGTTCAAGGCCAGGTTGGACGGGGCTGTGAGCAACCTGGGCTGGGGGGAGGTGTCCCTGCCCAGGGCAGGGGGTGGGACTGGATGGTCTTTGGGGTCCCTTCCAACCCAAACCATTCTGTGGTTCTCTGATTCCTTCAAGGATGGGTTTGTCCTTGGTGGGTTTTGGTTCTCGGAAGACACTGGCACTCCTGGATCCAGCGCTTCACCTCTTCCTATCTGGTTATTTTTGGCTTTTTGTCATCCTGGCCAGCTGCTCTTCCTTTTAACACCCTCTGGAGGTGCTGGGTTGTCTCCTTCCCTTTCACTGGGTTGGGATCGGGGTGGCCCTGCCGCTGCGTGCCCTGATGGTGCCCAACCTGTGGCGTCGGCTCTGCACCCGCCCCATGCTTGTCCAACGGTGTTTCCACAGAAACATGGTGCTGCTGAGGAGATGGAGAGTGCCACCCGTGTTTTCGTAGTCTTGTGGTTTGCCTCTCTTCTGCTCCCCGAACCTCCTTCCCCTTCTCCAGCCCTTCCTTTCCTCTGGGAACCCGCTGGAGTGGGATCTGAGGTTGACCCAACTTGTCCAGCCCATTGATGTGCACCTCCACCTCTCTGCCCCCCCGTTTGCTCCCGTTTCTCCCTGCAGAGCCTTTGCCCCCTGTAGCCCTCACAGTATTTCTCCTAGCGAGCCTCAGCCTAATTGTTTTCTCTCCCAACCGCCATGGTCATACCACAAACACTCACGGTGCTCACCTGGTACCCGCAGGAGGAAGCTGAGGGTGCTCACAGCCTCTCGGCCTCGTGACTTGTGCTACGCCCAGGCGAACACCGGCTGTGCTGCCCGGCAGCGACTCATCCCTCCCATCCTGCGCGGGTGCACGGTCCTGCCCTGACACCACACCACTTGTTTGCCTTCCCCTACTGCATCATCTTCTGTACCAATACAGGTCGTACAGCCCCGGGGGTGCGCTGGGAGCTGGGTGGGTGATGAGCACACGCCCTTCTCTTCTGCAGCGCTCAGCAGCCGCTGGCTCTTCTTCCCGTCGTCTTGTAGCTGTTCCTCAACAGCCCAAACATCCTCCTCCAGGTACTATTGCTCTCGACTATGTGTGTTTAGCTTTGCATTCCTCCCAAGGAGGTCAGATCCTATTTCCTGCAGATCACACCCATTATTGTCCTTTTCACTTTCCTACCTACGCTTCTACGCTCTGTCTGGTTTTCCCTCTACCCCCCTCATCTTCCAACGGGCTCTTCCGCTCCGCTCTGTTGGTGACTCCTGGTTCACGTGCCAGTACCAAGAGCCTGGGACCTTGTCCCTGTCCTCCTCCAGCAACGTCTGCATTGTGCTGCTGGCAATAACCAACGTTTCAATGACTCCGACTCCTCGCCCCCTCCTCACCTCCATTTCTGCTGGCACGGGAGTCCCAGCAGTCACTGAAGAGCGCGCTGATGGGTGGCAGATGGGACACTTCCAGTAGACAGACTGGAAAGAGCCTCTGCCAACTCAGCGCCTGGTCGGGCTGTGCTGCCTCCTCCCCTGTGCGGCAGCTCCCCATGTCCCCATCACCCCCACCGCAGCCCTCTGCTCATGGTACTTGAGCCTGTCTCAGCACCGTCTCCATCCCCAGCCTCGGCAGCTTTCGATGGCACCCCGATTCTTGCCCTGAGCTATTTTCCCTGGGCCTGAGGTCTCCAAATGCTCATTATGTGATGTTTGTGCTGGCTGGTGACACCGTGGGGGTGAGCGTGGCCCCACCAACACCCCCCGAGGGTTTGTTTTCGCGTAGGTGATGGTGCTGGAGCACTCCGAACCCCAGAAGCAGAGGTGGTGTGAACAAGCATTCGGGCGATTTTAACGTGATGGTGGAGGAGCTGGGGCCCAGCAGGATGCTGTGGGGGCAGAATCATCCTCAGCCATGGCTCCTTCATCGCTGTTGACATGGCCTTGGCCAAGAGCCTTCCCCGAGGGAGGAAGGGGGCAAGAGCCATCTGTTTAGAATAATAGAACGGTTTGGGTTGGAAGGGACCTTAAAGATCATCTCGTTCCACCCCCCTGCCCTGGGCAGGGACACCTCCCCCCAGCCCAGGTTGCTCACAGCCCCGTCCAACCTGGCCTTGAACACCTCCAGGGATGGGGCAGCCACAGCTTCTCGGGGCAACCTGCCCCAGGGGCTCACCACCCTCAGAGCGAAAAATTTCTCTAAGTTTGCTATTTATCTGACAGCAGCGAAGCTCAGGAGCACCTCAACCATAACACCTTTATTTGTAAGCACCTTCTCCCCAGCCCTGCAGAGGATTGGATTGCTCTCTGGCAGAAAGTGGAACTGGAACAAGACCAAGCCAAACAGAACCGCCACCTTCCCCGGGGTACTCGCTGTCAATGTTCAGTTGCTGGAAGGTCTGGGGATTGCCAAATTGTCCGTGTGCCACCAGCCTCCTCCCGTGGCACATGAATGCTCGTGAGGCTGCAGAGTGCTGCTGCTGCCAACAGCGGAGTCATTTGCAGTGCCAAACAGGGGCATCCTTCCTCCAGAGAGCGCGCATCCCACGGCCCGTGCGCCATCTCCCCTGCGGTCACTGCTCGTGGTGTTGCCATCTGCATGGTGCAGGGGGTGGGAAGCCGGGCTGCCTCCAGCAGCGAGGGGCTACGGGTGGGCTGCCCACCGTGGCAGAACCACCGCAGCCCCCCACCGCTGTCAGAAACCTGCCCGTGCCTCGCTCCAACCTTCCCAGGCACCGAGGGCCAAGCCCAGAGAGATCCTGCCCGGCTACGGCCGGGCTGCAGGGAACTGCCAGGGATGTGCGAGTCCGGAGGAGGTGGCAGCTTAGGGAACGGTCCCCAGGGACTCATCGTAGAACGCCTTGAGGCCCCGGTGGTGCTGCAGGAAGGGTCTCTCGCCCACCGCCTCCCGACGGAAGTTTTGCCTCAGCCAGCCGTAGACCAGGCTGTGCAGGAAGCCCTGGAGGGAGACGGTGAGGGCCTGCGAGAGAGAGAGCAGGGGCGAGCGCTGCCTTTACCTGCCCCTGGGCTGCGATCCCCATCGCCCTCCCCACGCCTGGCACCAGCCCATGGGAGCGCACAGGCAGGGGGACACCACAGGAGGTGGCCTTCCTCTTGGCGCGGTCAACTAAACCAAGGCAAACACCTGGGCAGAGCTGAGGAGCGAAACACCAACCACCAAACCGGGGGGAAGAGCCGGGCTGGGACCAGGGCTGCCACCGGCAACCCGGTGCTTTTGCCCTGTGCCTGTCCCGGGTGGCAGCTGGTGGGGTGTCACCAGCGCGGGCTGGTGGCACCCGCAGAGCTTACCCAGCCCAGGGAGGCATCGCTCTGGTCAGCAGGGAGTGGTGTGCTCCCACAGCCCTGCCGCTGCAGCACAGTCCCCCCACCGGCCCCGTCCCACCGGGGTCCCCCCCCCATCCCCATCACCACTCACACGTCTGATGGGAACAACCATCCCAACTCTGGAGTGCAGGAAACCAGTTTTACGTACTGTAGCAATGTAGAGGACAAAGACCGAGGCGGGTTTGATGCTGGTGAAGGAGAGAAGGGTGAGGAGGAAGGCTGCGGATGGAAGACAAAAGGACACTCCTTGGTCTCCCTCTCTCTGACAACCCTTCATCAGGAGTTTCCCTCTCCAAGTGGCAAATGCTCTTCCCCCGTCACGCTCTATTCCCATGGCACAGGGGGCTGCGCAGGACAAGCACGTATGGGAACAACGCGGTCCTTCCCAACACGCTGCCCGAGGACTTTGGGGAACTTGTTGCCACAGGTTTCTGTAAGGCTGAGAGCATAAGTGAGCCCCCAAAGGGATGAGATATTGATTAAAAGCAGGTCCATCAAACAGGAGCCACCCTCCAGCTCAGGAAAAGCCGCTGGAAAAGCCTGTCGTTGTTGTCAGAGCAGGGTGGGCTAAACCCGTGGGGGTGATCAGGGCTGGCTGTCCTCTCATTCTGGGTCTGCCCAGCCGTGGTGTCCCACAGCCACCCGCAGGCTTTGCAGTCATTCAATCTCAGCCTCGTCCCTCGGGCCTGGCTGCTGTCTCAGCCCAGGAATAAAGGGGCTGGAGCGGGCGCTGCGGTGGCTCGTGCCTGCGGGAGCCGCACGCCATCCCCCCTCCTCCCCAACTTGCCTGGAGCCCAGCAGAGCAGGAAAACCAGCTGGAAGTAGTGAGAGATTTTGCTGACGCTGCGGGTGTTCCTGCCTGCAAAGCCGTCCTTCTCCAGGGCCAGCAAAGGCGCCACGGCGTTCCTCCGGCACCAAAGCTTCACCCTGCGGTACAGGAGCTGGGCGGCGGGAGCAGCGTCAGCCGTGGCGCGCTGGCTGCTACGGCCGGACCCCGCTGTGCCGATGGCTTACCGTGCAGCAGCTGAGCACCAGCAGCAGGTACAAGAAGAAGATGATTTTCCCCTCCAGGCCCACGTCCTTCCTACCTACATACTGCCGGGCAATGGGAAATCAGCGGGGCCATGCGCCAGCCCTGCCCCGAGCAGCTCCTTCCACAGGGGCTGAGCCGTGCCACAAGCCCCACGGCACGGGAGCAGCCAGCGCCAGGGCTGGGAGCTGCCCCTCTGCCTCTGCTGGAGCAGGGACACCCCTGCCCCGACCCTCCGGCAGCATCTGCCCACGCACCGCGGACCCGCTGCCTTCCCAGTGTCCTTCTGAGCCCGCCCGCCCTGGGCAGCGTTGGGGTCTGCCGGAGGGGGAGAAGGGACGGGCACCCGACAGCGCTCACCTTGTAGCAGATGTCCTGGGCACGGTGGATGAGGAGCAGGCAGCTGAAAGGACAGAGGATGCTGGTGGCGGTCCCCTAATGCCATGGCATCATCCCCGGGGGCATTTTTTGGTTCCTTCTCCCACCCCAAAGCCTTCACCACCTGGCGGTGTGCCCAAGCCCATTGGGAAGGGAGGGGGGTGCCCACCCCTAGCTGTCCCCTCAGGGTCGGGGTACCTGGAGCAGTAAAGGCTGTAGGTCTCATTGGAGTGGTTCCCGTTCCACGGCACGATGGGCTCGATGGGTCTTGGCGCGATGTCGGTGACGGAGGTGCCGCGGGCGATCAGCTGTCCCAGCAAGGTGAGCGCCGGCACCAGCCTTGCAGGGAGAGCGGAGGTGAGCGCGTCCGTCCCGGCGGGCGCTGTGCCGCAGCCCTGTGTGGGGTGGCAGGGGGCCGGTGACGGCGACTGGCACCTACCAGGCCAGGATGTAGGGCAGTGCCTGCCACGTGCTCTCCAGGCACCCGCTCGTCTCCTGCGGGGAGAAATGCACCAGTGACCTGGGGCTGCGGGTCCCGCAGCAGCCCGAGGTTCCAGCCCCGCTCCGCCGGGACGCAGGGGAAGCCACTAACACCCAGGGACAGGGGTTGCCCTCGGATCCCCCCCGCTGCTCCCTGCGTCCCAGACTGGATGGGTGCAGGAAGGGCCATGCTCGGCTGCACCAAGGCTGAGGGCATTGACCTGCAGAGCTGCGACGTGCCAGGCTCTCCCGCCGCGGACGGTGCGGTAGGCTTCGTACGCGTAGACAACAACCATCAGGAACGAGACCGCATAGAAGGTCTGGGAGAGGAGAGGGAGAGTGTGCTCCTGCTGTGCCCTGCACCCCGAAGGCACCTTCCCCCTTCCCTCCTCGCGCCCTGCACGCTGGCGTCCCCGCTGTCCCCCCAGCAGAGCTGTGCCAGGAGCAGCCGCGCAGCAGCCGAGACACAGCATCAAAATCAAATGGCCTCGTGATGTCCCTGCGCCCACCCCGGGGAGGGGGACCCGGGGGCCTTTCTGCTGCAGCAGCACTGACCGCCCGCGTCCGTCTGTCCGTGCTGGGTGTCACGGAGAGGGCTCTGCCCCTCTGTCCTCTCAGCAGACCTGCAAGCGCGGTGGCGGTCGCCCTGTGCACTACGCAGCCGGGCAGGCCGGTACGTGCAAAGCAGAGCAGAGCCGTCCCCGCGGTGCTGAGCCCCTCCTGGTCCCCGTCCCTGTGTGTGGCTGAGGCAAAGGCCCCGTTGCCAGCGGGATGAGCCTGGTGGCACTGCTCGCCGCGGGGTCCGTGCAGGAGGAGCCGGTGGAGCCGCAGGCGCTGGGCGAGATTGGGCACGGAGGGGAGAGCGCGTCTGCACGGGGAGAGCCGCGCTCTGCTCCGCTGTGGGGCACGCGAGCGGCTGCGTTTGGGTTCGCCATGCCGGAGCTGGCGGCAGGGCACGGCGGGGGCGAGAGGGATGCTGTGGGGGGGACACAGTGCTCTTCTCACTGGGGCTGGGGGGAAACACTGGGCACATTTCCCCGAGGAACCAGCCTTGGGGGCTCAGGACGGTGACGGTAGAAGCGGAGCTGTTTCTTGGTAGGAGGAACAGTTCATAACCCCGGGACTTCCCCGGGGACGCTCCAGCCCGCAGCCGGGTCCTGGCTGTTCCCGGCAGTACAGGAGGAGGAGATGCCTGGCCCCGTGGTGCGAGCTGACCCCTTACCGTGGCCAGCATCCGTCCGTACGGGCAGGCAGCGTACGCCGGGATGAAGAGCGGGGCTGGCAGCAGCTGGATGGTGGCTGTGCCCAGCAGCACCGCGGCGGCCAGGAAATCTGCCAGGGCGAGGAGGAAAAGGGGGCGAAGCTGGGGGACAGGACACAGCGTTAGCTCCGGCTGGCAGTGTCACCCGGGCGGCAGCAGCCTCTCCCTGGCTCTGCAGAGCTGCCGCGGCCACGTCCCTCCCCGGGCTGGCGGGGAGCGCAGGTGGGACCGGCTGCTCTGCGGGGAGGCTGGTGTGAGGGTCCTGCACCTCCTACCCCCCTCCAGCCCCCACTGTGCATTAAGGCAAGCAGCAGCAGTGCTGGTCCAGCTCTGCCTCCGGCTTAGCTGGGGCCGAAACCCGTCTGTGTGTCCCTGGGAACCAGTGGCTCCCAAACCACGACGGGCACCCACCTGGATGTGGCAGCATCGCCTCCGCCGGGAGGTGACAGCGAGGATGGATCCGCTGCCCAGGAGGCTGGAAGAGACGGGGCCGGGGGTTAACGTCCCGGCGGAGCAGAGCTGTCGGTGCCCCAGCACGGTGGCTTCCCACCGAACCCATCCCGCTGGGGATCCCGCATTCGGCTTCCCCAGAGTCTGGCAGGGGCTGGCACAGGTCGGGGCGTCCCCTCCCTGCCGAGGGAACGGGACGGGGCAGAGACACGGGTCGGTGTGAGGCCAGATCCCCACGCCCCATGTCCGGGGACCGAGCGGGCTGAGGGTAGGACAAGAGGCCATGTGCAGGCAGGGCCACAGCTGCTGCCTCCCTGCAGCGCCGCAGGGCGCAGCCATGGCCAAAGGGCCGGGGGGCAGAACCCACCTCAGCAGCGAGGCCGGCAGGTAGATGCACGTCAGCACGAACACCTGAGGGAGAGAGATCGAGAGGAGCTCGGGCGTCCTGCAGCGGGGACAAAGCGGGACCCTCGGCTGCCCCACGGCGTGGGAGGACGCAGAGCTCCAGGCATGGCCGGACTACGCTCCCTTGGGCATCCCTGGCTGAAGGCCAGCGCCCGCGTGTCACCGCAGAGTGGGCAAAGCCAAGGCAAAAGAGGTGCCTTCCCCGAGAGGCTCTGACCGGGGCTGGAGCCCTTGGCTGGTGCTGGGCAAAGTGGAGGGGCCAGCAGCCGGTTCCCTGGCAGCCCCGCGGTGGCGGCTGCAGGAGGGGGTTTCCCTGCCGCAGCCCCCTGAGCTTGTCTCGCTGCAGCGCCCGGGTTTCCCTCGCCCGGGGCTGGGGAGCGCCAAGAAGCCGCGTCCCGCTCCAGGCAGTGCTGCTGAGAGCGGCTCGCAGACGTAGGGCTGCCACGGAGGAACCGGTGAGACTGCCGGAGCCAGACGGCTCCCAGCGCCGGTGAGTCACGCCGAGACAGCGGAGCAACAGCAGCCGCCCTGGGAAGTGCCCACATCGGGCCGCACAGCCGGGACCCCTTTGCTGCAGCCGGCACCCCACGGCATCGCCCCCCATCTCCGGCTCGAGGGAAGCCCCCTCGGCCAGGGCGCGCAGGGGAGGCCTGAGCAGGGTCTGCAGCGGTTGGCAGCGGCTTTCCCAGGTCTCCGCGGAGGGTTTCCCGCACGCACACCCCTTTACCTGGTTATCCGAGAGAGCCGATGGCTGATCCTGTTCGTTCGCCATGACCAGGCAGCTCAGAGCCGAGAGCCTTCCCGTCGCCTCTCTGCCACCGGGCACAGCCCGGGGTCCGGCCGGCTGCACCGGAGCAGCTCCTGCGATCGCTGCCGGCTGGGCTCACCCCACACCCCGTCTGCGGGGACACGGCGGCGGCTCTGCCCGCGCGGTGCAGCCAGAGGAACCTGCCCGGCCGGGGCGGCAGGAGCTTCCCCACGGACCTGCGGGCTGCTACGTGCAAGCTGGGAGGGGATCAGCTCCTCGTGCTCGCAGCGCCCAGGCAAATGTCCCGCAGCCTCCTTCGCACCTCCCTCCTGCATGCCGGGCAGCGAGAACGCAGTGGGAGATGCAGTTCCCTGTGGGCACCGGGGGTGCAGACGTGAGCGTGGCCCTTCTCCATCCCCTGCTTGGCTGCCCGCCGCAGACCAGCGTGTGCAGGGCATGCCCACAGCTGCTGCTGCAGGCGCAGGCAGACTTCTCCTCGCTAAAAAGGGAAACTGAGGCACGGGAAAGGTGCCAGCGAGGCAGAGGAAGCCTGTGCGAGGTGAGCCCCAGAGCCACGGCCAGTGCTGGGACCGCAGACGGTGTCAGCGTGCTGCGGGAGGGCCGCTCTGCCCACACCGGGAGCCCGGGCACGAGCGGTGCCGGGGCGACAGGAGGGCTCAGTGCAGGTGCCCCTGCAGGATGCGGCCACAACGCGGCCCCACCGGCTGCTCGCAGCAGGAAGCTCTGAGAGCCCACAAGCGCAGGGCAGACGCCGCCGAGAGCAGCAGAAAGGCTGCTGGCGGGGGAAGAGGTGCCAGCCGGGACAGGCTGCCACCACGCCAGGGAGGGCAACCGTGGCTGCGGTCCCCAACGGCACAGGGGGTTCAGACATGGTGCAAAGGAGCAGGCTGCACGCGGCAGGAGCTGGCACATGACTGCGTCGACGTGCATGAAACGCTGGTAAAAATGTACTCAGTGTGGGGAAAGGGTGCTCGTGTGACACCGCGTTGGGTGAGCGGGGCTCGCTCGCTGAGCTCGCTGCCCCCAGCGCCCCAGCCTGCGCCACCGCGTCCCTCCGGCTGCGCAAACCCCCTCTGAGGGCAAAGGAAGGGCTTTTCTCGCATAACAGCAGCAAATATAACACACCGCCAGAGCGAAGGGGGTCTGACCCCCAAGGGCTGAGCGAGACCCCCTCCGCAGTGGCACTGCCTCTCCCCCGACGTGCTGAGCCCCCGCAGCCTCGGGGACAGAGCGGGGGCAGCTCTCGGTGCCCAGCGCCTCCGCATCCACTCGCAGGCACAGAAACGGGACTGAGGGTGCAGGAAAGAAGTATTTGCATTCCTGTACTCACTGGAACCTCGGGAAATCAAGAGTTTTGAAAATTTTTCCATAATTTTGAAAACAAGGGTTTTCTGATAAACCAGCAAACATCTCCCCGGGCCAAGCGATGCCCAGCACCGCCCAGGCCCAGCCAGACCCCCCGGCTGTAAAATAATTCTCACTCAAGCATGCGGACAAGGATCACCAACACCCAGAAAACCCAACCTTCTCTCTACTACGTTTTCTTTGTGCTCAAACACCTCTGTCCATCCACCTAACGCTGTCCCTAAGGCAGAGCGGGGTGTTTTGTATCCCCCGTGGTGCCACACGGGCACCTCCAGGAGATGCTCCTGCATCCCAGCGATGTAACAGCAAGAGCAGGTCAAATTCACAAGCCCAAAAATTTAGGGTTTTTTACATCTATTCAAGCACAGTTTTTGCAAGGCCAGAGGAGGAGAACACCGCAGTCAGCAGCCAGGGCTTGTGGCTCTGCCTGACCCCAGCACCGTGGGCACGAGGCTTGGCAATCCGGCAAAGCGCCCGGCACCGAGCCTTGCCGGTTGTGGCAGCGTGCCGAGGGAGTGACGTGCTGGGTAAGCACACGGCGGCAGCCAGCCCACGCAGGGCTCACCACTTAAACCCCAGGTCACCAAACAGCGAGCAGAGTTATGCTTCAAACAGGGTTGGTTTTTTTTACTTTAATTTCAGGGGTATTGGCAGACTGAAGAGGGAGAAGAGGGAGGGATGTGGGGGGAGGTCTGGGGGAAGGAGAAGCAGGGAGAGGAGCTGGAGGGCATCAGAGAAAGGAACGGCACTGGGAGAGCTGCACAAGGTCAACAGCAATGCAGAGCACCACGCTTTGGCAGCTCCTGGAGATGCTCCCCCACAGCTGCCTCCTTTGGAGCTGCTCCTTTTCCCCTCCATCAGGTGATGAAACGCTCCTTAAACCCCGCCGGTCACTGAGCAGCGGCTCCATGCACTCCCAGCTGGACCCCGTTTGGTCCCCCCCACCATCACCTCCCGCCGGCCAGGCTCTCCCCAGCCCGGCCAGCAATTTTTCCTGCCGTAGGAGGAACCCAGAGCTGCGGGTGGGGAAGAGCCATCTCACAGTGCTCCTGGGGCAGCCGAGTCTGTCCCGCTGCATCAGACAACCATCACAAAACCGCCACCACTTGGGGTCTCTGCTGGGTTACTTCATTCTTCAGGCAGAGCCTCTTCCAGAAGAGCACGAGGCAAAGGCAGAACAGGGACGCCCTGGCAGCCGGGGCAGCGAAGCCAAAGCAGGAGGAAGCCTCATCACCCTCAGGCGTTGTGGGACCAGCTCCTGCTGCTGCAGGGTAAGACTTTGAGCAACCCCTGTGGTTTCAGAGGCACCGCTTGATTCAACCTTTCCAAACCTGGACCAGAGACCGGGCTCTTCCCAGCAGATCCCTTGGCTGAGCCAATGCTTGTATCGTTGAGAAGTGTTTCAAAGCCGAGGAGCCCAAGACCAAGCACTCCCTGGAACAAACTCTCTAATTTTGAGCTCGTTGCCTCCATCAGAGCAGCACGTGGATCCTGCGTCGGACCAACCGCCGGTGCCCTCAGCCTGGCCTCTGCGTGGAGGCAGTGTCCATGCCAGCATGGGGAACTGTTGCCTGCTTGGCTTTGTCATCCCCTCCCAAGACCCCCAGCAGGCACAGGGGCATGTTTTCCCTGAGGATTTTTTGAGGAGAAATTGGCACCGAGGGTTGCATTAGCCGGAGCACTGCCCTTGCCTTCAGCAAGGTGGGATTTGTGGAGCACACTCCAGGGAACTCGGCCCCTGACAGGACAAGGACCACCGGCACAGCGCTGAGAGGGGAAAGGACTCCGTCCTGCTCAGCTGCTGAAGCTCTCTGCGCATCCCGGGTGCTTGAATTGCAGAGGAAGGGTGCGTTGGCTGGGAAGCCACACTCGGCTCCTGCAGCCTCTCAGAGCCCTCTTCCTCTGCGAGAAAACCAGCGCGTACGGTGCTGGCCTCACCACGTGTGCCAGGGCACGCTCTGGTAAAAGAGCAGCAGCAGCTGCAAAGCTGCAGCCGTGCAAGGACCGTGCACTCCAGAGCGAGCAGTAGATACTGTTCGCTGAGCAGTGGGGCTTGTCCGGCCTGAGTGGCAACGGTTCACCAACACAGCCGAGCTGGCACGAGCTGCCAAGGCACCGGCGCTGCCCAGAGGAGCAGCAGCTCCCGCCCAAAGAGCTGCCCAGGCTGCGCCAAGGTCTCCCCGGCATCGAGAGCCGCTCAGTCAACCTGTTTGTTAACTCGGCCCCAGGACCTGCGAGAGGTCCGGGGATTGTTAAAACAAGACTTAATGCCGGTGTTTACAAACACTTCCCCTGTACTCTGGGACTGGGAAGTTGTGCTTTAGCAGCCAAGCTTTAATTAAAAAACAAAGCAGGTGCATGAAAACAAAACTCAAGTGAGATTTTTGCCTACGCAGATGAGAAAGCTCTAGAAGCGTCAGTAAAAGCACAGCTGGGAGTAGCCGGTTCCCAGGGCTGCAGGCAACCACCCAACATCTCTGGAAGCAAAACATCCCTCTGCCCGGTTTTAAGAGAGTAGTGACCATTTAAATATCAGCACAAACACTTCCTGATGGGCGCTTTTCCAGCAGATCCCGCCAGCACAGCTCTTCCGGTCTCGCCGAGATGCTCCTTCTTCCCATGTCGGATAACTTCATGCCAACAGGCAGCGCAGGACACACAATAGCTGGCACGCTCTTGGGTTTGTTTTTTTTTCTCCTGACCTTGCATACCCTTCGCTACAGAAAGCGTCGGCACCCTGCGCCAGACCTCAGGAGCAGTTCACCGCAGTAGAAAACCTTTTGGACAGAGAAACCCTTCCTGCTGACCCCGCAGAACCTTTCCCACCTGCGGAGCCCGAAGCCCCTGTGCGAGCTGCCCTGAGACACAGCTCCCCGCAGTGGGAGGGAGGCTGCACCCCTGGGGCCCGGTCCCCGGGGACTGGGCAACCAGTGGGTGCCCTCTAGTGGCCCCAGCACCCAGGGGCTCGGCTGGGGAGATCCCCAGGGACCCAGCCTGACGTGTGGCTGCTTCCCTTGTCTCAACCACCAACCTGGCAGGGAGGAGATGGAAGGNTGTCTCAACCACCAACCTGGCAGGGGGGAGATGGAAGGTGAAGGGAAGGCAACAGGGTAAAGCCAGCCACTGCCCTGGACCGGTGAAAACGTGGGCTTTGAGGGTGAAACAGTGCGCTCCCCTTCTCCAGCCTGTCGGTTCCCACCATGGCAGAGGGGAGAGGCATTCGCTCATGCCAGCGCTGGTGTCACAGTGAGCCCGGGGGCAGGAGCAGGCAGCTCCCCCAGCACTCTCACAGCTGCATGTCGCAGCTGCCCGAAGCCCTGACCCTTCTCACACAGCCTACGAATATTCAAAACACACGTTCTGGTCTGAGTCCTGCAACCATTCATACGACACCTACTACAGGCACCTTCCCACCGAGCCAGGGCGTTCAGCTCCATCGTTCAGGGTCTAAGCGGTCAGGAGCTGGCAGACCCTGAGCACAACTGCAGAACGCAGGAACGCCAGTGGGGAGCTGACTGCANGCAGAATGCAGGAACGCCAGCGGGGAGCTGACTGCGGTCCACCAAAGCCAGAGGTGTTTCAAAACGTTCTGGCTTCCTTCCTGCCATGCTTAACAATTTGCAAGGAAGTTACTCAAGAACTTCAAGGTCTCCGCAGTAGCTGGCCAGGCCTTCATCCTCACAGGGTGCTTAGTGCAAGCCCAGGGCAGGCAGTGCCCGCAGGGCGCTTAGCTTCTGCCCCTCGCTGCTGCTTGCTGCTCCTATCCCAGCAGGAGCAACGCCTTGCTGCCAAAAACCAACATTCCGGAACATCCAAAACTTCACCAAAACTTCCAAACGCTCAGAAAATGACTGCTTGAAGGATCAACGTGCCTATTTCAGCCTTTCCTCAGTTTGCTTTCTGCAGCACCCTGGCTGCCCTCCCAAAGAGGGTCCGAAAGCTCAGAGATCTGCTCTACCAGAACTGCTGCATAGCACCTGCTGGTGCGACGCTGGTGGGGAATCCCTGCTCCCACCGCTGCAGCTACAAGGGTTCAAACTGTTAAATTCTTAGGATATCTCTCCTCCTTCCTGGGAAACACCAATAACTGCAGAAAGCATCCCTAGTCAGTAACAAGAGCACACCGCAACACGCTGTGCCACCCGAGGGTCCCCAGTGCCGCGGGGAGCTGCTGTATCCACTGGTATAAATTTGGCTCTAGGTTAAAAAAAAAAAAAACTTTTGAGAAATTGCTCAAGGTTTTCTGCATTTGGATGATGCTGGTAGTTAAGACTCATCATTCTTGCAGGCTTTCAGCTCTTTGTCTTATGCTATTTTAGCACCGCATTAAGTGCTTCCCCCGCCCTTTAAATCTTTTGAGTCACAAGCCTGTCTGGTGTTTGAAGACACAAGTGAGTTCCACTCTAATGGAGCTCCTCACCCTACGCCTGACAGGTAGGGATTTTTTAAAAATTGTGTTTAAAAAAGCATCAGTATCTTCCCTTTTTTTTTTTTTTTTTTTTTTTT
>RSEF01000001.1:537025-547510 GCA_003993805.1 Himantopus leucocephalus | reverse complement strand
GTGTTTGGGGGTGTCTCGGCGGTGTCCCCCTCGCCAGTGCTCCCCGTTCAGACCTGGCCCCCGGCGAGGTCCCCAGTCCTCCGCTGCAGCTCAGACCTGGGCCAGGGATGTGTCCCGGCCCGTGGCCGTGAGGGGCAAGCGAGGCCGGAGCCCCCCCGGTGTCCCCCCACCTCCAGCCCCACTCCGCTCCCCCCAGGGGGTTCCATCCCGCTGGGACGGAACTCGCTGCTCCCCTTGCGCTGTGCCGGGGGGGGGGACAACAGTGGCAGCCCGGCCACCTCTGCTCACCCCCCACCCACCGTCCATCACCCCACAGGAGCACTCGGTCTCCGAGGACCCCCCCCCGATGGCGGCCCCGAGCCCGGGGCAGCACGAAGCCCCTTTGCGGGCACCGAAGGGCCGGAGCCGTGTCCGTGAGCCCGATGGGGGGGGGGCAGCCTGGGGAGCAGTGGGCGCTGCACCCCCACACCAGCCCCGAGAACCGGCTCCCGTCCCCGGGGACGCCGTGGCGGCGGGTTCAGCCGGTGCCGGTTCAGCCGGGGGCTCTGCCAGTGCCGAATCCGGATCGTGTCCTTTCCAAGGAGGTCCCTGGGGCAGGGGGGGGTCGCACCCAGCCCGGGGCTCGGTGGGGCTGGTGGGGTGGGATCCCCTGACGGGAGGGGAGGGAGAAGCGGGTAAAGGTGACGTGGCGGGGAGGGCTCATGTGGAAAGGCCATGGTGGACACGCGGCGGGGCCTCGGCACGGCTCTTGCACCCCGGCGCCGGTGGGGGTGGCCGCAGGTCGGGCCGTGGGTGCCGGTCACAGGCTTGGGGTGGGGGACGCCGGCTGGGGACGGGCCCCCGAGGGTCATCACCGACCTCCCTGCGGCCGCGTCCCTGCCCTGGGCGCAGCGGGGGACCGGGGGCACGTCTGCCGTCCCGGTGCCTGGCCCGTCCCTGCGGGAGAAGCCATTGCAGGAGAACCGCTGCCAGGGCGAACCATCCGGGGAGCGCGTCTGAAAATAATGTGGAAATTCAATCTTCCCGTGGCCTGCTCGGTCATCGCTCCCTCCTCGGGAAGCCCGGCCCCCAGCAGCTCCCGTGCAAGCACCGGGCTGCGTGCCGTGCCGGTGAGCACCACACTGCGCACCCCACTCCCTGTGTCCCGGGGGTGCGTGATGTTGGGGTCCCCTTTGGGGTCCGGCTCCCAGCCCTCGCCCCGTGCAGGACCTGCCAAAGCGGGGCCGGTGAGGGCGGCCCGAGGCACACGGTGGGGTGCCGGGTCCCTGCACACCCCACGGTGCGGCGTCCCACTGCCTCCTGCCCTTCCCCACCCCCGTGTCCGTGCGTGGGGCTGGGGTGAGCCCCCCCGTCCCCAAACCCCTGCCTCGGCTCCGGACCCTCACTGGGGTGCGCCCCAGCCGGCAGCGGTGTCCTGTGCAGCCGTGGCAGGGATGGACACCATCCTCATCGCCGGTGCGTCCGAGGTGCCCGTTGCTGTGTCCCCGCGCCGGCGGTGATGGTGCGGCCTCTTCTCTGGCTGCAGTGGGGCTGTGGCTGCGTCCCCTTGGGGAGGCTCTGGGGATGGGCCCCATCCCACCGTGGCGGCTCCATCCCATCATGGCAGCCCTATCTGCGCCATGGCGGCCCCATCCTGCTGTGGTGGCCCCATCCTGCTGTGGTGGCCCTGTCCATGCCATGGCAGCCCCATGGAGGTGTTCAAGGCCAGGTTGGACGGGGCTCAGAGCAACCTGGGCTGGGGGGAGGTGTCCCTGCCCAAGGCAGGGGGTGGAACTTGATGATCTTCAAGTTCCCTTCCAACCCAAACCATTCAGTGATTCTATGATCAGCGCTGTGGGGGCCCCATCCCACTGTGGTACTCCATCCTGCCGTGGCGGCCCCGTCAGCACCATGGTGGCTCCATCCCGCCGTGGCGGCCCCATCAGTGCCGTGGTGGCTCCATCCCGCCATGCCCGCCCCAGCTCGGGAGCTCTGTGACCTAGAAACTTCAGCTGTGGTTTGTCGCGGCGGTTGCTCCCCGCCGAGGTGGGGGACGGTCTCCCCGGGCAGCCGGAGCCCGGCCGCGGGTGGGCAGGAGCCCTGTGTGGGTCAGGGACCCCAGTCCCGCTCAAGCAGCGCTGCCGTGCCGTGCCATGCGTGTCCCCTCAGCCAGGACGGGGGCTGCTGGAGGAGTTGTTCCCCCGGCTGAGGGGGGTCCGGGGGTGCGGGAGCGGAGTCCGGCCGGGGGTTTGTGGGACCCCCGTAGGTCTCCATGCCAGGAGGTCTCATGGCCGTGCTGTCCCTGTGCTCCCCCCGCCGAGGTGTGGCTGAGGGACCCCTGAGGCCGCCGCTCGCCCCTGGGGGGCGGAGGAGGTCCCGGGGTCGGTTCTGCCCCCCAACCCCGCTGCCTGCGGGAGAGCCGCCGCCGATGTCCTCAGGGCTGGGGAGACGGGCTCCGCTCCCCACCGTCCTCAGGGCTCCGCTCCCCGCCGCCCCCGGGGCTCCCCCACCCCTGGCCGGGGGTCCAGCCCAGCCCCCTGCCCCGCTGCGGGCCGCGGCCACGGTCCCACCGCCGGCTCAGATGCTTTTGCCACAAATCTGGGAATATTTGTGTCCGTCTCGATGGCCTACTTCTGGGAATTATGTGATTAGGAGAGATCTTTCTCCCTGTGAAATGGGAGAGAGCGCCCGCCCTCCGTGCCGGGGTGAGGGGCTGGGGAAGGGGGGTTCGGGGCAGAGCGGGGGAGGCGGCTGCTTCTGCGGGGGCTGTGACCCCCCACTGCGGGGGGGTCCGCTCCTGCTGCCAGCGGGTCCCGGGACCGAGACCCCAGTGAGGTCCCCGTGAGACCCCAGACCCGTCCCGGCCGGAGGAGCCCCACGTGCCCTCGGGGCCGGGCGGGGGGTCCCTGGGTGTCCCCGGACCCCAGCAGGGTGGGCAGAGGGTCCCGGGTGCTGCTGCACCTCCCACCCTACAGAGCCGCCCAAAACATTTCATTTCCCTTTTCTGACATCAAATCCTGCCAAGAGTAGTCGTCTTTCTCCTTTTTTTTTTTTTTTTTTTTTTTTTTTTTTTTTTTTTNCTTCCTTTTTCTCCTTTTTTTTTTTTTTTTCTTTTTTTTCTTTTTTTCCTCCTTTCCCTGCAGAAACCACTGGTTTCCATGACACCCCTGTTCCTGACGGGAACGGCTGGGCTTGGTGTCGCTGGCCGCCCGGACCCGCGGGGCCAGCGGGGAGGCGGCACGGGCAAGGTTGGGGGCTCGGGGCATCCATCCTCCTGGTGTCCCTCCTGCGCCCGGGCAGCGCGGTGGGACGGCGCACGGCTCCGCTTGGGGTTAAACCTAAAGCAAACCCCCACGGCCCGACGCAGCCCCGCGGCGCAGGTCACCCTGAAGGTGGCCGTCCCCTTTCCGCCGCAGCTCCGGCACACGGCTCGGGTTTGGCTCAAGGGATTTTGCTGGGCTGGGAGTTTGGGGGATGCGCTGCCCACCACGGTGGTGGTCTCGGCACCTCCGCCCAGATGGGGGCAACCGGTGGCTGCGTGGCCCTGGGGCTGCGCTGGGCTCTCACCGCCCCGGTGCGTGGCCGGCGGTGAATCCGGGCAGTTTGCGTCGAGCCGGGCGGGAGGGAGCGCGGTGCTGAGAGCGGCCGCCCTGTGCACCGCTGTGGCCATCGCCGTCGCCTCCAGCCTCACGTGGCCCCTGGTGCCGGGCTGACCCCTGGGCTGCGGCCCTGCGCTGCCTGGCCGTAGCGTGCCGTGTCGGCTCGGCCGGTGCTCCTGTGCCGGCACCCTGGGGTGACGGTGTTACGACAGCGTGTCCCTGCGGTGTAGCCTGGCTGGTGTGTCCATGCCGGCACCGCGGGGTGATGGCGGTACAATCCAGCATGTGCCTGCGGTGCCGCTCGGCTCTCCGGGCCCTCCTGGTGCCCGCGGTGAAGGGGAGGCATTTCCCTGAGGTTTGTCGGCGTGTCGCCCCCGGCCCTGACATCCCCGGCTCCCCTCCACAGGCCCCCCCAGGACATCAGCCTGGAGGAGTTCGATGACGAGGACCTGTCGGAGATCACGGACGACTGCGGCATTGGGCTGAACTACGACTCGGACCACTATGAGAAGGTGCAGGAGCGGAGCGTGCCGAGTGCTCCCGGGGACACAGCGGCTGCACAGAGCTGCGGTGGGGACCGGGCAGGGACATCGGCCCGGCAAAGCCCCTCCCGGAGCGGAGGGTGCCGGGGTCCCCGTGCCAGGGCGCCAAGGGGATGCACCGCGGGGTTTGGAGCCCAGGGACCCCCCCGGCATGGCCGGGCACCCCAGGGCCTCCCACCACCTCTGGCTGAGCCCCGTTGGGTGGCCACAGGGAACACGGGTGGCTCAGCAGCCGGCCCCGCGCTGGCCCCACCAGCACGGGCAAAGGTGGGGTGTCAGGGCATCTCCTGCCACCGTGCACCCTGGTTCTGGTGGCTCCGGTGGCTCCCACTTCATCAGCTCTTCCCAGCACCATGCCGGGTGCCGGGGCCGGGATGGGCAGAGCCGGGGGGGTCCCTGGTCCCCGGCACGGGGCAATTCGCTCTTGGAGACCCTCATCCTGTTGGGGTGGGAGCGGAGGTGCTGCCAGCCCCGTGCTGGCCGAGCCGCTGGGGACGGTCGTGCCGCGGCAGCTGTACCGTCCCGGGGAGCGGGGCCGTGGCCGGGGTGAGCGCCAGCACCGCGGCCACTAACCGGGTGCCGCATCCCCAGGACTGCCTGGTGCTGGAGCGCGGCGAGCAGCCGCACCCCGTCTGCACCTTCCAGGACGACTTCCAGGAGTTCGAGATGATCGACGACAACGAGGAGGAGGAGGAGGAAGAGGAGGAGGAGGAGGGCAACGAGCTGGAAGCTCCACCGTCCCCTTCGGCCTCACCCATCCCCTCGCCCACCCTGGAGGAGACGCAGAAGCACCGGCCCACCACCCTCAACCTGACGGCCGCGGGCACCCAGGTGAGGGTGGGGGTGGCCAGGAGGGGTCTCTTCCCCCCTCCCCGGGGTCTCTGCGCCGCAGGGCCGGCAGAGGAGGAGGAGCAGGGGGTCTGTGGGGTGCGGCATGGTGGGCTCTGCCACGGGGGTGGGCACCGGCTGGGCAGAGACGGCACCGGCTCCGCAGTGGTGGGGACGGTGGGGATGGGTCTGTGCGGTGCCTGGTCCGGGGGGGCCCCATCCCAACATGCAGGACCGGGACGTCTCCGTGTGATGGGGGACTGCGAGGTGCTGCGGGGGGTTGCTAGCTGCGGGCACAGCAGGTGTCGCGGGGCTGGCCTGCGTGTTGCACGCGCGTGTGCATGGGTGCTCGTGCACTCCGCGTCCCTCCTTTTCCATCCCCGGAGCCGGGCTCAGGGGCTCCCCCGGGGTGGGGGGGTCCCCGCAGGCGTGGTGCTGCAGGGGTGTCCCTGTGTCCCCGCATGCACGCACGCGTGCGTGTGCGGTGCCGGCCCTGAGCTCCTGCGCCGCCGCAGTGCGTGGGCAGCCGCGTGCGGTGCTGCCTGCATCCGGCTGCGTTGCCATGGTGCCGGGGGGCTTTCGGGATTCTCGGCCCCCCTCCCGGGAGGGCACCGCACGCCGCTGGAGTTTGGGGGGGCTGCCAGGGGGCTGGGGGTCGGCGCGGGAGGGTGACAGAGCCCCAGGGCTGTCCCCCCGAGCCCCCCAGCCCCAATGTGCTGCGCCCCAGCGGGATGCACCGGCAAAGCCAGATCCAGCCGCCCTGGTCCACCGTCCCTCGCGGTTTGAGCGGAGCCCCCGGCAATGGCCGGACCCGGCTCCCACCGGCGTGCCCGGGGTGCAAATCCTGGTAATCCCTGCTCCAGCCTCTTGGCACCGGCCCTGGGAGGAGGCGAGACCCTGGCCCTGGGGTGCCAACCCCCCCCCCCCCCACCANCCCCCCCCCAGCACCAATCCCTGTCCCCCCGAGGTACCCATCCCCGGGGCTGCGGCACAGCCACGGCAACGCTGACCCTCCCCACCGTGCCGGGCTCCTGCCGCCCTCCCCACCGCCACGCTCGTGCGTGCCCCGTGGCACGTGGCGCCGGCCCCGCTCGCTAATCTCCCGCTCGGTGGGATTATCGCTGCCCGTGCTTCCCGCCGGGGCTAATCCGCAGCTGCCGCCGTGCCGGATGGGGCAGCCGCGGCCCTGACGGCTCCTGCCCGCACCGCGGGGCCGGCAGCTCTTTGGGGGAGGCAGCGGGGGTCCCGCTCGCTGGGGTCGGGCTGTGGTCTTGGGGGGGACAGGGCGCAGCAGGGCCTCATGCCGGGGGTCCCGTGGGGTCAGCGCCGGTGTCGGTGCACCCCCTGTGTTGGGGATGTCCCCGGGGCCGTGCGGGGTGGGCAGCGTGCCGTCCCTCGGTCCCGCTCCATGGCAAGCGCGGTCCAGGCGTGCGTCTGGCCGGGCAGGGGAGCTGGGGACGTCGCGGCCCTAATCCGGTTAAGCCCCTGGGCACGTGGCCCGAGCGCTGCCAAGCTGGTGGGGAGCACCGCGCCGTGCCGAGGGGCGTCCCCGGCACCATCGCGGCCGCGTTCGGTGCCCCTCCGCACCNTCGTGCCGAGGGGCGTCCCCGGCGCCATCGCGGCCGCGTTCGGTGCCCCTCCGCACCCCCAACCGGGCACCCCGGCTCCTCCCGCTTGCCGGGTCCCCAGACACCCCTCGGGCGCCGTCCCGGTGCTTGGCTGCCCCATGTCCCCTCCCTGGGGGTCTCCCACCCACCCACCCCATCCCTGCTCTTCCCCCAGGACTCGCTGAACAACAACGGCAGCTTCCCACCGCCCGCTCACCGCACCACCTGGCAGGACGCCCTTCTCCACTCCTCCTCCTCCTCCTCTTCCTCACACACTGGTGAGCGCGGGGTGGGGATGGGGTCCCGATCCGCAGCGGGGCCGGGGCACGCTCCGCCCGGGGGGGTCCCGCAGCCGTCCCCCTTGGTTAAAGCCGGGATTTTGGCCGCGGCGCGGGGGGCGGAGGGCTGACGCGGGGCTCTGCCTTCCCTTGCAGGACACTCGTCGCCCCACGCCTGCATCCAAGACGGACCCTGCCTGGAGAGCACGAAGGGGCCGAGCCCCGGGGGGGCCGGGCAGGCCCCCACCTCGCTGCAGCCCTCCCCCTTTGACTCGCAAGGCAACAGCCACGAGTCCCTGGCACATGGTAACCCATCGCCCCCGAGAGCCGGGGAAGATTATAACATGAATATCATCTCCTCTGCGCTCCGAGCACCGCACTCCCCGTCGCACCTCCGCCAGCCGCCCCCTAAACCGTCTCTCTCTCCAACAGGGCCTGCGGCTCCTCCCGGCCCCCCCGACACGGGCTCGCCGCCCCGGGCCCCCGCAGCCCCCGACGGCCGCCGTGCCCCACCAAAGCACGAAGCGGCCGGCAGCCGAGAGAGGCCGGCGCCCAGCGAAGGGGGTGGCCCGGGGACCGGGAGCCCGGGGTCCCCCGCGGCCCCCCGCGAGAAGCCCGGCTCCCCGCGGTGCCGGGAGGAGCCGGCGGCCGGGGCTGTCGCCGAGCGGCATGACGGGCAGGGCGCGCGGCTGACGGGTGCCTACGTGTGCCCGGCGGGGCCGGCAGAGCCGCTCAGCTCCGACGGGGAGGGCCCGCAGCCCGGCCGGGCGGCCAGCATGCGCGGGCACCCCTCGGGCTCCTCAGAGACCACCTCGCCCTCCTCGGACCCCGGCATCGAGGCCGACCTCACCAGCAGGACCACCAAACCCTTCCTGCCCGGCGGCCGTCACGGCGAAGACCTCAGCTCACCGGGCTCCGACTCGGACGTGGAGGGGGAGATCGAGGCGGCCTTCGCCGGCGGGCGCCTGGTCAGCAACATGATCTCCTCCATCTCGGAGACGGAGCTGGACCTGAGCAGCGACAGCAGCAGTGGCAGGTCCTCCCACCTCACCAACTCCATCGAGGAGGCCAGCTCGCCCACCTCGGAGGCCGAGCTGGAAACAGAGCTGGAGGCCCCCGGCCTGATGGGCATCAAGGACTCGCTGCTGCTGGACAAGGGCAAGGAGGAGGAGGAGGAGACCCTGGAGAGGGAGCTCCCGGAGCATGGTGTGGTGAGGCGGGAGAGCCTGGCGGAGCTGAAGATGGAGGGCTACTACGACAGCCTGAACCCAGTGGACTCCTCCGCGCCCGTGGGGCAGACGGATGTCTCAGTCTCCAGCCCCCTGGACCTGAAGATTGACCCAGACCACAGCCTGGAGAGCATCCGCCGCTCCTTCTACCTGCCCGTGGGGCCCAAGCTGATGCCCGAGGCGGACGAGGAGGACAACAGCGAGTACGACTCCGACTCGGAGTCGGAGCCCGACCTGAGCGAGGACTCGGACTCGCCATGGCTGCTCAGCAACCTCGTCAACAAGATGATCTCAGAGGGCTCCTACCCCATCAAGTGCCCGGACGAGTGCTTCCAGCAGACCCACTCGCTCTGCGACACCATCTCCCCGGCCTCCGACCTGGAGCCTGAGATCCTGAGCGAGGCGCTGGATGAGGGACCCGGCTCGCGGGACTCCCCGGTGGGCGCGGGGGAGCCGGCCGCCCTGCCCCGCTGCCAGCGCGCCATTGAGCTGGTGGACATGGAGACGCTGCGCAGCTCCCTCCAGCGCGCCGAGGATGAGCAGGCTCTGGGCGCCGGGACGGAGCCGGTGCCGGAGCTGCCTGTTGACGAGCCGGGCCCCTTCCTCTTCCTGAGCAACCCCACCAACGACACCATCGCGCCCGTCTTCCCGGGGCGCCCTGTCGCCCTCGACAGGCTGGGCGCTTCCGAGGTCCTGGCCACCTTCGGCTGCCGTCCCGCGCAGCTCTGCGCCAGCCCACGCACCTCCCCTGGGACCGAGGTCACCGCCGCGGAGCACCGCACCACCGCGGCGCCGCCGGCCACCGGCCCGGAGGACTGGGCTGTCGACCGGGACCTGGACTCGGGCGTCCTGGAGGCCGACGACATGATCGACGACGTCCGGTTAGCGCCCCAGGGGCAGGGCCCCGACACCGGCCCGCCCGCCCTGGATGTCTCCACCGCCAAGACCAACCGCGGCTTCACCATGGCCTACTCCACGGACGAGGACGAGGTGCCCTACCTGAAGGGCTCCCCCTTCCCCGAGGACCCGCTGCGGGGAAGCTTTGGGGGGGAGCTGCCGCCCGCCCCCGGGGCGCTGGAGCCGCGGGCGCTGGATGAGTCCCTGGCCTACGACTCGGTGAAGTACACGCTGGTGGTGGACGAGCACACGCAGCTGGAGCTGGTGAGCCTGCGGCGCTGCACCTCGGTGCTGAGCGACGACAGCGACCTCCTCCGTGCCTGCGACCGCTGCGACCTTGAGGACGAGGCGGCCTTCGGGGATGGGCTGGTGGCCCCCGACGCCCACAGCTCCTCCGAGGACTCGTCCCCTGAGGCTGACCTGCAGTTCTCCAAGAAGTTCCTCAACGTCTTTGTCAACAGCACCTCCCGCTCCTCCAGTAAGTGACCCGTGCCGTGCCGCGCCACATGCTGTCGGCCGGCTGGCCGCTCTCTGCCATCCTGGCCATGGCACCATCCCTGCGTGGCACGGCACGGGAGGTGGGGCAGGGGCAGGAGGGGCCGTGGGGCTGGACCCAAAGGCTTTGGGCTCTCCCCCGTGGGCGGTCGATCCCCAACACGCCTTCACACCAGCGCGCTGCGGGGTCCTCCGCCCCAGGGTGCTGGGTGGGGGGCACCGGGCCAGGGGCTCAGGTGGGACCCCCCGAGGAGGGGCCGTGGGTGATGGCCATCTGCTCCCCACTGCCCTCGCCCCAAGGGTCCCGCGGTCCCCCCTGTGCCGTGGGGTGGGAGCTGCCCCCCCCGGCCCCATGGCAGCCGCCTCCTCCTCCGCAGGCACAGAGTCCTTCGGGCTGTTCTCCTGCATGGTGAACGGGGAGGAGCGGGAGCAAACCCACCGGGCCGTCTTCAGGTGAGCAGCGAGCGCGGCCGCACCGTGCCGGCCATGGCCACGGGCACCTCCCGGGGGGAGGTCTCGCAGGACCCCCTCTCCCGCGGCTCTGCTCCTCCCTGCCCACGTCCTCCTTCCCGCCATCCCCCCCCAGGTTCATCCCCCGCCACGAGGACGAGCTGGAGCTGGACGTGGACGACCCCATCCTGGTGGAGCTGGAGGAGGATGACTACTGGTACCGGGGCTACAACATGCGGACGGGAGAGAGGGGCATCTTCCCCGCCTTCTACGCCCACGAGGTCGTCGGCCAAGCCAGGGACGCCATCGGTAGGAGCCTGCGGGGTCCGTGGGGCTGTGGGGTGTTGGTGGGGGGCTCGGGGCGGCATCTCCTCGTCCCCTGTCCCCGCACAGGCCTGAAGAGGAACCCGTGCTGGGTGGAGCGGTTCAACGTGCAGTTCCTGGGCTCGGTGGAGGTGCCGTACCACCAGGGCAACGGCATCCTCTGCGCCGCCATGCAGAAGGTGAGCCCGAAGCGGGGGGACGGCGGCATGGCCCCCTCCTCCCTGCGCTGCTGTGACCCCCCCCCCACCCTCACGCTT
>RSEF01000001.1:521016-533313 GCA_003993805.1 Himantopus leucocephalus | reverse complement strand
TGTCCCCAGGGCAGCCGGACACCGGGCAGAGACGGGCACCATCGGTGGCTCCGCAGCTCCAGTGCCGCTGCAGGAGTTGCTGCGAGAGGCAGCGCTGGGGAGGAGTCAGGAATGAGTGTCCCCAAGGACACCCAGTGCTCAGCACCAGGTGCCACGGGGCCTGCGCCGGCGTCACTGCTCCGGAGCGCTGGCGCGGTCCCAGCCCCGTGGCGGCACAGCTCGGGGCGACCCTGGTCTGGGTACGTCCCGCAGCAGCCTCGGGGATGGGGAGTGCTCCCAGCCCCTCCGCAGCCCACCCGTCCTGGGGGCTGGGGGCTGGCCGCGGCTCGGCCGGGCACCCCGGGGCACGGCACGGCGGAGGGTTTGGTGCTGGGGAGGGACACGGGCACGTGCTGCCAGGGCAGAGGCCTCGGGGTGGGGTGGCCGCAGTCGCCGGGGGTGGTGGGGCCCTGTGAGCGGAGTGGGACAGGCAGGAGCCCGTGGGGCTGTAGCTACTGCCACGGTGCCCCGCAGACTGCTGTGGCCGGTTTCACGGCGTCACTTGCCAGCCCCGTGCCCGTGGGTTCCCTCCCCGCGGCCGGCCCCTGCTCTGAGCATCCCCCGTGGAGGGTGGTGGGGGGTCCCCGGACGGCAGCGTGGGGCTGGGGGCTGCTGGAGCTGAGAGACACCACGGAACAAAGCAGAGCTTTCTTAGAAATTTATTACATAATAATAATAATTAATAATAATAATAATATAATATAAGAAACATAGATCTCTGTGGGGTATGTGTATCACAACGTCAAGGGCGGGAGGCGAATGGCCACACCTCCATGACTCTGGAGAAGGAGAAATCTCCTCCAAAAATCCATACAAAATAAGGGTGAAGTCAAACTGACCCTGTAAAATTAAAAACAGAACAAAAACCCACAGGTGAGTCCGTCTGGGTAAGAAACAAGAGTGTGGATGTCGGAGCCGTGTGCGTGTGGTCGCACGCGTGTGTGCGAGGGCGGGAGCCGGTATATGCACATGCAGTGGGTGTGAGCGCGCGCCCGGGGGCGTGCGGGGTGTCTCGGCGGGTGACACATGCATGCGGCAGTGAGGGCTGCCCACGGGCGGACAGAAAGAAAACCGCGCCGCACTTTGTCGCTGTTCGGAAGTGGTTTTGGCTGGCGAAGCTCTTCACCACCAGGAACAAAGTGCTTTGGGTTTTGTTTTCTCTTCTTTTACAGTCAGAATTACAGACAGGAGCGGATGGAGAACAGGGATTGATGACGTTAGTCTGGACAAAGGAAAAATACCAACAACTTTTTAAAAAAAAATTCCCTTCAAAGCAAAAAAAAGTGTATCCCTTTTTACAGAAGATAACCCAAGTCATTGAGAAGCCATGAGAATCACAGTAACCGCCGCGCGCGGCCGGTCCCGGAGCCACCGGGACGGTGCGGCCGAGGGGTGCGGCGCTTGCTGCCGGCTGCGCCACAAGCTCGTGGGGTCGGTTCCTCGCCCGCTACCGCTCTGCCTTCTCCTGGATGGCTTTTCAAAATGAAATGTCTCACTGGGTCTGGAGATGTTTGGAGCGGAGATGCCAATGCAGCCAGAATAGATACAGAGTCAGGCAAGCGCTATCTACACCTGGGGAAAATCCTCTTTGCTTCAGCTGAGAAAATAAAAGTAAAGTAGCAGCAGCTGCGTTAGCGGGGGGTCACGGTTCTGCCGGGGGGGTGGGAATGGCCACAGGGCAAGACGTCAGCCCTCGGCTGTCGGGCAGCCCGGGGTTGCCGGTGAAGGCACCGCCGGGCACCGCATCGCTGGGGTGAGCGACCTGACCCTGGCTGGGCGCTGCGGGCGCTGGGGGTGTGCGGGGGGTGCAGACGGGGACAGTGTGGGAGCGGGTCGTCTGCGGCCGGGGAGGAACAAGCAGGTCAGCTGAAGGGGCCGCGGCACCCANACAGGGTGGGAGCGGGTCGTCTGCGGCCGGGGAGGAACAAGCAGGTCAGCTGAAGGGGCCGCGGCACCCAGCACCAAACCACCTGCGGCGAAGCATGTTCACCCGGTGGCCCTGGTGCTGCCCGGGGACGGTGCTGTCTCCAAAGCCCCAAGCCCACGCTCGTCTGGCTCTGCCACGCGCGTGTGTCCGTGGCGGGTGCAGGGGGACAGGGAGGGCGATGAGGAGGATGGATGAAGGTGTCGCTGCTGGGGCAGGGGAGCAGGTTTGCGGCAGACCCCGGCAGCCCCGCGGATGGGGGCGATGGCGCGGCAGCGTGGTGGGAAGTCGCCTTCTTTCGTGTTACGCCTGACTGGGACGAGCCGTGGTGTCCCTGGGAGCGACGGCCACAGCCGCCGTCCCACCAGAGGGATCACGCAGTGTTTGCCAACACAGGTACGGCTGCAGCTGCTTTGTGGCGGAAGCTGGGATGCACGGTGAGGGCGGCACGGCCGCCGGCTCTGCCGGGGCAGAGCAGTGCATCCACCATTTCCAGCCCTCGCAAGAGGATCGGGGGGCAGCAGGGAGGTCTGTAGGAGGGCTCCTCAGAAATGGCAAGAAGGCGTCCAGCTTTCCTGGTCCCAGACCGAACTTTCTGCAGAAAAGTTGCGCTCTGCAGACTTCTGGCCTCTTGCGGCAAGAGGCGGGTGCAGGCGGGTCTCTCTGGGTCGCCCCACAAACAGCTGCAGAAGGGGCAGAGACCCGGGGTTCACCCGGCGTGAGCCCGCCGGGCAGCCTGCACTCAGGCTAACACACCGTCACACTCCCACCAGCAGCGCCCGCCGGCCGCCCCGAGGGGCTCACGCCGGGGCACGAGGACCACTGGGGTCTCCGAGGGCTGCCGGGGTCTCCATTACCTGCGGGTGAAGTGGGGAAGGAGCCAGCAGCGCGATGGGAGTGAAGCGCGGCAGGGGAAGAGGCAAAGGGGTGGCGGTGGGACGAGCTGGGCGGGCGGGCAGGGGTGGGCGTGCGGAGGGGCTGCGGGGCACTGGCAGCACCAGGCGGGGCCGGGGGGCTGCGCAGCCGGGGACGAGCCAGCAGCACTGCAGAGGCTTGGCCAAGCCACGGCGTGCGGATACGCAGCGTGCTCGTGCCCACTGTGCCCCTGCAGCAGGACCCATGGGATGGAGCCCGAGTGGGGACAGCCGGGGGGGTCTGCAAGCATGCAGCAGCAGGAGCCAAAGCCAGCCAGCGGGCACAGGTCCCCCGTGGCACACCGTGGGCTGCGCACCAGCGTTCCCGCCTCAGCGGGAGGCTCCAGGGCAGCCTCGTAAAAGCAGCGAGGAACAAGCAGCCAAAGGAATTCCTCCGGAATGCTGATCTCTACAGTTTGGGAAAGAGGCTGCGACACCGACCTGGGGACGTGCCCAGGCCCGTGTGCGCAGCAGGGGCTCCTCGGGGGGCTGTGCGGTGGCAGACCCGGCATGCGGTGTCCCCGCAGGGATGCAGAGGAGCTGGGTGCTCACCGGCATCCCGGGATGTGCTGGTGCTGCTTCGCCGGGCACAGAGCTGGAGAAGCAGCATCAGCCTGGGCAGCCGCGCTCCGGTCGCAGGGGACAAGTGGTGAGTTTGGTTCATGGCCACGTGTCTGCGAGCACCGGGGCTGCGGGCACTGCAAAGCATGCAGGAGGTGGCGGAGGCACGAGGTGAGGGACGGCTGGAGCTGGGGGGCTCTGGAGGGAGCGAGCGCGCGGCCAGGGCATGCGAGAGCAGCAGCGGCTGTACTGGCAGACGTGGCACAACCGCACCGGTGGCACAGGACATCTCTGGAGTGGGACCGTCCACGCCCGTGCAGGACCATGCCAGCAAGCCCTTGCGACCAGAGGGTGCCGAGTAATGCCAGCGCGGGCGAAGGAGCTGGAGCGTGGGCAATGGCGGGTGAGGGGGGCGGAGGTGTGCCAAGCCGGGGTGCAGGGCGATGGGGGGGTGTGTGCGGCTGCACATGCGGCTGCACATGACGCTGCACATGCTGCTGGCCGCGGGCGAGGCGTGCGGGGACCGGCAGGGCAGATCGGAGAGGTGATGGAGGGAGGTGCACAGGAGGGGTGGAGGTGCCAGGAACGTGGGGGGGAAGACGCGTGGCGCGGGCCTGGCGGGGCGAACGGAGGGGGTGCGGGTACGTGGCGGCAGAGGGGTGATCGGCCGGGCTGCGGCCACGGGGCAGGGAGGCAGAAGGAGCAGGACCAGGTCTGCGGCGTCGCACCCCAGGTCCCGCGGGACAGCGGCAGCGTTGGCACAGAGGGGGCTGGGGTCGCCTGATGGGGTGCGATGGCACACCTGGGAGAGCAGGCGGTGGGCTCGGGCAGACGCAATGGCTGCTCTCGCGATTCGGACGCCTCTTGGCTCACCCGGTTGTGGGGCGTGAGGCCCGGGGTACCCTGGGGTGCGGAGCGCAGGCGGTTTGCTCGCCGGTCCAGCTCGAAGCCCCTCGCACCGTCCCCGGGCACCCGACCCAGCTGGGAGCAGCGGGATGGTGCCCGGGGAGGGGGAGAGGCTGCGGACCCCCAGGGACCGGTGGCTTCCGGAGAGCTCTGGGTGGAGCAGGAGCTCAGGGACAGGGGGACGGCAGCACAACCCATCAGGATCCATCCCGGGGAGGGCCTGGTGCGCCGGCGCAGGTCAGGATCCGTCCCGGGGAGGGCCTGGTGCGCAGGGGGGGCTGCCGCCCCCACCCCGGTCCTGGGCCTTTTCCCTGGCTGAAGGTTGTAAAGGTTCGGAGATGTGTGAGGGTCAGAAGGAACCTCCTTGTCCTTCCCTCTAGCACCAGAAGAGTTAATGCCTTTGTGGGGGACTCGGCTTTTTGGGAACACCAGTCACCAAGCCATCCCCTCCCGAGCCCTGGCCACCCCCGAGGGGCTGGGGCTGGGTGAGGAGGGGGCGCGCGGAGCACCGGGCACCACGCTGGGGGACAGGGACACCACCTCCACCAGCGCCAGGGCCGGCCTGGGTCACTCCGGCTCCCCCAAAGTCGTTGGGTGATGGAGTGGCTCCTGCCGAGCCCTGCCGCCCCAGCGCCCCCACGACTGTGCCACCGCGGCACTGCCAGCCCCAGCGGCGTGGCAGGAGCCAGCCCGGCCACGGGACCCGCACGCCGGCCTCCTCCCTCTCCCGCCAGCCGCTCCGGAGGAGCAGCCCCAGTGGGACCCTCATGGTGGGGCCGGCGGTGCCGGCGCAAGGCTGTGCCGGCAGCGGCACGGTGCGAGCGCTGGGTGTGATGGTGGCGATTGCTCCCCGGGGACCTGGTGCCGCGGGGCCCGCGCCTGCCAGAGGCGCCGGGTTCTGCGGGGTGGTGGAAGCGCCAGCTCCGTGCGTCTCTGCCTGGCGGGGGTGGAAGACTCGGTGTGTCCCAAAAACCAAGTTTTGTTTTGTGTTTCTAAATCTTTAAAATCCAGAGTGTCTGAAAGGAGCTGTTGGGTTTTTTTTTGTGGTTTTTTTTTTTAAAAAGACTTTAACATTCATTCAGTCAGTCGCTAAAAAGTCCCATGAGCCATGGGCGTCCCAGGGGAGGGGTGCAGGCACCGCCTCGCCAGCATCTCAACAAGTCTAGATATATAGATTTAGTAAAATTATAACAAAATCAGGTGGCTATAGCTATAGATATAGATATATAGATATTTGTTCTCTCTTTTCAAATATATAGCTGATTAAAAAGATGCAAAATAAGGATGACTAGGACGGAGTGGGAATCCTGTAGTTCAATATCATCTCTTGTAGATCATCAGCTGCTCTCTATATAAATGCACGGAGATTATATATTATTCATCAACGTGTCCCCCTTGGAAACAAGACCCCAAACCAAGAGGAAACAAAACATCTCCCTCCCTCCCACCCTCCCCCATTGAACGTTGGCAAAGCGTTTTCTGCTGGATTCCCCACCAGCCTCCCTCCGACATCCCCAAACATGCTTCTATCCATGCGGTTTCAGTCCCTCTCTCACCAGGGCACCCGAGGGCGGCAGGCAGAGCAGCAGCACAGAGTCCAGGGCTAGCCTCTCCCGTGGGAATCGCTCTTCTGGCTTGCACGGCAAGGCTGGCTGCTCCCTGCGTGGGAGGGAGCAGGTCTGGCCGTTGCCGCAGGCGTCCACCCAGCCGTCACGCTGGGACCGCCCTTCCTTGGAGACCTCTGCGTGATGGAGCCCTTTCCCTCCGAGTACTGGTTGGGACCACCCGGCTCGGCTGGCCACCTCCGACCCCGGCAGGGACAGCCTGCACGGGGCCAGGGCCGCCACCGCGGCCGTGGTGCCTCCAGCCTGCTCTCCCCAACGCGGGCTGAGCGCCGGCGCCGGCCCTGCCTGCCTCCTGCAGCAGCCCCTGCCCTGCCCTGCCCTGCTCCCACTGCGCCTGCCGGCTCGGGGCAGCTCGGGGTCTCCACGCCGTGGGCTGCCCCGACCTGCCCAAGATGCGGCACGCACCCAGCCCCGCTCGCCTCCCTGCCGCGCTCCAACGGCGTCTCCCTGCCTGTCACACCTGGGCAACCTGGCCAGCACTCGGCCTACAGCAGAAGCCCTCTCCCTAGCCGGGGCTGGGCTCCTCACCGCACCGCTGGCCCTGTCCCGCTCCCCACCTTCGACCACGGGGAGCCCGGGCTCGGCAGCACGCGGTGCCTCGGCCCCTCCGGCCACCAGCGACGCCCCTGGGGAAGAGCACATCAAGCGATATACAGGCCAGACTCTCTGGGAGGAACAGAAACGAGGATGTATTTCATGCAACATTCCTTGTCCCGAAGGCGTCGTGGGGCTGGCGGGGCCGAGCGGGGCTCTGCCCGTGCGTGGCACGCCGGGGCGGTGTGGGAGCGGGCGGGAGCCCCTCGGCTCCGCGCCCTTCAGTGCAGTGCTCAGAATAGAAAGAGAATCAAAGTGGGTTTTATTAGTCTAGTAGAAACGCCCCCCACCCCTCCCCATGGTGGCTCTGGAAGAGGCCAGCGCTGCCTGGGACGGTCAGCTGTCTACCAGCTGCTTGAGCGCCCGCTCAATGTTCATCCGGTGCCCGACCCGGGTCACCCCCAACTCCACAAAGTCCTCCTTGGTGAGGGCGGGCAGGTGCGTGCCCTCTATCTCATGGTCCTCAAACTTGTCTCGGTGCTCCACCAAATTGATGCTTTCCAGCCAGTCCCCGACGTCGTACTTGTTCCACAGGTGGAGGGGTTTCTGCATGAAGGGCCGAGGCGGGTGGAGGGTGTGCAGGGGCGGCCCTGGAGAGGGGGACGGGGACGGGGAGCGGCTCCGGGCGCTCACGCTCCTCACCACAAAGCGCACCTCCTTGGGCTCGTGTGGGATGGAGAGGCTGGAAGATTTGAGGATGGTGGGAGGGGTCAGACCGTAGGGCCGGACGGTGCTGAGGGGCTCTGTCCGATCCAGAGCCGGCTTCACGGGGCTGGGGGTACGTCGGGTTACGGGGTAGCGACTGCCAGGTCGGACTGTGTAGGTGGTCCCGGAGCTCCGCTGGGAAATGGTGCTGAGTTCTCCTAAACTACTGAAAAGTCTGCAGAAAGAACGGTACAGCGAGAGAGAGAGGAGAGAGAGCAGAGGGCAGGGGTGAGGCGGAGGTCCCCAGACACAGGAGCACACACACAATATACAGGGGGGGCCGCTGGAGGGCTGGGCCAGCCTGAGACGGGGCGGGGGGCTCTGCAGCGCTCGGGGGACACAGCTCGGAGCAAGACCTTCTCGCGAGCCCTGCCAGGGCTGTTCCAGAGGAGGTAGAAGAGGTTCAAGCAAGTATCTCCTGTATCTCCGGCCAAACCTGCCCTAGCTGCCACCACTTGATGCCCGTTGAGACCTACCCGGGAGGAACGTGGCCCTGCAGCCCGCTGGGTGCACGCAAAGACTCGCGGCAGCTGAAGACCCTGCGCCTCGCCCTGCCTCGGCTGGTCGGCAAGAAGCTGCGGCAGAGCTGCACCGAAGCCCACCGGCCCCACCTCCCACCGGGGACCGCCGTCTCCCCTCGCTAACCGCACTACCTCGGCGTGATCTTGGGTCTCACCATGGACTCGGAGCAAACCAGCACTGCCAGCCCTTTCCTGGGACAAGAGGGAACCATCCGGCGTCACCCCAGAGAGCGGTGTGGGGACAGGAGGACCGTCCCGCCACCCCAAGGATGGAGACAGCGGGGTCCGATCGTCACCCGAGGGTGGTCAGCACGTTGGCGTGGGCAGAGGTGTCTGGACTGCTCTTCCCTTTGCACTACGCCATGTCCGCCTCCCCGGCCTGCACCCTGTGTCGCGGTGGGCGCAGGCCGTGGCGCTGGGCAGGGGACAGACCCTCCTGCAGCGCTCAGCTCTGCTGCTCCCCACTACGAGAGCCTCCGACGGGGGACAAGGCACGCTGCGCGCTCGCCTGCCTTCTGCCGTCGCCTCTTGCCTTCACTGCCTCCCCTGGGTACGCAACAAGAAATGGGTCTAAAACCCGACAGGGCAAGATCACGGAGGATGAGTCCTGCAAGCGCAATGAGCTGAGTGAGCGCTGCAGCCCGGGGGTCCCCGGGAAGGCATGCTGCTGGGCACGGCTCTGTTCATGCCCTGCTTTGGAGGTCTCCTTCCATAAGCACCCACCGCCGGCTGTGGCTGGGGACGGGGGTCTGACCCGGAGGGACCTGGGGCTCCCCTGCGGGCTCTGTCCTGGCAGCAAAAGCGAACGCAGCACCCGGAACCCACCCCGGGGCTTTGGTCAGTGCCCCACGGTAGCCTCCCACGGAGGCTGGTGGGGGTCTTGGCTCCGCGGAGGGGTCTCAGCAGAGCGCACGTCCCGCGGCAGCTCAGGGGACTGGATGCTCCCGCAGCAGAAGCGCTGCAGCCCTGACGGCACCAGAGTGGGGAGGAAGGTGAGGAAGGGTCCGCGGCCCCGGGGCTGCGCAGCCCTGGGCCAAGAGGCACGGCGTGACCGGGCTGGGCTGGTTATCGCATTGCTAAATAGTCCACGACCACTCATTTGCGTCAGCAATGTCACTTTGCTTGTCCTCCAAGCCAAGCGATAAAATGCAACAGAACTGCAGCTCCCTGGCACCTGGATGCGATGGCCGTTAACAAAGCAGCGGTCCTCGGGCTGTCTGAAGGGGGCCCCGCGTGCAGCCCGGTGCCTCTGCTTCCCTGCCACCCTCCAAGCTCTGCCCTCCCACCTCAGGTCCCTCCTGGAGCAGACGGACACTCTGGAAACCTGTTGCTGGCAAGAGGAGTCCAAGGGCTACAGTCAATGCCACACACCCGCTGCCACTAACACCCCCCCCCCACTTCTGGGAGGTTAATGAGCACTGATGGTTTCTTAGAGAGGTGGCTCCAAGAAGATGAGTGGAACACGAATATGAAGGTCTGCTCATAGTCTGTGGGCCTACACACATTTCCTCTTACTCTTATTTTCCTGCCACCTTGGCACAGAAAGCAGGAGGGTTAGAAAGAAGCATGACGATGAATCACATTTGGGAAGCTCCGTCAATAAGGAAGAGCTGAACGACCTTGAGGGCTGCGGTACGAGAGACAGAACAGAAAGTGACAGTACAAAATACGGCGTCCTGCTCAGAGGGCTGGCAAAGGATCTCCGCTCTCTCCTGGAAGTGATGACGGGAGAGAAAGTTCTGGGTCTACTGAGAGACCCCAGGAGGGGGTGACTGGGAGGCACCAGCGCAGCACGGCCACGGAAAGGCCAAAGAAACACGGCAAGATCTAAGGTGTGGACTTCTCACAGACATAAGGATGCATTCCTGTCATCACAGGAGACACCACTACGCTCTCACCTGGAATTCTGGGCACAGTTCTGGTCACTCGTGTTCAGGAAAGGTAAACGCGAACAGGAATGGCTGCAGACACGGCAGCCAGCGTGCCAAAGGCGTGTTTAACCTGCCCGAGGTGGGACAGAGGGGGAAAGTGCTGCCAGAGTCTGTGAAAGGAGGAGAGGCTTCAGCTGGAGGGCGCTGAGCCCCGCAGCAGCCCTGTGCAAGCGCACTCCTCACCGAAGCGCTGGATGCCCGACGGCTGTCCGGCAGCACGGGCCTCGCCGGCAGTGGAGACGCAGGTCCCACAGAGACCCACGTCACGCGGCAGGCTGTGCTGCGAGGCCTCCCCGGCTCTCGGCACGGTTCCTTTTTTGTTTGGTGGCTTACAGGGCCTGTGAAGTTGGCTATTCCTGCTCTCGGGGAATGGGATCGCTGGAACCGCACGTGGGAAATCAGCTGTGTGCCCAAGCGTCCACGGCTGGCATGTCCTTGCAGTGACGAGGCAGTGGTGCCACGGCAGACCTTCCCGGGCACGGCTGGTCGGCAGATGTAATGTGCAGGTCTGTTCTCCTCTGCAGAGCACCAGCTTGGTCGGCGCAGTGCCCTGTTGGCAATGTACTGTTGGCTCTCCACACCTTCAGCGGCGCTGTTCTGCCAACCACGTGTTACCTTGCAGACAGCCCACCGGTCTCTGGTGTCCTGTCCAGCTCTGGAAGCTGACTTCATTATGGGCCACCACTCCAATTAATTGGTCACAGACACTGACTTCATCCTGCGCTGAAGCCAAGTAGTTTTTCTGGTTGGGATGGTTCACAAGCGGCACCTCAGCACCATCTCCCTTTCAGGGACACGCACATTACACACAGCGACGATATCTGCTTAGAAGGTTTTTTCCTGGATCACCGCTCCTCTTCATTGCAGGTTCGTGTTGACATATCACGCGTTTTGCCCGAGGAATATGCACTGACAGAGACGTGTACCACCCAGCTGAGGCCAAGTGCTGCCACGTTTTAGGATGCTGCTCTCGAGGACATCAGCTTTGTCAGGTTTCATGAGCACTACAGCGTTGTCCACTTCTCCTTTAGGCAACATCAAGTCAATGTAACTGCGGACCTGAATAAGAAAAATTAAATGCTTTCTTCACTTTCCATTTCTGGTGGTGCTCCAGCTGGGCCTTGGAAGACCAGCAGCCCAGAGATGGTGGGATCGCTGGCTGCCACAGGTTTCTCTGTGAGCTGGGACGTGGCAGCTCTAATCATCGTTGTAGGGCTGCCTTCAAGCTTCTCTTCTCTGAACATGTGAAATCCAGGCTCTGGCAGCTCTCAACCCCTGTCCCGCAGAGCTCGGTGGTGGCAGTCTGTCAGCACCAGCAGTAGATCGGTTGCCTGGGTTGCTTCTTCAGTGTAGCCAGAAAAAATAGTCTTTTGAGACGAAGAAGACAAGGCGTGATTGGTGCATTACAGCACGCGCCCGGAAATGATGGGAGTCAGCAAAGAGGGAGAACAGGTCTCATGGGGAGCAGTCCCACAAGCAAAGAAACACCAGCTTGATGAAAAAGGAAGTTCTAACCAAAGAAAGAGGTATTATGCATTTGTAGGACAGCTAATTAAGCCTTCTGGGAATACTTTTACTGAAGGTATTAAAAAGCAGATTTCTTGAATGAGTCACTAATGGACAAGGATTCTTCCTTTGAACTCTATCTCAGTCCAAAGTTCTTCAAGAGTAACAAAGGCGAGGACAGATTCAGCAACAGAGGTAATGCACTTCTAATCACTCCAAAGAGAAACGTTTCGCTTTTGCTCGGCAAGTCTTTCGTGTTACTGCTCTTGGCTTCCAGGTGTTTTCATAGCGGCCTTCAAAAGCATCCCCACTGCTGTTCACTGCAACTGCATGAAGGACTCACCTCCTGGGATGAATAACCTTCGCTCACTGGTGAGACACGAGACTCCTCTCGTGATTCTCCACTGGTGCGGAGCTCCGCCGCAGAGCTCAGTGCTGTGACCACGGCCAGGCTGTGCTTTAGGGCCGGGGCCAGAGACTAACCCTCTCTCTCTTTGCTTGAAATGCAGATGGACACTTTGGGGCTTCCTGCCTAGAATGGTGCCTGCACAGACGACACGACACCTCTACAGTTCCCATTTTGAAAGCATTTCGTCTTTCAGAATTGTTTCATAAGAACTGTCCTTGAAAAGGCAGGACAAAGGGGAGTATAGAAAGGAAAGTCTCTCTGGATAGCCCCTGAACCAAACATCAGAAGCACTTGTGCCATGTGTCACCATGGAAATAACACAACCGCCAAAGAAGACATAAACTCACTGGCACAGGCTGCTTTGCCAGTGAGAACGGTGTCCAGGGGAAAGCAGCACTTCCCAGCCCCTGCCCGCGCCCCAGCTCCTGCTGACGGGCTCTGTTCAGATGAGTTTTCTTTTGGTGGACGGCCGGTGAAGGGGCACGGGCCTCTTTCAAAAGCTGGAAGGAAACATGCTTCTTCACAGAACCCCATTGACCAGAGGGCCAAGGGAAGCCTCGTCACGAAGGAGCCAGGAAAGCCCTTCTCTCCTGTCCTGCTTTCAGCTGGGACAGAGATAATTTTCTTTCCAGTGGCTGCTGTGTTCCAGATTTGGTATGACA
>RSEF01000001.1:503116-520916 GCA_003993805.1 Himantopus leucocephalus | reverse complement strand
GGCAGGGGGTGGCACTGGATGATTTTCAAGGTCCCTTTCAACCTAAACCATTCTATGATTCTAAATTCGCCCTGTCTGGCACCAGGCAGCACAAACCCAAGGGATGAGCCAAGCACCCGCAGTGCTCACACCAGTGGCAGATCTCCCGTGGGTGCGACCCCCAACACTCAGACGCTCTGCGACACCAGCAACAGGACTGAATGCATGGAGACATGGGCATATGCAATGACATGAGGACCCTCCCACCACTGACCACACGCAAACGAAGCAAGATTTGCTGTGCAGCCAGAGCAGCGCTCCGTCTCCGGCCAGACCCCGGGGCTCCACAACCTTTTGCCCCACCAGAAGGACCGAAGTGAGCCAGATGGCTTCTGAGTCTCCCAAACCTCTGCTCAAACCAGCCGTGTGTTACAGCCCGGGACGGGAGCAGAGCTGATCCCTGGGGAAGGCGTCCGTGCAGCCGTCTGGAAAGCAGTACGGCAGCCACCGCCAGCCCAGCGGCATCTGGCAAGGGGAGTTTCCTAGCACTGCCGTTCCGCTCTCCCGGGCCTGGCCCTGTCCAGTTGGGCACCAGGAAGGGGATGGAGACTTGGAAATTCAGCACTTGGCAGAAAATGACAAGTAAAATCAAACATGAGACTGCCCAGAGCTCTGCGTAGGCTCTGGGGTTGCGTTCACACGTGGAAGCAACACGGATGTAGGTAGCTACTTTCATACACACTACGGGTAAAAACACCAGGACAGACAGACAAACACGGAAGAAGCACAACCAAGACCACACAGCTGGCCATGCACACTGGGGAAATTCTCCTGGTGGGCACCCGGACCAGGGGCACGGGCCACAGCTCCAACCCTCCAGTGCCCACCCAGGCCTGCAGGTCACCTCCTGGTGAGGGAGAGGGGTCCTGCCGCTCAGCCCCAGTGACCTCGTGCAGACGGGAATGGCCTCTCTCGGGGTCTCGCTGCCTGGTCCAGCCTGGTGAATGCACGCAGCTCATCAGCCGTGGGCTTGCGAAGGGATTCCAGCAGCTCTGGTAGCTACGGAGACCTGCTGGGGACATGGCCGAGGAGCTCTGCCAGCAAGGACACTGAGACCTGCGGGGGTCATGGGCCAAGGAGCTAAGCCAGGAAGGACACCGAGACCTGCTGGGGACATGGCCAAGGAGCTCTGCCAGCAAGGACTCCTCTGTTGGCAGTCACTGGGAGAAGAGGGGAGGTCAGTTTTCTGCACCCTGATTTTCCTACAGCTGCCGCAGGTGAACACTTATCCATGGTTTAAGTTTGTGCCAATGGTGACTTCCCTGGGGACACCGTAAGTCATCTGCTGGGGGTCACCAGGCTGGAGCTCCTGCGGCCCTGGGGTGCCAGTCTGAAGGCAGTACCGCGCTGCTCGTCTCTTCCAGGCCCCCCGCCCCCACTGGGCAGCTGAACCCCAGCCTGGGACGGCTGCATGACCGCAGCGTAGCAAGAGCCCGAGATGCTCCCTCCTCTGTCTGATGGGATTTCTGCCCCAGAAGGTGACCTAGGGACACCCCAGGGGTGGGAAGCCATCAGCCTGCAGGGAAGGGGGACCCTGGCGCATCGATGGCACGGGGGGAGCTTCTGGGGCTCAGAAAGGGGATGTTGCTGCTTCGGGCAGCAGCCGGCTCAGCCTCCCTGCCCTTGCCGGGGTCCCTCCCCATGGGGCTGAGTTGCGCCAAGGGGGCCCTGCCCCTGCGCAGCCCTTGCTGGGTGTCCCCCCTCCCCGGGCAGCTGTGCTGGGGGCACACGGTCTTGTCCGGGCCACGGTGGGAATCCCATGGAAGCCCGAGGGAATTTCCTCAGTCGTCACCTACGAGCAGCAGCACACGACATCACAGCACGGGGACACGGACATGCTACCGGGGCACACCGGGGCGGGAGGGGGACACTCACATGCCAGAGCAAGCGCCGCTGCCCGCTCTCGGCCAGCCGGGGCGGCGGGAGAGCGGGGAGCGGGACCGGCACGGGCGCGGGGAGACGAGGTGAGTTTGCTATGGGATGAGAACATGCTCACTTACACAACTCGCCCACCCTCCGGAGGCCAGAGGCGGTTCTAGACAGAGCAGCGCGGACATGCAGATGGAGAGCAGGAAGAGAGGCAATGAGAGAGAATGTTAGCTCCGGTCCGGGGCAGCAACAAGACGGAGAAGAGCGAACGGACTTCATCATGGGGCCGAGGCCGAGCAGCACCGCAGCAGCCCGGTGCTTCGGCAGAGCCTCCCGCGCTGTGCCGGCCTGGGGGCTCCGGCGGCATCGTCACGGCGGAGCGGTGCCCCGCGCTGGGGAGGGCAGAACGGCTTCGCCGTCTGGGGCAGGGGGCTGAGCCCCAGGCAGCGCTGGGGAAGGGGCAACCCCGGGGGCAGCGAGGGGACCCCGGGAATGGCCGACACGGGGCTTTTGGGGCCAGTGAAGGTCGGGACGTTCCACACCGGCCGAGGTCCCGTTCGTGTGTTTACTATGGGAAATGGGACGTTCATAATTGCATGAATTCGACAGCCAAAGCCTGAAGGATTCGACAGTGCTGGGAGGAGAGGGAGGAGGAGGAGAGGGGGAGATGGGGAGGGACAGGACAGAGATTGGGGAAGGGCAGAAGAGGAAGGGGGAGGAAACAACATATGCATGAGAAAAAATGCCCCACAGCAAGAACAAGAAAGAGCGGCAAATACAGTTCAACATCTTTTCTAACTTTACCCAACAGCTGTGTTACGTGTTTTTATGATTGTGAGAGTAACAGCTACAGCTAAAGGTCAGTGGAATATTATTAGGGCCTTGCAAGCGAGTTAGCGTTTCCCAGAGGGGATAATCACAGTTCCTCCGGTACGGGAGTTTGCTGAGGTCTGTGCCAAGGACCTTCCCTGGGCTGGCAGGGGAAAATACAACATTTGCTCTCCAGGTGGACACGTCGCAGCTCCTCGCAGGGGCAAGAGAGCCCTCGCACCCGCTGCCTGGGTGACGGGCTGCTCTACTGAGCCTCCTAAACCTTCTGTGCACCGCAAAATCCCTCCTCTGTGGCTACCGAGGGGGGAGCAGGAGGCCTCGTCTCATCTAGATGACATGTCCCCCCCGCCCAAGCAGGGATGTCTCATCTCCCTGATCTGCAGTGCTGTGTCGGGGCCACCAGCAACTGCTGGCTTTGGCACAGTGGACACAAACATCGAACGATCACCGCTTTCACTCAGACCTTTATCCCTTTTCTGCCGGCGAAGCGGCTGCACGCAGAACGGGGAGAAATGGCCAGGAGGCGTGCAGAGAGCAGGGCCGCCCCGGTCGGGAGCCGTGCTGCTCCTGGCAGGGTTGGCTTGGCCAAAGAGGGGACTGCAGGTGAAAGCAGCGCCAGGGAGCTGCTGCTGCGCGGCACTACAGGCAGGTCAAGTGAAGACTGCGCTCCTCCAGCTGGAGCATCTGGCCCAGTGCTGCGCGGCTCGCAGCCGAGGCATGCGGGCAGCTGCAGGGCGGGCTGGCCGAGAGGGACGCGTGGTTATCCCCCGGGGAACGCCGGGCACCTCCAGGGATGGTGTCCCGGCTGTGTCACGGTGACCAACCTGCTACGCTGGAGGAGTGATGTAGAAGAGCAAGAGGACTCCTAAACGCACTCTGAACGCTCTCCCTCTCATGCTTCTCCATACAAGACGTTCTTGGCCTCCAGCTACCTTTTTTTCTTGGGCAATTTTGCAGATGGTGCTGTGAGTCCTTCAGCCACGAGCTCTCGCCTGCCCGTGCTCCGTGGAGGAACGGGGGAACCAGGAGCAAACCCGGGTGTCAGTAAATGTTTACAGGGTTCTGGCAGGATCAGAGCATTATGGACTTAAGAGCTGCTTTTGTCTTAACTAAACCTTACATCTCTCATTGCAGCAAGCCTGCTTTGTCCTCCTCTGATTTCTTCTTTGTAGGAAAAGGAAATTTAGGGCTAGTATCCATAGGAGACTTCATCTCCTCATGTGCTGCCCCTGGGACTCTCCAAGACGATCTCTTCCTAAGCTCTCACTGGACAGTTTGTGCAACCGTGGCAGACTGCCGGCGGAACTGCTCCGTGGCAGCACGCAGGACTCTTTCCATGCAGTTGCTTTGCCTCCTGTTTGTTGGCAAAAGAACTGAAATTTGAATGGGTCCCTTCGTATTTCTCCATACAAAAGGAAAAACTCTTTTTCTGTGATGTCCTCTGCTCGTGCACCAATGCCCTGAAAGGAACTGCCCTTACAGCTCTTCTGCGCTTGGGGGATGAAACAACGGCATGGTGGGACCTTCCCAGAGCCAGACTCGGAACGAGTGAACCCTGCAGGCTTTCACTCTTCCCTCTTTCTGGCCACTTCGTCACTGACACAGTCTTGGTGGGACCCAGGGCTCTTCTCACCGAGGTCTAGACAACCCCTCACTGCTCTTCCCAAGTCTTGCTCTGGACAAGCATGAGTCAGAGTCACGGTTTGCTCTTCTACTCACTGGGAGGGATGAGTGGATGAGCTGTGATTAGTAGATGTTAGTGACCAGATGAGGTGAAGCCAGCTGTGCTTGCTGTGACATGGACACATGCTGAGACTTGCTACCCACAATGCCCCTGTCTCCTTGTAGGCAACGCACGTCAACATCAAAAACTGACCCCCGGCCACCAGTGGCAGGACGCATTGAGCTGGTGTCAGATCGGTGTGTCACCTCGGATCGAGGGCAGCGTTTCCCTGCGGTAGGTGCTCCCTTTATTTCTACCTTTTCACAGCACCCTCGAGAAACCCTCGCTTTTCCAACTACCCAACTTCCATCAGCTTATCCCTGAACAGCCTGTGCCTCCCCGCTCCCTCGCTGCCTGCAGAGGCACGTCTACGTGGGAAAGCCGCAGAGGTGGACCGGGCTCAGGAGTGCCCCATCCTCAGCCTGACATCCTGCGGTGAACACTGGGAAAATGCCATGGCAACCAGGAGGGAAGAGCATCCTCCGGCATGCTGCTCCAAGCTGCTGCCGGCAGAACGTGTGGCGAGCCCCGCTGCCGCCCGGGAGCCCCCGCCACAGTGCCGGTGGCCCCGCTGCAGTACGCCTCCGGGAGCAGCGGCCTCCTCCCACGGCAAGAGGAGCGCATGGAGCGAAGGATGCATTTTTTGCAGTTGCCTATGGAGATGCATGAAGCATCTTTAAGCCCGGCTGCCGCAGGAAAGCAGGATGGAGCCCTGCCAAGCCTCTGTCACGGGGCTGCAGGTTTGCCTTCCTCTCCGGTGGCACGTGAGGAGAAAGGTGGGGGGCTCGGGGGGGCTGGCAGGACTCGCCTCTCGACAGGCTTTGTGGCCGCTGGCAGCCCGGCCGTGCCAGGGCTGCGGGGACGCCGGGCTTGGCATCACCGAAGGACGCTGCTGAGGGGCTTCAGCCTCCCGGCACGCCGAGGCCGGGGGCTGCTGCTGGCACCCTGCCCGGGGCTCTGCTGCTTGGCTGGAAGGCCACCTCCGCTCCAAACCTCAGTGCAGCACAAACAACAAAATACCTCCCCGTATGCCCCAAACTCCCTCTAGGGAAGGCGCTGAGCAGCGCAGATCTCGGCTGGCCTCTCGGTGCCAACCTCCTGCTTTTCATCAGCTCTCTACGGACAATTCCCGTGACTGCGGAAAGAAAGCTCAGCTCGGCTTTGTGCGTGAGTTTAGACACCATGAAGAGACAAAAAGCCTACAAGGAAACAGGGGGTTGTATCTGCAGCGGCTGAAAGCTTGCACCAGAAATGTTACACCATTTAACTGAAACAGAATTAATTGATGAGTTTATATAGAAAGAGGTAGCTTTACCCTAGGAGCTAAATGCCTAAAGGGCTTATTTTTCTTCTCTCTCTCTTTCAGATCTGTAGAAATACAAAGCAGTTGTGGGTTTCCAGAACAGCACCTGAAAAACTCAGTTTTGCATCTAAAATTCTGCTTCACATGATACATTTGGCACATTCGGCTGTTGCTTAAAGATAAACAAACAAGCAAACAAACAAACAGACAAACAAAACCCCTTCGCAAAGCACCCTCTAACCCAGGTTCGTGGCTGCATTAGCCGGAGCCCCAAACTGGACCGTGTTGACACTTGAGCTGCTTCTGGCTCGAGTCGACACGAGCTGACCTTCAGCCCAGAGGGCACCAGAAGTGGCAGCAGAGGTGGGAGGTCGAGATCTGGGTGTGACTATGTGCAATGAGGATGACACAAGCCCGATGAGGCTGGATGGCCCCGGCCAGTCACAGGACAAGGGGACACTGCACAAGGATGCCACCTCAACACAGGGTTCAACGGTGCACATTTAACGCGTGAGTCACCCTGAAGCGCATGAGTTCAGCCTCTGCTACCAATGCGGTTCTTCAGCTGGCATTTGCCTCGCTAGCTATGACTCACTGGATCGCTAATCAGAAACGTACACCTCTTCGTTAGCGTCAGCTTTATTGTGGTAATGGATGTCACACAATGAATCCATCTCAGCGTTCAGCAGCAGCTCTGAGCTGCGGGGTCCTCGCACCGCTCCTGCCGGGCATCTGCTGCCGCGTGAGCTCTGTCCGGGGGTGGCCGGGGAGGTTCAAGCCAGAGCGACGCCGAGACGTCTGGTCACTCTCCTGCAGCCCAGCTTAGCGAGGGCCACCGCGGGCTGGGACACCGGATCTTCAAGGATCCCGCTCACGTTAACCGTGAAGGCAGCTGCTGCCAGCGGCACGTCGGCATTCAGAGCCACGCTATGGCAACGTAACCGTCAGGGCAGCCCTGGCGGAGCACAGTTCGTGTGTCCCCAACTCAAGGGGGCTTATTCCCATGGGACAGTACGAATGGAAGTTGTCACTCTGCTCTGCCGTCACTGTCACCGCCGAACTACGGCGTCCCGGTGAGGACGGTGCAGAAGGCTGTCTCCCGGCAAGCGGGCACAGCACGCAGCGCGGGGGCACGGCAGAGCTTCCCTCGGCACGCTCAGCCCCGGCCGGTCACGCGGGGCCCGAGGAGCGGGGAGGAGGGAATAAATATCACCTCTATCGATTGCCTTAACTCTGACCTTATGTTCTCATTCTCAGTATTTCTTGGCCTCTTTCTCAGTCCCTCTTGTCAAACGTCCTCCTGTGGAAGACCGTCTTGGAAGGAGATACAGCCAGAGTTAGGGTTATGGAGGAAGCGGTTTGTGTCTTCTGCTCCTGGGGTCCCCAGCCGGGACCCTCACAGACCTCTGCAAGAGAAACGCACCAGGGCCCGTGCTGCAGCCACCACGTGCAAAGAGACGTTTCCTGCTCTTAGATGTAACTACTGTAAATTCAGAATTTAACGTGCTTAGAGAGAAACTCCAGCAACGAATCCTGCCGCCTGCTGCAGCGGCTCCTGCAGCCCCTGGGGGGGCACTGGCAGCTCCCGCAAGGGCACCTGGTCCTCCCCGCATCCTGCGGCGCTGCAGGACACCTCTGGCCCTGGGTAAGAGCTTCAGTTTGGCTCATGACCCGCTCTGGAGCAGAGCTGAATGTAAGAATGACAGAGAAAGCGGCAGCACAAGGCAGGGCACTGCCCTGTCGTGCTCCAGACGCCCCGTGGAGGGGCTCAAATGCGCTCCGGCTGCAGCATCACCCCGGCTTTCTCGAAGCCGGCAAGGTCCCACCTCGCTCCTGCACCAAGGGTGGCTGTTGTGGCAGGTTTAGGGAATACTGCTGATTTCAGGACAGGCCCAGGGACTGGAAAACGTGCTCTGAAATTGGTTGTCTAAGCTTATCTAACTGCTCTTTACATTATTTTCTGAATTTACAGCAATTTCATAAAAGAGAGGAGTTTTCACAGGGAAGGAGAGTGGCTGACATCATTAAATATTCTATTTACAGCTGATTTCCTGGGAAATGTTTCAAGTCTTTGACATCAACCGGAGCATAAAAATTTCAGAGATGAAAGGCCATGGCTTTCAGAGAAAGGAATGAGAACATTTAACTCGGCGGGACTGCTGGAGGTGCCAAACACTCGGTGGCGGGGTGGGTAAGGAGAGGATGGACTGCACCTCCCCGGCACAGGAGGATGGGGTCTCTACGGAAGGTGGGAAGCAGGAGCTCAGGCAGGGTCTGCTGCTCCTGGGAGAGACGGGGCGAGGGAAGCACAGGAATGAAGGGAAGCAGCGGTGGAGGACAGGAGGGGGTTAAAGAGAGGCGGAGGATGGAGAAGGGCTGTCCCCGGGAACCCGGGGTACTTGCACCTCTGCGGGAGGCTCTCCATGGGGAGCAGCGGATCGGCTGCACACGGTGACCTGGACGGACACGGGTGGCCGGGGAAGGAAAGAGGACAGGCCGGGGAGCTGCGGTGCGACACCAGGTGGGGTCGGGGGGGGTTTCACTGCCGGCGCTGGGAGACCGACGGGGGCCAGCAGCCCCCGGAGCAGGAACCAGCAAAGGGCCGATGCCTGGCACGGGTGAGCTGTCGGAGACGCCGTGCCTGGTCGCCATTAAAAGCTGATAATGTCCAAGTTCTCTGGCGTCACTGGAGACAGGCACAGTCGGCACCTTTTAGGAAAGTGCGGCGTGGCGTGCCTGATTTCAGAAGGGTCCCCAAATGCAATTAAACTACGTGCGTTCAGCACAGGACCCCGTGGCTCCCGACCGAGCAGTGCAGGGGGCAGGGACCCCGTGGGAGACACCGGTCTCCAGGGAATGGCCATCGTGCATCTGGGGCCAAATCCAGAGAGACAGAACAGGAAGCAGGGCAAGATCCTGGGATTTTATACCACACTGTGGTCGCAACTACAAGTTTGGTACCTACCGAGAGGTGGACCACCAGTGCAGCCAGGCGGGCACCGCCAACCCAGGCGGCGGCAGGGAGACGTGAGCCCGCCGAAGGCTGGAGCTACAGGAACCCTCCCCGGGGGTATGTCAGGGTCGGACACTCTGTCCCCCGTGCTACAGCTTGAAACGTCCCCAGCTGTGCTAGCACCACGTGGACTTGTCACCCATCACTGTGATGATGTGCTTAGAAAGACCCTTCCAAAAGAAGGGCTCCCCTTAGCTCAGAGCTCCCTGCCGACCTGGCACCTCGCTGACCCGCAGCCACCACCCACTGGCGATGCCGGTGGGATGTGCTTACTGCGGCTTTGCTACTGTGGGAGGTGTTGTGCGGCTGCATGCTGCAAGGGCAGAGCGAGGTTGGAGATTTTAGGTCACTTCCTGCTGTAACTTTAAATTTCAAAGCGTTGTAAGGGTTTGCTCTCAAATCTCGGGCTCTAATTTAGCGTTTTTTGGTTTAGGTTAGTTTTACAGTTGGGTGGGGATGTTGGGGCAAAGGGGACACTGTGGCCACGGGGATGGCACGTTGGAACAAAGGCTGGGTGCCGGCAGGGTGGTGGGTGGCCCGGCACGGAGGACACGCCGGGCAGCGTGAGGGACACGGAGGGGTCCGTGCTGCTCGGGGAGCGTGACGGTCACAGCTCCAGCGAGGGAGAGGGAACTGGTGTCTCCTGGGTGCCATGAGGGATGAGGGAACGTGAGTAGGACTTTAAGAGAAAGAGGCTCTTGCATGTCCTGGCGTCCCTCTGCTGTCACCTTTCAGATCTCCTGGGCCGGCCGGGCCCCGTGCAGGTCTGTGCGTGGAGGAGGAGAGCAAGGGCTGAGAGGATCTACTATGCTTAGGGCACTGCGTAGATGCCTCTGAGCCAGCAGCCACCCCGCCGGCCCACTGGCACGGAGACGTGAGTGACCCAGCGCTCAGCCGGACACGGCCGCTGCGAGTGCCCACGGGAGGGACGGCCGGCGGCAGCCCCTGCCCGGAGCCACGCGTCACACTCCCGACCTGCGCCCTGCCGAAACACCTCCCTGCGCCTCCCCAGAGCTGGCTCATTCCAGAAACGGCGCCGAGCTCTGCCCCAGCGAACAAAGGTCAGGGTGGTGCTGCCGTGTCCTTTCTAAGGGCTGTAACAGACCCCCCTGGTGAGGGCTCCCGCTCAGCAGTGACTGACCAGAGCTCTAATACGTAGTCTGACAACATTTGGAGATCCTTTGAAATGAAAAGCGCTAGAGAAACACACATTGTTATTAATTGTTCAGGAGCAAACATTTAGAAGTGAAACCCACGACTAAATACAGCAGCTTAACAACAGCATCGAGACAGAGGAGGAACATGGAACAACAGGAAGGCAATTTAAAGGGAAAAAGCAACAGTGTGAGCTCGCTACGTGTGCGGTGCGGAGAGAGGAGCCATGAACAAATCACACCAACTTCTGGAAAGCATGTCTCAGCGTTGCCTCTCCCCGTGCGGCTGAGAAGTCCTGACATCTCTGAAATGCCCCTCAAAACACACCCTGGACTACTCGGCACGGTTACACTCTGCTTATGCGCCTCCCTGTCCCCCCCGGGTGCCTAAGCCCTGCACCTGCCCCCTCCCCCGGCCAGCGACCAGCATCTTACCGTGCCGCGACCACCGGTGACTTCTTCCCGGGATCTAACGCGGACCCGGCTGGTTCCTCCCCCAGTGATCGTGTATCCTTATTCAGTTGCTGTAGTCGGGAACTTAGCTCACTGATCACAGTTGGCTTGTCATCATCAGCCCCATGGATCGGCCTGCTCTCCATGGGGTCCCCCCATAGCTTGGACCTTCTCTGAAAGAGGTAGCGTGGCCGGCCAATGCTGGCTGATGCCAGAGTGGCCGCATGTTGCTGGGAGATGAGCTCGCTGTCCGAAGACTGCTTCAAAAGTGGGTCCCTGAAAGTAACTGGCCCCTTGCTGAGCTGGGACTTGAGTTTTGGCTTTGGAGGCACTGGTGGCTTCTCGAGTATAAAAGTTTGTCCATCCGCAAAGGAAGTGTATGTGTCAGTAGGCTCCCCGCTTTCTGAGGACAACGTAGACATGCTGGAGACCGTCGAGATGGTGCTTGTGGTCTCCAGGTGATGGTCACTTGAACTTCTGGTGTCCACCTCTTCCACTCCCGAGTCTGCAGCAGACTCTGGGGCTACGGGGGCATCAGAGGGCTTCCCTGAGGGTGTTCCGCCAGTGGTAGAAGGTGCTACTGCTGCCGCTGGTATGGATGGCGTGCTAGGCGTAGCCAGGTGGCTGACCGGTGTGCCAGGGGTGGTGACCAGTACCCCATTTGCAAACTCATCTGGTGGAGGCACCAGCCCTATCTTGGCCAGCTCCTCCCTGGTCTCTTCGTCACTTGAGGACAACTGAGCAGGTGGGAGGGTAACCGTGTAGGGCTCCACTTCTTCCTCCGAACTCCCTTGTCCCAACGTCTTGTCAGAGGCTGGACTGACCGGAGGCTTTCCCACGGGACTGGGCTGGGTCTCCGCTTTGGGGGACTCTGCTGGCTCTGTGCATGCTTCAGGGACAGCTGGTTTCTCCTCTTTTATCTCAAGTCCTATCTCATCTTGGCCGTTACTTGTGGCATGAACCATGATGAGGCCAGCGGTCTTCTGCTGTGATGTATCCACTATGCTAATAATCATGGACTTCTTGTCTTCCTGTTTTTTCTCCTCCTTCCCAGGTGTTTCTGCTCTTGCCTCGGTTTCTTTTCTCAGTGTGGACGGAGTCCCCCACTGGCTCTTAGTAGGGGCCAAAGTCCCAGAGTCTGTTCCGATTGCCCCTTTGCCTCCAGGGGAGTACGCAGGGGACACCAAGCTCTCCAACTCCCCCCTCTCTGGTTCTTTGGTTTGGATGTCCACAAACAGGGGTGCTGCTCTCTCTGAGTCTGGGCTGTGGATCGGGGTGGGCGACCGGGATGGGACTTGAGTTGAGAGGGCCCGTTCCCTTGCGGCCAGCGCAAGCGCCAGTGGCGAGTTCGGATCCAAGGGCTTTCCTGTTAGGGGGTGGATGAACGTTGAGGATGAGCTGCTAATTAATGGCTTTAAAGCTGAGACAGGGGAAGGCAGTAGTACATCTCGGCTTCCTAACAACCGCTCATCAATAGACCTGGACTGCTGCAAGGATGGCATGTCACTGCTGGGGGGGCTTCCTTCAATGGCCCCAACTGAGAGGAAGACAGTGGATTTCCGCCTCTCATCCAGACGACGGTCTCTGTCCTTCATGACTCCAGCGATGGCAGTGGCAAAGGGGATGCTCGTGGCTTCAACCTGAGCAATGCCGGTGTGGTGCTGATATTCCACTCCACTCAGGCGATGGCTCCTGCGGGTGGGAGAGGGCTCCCTTGTAAAGCCTCCGGTGATGGACAGCGTTGCTCTCTCCTGTGCATCCTCCACTTGTAACTGCTTAACAAGAGGACTCTTCTTCCTCTGGGGCTTGGTGGGAGCAAACAGGCTGACATTGAACTGACCCATGTTGGCATAAGGGTTGTCGATCACTCTCCCCTTCCTCTTCAGCTTCTCCGGAGGGGTTGCAGATGGTCCAGGCCGGGGGATCTCTGTCGGCTCCACGGGAAGATGAGAGGAATCCTGGAGGATTATCATGGATCGGGCCCTCTTCTGCCTTTCAGGGTAAGGAATGGAAGTCCTCGCCTGATCGTACATCTCAGCTGCGCTAATGACCTGTGGGAGTCCATGCAGTTTAGCCTCCAGGCTTGGCTTAAAGCTTGATCTTATGGTATCATAAGCTCTTCCTGGGGGTGGAGGTGGCGAGAAGGATGGAGGGGGACCTGTGTCAAAGTAATACGGAGAAGGAGGTGGGGGTGGGGCTGTCTGAGGTGGTGGTGGAATCCCATGCCCTTCCCTAACAGTGTCTTGCATCGATGTGCTCCGGGGAAACTTCCCATCTAGCAAAGAAGCAGCAAGTTTCTCGTCTTCACCTGGAAAACAAGAACAGTGAAGTCAGAGAGGAAGTCTCCAGAGAATCCAGAGCGTGACCGTCGCTGCAAATTGGATTTATGACATCCCTTTCTTCCCCCCACTCCACTTTCTTCCTGAGGTGACTTTCCACTTCATCTTTTCTTTGCCTGGTGCCAGCGTTTGCAGTTTGGCCCTTTGCTCGTGTTCGCTTGGCGCACAAGGGCGGCCGCAGACTCTCACAGTGTCTTACATTGTTTTAAATCCATCAGACAGTTGTGCTCAACACCTTCCAACCAGGCTGAGCGCTCTCCAGACCAACGCAACAGCGACAGAATTGAACACTTGCTCGATCAAACCTCCCGACACCCAACTGCCGACGTGTGAGACAGCTGAGTGCAACCAGGTTGTGCAACTCACAGCAAACACTGCCGGCTCCCATGTGCGGGTTCTCGTGCTCTCCCGCTCGCTGTTCTCGTGTCACACTCCCCCCTTCCCCCCGAGGGGTTGCATATGCTTCGATGTGCTAGACTGAATGCAGAAGCAGGGTCTAGCAGAAACTTAAGTTACGTATTTCAAGAATTGGAAGTACCCGAGGAAGCCCGATTCTGCCATTCTGACTGGTAACTCACTACCTGGCTGCACAGCGAGAGCCTTTTCAGGTACTTGTAACAGTGAAAGCGTACCAGAATCTTACGAAGTGAAGTAATAGGAGGGGGAAAATCCATTAATACAGCAAGTACGGTGCAAGTACGTGCCCGGATGCAAGTCACCCAGCCTCGCCGGCTCCAGCCCCTGCATGAGCCTGCCCCTCCGCACCAAGTCCTGCTCTGCCACGCTCGTCACTTGCTCCCCACACCTCCTTCTTTTCAGTCTCAGCTCAGCTGTTTTCAAGGTTTCAAATCGCTCTTGAGAGAGCGCTCGAGATGGCAGAAAGCCAGGTCTTGGCACAGCAGCACGCTGACCACCTGCTTTTTTGGCTCTAACGCTTCTTCTGTAATGTCCACCAGCGTTCAAAGTGCTTTGGCAACTCTGCCTTGTATCACATTAGCGATTTCACCAAATGCCTGCAGATGCAGAGTCTGCTCGGGGGAAAAGGGAGTATTTTGGCCAGTGAGCATTGAACGTTACATCTCATCACACTGAGATGACTATCACTGTGTTCAAAGCCATGCTATTTTTGCTGAACACAGTTTGGGGATTTTTAATACCGAGGCAGCACAATGGACTGAAAGCACGAAACAAGTTCAAAGAGGGACTGGACAAAGCCATGGAGGATGCACTTTTTGTGGGCTATTGTGTGCACAGAAACCTCTGAACTGCAGACAGCAGCTGTCTGGGAGAAATTCGGGAGAAATATCACATCCTTGCCCCGTTGTCACTCTCCCCTGGGCATCTGCTTAAGAGCAATGCTTAAGACAGGATCCTGCACTAGATGGAGCCACGGTTTGATTCAGTACAGACATTGTCGTGCTCTTAACAGCATGACGATCCTCCCGAAAAACTCATGCCTTTACGCTTATTTCTACTTCTCACCTGGGAATGGCCGGGAGCTGAAACAAGGAAATTTCTGCAGCACTGAGCTGTTCCCATGCCCAGACTGATACAGAACACGGTCGAGCACCATTAGAGCTTGTCTTAGGGACGTGCTGACCATCTTGTAGATAGGTACTACTGTGTCAAGTCCAGAGCTATTTCAGGAAATAAAATTGGGAAGCTGGTTCATCTTTCTCGCGTTTCCTGACCTGCCAAGAGCAGACTGGCCAAGTGGCTGCCAGGCCGGGAAGACAGTGCCTACCAACAGTCGCTGCCTGTTGCAAAGTCTCGGCTGTCGACCGTGAACAGTTGTAGGTGTGGTAGCCCCTGTTCTACCTTCTGGGGCTTCCACAACCCCCAGTAGCCCACAGTCCCTCCTATGAAGACACTTTAATGTGTTAAAAGCAAAGTATTTCAAGTGAAGGAAGGGTGAAGGGGACAGTTGGATAATCTAAATGTATTCAAGGCGTGGGTATTAATTTTTGTTTTATCTTACATAGCTACTTCTACAATTATTCATTTTATTCTCTCTATTCCCCACTTGGTATTTTTCTTTGCGGTAAGCATCTCTCCTCCATTTTCTTTCTGAAATGAGGAGGGGAGCACTATGGAGAGCGATATCCAAAGCACGCCCAACTTCAACGACCAGCTAGACATCTCAAAAGGACCCAGACAGGCTGGAGGACTGGGCCAGCAGGAACTCCACAAACTTCAACACGGACAAAGTCCTGCACCTGAGAAGGAAGGACCCCTTGGACTGGAGAGGCTGGGAAGCAACTCTGTGGAGAAGAACTTGGGAGGCTTGGCGTTCAGCGAGGTGCACAAGGGCTGGCCCCGTGCCTTGGCAGCAAAGCCAACAGCATCCCGGGCTGCGGGAAGAGGCGCCAAGGCAACAGACAGAGCAACGAGGTTATCCCTCTCATGAGACCACACCTACAATACTGCATCCAGTTTTGGGGCCCCCAATACAAGAAACACACCAATAAGCTGAAGGGACTTCAGTGGAGAGCCACCGGGATGGTGAGGGCTGGAGCGCTCGCTCTGTCTGGAGAGGCTGAGGGAGCTGGGCTTGCTCCGCCTGCAGAAGGAATGGCCTTGGGGGGGACCCGACAGCCTTCTGGTACCTACGGGGAGGTTATCAAGAAAATAAAGCCAGGCTTTTCACTGGTACATGGTGGGAGGACAAGAGGCCGTGGTGGGGGGGACAAGAGACAATATGCAAAACTGAAATGAGAGGTTCTGACTAGACAAAAGGAGAAATTTTATGATGAAGACAGTCAAGCAGTGGAACAGGCTGCCCAGAAAGGGTGTGCAAGTCTCCATCCTTGGAGGTTTTCAAGACCAGACTGGATAAAACCCTGAGCAACGTGATCGGATCTCATAGCTGACCCTGCTTTGCGCTGGAGGTCGGACTAGAGACCTCCTCCTTCCAACCTGAATTATCCATTGATCCTATGACAGAAGAAGAGCGGCTTCATTCCAGTTCCAGTTCCCAAGCTGACTGTCTCTACAACCTTGGGACTATCTGTCTCTATCTGACTATCCTTGGGATAGCAGGAATAATGTCTGTTCCCTGTGAAAACGAACATCTCCTATTGCTCCTCAGCAAGAAAATCAACACTGATCACTGATGGGAGAGGTGGGAGGAAAGCAAATTCTTGGCAGACGCTTTCTTCGCTACCTGCAACTCCCCATTCTGACATAGCTCCTCTGCTCACCGTATCTGCGTGCTTGCCACCCAGTCCTGCATAAACAACTCCATCCATTTACTCATCTGCCTCTCCTCCTCCCCGTGCAGCTTGCTCACTGCCTGTATTCTGCTGACGACACTGCCTCCATACTCTGACACTGCCTCCGTACTCCCCTTCTCCAGCTCTCCTCCACTCTGCAGATCAAAGGCACAAAGTGCGCTGCCTGGCAGCGGCCAATGCCGATTGCCTGAGGAAGCACAGAAGAACACAGCAAGCATGCAGCGCTGCTTCGCCCCTCCCAAATACTCTGCCAGCTCCCAGCAATTTGCTGATCAAGAGCTGGCTGACTCAGACTGCCTTTGTGCTTAACCCTTGGCGGACGTTCTTCTTCCAGACCCTTGTCATTGCTCTTTGAACCGATGCAGATTTCTCGCACTCGGCGAGCTCTGCGGCTTACCAGCACCGTGTGCAGATTACCTCCTTTTCTTTCTTTTGAAACTCCAGCTATCAGTCTAATTTGATGCTCATCTGGTCTGTAAAGACCTTTTACAAGGCTTTCTTTGAATTGTGTTGCTGTGTTATTACGTTCTCTTATTCAAATCTTTCACTACCCATTCCTACTGTGATAGCGAATTTTGTAAAATACAGTCTTCGTGACAGAAAGAAACTCCTCACTGATGTTTAAATGTGACCACATGGGCAAAATGAAACCTCTCCCTTAACACACAGAAGCATCTGTTTATAGTTAAGCATGAGACTAATAATTGCTGAGTTTTATTTACTGTCTACGCAGGATATAGTTCTGCTCAGGGAGTGTCTGACGTTGAACAAAGGCAACCAGTAATCCCTTGGGAGCAGGCTTGAAACCTGGTGTCTTGATTAAGTACTGAATTTATGAATTGCGTTCGACCCTCGCAGAGCAGACTGGAGCCTGCACAGACCCCTGCAGAGGTAACGAGCCATGCAGGAACCCCACAGTGAAAGCACCGCCAAGGACAAGGGTCCTCCTCAAAGGTGAGGGACCAACATGACAGGTGAAGCCATCCCGGCAGTTTTTAACTTGAAGAAGCTGTTTGAGTTTCTCTGAAATGCTGGTAGCTGAAAGCATGGCTCTCTTTTATCCAACTCCACTCCTACTGACTGAAATGTTAACAGTTAATTACTTGTCGTAAGTATGTTCATTTTTCACTTTTACCTTAACACTTGCCTGTGTCCAAATGCTGCGTCGGGCAATGGGCAGACCTCGGCCCAGGGGACGGGCAGTCTGCAGGAGAAGGAGCCTGACCAACTCCTGCAGCACTGGGAACTCTGCTACACAACCCAGAGGCACCCAAGAAACGGCAGAGCAGCTCTCCACCAACGTGGGCACCCACAGAACAGGCCATCGGCCAATAACAAACGTCTCCGGTGACGAACCTCAGCCAGACTCTTNAAGGCAGTTCCTCTGAATCTGTAGCACCTGAACTAGATTGTCCTTTCATCCCCTTGATCTTGACCCAGCAGTTACCGACTTGCCCTTTGCCATTGCCCTGTGTTGCAGGAGCATGCGTGGCGGCCACGCTGTGTTTCCCAGAACGCTCCCTGCCAGTGACCGCGCACTTCCTGCGCCGCCACACCTCATCCCTCTACCACACACCCATGGGCACCAGATGAACGTGAAACCTTGTGAGCTACTCCAGGTTCTCCAGAGGGATGGTGGAGGTGGGGATGACCCCTGAGACAAGGCAGCATCTGTCCATCACAAATGGCACGACCCTTTGTGTGCCGCCCGTGACCTCCTGCTGTGCCTGGTCCATCCTCCATGTGCAGAACTGGAATATTAAACTTCAGTGACAAATAAACAAACCTGTCCCTCTGCTAACTGCCATCGAGATTCTGTCTCAGTTCTCTTCAAACAGCACAT
>RSEF01000001.1:473292-493605 GCA_003993805.1 Himantopus leucocephalus | reverse complement strand
GTGTGCTCTCCTTAATTAATAGCATCGTGTAATGCCTCTGTCAAGGGCAGGGAACTGGGCTAACGGCCCGTCAGTCTGGCCCAGTGGGACACTTCATACGTCCAGTCTGATCCCTCCCAGCAAGCTGATACGGATATGAAGCTTTAGTAGTCTGTCACAGGAGACAATGTCCCCATTCTCCTGATCATTTCAGTAGCTTTTCTATGCTCCTGTTCCAGCCTGAATTCATCTTTCTTGAACACAGATTTCTAGGGCGGTGGATATTACGCCAGATGAGCTCTTATGTGACTTGAGTAATAGCACTAATACTTCTCCCTTGTGACTGCCCAGTGAACCCCTACAGCAGAAGACAGCTCTGAAAAGACAGGCAAGGGCTATGTGCTCCTGAAGCTCCGGGAAAAATGCAGGGAGCGATTGACCCGGGCTGTCGCAATGAAGGCCGAACCAATCTCAACACCCGGGGGACCAGAGGGCAGCCTTCGTTTGAGATCAACCCGCCACAGCAGCTGAGTGGGTGATCCAGCCGGGTCAGGGGAGTGCACCAGCTGGCTGCACCGCTTGAGTGGGTCAACCAGCTCTCTAACTTCATCCTCAAATTAATGAGAAGAGCGCAAAAGCCTTCCTGAGCTAGTGAGACCAGAATGGAGGAGAAGGACTCTATAACTGGATTAGCCCCACAGAGAATATAAAAACCAAACAACACACAGAAAGAACTCAAAGACAGCAATGGGCTTGAGCTGGTGACAACCCCCTTATGCCTTCGAAGTGACGGGGGACAGCCAGTGTCATGATGGTGAGCAGATTACAGAGACTGGTAACGAGAATCACATCTATATGGTGATTCAGCTGTATATCGCATCTGCTATACTCTGCTAAGTGTAATTTACATTTGCATTTAATTTAAGCACATTACCACTCTGCTAAATCAAAATCCCATGTAATGTCAAATAACTTCAAATAAGTACATTTGGTATGAAACACCAAACCCACCATGTGTGCAGTATCTAAAAGCAGCTGGTCAGAGCGTGCTGGGCTGTGACCTGCGTCCAGCACATCTGGCTATTCTGAAGCACGAGAAAACTTCCTCCTCCAGGAGACGCCACCGATGTGGAGATCAGTGGTACGTCCATACAGGCCCCAGCACGGTGCCAGACAGCTGGGACAAACAGAATGTTCCCAGCTGAAGTCAGGCTGGGGAAAAAGAGAACACAAAACTCTGTCCCCTTGCAAGGATGGAGTCCTTTAAAGGCGACCGGTAGCCAAAGCTACGACAATGCGGTGTTTGATTGTTGAAGGAGGATAAAGGTACTATCCCCGAAGCTTCAGCAAGCATGCTGCGGTCCATTCTGGACACTTCATTACCCAAATGATGTCAACCAGTGGGAAGCAGCTTTGAGAAATGCACAGCGTTAACAGAGAATTAGAAGGGCTGACTTCTAAGGAAGGCTGAAAGAACCACGCGTTATGTGGTATCGGTCCATACCTTCACCATGTGCTATCCATCTGTATGTAAGAACCCTGACCTGACAGTGAACCACCTGAATCACGCTCGTTCCCAGGAACAAGTAGTTACTTAGAGGAACGTAAGCTCTGAAGCCTGAATTAAGTTTGTTCTGCTCCAGAGCTCCGTTATGGCCATCCACCAGGAGAACAATGGGTCCATCAGCCAGGCTACGCACAGACCACGAGACAAAACTCGGGGGCTTTTGGGGGTAAAACTTCATCAACAGGAACAAATCCACACGTCACTCTGGAGAGCAGAGGTCTCTGGATTTCTGATTGCCAACTTCACCCTTTCAGCATCCCAAAGCACCCAAACTGGAGAAAAGCACCCAAACTGGAGAAAAGCACCAAGATCACCCAGATCCTAAGATGCTCCTCCTCAGAACTTGACCTCTAAACTGTCTTTCCCACCTCTCCCAGGCAATCTCATTCTCTGGGCACAGGACGCACTGGTGCAGAAATGCTTTGAAATGGGATTTCACTAAAATCCAAGACTGTGGTTATCCAGGGGATCTTCTGTACACGCACTGAGATCTACAAGAGCTGTCTCCCCCGAGCCAGGCGGCGGAATTAAATACCCACACCCCAGAGCCATCGCCCTCATCAGCCCTGCTGCAATACGCTGGGCAAGATGGACTCCTTCAGCCTCAAACCCTTTTTCAGCTCATGAATCATTCTGAGGGTCTTTTAGAATTCCGCTCAGTAATGTCAGATTCATCCCATGGTGTGAACGTCTGATTTGCACGAAGCGATGCTTTAGTGATCTTCCAAAGCTGCAACCAGAACAGGCAAGTTCACGTAAATCTGGGAGTTTGTCCTTTACACACACAAAATATCTCTGCCACATCCTACGCAATCAACTAACGTTAACGCAATTATCTTGGAGAAACCCATGTCCTTTGCTGAATTACATTTTTCCAGGGTAATTTCACATCCTGTAACCTACATTCTCTGCCTGCAGACACGGCACCCTGCACGGGCTGCTGGAACACGGCTGCTTCAGCAGGAGCGCCACATCGTTCCGCAGCCGTTACTTTCCTGTTAGCTGTTCCCCCGCTGCCTGTGACACCTGCAGTCCTTACAAACACAGGTTTTTGTCACTATTTTGAAACACCGGTAGAAGTGTCGCGCTGCAGGGATCAAAAATCATACAGAAACCTTGCTGGTGATGGTGCCCCACACTGGTGCCTTCTCCTTAGCAGCTGCTGTCTGAAACTTCGCAGTGCTCCTAAGCCACGTTCGTTCTGTTAATTGCATTTATTGTCAGGTTATTTATACCCAAGTCACATGGTTATTAAAGAAGTCAAAACATACCACGTAAACACAGTCCTCACTCGAACCAGTGCTAAGATGCTGTGGAGAAAAGACAGCGGGTTTGGTTCCACCTTCCATGGAACCACACTGTATGATATTAATTGTATTTTCATTCTCTAATTCTTTGTTGATTGTGCTCTAAATTAATTGCTTCATTACTTTACCCAGCATCAATGCTGAGCTAAAGAAGCTATAGTTTCCTGAATCACCTATTTTATACCCTCAGAATATTAGAATAGCAACAGCCCTCTACCAGCTCTTCGAAATTTCATACATTAGGAAGATTTTGAGGTATTAACATTAGTGGTTCAGACGACTCCTCAGCCAGGCTCTTTTAGACACTTGGGTATATGTTATTCAAGCCTGTTAATTTGAGTATGTTTATTTTTAGCAAATACTATCTCACTTTCTCCTTGGTTACAGCTGGGAAACTTTCTGTTCCAAGCACATCATATGGATAGATACATCCTCCTGATTTGTTCCAAACTCAGAGCAGAACANTTTTTTTTTTTTTTTTTGCACCAGAATATACAATTTTATCATTTACATACAGAAATGGGTCTCTAGCAGACTTTTTTTTTTTTCTTCTAATGCTCTAAAATTTCTTATTATCTTTACATATTGGCCTTTGATATTTCCTTTGGCTCCCTTTATCAACCTCCTACACACGTTAGCTCAAATTAACTGCATTTCCTTCTCCTTTACTTGCTAACCTTTGCAGTAAGAAGGGGATACGTGTGTCTGTAAGTAATATTTAACTGCTCCTTCAGTATCTCACTGAAGTGGGTGATGTCTTGCCCAGCAGATTTCCCCCCCCGATTTCTGGACTGCATTTAGCAGCGTGTCCTCAAAAAACCCTTAGATTTTGTTAATTATGTAAAATTTATGTTCCCAAATATCAAAAACTCCGAGGTTCAGAGAAACGGCACCCTTCCCTCCCCAGGAGACACTCGCGCGTCGCTGACGTGCTCTGCACGCGACGAGCACAGCCAGAGCCCGACCGTCAGGGCTGCTGCCACACCTGCGCGTGTTTACTGGGGCCATCAATTCTGCTTCTTAATCTGTCAAATGAAACCAATACTAGAGTACGTTACCAATACTAGATTACGTTATCAGTACTAGATTACGTTATCTCACAGCAGCAGCGTTTCAGCAGGGGCAGAGGGGACGTTCAGGAGATGCTCCCCTGTTGAACTCGGCTCTGCCAGCGCAGGTTTCCTCCCAAACCACAAGCCGGGGGGACTGGTGGGGACGCCCGCACCGGCGCAGACACCGCCCCAGAAGCCTTCGCGCTGCCCTACACACCCGCTGTTTTGGCAGGTCACTTGTTAACTGCAATTTTCCTCTAACAATGCTTTTGTACAACTATATAATACAGACCTAAATAATTAAGATATCCACCAATTTATATCCATACTTGTATCTAATGTCCATAAGTCCCGTGTGTATACGCACCCACGCTCGACGTATGCATAAAATGGAAGAGCACGGACCAAGGCTGTTGGCTACATCACTGCTTACGGGCTCCTCAAGGAAAAAAAGAGGATCTCAAACGTGCCCGGCTCAGAGGAAGACACAAGGGCAGACACGGCAGACCATGCCCTTGAACCCTGCACAGCCAAGGCAGGATTTTCACAATCCCATGCCCCGGCAGGTCTAACCCAGTCCTAAACTGCGGTACTTCCACAGCCTGGCACGTCCCACTGACTCCAGCGAGCCGGGTGAGCACTAATTCCACAACGGTGTAATTGGCCGCCTGTATTTTGTCCCGGTGCTGGGCACGGAGCGGCAGTCACCCGGTACCCTCTGCAGCGCTACCACATTCAACCCCCACCTCGTTCAAAGGCACCTCAATAAAGTCCGTTGCTGAGCTCTGCACGATCTCCCAAATCTTTGCAGGTTGAAACCTTCCCTCAAGAAAGACCACATCTCTGTGCTACTGCATTCCACCCACCTACGTGACACCCTAACGGTCACATTCCCCTGTCTTCTACAGACTACCTGCCAGCAAGGGGAGCACCTCCGCGAGGCGCCGCCCACAAGCACTGGCTGAGTGTCCACCCCAGGGCGGCAGCACAGACGCCCACCAGCAGTATCTGTGGGATTTGTTGACGCTGGCTGTCTGAACGTTCCGTAAAAGCGTAAAGCCCACCCTACCCCCGTCCTTCTGCCAAACCTTTCAGTTCTGAGTGAAAGAGCCCAGAAGATGCTGTGACTGAGCGCTGGATGCCGAATTCCTAGGAACAACCTTTCTCCTTCACTTACCTCTGTGCATCCCCACTCAATGGTTCACGCCACCAGCAACACTGAGGTGAAGAGGTGACAACAGCAGACCGAGTTCCTGGCCAGGGAGGTGACAGCACTGTGCCCTGTGTCTCACCTGAAGGATGCAGCACTGGCAATGACGTTACGTGTGGTACGCGCTGAACTCAAGGATGGAGACAGTCCCCAAAGGCAACCCGGAGGACACCCCAACCCTACCGCAATACGCCTGGAGAGGCGTTGGCAGCTCCACCTCAGCTACCAAAGCCTTGCCCTGCGCTGCTCTCCAGTAAGACAGTTTCTGCACTCGGGTACTGCCTTCTCAGACACCTCTGCTGCAGAAGGCGAGAGATGACGTGGTCTTCCTAACAGATTTCACCAAATGGATAAAGAAGAACTAAACGCATTTAAAATTGAGAGAGAGCTCTGCCTTGGAAGAACAGAACTCAGGAAAGAAAACAGATAAACTCCAGAGGCCACCCTGGCTAAAAACCCTCAGTGGTTCCGCCAGGTGATGTTGTGCTGGAAAAGAGCGAGGAACCGTATTCAGGTCTTTTGCTATCTACCCTCGCCCGTGTCAGTGTCCCAGGGAAGGCTGTCACCATACATGGCACAAATACACCACGTGCCAGCCAGAACTACTGTCCTGGAAGGTTGGCTGCCTCCCCCCAGAGCCCAGATCAGCGGTGTTGTGGAATTATTTTGGGAATCCTCTGCCCTTCTGATGACCACCCTCTGCCACGCAAGGTGGGTAGCAGGATACATACAGGAAAAACCTCGAGCAGCTCAAAGGTGACGGCAGGACTTTGGGGTCAAGGGCAATGGAGACACGGCAAGAGTGTGTTCCAGCTGTGTTCTCAACAGAGTCTGCCCCAAAAACTCTTCTGGCTGAAGTAAAGCCCCACTGTGGCGTGCACACATCTGCCAGACTGATGCCTGGCCATGCAGCTGATGCTGCCAGCTAAGATTCAGGTTCCTTGATCCTGGTGCCTCACTGGAGGATGATGGAAGACTACCAGGAAGAGAAAGACCCTGTGTAACTACGAGAGGGAAGAACACCTTTGCAACCACACTTGCTGATGTGGAGAGAAGGGTTTTAAACTAGGGTCCTCAGAGAATGGGGACCTAGGCCCAGAGATAACAGAGGAAGGCATGGAGGGGGTATGCCAGTAAAGGTCCACAGGGGGACGCTCATTTTCTTGCCCAGAGGACTGGGCATTTGGAGGCTTTCCTCAGGTTCACAGAGTGTGGACTGCAAACATGAAGGACTGGATGTCCTGCTGCGGTCACAGGGCTATGATGTGGTCAGACGCAGAGACTTGGGACAGCATGTGTTGATCAGGACGTGGGCACAGCTGCCTACAGGCTGCTCAGGAAGGACAGGCAGGGAAGGGAGGTGGCTCCATGTGATGGAGCTCCCGACCGCACAGAGCTGCAGTGTGGGAGCACAGACATGTCTTCTGAGAGTCTCTGGATTGGATCTAGGCGAGGAGCAGGAAGGATGCTGGGACTGTTACCACTGCCCGAGAGGAGGTGGTGGTTGAGGTTGTCCATAAACAGCCAGTGCAAGTCTTGCAAGACCTCATGTCCTCCGGGATTTCGCCTGTCCAGACATGTGCTGGGAGGGCAATGGCTCACTGGCCAGGGAACCCAGGTGACACTGGTGACAACTTCCTCACACAAGCACTGGCTGCTAGAGATGACCTTCTGCGTGACTTGCTGCTCACCAACAGGGGAAAACTGGTGGTGAAGGTGGTGCCTGGGCAGCTCAGGCTGCAGCAACTGCGAGATGGCTGCACTGAGCGTCTGGAGGAAGGCTGGAAAGGTGAGTAGCCGATCTGGGATCCTGAGGTTCAGGACAGACTTCAGCTTCCTGAGAAGCAGCCCAAAGGGAAGGGGGTGCTGGTTTTCAAGGAAAATTTTTTGACATCTCAGGAACAACCCACCCACGCCGGCATTTAGGAAGACCGGGTATTTTTGCAGAAGGGTAGCTTGGTAAGGAGCAACTTCTTAATGAACAAAAATGCAAAGCGCACACACAAGGAGAAACAGTGACAGGCACCAAAACAATGCTCAAGGACTAGGGACAATAACAGGAAGACCAAAGCCCAGCTGGAGCAAAGACTATCAAAAGACATTAAGCAGAACAAGGACATCTTCTAGTGGTACACTGGCACCAAAAGGAAGTTCAGGGAAAATGCGAGTCTGCTGATGAAAAATCAGTCATGGACAATACAGACATGACCGAAGTGCTTAACTTTGTTTTCTGTCTCAGTGGTCATGGAGAAGTCTCCCAGACCTTGGATTGTAGCGGACAATACAAGACAGGCAGCCAGTAGCAGGGAAGCAAGAGGTTAGGGAATTCTTAGAAGAGCTGCTGCATCCATTGGAGTGGGTCCAGAGGAGGCCACAAAAATGATCCGAGGGTTGGAACACCTCTCCTATGAGGACAGGCTGAGAGAGTTGGGGTTGTTGAGTGTGGCTGAAGGCTCCAGGGAGACCTTATTGTGGCCTTGCAATACTTAAAGGCGGCTTATAAGAACGACGGGGCCTGTTGTGATAGGACAAGGGGTAATGGCTTTAAACTAAAAAAGGGAAGATTCAGACTAGATATAAGGAAGACATTTTTTACAATGAGGGTGGTGAAACACTGGAATGGGGTGCCCAGAGAGGTGGTGGATGCCCCATCCCTGGAAACATTCCAGCCCAGTTGGATGGGGCTCTGAGCAACCTGGTCTAGGTGAAGCTCACGGCAGGGGGTTGGACTAGGTAGCCTTTAAAGGTCCCTTCCCACCCAAACTATTCTATGATTCTGTGGTCCACAGACCCAGTGGGATTCAGCAGAGGTGGCTGGGGGAGCTGCTGGAGCAATCATGAAGCTGCTGTCTATTCCCTAGGTGAAATCATGGTGGTTTGGAAGGTCCCTGATAAGTGGTCCCTAATGTGACACTCACCTTTGAGACAGGAAGGAGAGTCAGCCCTTCCTCAGCCTTGTTAAGGCCATGGAGCATGTCTTCTTCATGCACAAACATTTGAAGGACAAGAAGGCAAACAGGAACAGTCAATATGGATTTCCCAACAGCAAACTGTGCTGGACCAATGCGTCTGCTTTCTGTGACACAACAACTAGTTCTGTGGGCAAGTGGGGAGCGGTGGATGTGACATACCATGACTCCAGCAAGACTTCTGACACCAACCCCGACAGCACTCTTGTTTGGAAACTGAGGAACTATGGACCAGATGCACGGACAGCGAGGTGGGCTGAGAACTTACTGGCCTGCTGCGTGAAAAGGTTAATGGTTAATGGCTAATGACTAGGCAGCTGGCAACGAGCAGAGTGCTCTGGAGGCCAGTCCTGGGGCTCATCTTGTTCAACACCCTCATCAACAACACCAATGATGCAGTGGATACCCTTGATGAAAGTGCAGATGATATTAAAGTAGGGGAGCGTCTGACATGGTGAAATGCAGAGCTTCAAACCAGAGGGGCCTTGAGAAATTTGAGGACCAGGCTGACAGAAACTTCATGAAGTTCAACAATGGGAAGAAGAAAGGTGTGCATCTACGGTGGACCAAGCCAACACACTGGTCCAGGCTCAGGAGAGACCGCCCCAGTAGCAGCTCTGTTGAAGAGGCTGAAAAGGGATTTACGATGACTGCCAGCCTGAGTACGAGCCCGTAACGCACTCTCACAGAGTGCATGCTGGGCTACAAAACAAACAGCCTGGCCAGCAGATTGAGGGATGTTATTACCCTTTTTGCTCAGCACTGGTGAGGCTGCACCTGGAATATTGTGTCCAGTTTTTGGCCATTGAGTTCAAGAGAGATGGGAAGAAACTGAAGAGGGTCCAGACCCAGACTGCATGACAAGAAAAGCAAGCAGCCTACAACTGCCCGCAGGGCACTTACAAAGGTGCCTGAGCCAAACTGTTCCTGGAAGTAGCAGATCATGTAAAGAACGTGGCCAACAGCCACAAATTGTGGTTTGGGAGGTTCAGGTTGGACTCGGACTTTAGCAAAACACAATTTCCCAGGAGTACAGTGCAGCCCCAGGACAGACCCCCAGAAGGACTGCAGCACCACCAGCCTGCAGATGGTTTCCTGCAGGTGGTCTCCAAGGCTTGGCTGGACAGAGCCACAGCTGACCTAACGTAGTCCATCTCAGAGCAGGATCTCAGAGAACCCTTCCAACCAGCACTTCTGTGACTGCGGAGCAGAGAACATACAGCTCTGGCTTCAAAAGCTGGCTTGGGAGGAAGATCAGCCCAAACTTATGGTTTCACTATAAAACAGAGTAATTCATTGATGGAAAAACCCTCAGAGATCTCCAGAGAGCCCTGACAAGGAGCAATGGGACAATATTCTTTCCACTTTCCCATTAAAAGATATTTGGAAACTGTACTGAGACACATACTCAGGGAGCTAAGAGAAAATCCCTCCATTTTAGGATGTAAAAAAGATTCATGTGTAACTGGGACACGAGTTTCCACAATGGATAAGGATTTAACCGTATCGCAGGCTGAAAATATGGTCCACTAAGCCACCAAAACGCATCTGCCAATTGTCTTTCTGTCGTTAAAAGGAGTATTTCTCACAGGAAATGAACAGTCTTCAGTCATCTGCCATCCAGGCCACCGAGTGAAAAGCTGTACAGTTTCCAGAGACAGCTAAGAAAAAGCACCTGTGAGAGCGCAGATGCTGCAGGAGCGCACTCAGCAGCCAGAGCGAGGCAGCTGCCGTGACGGGGGCAGTAAAAAAAAATGCATATACTCAGGAGAGATGGGTCACATCCCACCACCATTGAAGGTACAGCTGATGGAGGTACCTCGAGCAACAGTCACAGTACGGCTGTCAGGACCACACACAGAACAAAGCCAGGCCTCCGCGTGCAGCACAGGGCCCGGGGTACGGTATAGCACTCTCGCTGCTGCCATGTGGCTTAACACAGCTAGACATGATGGCCTCCGCAGTGATGAACTTGAGGGAAGTGTTAGAGCTGTGACAAAACCTTGTGCTATTTAAGTTCTTGGTCCACCATGACTGGAGATGACTTCTGTGAGACAGATGGACTGCAACGGGCAAGTGAGCACCCTGGAGACGGGGGAAATGAACCAGATCTCTTCCCGAGGCAACGGAAATACCATGCTCAGGGTCACGTCCGAAGAGTGAATCTCCAAACGAAAGCATGGTGTCCAGGAAGGGTTTCCTTCTCCTATGACTGCTGAGGACAGCAAACAGGACAGACTCACAGCAGTCTCAGTGTTACTGCTGAGTCTCCAGAGAGGTCAGCATGTCAGAGCACATGGACGCTACAAAATTCTGACTTCACGTTGGAGAGGCATCGCTGGTTTGTTGCCACGGCTTTGCCACCCATAAACCTGAGAAGTGCCAGCGGCAATTGCACACGCAGCTGAATCCATAGTGTCAACAGCACTCGGCCTCCACCAGTTCCTCTGAGGGAAACACCCGATGGCACAGAGAACGAAACCCAAATGCTCCGAGGAGCTGCTCCACGTTTGGTGTTTCTCCCCTGCAGCGCTACAGAATAACGTGCCTTTTGCCAAGAGACCGCAGTGCTGGGACTCCCCTGACAGAACGTGCTGTCCACAAAACAGGCACCGACGCCGGAAGAAGTTGTCCTGGCGTCCCTGTCCAGTCAGGGCAGAGCCGGTCAGTGAATCCTCCACGTTTGTCACATCCTCAGGCAGACCACAGGCTAGGTCAGGTGAATTCACTATTCCCCAAATTCCATCTCCACATTCATCTGGTCTCCACCGGCAGAACGGGCAGACCCGGCGAGGCGGGCAGGCGCAGGCAGCTGAAGCCAAGTGAGGCGAGGTGAATCCCACCATAGACCTCTACCAAAGGCCGTGTACCGAGATCATCTGCGCCTGTGTTGTTGCAGCAGCCCTGTGGGTTGTAGGACCACAGCGGTTTTTAGGAAATCACAGTGCCCCGTGGATAGCTGCCACCTGGATGCTGCAACGTGAACAAGAACACTGACAAGGGGGTGTCAGCCAAACCAACCAGGGAAAAGCCACTGCTTGGCTTCGTGTTAGAGCTGTCCTCCAACCACTCCACTTGGAGTGCACATGATGGAAGCGCAGCTAAAAGAGATGCTGAGTAAACACTGAGGTTACTTATCCCGCTATTTCTATACATAGAAACGCTGTGGGAGAGAGGGTGAGGGGTGGTGATCTCAGCGCTGGAAGATCAAGGGCAGAGCCTGATGCCTTTGATCCATCTGCCCTACGCAAGCAGAAGCCCTGGGAATTTTCTGGCCCTTCGCATTCCTGGCGCAGCCCGTGTCAACCAACAACAGGCTGGTCTGCCCGTGGCTGATGTGAATCGCCCCCATCGCAGATGGAAGGTTAGTCGCCAGGAAGAAAGGGCAGCCGCCTGGCTGCTGGTGAACCCATGATCTTTCCTTAGAAGACCTCATGATACAAAATAACTTAGCTTGGTTCATGTATTTGTTTTAGCGTAAGAATCTGCAAAAATAGGATCCTTTGGTTGCTCTATCAGCAGATAACGAAGATGTTGAGCAGTTACTGCTGGAGTTTCACCAGCACTGCTTTTCCTGAAACCTGGGCAGATGCACACCTTGGAGGTCTCTGGGCTTCTGCTAGATAAACGAATGGAGCGGTGAGTGTGCCCATCTGAAAGCACCACCACAGCCTGACAGAGTGGCCATGGAGGGGACAAAAAAGGAACTGGAGAGACAGGGCTTCTGAAGTAAGCAAAGGGCTATGAAGTAAATGAAAAACTAAGCCCAAGAGCGAGCTCGTGGGAAAACGCTGAAGGATCAGAGGAGAAATGCACAGCAGCCAAGCAAGAAGCCTCTGTCGAGGCTCCATACGGAGAGAGGCTCGCAGAGGAAGGCAGTGCGCGATGCATCCCTCTGCCCTGCTTGGGTGATACGTGGAATGATCTGTGCACCCCTCCCCGTCTCGCCGGCTTTATTCTCCTCAAGGCAGAATTCCTCTGTGCGCTTGGCACTAAAGGCGTCAGGACAATCGGGTCCAGGCATCGGACAGGTCCCCTACAATCCTGCAATCTAGACAAGGCGTAAATTCCTAAGTAGTAATAGAACTGGGATCGGATTCCCACCCAAAATACATTGCAACAATCAGGGGCTGAGTCAACACAAAAAGCAGGAGATTTAGCACTTGTGACCACTCCACATGGTTTGCTGGGATTGAAAAATGAACCTGTTCACGCCAACACCAAGTGTCTAGACACTTAAGTGTCTAGACAGCCTGAGAGAGAGGATTTGAAGCACAACAAAGGAGAGCAGGAAAAGCAACAAGCCCAGAAGGTGAGGAAAGAAGAGACAGCATCTCTCCATGGAAGGAGAGCAAGGGCCAGATATTCCAGTCCATCATGGTACTTTAGAGCTGCAATGACTTCTTTTGGAAGACCGGGGACTCGGCTGCTGTAAGGGACTTGGCTGTGAGGGCAAAATTTTAAACACGCTTCTTCTGATGCTTGAATTTCTGTTGGTAGGTGGCATTGCAGGATTGAGGTTATGTCTCTCCACAGCTCCAGGCTCCCTCTGCCACAGCTCCGAGCCAGAAGACAATCCGAGGTGGAGAAGCCTAAGGGAGCTGGGCAGTAAAGGTGGGACCAGCAGGAGATGAGTTCCACCGGCGAGGGGTGAGCAGGCAGTGTACATGAATACGTACAGGCTGCAGATGGGTTGTTACTGCTGATTACGTGATCAAAGGCTCACCACCACAGCCATAACGGAGCAGAGAAACAATGATGGCTGGAGGAACCCCAGTGACCTGATCAGTGTTGTGGTGCTGGCTCAGCCACCCCCAGGGCCACCACAAGAGGGTCAGCCCCCAGTCTGCGCTCGGGACCCATGGGATGAGTCGGTGGGAGAGGCTCTCTCCAGGTCACCCTGCGGACCGAGGGGACTACTGCCTGTGGGGGTATGGTACTCGTTACGGGATGCCAGGGAGAGCATCCTGGGATCGCGCCAGACCTACCGAGATGCTCAGTGAAAGGACCAAAGACCAGAAAAGGGAGGGATGATGGTCAATCAGGCAAGAGCAAGGATGGGAGAACAAAGGGAGAAGTGTGTGGATCTCATGGACAAAGCCAGGATCAACGCACCCCAACTGGCCGACCAAGCAGGCTTCAGCCTGTCACCTTAGTCCAGTCCAGTCTGGGCCCTCCATTGGTACGGGGGGTGCTGGTGAGACATGGAAGGCTAAACGGAGTGTGGCACATCAGGCTTGACCAGAGGGCTAGGACGCTGCAGTTGAAACATGGTACAAGTCAGGTCCTGTACTAAAGCTGTTGGAGGTTGGTATTAATCAATCACAAGGCCTCAACGCTAATGCTGAATTGCCCTCCGTGGGCCTCCTTCTCTGGTCTTTGCTGCCTCTTTCAGGTCACCATCAGTTGGGTTCCCAGGGACAACCTGCCGGGCAGCTCTGCTGGCTCCTCGTGCCAAGGCACACAGAAACACGTCTCACTCCTTTCCCCAAAGGGGACTCCCACGGAGGAAAGGGAACTGCTGGAGCATCCACCGGACTGCCTCCAGCGCCCACAGCCAGCCACCCCTCCACCAGCTTCAGAAGCCGATTTAACTGCTGAATTAGCGTGAGGCAGCGTAAGGCAGGTCAGGGCTCGCTTGGAGCTGTAAGCAGTGTCCCTGCCACCTCGTCCTTGCATGGAGGAGCCGTTTTGTGGCACTGGAGGAGCTGTTCCCCACTGCTGGTCAAGGCCAGTTCTCACGTGGAGACTGTCACTGTCACCAAACACTTCTCTGCCTGAAGAGAACACCTCTCAGGGCTTCCCGCCTGCACTGTTTTATTTGAATTTGCTAACTCCAGTGTGAAAGCGCCTTACATGTCCCTGGCTGGCTAGCACCGATCGCCAATACTAAGAAAGCTTTGAAGCTAAAAGACTAAAACATTAATTTCAGCAAGAGATGGTCTCAGGCTACAAGTTACAAGGCTAGAAATGAAGTCTCAAACCTAAAATGCCCATGTACCTTTGATCAAAATTTGACACACCTCTAACCCATACACCTGGACAGGCTGATGAAGGTGGTCCCAGAGACCTGTACAAGCCTTCAAGCCATAGCACAACACCTCCTTCCTAAATATTGCCCTCAGGATGCGGCTTCATGTTGTGGCAAAGCTGCTGTGCTCATTGTGAACCCACCTCCCGCTCCCTTCCCACGGAAACCACACACGCTTACTGCTCCGCTTGCCATAGGTGTAATGATGAGGCAGCCACGGGGGAGGTCAGCTCAGCCAGCTGACCCACAGGAAACGGCAACTCGCCGAGGGCAGGTTACCAGCGAAATACATTTATTCTGCAGCTGAACATCCCAACCGGGAGGGAGGGGAGAGGCACCGCAAGTCTCGGCTGGGACGAGGCGGCTCTACTGCAGCACTAACCTCCTCCTCGCACCCCACCTGGCTTTATACGCATTTGAGATTCTTCCTCGCTTTATAATGTTCCTCATACTACATACCAGGAAAAGTATCAGCGCTATGACAATTTTGTTGGGTTTATGAGAACTGGTACTTCACTGGCATTCTTTAGAGGCTGTAGAAGACACACCAACATCGCAGACGCCACTGTTGGCAGCAGGCTATTTGGGTCACGCAGCCTTTGCCCACACCCTCCTCCTGCTCACAGCTTTCGGGGACCTTCCAGCTGCAAGAACTGTGCCCACGCGCAGGACGGACAGCACAAACAGCCTCCCCGGGAGCTGCTCTCCAGAAGGTTTGCTCCAGAGCGGTAATCTGTGTCCCTCTAACCGCAGAAAGGAGAGTGGAGGAGAGGTACGCTCTTCCCGCTGGAAGTAAGGCTGAGCGCTGACCTGCACCTCTGCTGAGGGACCCCAAGCCCGGCTCCCCTCTCCCCTTCCCCTGTGGTCCACCAGCCATGGGGTTCCCCACACTCCTGGCAGCACGCGGCTCCACGTCCCCACACGGCGGCTTTCGGTCCTCCCACCCTGCAGCAGGGCCACGCGTGTGGGCACCGCACCACCCCTGGGACTCCTCCTCTTGGGTGAAGCACCCGCAGCACCTCGGCATGGACACACCACAGCCGGTCCCTGCTCTGGGCACGGGCTTTCCACCAACTACGCATCCAACATCCAGTCCTTCACTCTGTCCGAGGTACTCGCTCCAGAAAAAGTATTGCTAGAAAATCTCACAGAGCGCTGCTGGGAGCTCCAGGGTGCATTGACCAGCTGCCTGGACCAGGGGTGATGACCACCCCTGGAAATGAGAGCATTTTTCAGTGTAAGCTTCAGACTGCAGAGTGCACGGCAGCGGCTGAGCCGAGCAAAGCCCCTCTCTCCACCTCACCAGTCCCAGGAGCCCTTCCACAACCAGTACAGCTTCACACGTCCACCTGCCAGAAGCGCGCGGCTCCGCCGTGCCTTACACCACGTACAACCACAACCTGCACCACACCACCACCACCACATCGGACCGATGCGGATTTCATAGACTGCATTACTGGGTTATGCTTTTTGCATGGGAAGATGTGAGAAAGTGAAATCCCATGGGACGCCAGCCCTTCCTCTGACCTTACGGACTGCCTCTCCGCCATGTGCTGCTCAGCACTTGCTGTGAGGAGACTCCCAGCGAAGCCCAACCACACCACCCACCTCAAACCTTCCCAGAGTTCCCCTTCCCACCCCATCTAACACACGGTCGCTCACAGACCCGGTGTCCATTCGGCCTCACTCCACCTCTTCTGCCACCGTTGCGCCCTTGGAAGGGGCAGGATTCATCTCACATCCCTGCCTGCACCGACAGTGTACACATCTCCGTCTGACACAATCCCTTCACAATTAAGGCACAGAAACGGCCATCTTGACTGAGCGATTCACAAACACTTTAATCATTCCCAACTGCCTTATTCTAACAGCCTTTTCTCTGGCTTCAAGAAACGCAGACTTGGCCTATGCACACCATACCCATTTGGCGTGGATTCTGAACATCATTTTCACTTGCAAGTACCACAGTAATGTCTCCGACACTTTCCTCCCATAGTGAGGAGAGTCCTTATAAACATTAACAAATTAATGCTATAACTCTCTTTTAAATCACTTCTTAAAACTATCCTCTGCTGGGTTCAGTACAAGACGAAGCAGCCGATATGCCGAGACTGCTCCTTGCAGTGTCAGCCCACCGCCCAGAGATGGTGAGCAGCGGCACAGCAGCACACCCGCCGTCCCCCGTGCTGGGACACAGCCGTCACCACCCCTATGGCGCAGACGCCGCGCACCACACAGCACCCACCACAACGTTCTCCTGACCCCTCGGTGAGGTTCTGGGCATACACTAGTAGTAATAATAATAATAATAATAATAGTAATAATAATGATGATGATGATGCCAAGCTGTGGGAGCAAGCAAGCGCTGTCGCTGCTGGAGACCTTCCAGTCTTCTCCTGCCCGTGCCCCGGCGAGACTGCACCCTCTATTTCACCTCCCTGCTGAGCCCTCGAGCCACTTGTTTAACGTGAAGCTGCCAGTGACTGTTTTCCTTTCTTTTAAACATGACCAGGAAAATCCAGCCGGCTGTGGCCTCGGAGCAGAGTGAAGGCAGCACACAGCCTCCAACATCGCCTTCTCCAGAAAGGGAACGGGCCACGGGGGAATGCGAGAGCAGAGCCCGACCTGCCTGGTCAGTCTAACTCTCCTCTACAGACCCCAGTACTTGCACCACATTGGGCAAAGCTGTAATAAATATCAGTACAAAACAACCCTCACTGGTCTCCAGAGAGGGCATCTAATGAGCCTTTTCTCCAACCTCCATTTTCCCCATAATTTCAGTCAGCAGAAGGGAACCTGTCAACACATTTTCTAGCACAGAGAGCATGTATCTGCTTGAATTATTGTACCTGAGGAACATTTTCTCATCAAGACATCCAGGCAGCAGGCATTTCAGTAACAATTATTGCCCAGCTCTCAAAACACCTTATAAAGGAAACTAATTTTGTGCAAGAGACAGGCCCTTGTCCTGCCGAGGATGATGCTGCTGACAGCCATCGGTCGCTCTCGCTGCCGCCTCTGGGCTCACCTCAATCAGAAAGTCTCCTGTGCGAAGCCCTGCTCTCCAAGCGACACCTTCCACATCCACCGATTCCAGGTACTGGAGCGCTGGGAAGGCTGGGGTTGGGGTGAACTCCTCAATTGGGGTTTCAGCTACAAAAAAGAGAGAGACAGGTTGAGACAGTGTGGGTGAAAGCAAGCAGTAGTTGAACAAGAACGTCCAGGAGCCCCAGAAAATCTCTGTATATTGGTTCAGAAAGAACACGCATGCGAGGCTCAGCTTGACTTCGGTGCAGGAACCAGAGCTCATGCTACGTGTCTACAGTATTCAGCAGCTTAGACCCCGAAACGGCCCCAGAGCCTCCTGGGCATGTGTGACTTCCAGAGTCACATGTGTTCCCACAAGGTCCCTAAAGCCTCATGCATCTCCCAGTACCACAGACAAAATGAGAACATCTATGAACGATGAAGGAGGGGTGGAACTCACTCCTGTGTCTATACAGAGTTAGCAGCTCCAGGCCTCTTTCACAGTCAGCAGAGAAAACCCCATGTGCACCATCCACAGACTGACACGGCTTTCAGCACCCCAGCACAGTGGCGCCCTCATACTGGTCCTACAGGAGACCATTAGCTCGGGAGCAGAGGACCGCTTGTTGATGGACACCTACATTGTTCAAATGAACTCCATTCTTCATCAGTGAGGTTTTAATTGCCTGCCTGGTTGGAAAACCTGCTCCTGCCCCCCAAAGAACACCGTTTCCAGGGAAGCGACTTTCTCAGATGGACCCAGGCAGCGCATTTACATCATCCAGCTCCAGCCCATCTTGTTTCAGTGCCCATCCAGGATGAAGGAATTTTGCATGGGGGATGACCAACTTAGAGCAGAGAGGAGCTTATGTGATGTGACGAAGGAAAAAGCTCCCTCTGTCTGTTTATTAAGAGAAGACTGTTGCAGATGTTCAGAACCATCAGATCCATTAAAGACAGGAAGCCGAAAGGCCACAGCTACTCTTTACACGCCTGGCCAGGCTCCGGCCACCTGAAACTACCAGTGGCACCCAGATGGGTTGCTGTCCCCAGCACAGAGTATATCAACTGTGGCTGCTTCAGGGGCTGGTCACGATTCTCTGAGAAGGTTTTTATTTTGCCCTTTGTGCACTGTGAACAGACCTGCTGACTGCGTACCTGCTTTGGTGCAGAGGGGATCTGCATGTTGCTACACAAGCCCATAGCATTGGATCAGCGAGGACTTCTTCACTACACCTTACATGGCTGGGAGCACCTGAAGCAGGTCCAGGAGAAGCTGGAGACATCCCTTTTCCAATGGCATGCAATCTCATTACTGGCTTTCATGTGTTACCAGTCAGACGGACATTTCTAATAGCGTGTGCCACAGGTGAGGAAAGAGCAAAGTTACCTTTCCAAGAAAAGTGCTGCTTCTCCACACTGTGACATCCGGCCGCTTGTTCGCGCAGCGTTCCAGGGAGCAGCACCCACAGGGTCATTCCAGCCCTATCTCCACTTAGCGGCAGCCCCAGGACCAGAGAGGGGACGGTGCCACCTCCAGTGATCTGCGCTGCACTGACCTGCGAGCTGTTCTCAGCCAGCAGCAGCCTCAAAGCTGAGGATGAAGATGGGTTACCAGATACAGGAGCACTCAGCTGGGTGTGGGAGGGGTGAAGGTGCGATCCTGAAACCACTCGTGCCAGCTAATATCTGCTTGCCCTGCCTGCAGAAACGGGAGTCAGTGTTCCACACCACCTGATTGTCATGGACAACGAAAAGTATTGACACGTCAGGAATAAGTGGCTGAAGCCCCCAGATGCGCTCTGACAGATCTGCACTCTCCTGGAAGTGTGATAGATGCTGGAGGGTCAGCGAGTGAGGTTTGTTATTCCCGGGACAGCCACTTTGCTCAAGGCTGGTTGTCAAATAACAGATCGCAGTGGTACGGCAGACGTCCTCTCCTGTAACAGCAGTACAGCAGCCGTTCTGCTGAGCAGCTCTTGAACATACTTAAATCAGCAGGAGGAGATGGGGCTAACAAGCCATTGTTTTGCCTAATGATGCAGCATATGTCATGCACCAAAGGACATCAGTGCCTGAAACATCTACATTTTGGCTGCTGACCAGTGGCTGGCCAACAGCACGGCACTGCCGCTCGCGCCGGGTCAGTTTAAGAGTGATGCGCAGCTGCGGGCACCAGTGCTGTGATGCAGATTATCTCAGTCCACAGCTCCACACAAGCGGTAAGTTTAGGTCCAGCCGTCTTGGCTGAGGTGCACACAGATTCCTGGCAGAGGGCGTTTGATGTTGCAATGCATTACTTTGCATCACTCCCTCTGCAGGGTAATTAATAGAGGAGCGTGATGAAGGGCTTGCAAACCAGCACCAAGACCAGCACAGGAGACCCTCAGAGCTTGGCTGCCCTGGCTCGTACCATCCTCCCCTCGAGCAGAGTAATTCCCACATACCTAAGAGAGATGCTAGTTGGTAGGAAATGCAACGGCGGGGCCACAGCTGCGTGAAACAGCTGGCGCAACCGTAGGCAGAGACAAGGAAGTCAAAACGGAGACATGCTCCCCAAACCCTGCCCAGACTGGCAATTTGGGGGCCAGGTGAACCGAAGCTGGTTCAGCGGACTGATGGAGGTGTCTTTTTCTCATGAATCTTTAGTCCGTGCAGGATTCACTGTCTCATCTTCGTTCAGAAGAGCCAGTGGTAAAAGGACACTCTTTGCTCGTGCAGGGACAGCTCTGAGCAGGCTGCACGGAAGGATCCAGGCTAACTTTCTAAGAAATCGAACACCAAATGTCTTCCTTAGTGGCTGATGGTGCTTGAACAAATCATTTGCCTTAGACAAATGCAACAAGGAAGTCAGAAAACCCCACGATTATCCAGCCTGGTATCACACACGATGAGGGCCGGAGCCTTCAACAAAGGTCGCTGTAGGTCCACCTCTCACCTCAGCTGATGTATGCATAAAGTGTGGTTTATTTTTGTTAGCAATATAGATAATGATGTACTGTATCAACAGCCCTAGAGAAGTTATCCATCACTCTAATTCTATTATCAAAACAAAGTATTTTTTAAGAGCTGTGTCAAAACCCTGATGAAGCAGTAGATTTAGTAACAGAGTCAGCGGATGATCTTGTGCATACATAGAATCATAGAATTGTTGAGGTTGGAAGGGACCTT
>RSEF01000001.1:451295-465034 GCA_003993805.1 Himantopus leucocephalus | reverse complement strand
GCTGGGGGGAGGTGTCCCTGCCCAGGGCAGGAGGGGTTGGACTATATGGCTTTTAACAGTCCCTTCCAACCCAAACTATTCTATGATTCTAACAGTCTATTAAATGAACAATTAAAAAAATAGCACGGTTATGGCTGTACTAAACAGCTATAGTTAACTCCTGGTAACACCGTAACAACAAAGCTAAGCTCTGACCCTAAAGTGAAAAAACAGTAGTTAGAAGCATTAGAGGTTTTTTCGATTGTCTGGGCCTGGTGACATTCACTGGAAGTGCTCAGGCAGCCAGCGGAAAACATCTGACATCTACGCTGGGTTATCTCTGAGAGCTTGCATGGGATGCACGACACTCCAGAAGATCTGAAAAAGGGATGATTCTCACCTTTAAAAGAGGCAGTAGAAAGATCAAAGGAAGTATAAAATGAAGCAACTCATCTTCAATTCCCAGGAAATTCCTCTAACAAACAACACAACAGTTTAATAAAACATCTAGAAGAAAAGAAGGTGATAAATACCAGGTGGCATGGATTTGAAAGAACTGATTGTGCTAAATGAACCTAATTTCTGTTTGAGCATAATAGGTCTCATGAACATGGGAAAGGCGGTTCTGTGATATGTATCTTGATGTCAGTTAAGCATTTCGAATGCTCTCACGAGGCATTCTTATAAAAACCAAGGGGAACATAAACTACTGCAAGGTGAGTAAATAGCTGGTTTGACACATTTTTCCCTGTTGAACTGGAAGGATGTATCAAGTGGGATTTCACAGGGGTCTGCCTTGGGACAAGCTCAATGTTTTCACCAATGACTAGATGTAACAGAGAGTAAACTTAAATTTGCAGAAGATCCCATCTGAGAGGGCAGCAGCACGTTGGAAGAGTGGATTTGGATTCACGTGGTACTATCACTGGAGAAACGGTCTGAAAAATACCAGAGGAAAAAGGAAAAGTGCAAGGTACAACCATCAGGAACCGTGACAAGAAAAACAGAAGATGGAGGAGGACAGGCTGGGCAGCCAGCTGGCAGGACAGGCCATGAATACCATCCTGGACTCATAAGCATCAGGAGCAGTGTCACACTTTTGGAGAAAAGGATGACAGATTGACTGGAGATACATAAACAGGAGTGCTGTCTAAGACCCGAAATAATCCTTCTGCCCTACCCCATGCTGCAGTAGCCTTGGGAGTCATCTAGTTAAATGTGGGCGTATGTAACACAAGCACCTACAGTGAGCAAGTCGCTCCGGGCTCCTTTTAGACTCAATGGAGAACTATTCGGTGAAGTCAATGGAGCTGTGATTCATCCCATGCTGAAATGACCGCCTACATTTTGTCAAATGAATGGCACCCCTGGCTCCACTGACTGCACACATCTGTACCGACTCCCAGGGCGAGCCAGGGCGATGAGCTCAGACACCTACATGGCAGACACCTACAATGAAGTGATGTGAATCACATTAGTAAAGTTAGGTAACACTCCAGTTGCCCAGTTCGTAGCACCACACTTCCAGAAGGATGTGGGTCAAGAGCAGAGAGTCCCGAGGAGGACCTGGAAGACAAAAGGCCCAGCAGGAAAGTAAAAACCTGGTTTGATTGATTGGCTTGATTATTCCCATGAGAAAATGCTTAGAAGGTGTCACACAACTTCTCAGTAGAATATTGCTGAAGCAGGGGAACGGGGTGGTGATGGAAGGCCGCTCACTGCGAACTTTTAGATAAATCTCCCTCAAGAAAAGCTTATGTTCAGCTGAAGCTGATGTTGACGGAGAGAGGGACCGCTTCAGGCCTCTCCCAGGAGAAACCTCAGCCACACACTGTGGTGTTCCGCACCCACAGCCGGGCAGTGCAAGGACTTTAATTCTGCTCAGCTACCTCGCGCAGAAAACATCTCCCACTACAGAAGGATGATTTATAGTAACGGCACACAAGTGGGGCACAGACCGTGCTGCGGCCCCAAGAGCATGCGGTACGGCCTGAGTCTTTATGGACACATTTTCCTCTCTCCCCCAAAAAATCAAGGCCATAACACAGGGTAGCTCCTTCCAAACCGCGCTCTGCAATTGCCTCTGGCTACGGCTGGCCTTGCGCTCTGGCTGGGCTCCTCCAGGAGAGTGCAAGTTGGCCTGGATCAAACGTACCCCATGCAGCAAGTGAGCCCTGAACCAGCACGGACAGTGACAAGATGGCACGCGGGTCTCCTTCCTACCCCTATCTCACTTCACAGAGCCGAGGAAGCTTTAGGGAGAGCGATCGCAGATCTCCCTTGGATTTATACACCAAACAGTTGAGCTTCCAGCAGAGATCACCAGGGAACAGGGACGTCCCAGCGGTTTGGGATCAGCTGGGCACACCACTGCTGAACGGTTTGCTGATCACACGTCCCTCGCCGCGGCGGAGCCCGGAGAGACCGGCCCAGCCCTGGGCACGCTGCGGGGGCTGCTGGCACACCGTCCCACTCTCCTGCAGCGCAGACGCCAGCCGAGGCGTAACACAGCTGTATTTCTGGGCTCTATTTGAGTACGAGAGAAAAAGAATGACCACAGCGGGACAAGATCAAGTGTCTTGTCTCGAACATTTACTGACAGCAGCAGCCCGGAGAAGAGGAAAGGAGCAGGTCTGAAGCATCCTACTGCTGTCTCAGGAGAGCTCCCGGTGCAGAGAATGGCAGCCAGGGGACTCTGCAACATCATCAGAAGTGAAACTGGGAAAAGCCCTATCCCGAATGGAAGAATAAACCACTTAAATCCCCACTGTGGATGGGGAAACCTCTGGGAAGGCAGGCGGCAGCGGTGCTTCTGTAACGAAAGTGAAGGCCAGCAGGGAAGGGAGAGGGGGCTGGAAAGGAGCCTATTTATGCTCCTATCTGGTCCTGAAGTGCTGATTACCATCAGTAAGACTTTCTGTTTAATTCAGTCAGGAGGCAGCTCATCAAGGCACTGATTATGAACTACGTCAAAAGCAAACTGACAGATGAAAAGCAACTCTAACTCCAGAAGAAACCATCTTCCAGCCCCCCCCAACACACACGATTTGAAAGCACAGCGAGTGCCCAGGAAGGGTCTCCTGTCTGAGATCATGTTCCCTCCAGCACTGGTCAAACGCATTTCTGACACCAGTTAAAAACCCAAAGCCAGCACTGCTGTCTGGGATGAAACGTGGGCTGTGAGTACCAGAGAAATTCTGAAGATCAGCTATTGCAGGAGGTGAGGAAGACCATCGGTGAAAGGCACTGAAAGCAGCGCTTTCCCCGTTCAGACAGGGACCCTTTTCACAGAAAATTTTCAGTAGTGGATCCATTTCATTTAAACACACCAAGCTGGTCACTCCTAGGGCATTAACCAAAACATTAAAACAAGGCGGCTCATTAAGGAACAAGAAGCCTAAGAAAGTCCTATTGACTCCAAACGAGCAGCGACACTGAGAAAGCCGTTACGTCCTTGCTGTGAACAGCGAAAAGCAGTCAAGTTGAGGAAGAGATGCCATCGCAGAGATGCACAAAAGATAAGCCCCCGGAATAATCAGGCTTATAGTTATCCTGGCAGAGAGAAGCTATTTGTCCTGGATTTTCATCCTCACTTGCCAGAAGAGGCACTGCAGCTGAGTCGGTGATGCCACCCAGCTCCTTCCCCTGGATACACCCTCCACCAGACAGGCTACACCTGACACCGACACCGGACCGCAGACGAGCAAACACGGCCCCAGTCTGCAGGGAGAGCAGCTCAGGTCCATCGCTCACAGCCTCCCATTGTCACTTCTTCAGCAAACGGTGCAAAATCATGCCTAGTAAGAAAGGAGGCAAAGGCAGCCTCTGATCCGCGCTCAGCGCTGCCAAATTACCGATGTCACCTGTGGGAATTCTGCTCCACAGAAACAGCATTGTTCAGCGCTGACGCCGGAGCCATTTGGCTGCGCAGATGCATACAGAGAAGGTAACACGCAACAGCATCTCGAATCTTAGGATGTCTCACTAGCTCACACTATTCATACTGCTTATATTTAAAGGGGAAAATGGTCACAAACAGAGGGATGTTACAGGAGTCGGCCCCACCACTGCCTTCAGCTGTCAAATGTACTGGGGAAGGGCAGAAGATGCCTAAAATCTCCCCTTGCTTGAACAAAAGGAGATTAAAGAACATTATGTTTTCCTCTTGTCCAATACACATTCAGGAAAGAACAATGCATATGTCTATAAATAATAAAAACAAGTCCTAGAAAATGCAAATTCTACGTGGATTTATTCCGTCCTCAGCAAAGGAGAGACAGATGGAGACCACTTAAGGGCACTGTGCTGGAGACACAGAACAAATGCATGCCACGGATTGAGAACGAACAGAAAGAAGCTGGCACGGCTGAACAGCAGGGAAACGGAGGTGATGAGACCCAAGAAGCATCCTTCATAAGGCTAAAACCACATTCAAATGAGGAACACGGAAAGAATCGTGATCTCTTGCAGGTTAAATGTGGAAACACAGTACGATAGGCCAAATATGAATCTGTGGAACATTTTGCAAAAGACATCAAAACTAATACTTAAATGAGTTTCCAAGTGCATCCAAAGCAGGAAGCCTACCAGAGCATCTTTGGGGTCAGACCATCGTGGTGTCAAAGCAGCACCCAGAGAAGGTAAGGCCATGACAGAGAAACGAAATCCAATTCTTGCTTCCCTGTTGTGGGGAGGTTTCCCCTTCAGCAGCACAGAGACTTGTAGGTAGGCAGATCTGAAAGTGAAGCGTCCCTACAAGAGGTTATGGAACAAAAAGGAGAGGCGCCAGCCACCAGGAGCAGTCAGTGGACAGCTAAGTGTCCAGAGTACCTTCGGGGTGACAGAGCTGTGCCGCTCACGGTGCCCAGGCTGCGGTGAGAAGCAGAGTGGGACCTGGGGCCGGGACGGCGGGCATGTGGCGCCTGTTTTCACAGGGGTGGCAGCAGAGAAGGAACGTGCCGCAGGTCCATCATTCTGACGCCTCCCTGGGCAGGGCTCTAGCAGCGGGAAGAAGCAGAGAGCCAGCCAACACATGGATAAATATCCCACTTGGGACAGCTAACGCGGCATTTTAAGCGAATGTCTTGCCTCATAAACTCCAGTAATGAGTGGTATCCCTCAGGGGTCTGCACTGGAACCGATACTACTTAATATTGTCATTAACAACATAGTGGGATTGAGTGCACCCTCAGCAAGCTTGGAGATGACACCAAGCTGAGTGGTGCAGTCGATTTGCTGGAGGGAAGGGATGCCATCCAGATGGACCTTGCCAGGCTGGAGGAGTGGGCCCGTGCAAACCTCATGAAGTTCAGGAAGGCCAAGTGCAAGGCCCTGCACACGGGCCATCCCCAGTATCAGTACAGGCTGGGGATGAAGGGATGCAGAGCAGCCCTGCTGAGAAGGACCTGAGGGTATTGGTGGATTACAGGAGCTGGCAATGTGCACTTGCAGCCCAGAAAGACAACTGTACCCTGGGCTGCATCAAAAGAAACGTGGCCAGCAGGTGGAGGGAGGTGATTCTCCCCTTCTACTCTGCTCTCGTGAGACCCCACCTGGAGTACTGTGTCCAGCTCTGGGGTCTTCAGTACAAGAAAGATGTGGACCTGCTGCAGCAAGTCCAGAGGAGGCCATGGAAACGATCATGGCACTGGAACATCTCTCCCATGAGGCTGAGAGAGTTGGGGTTGTTCAGTGTGGAGAAGAGAAGGCTCCAGGGAGACCTTACTGCAGCCTTGCAATTCTTAAAGGGGGCTTTATAAGAAAGATGGAGAAAGACTTTTTAACAGGGCCCACAGTGACAGGACAAGGGGAAAGAGTTTTAAACCAAAAGAGGGCAGGTTTGGCTTGCATATAAGGAAGAAATGTTCAATGAGGGTGGTGAGCCCCTGGGGCAGGTTGCCCCGAGAAGCTGTGGCTGCCCCATCCCTGGAGGTGTTCAAGGCCAGGTTGGACGGGGCTGGGAGCAACCTGGGCTGGGGGGAGGTGTCCCTGCCCAGGGCAGGGGGTGGACTCAATGGCCTTTAACGGTTCCTTCCAACCCAAACCATCCTGTGATCCTACGATAAAGCACATACGGATGCAAGTAAGAGAGGTCCCTCCCCACCTCCAGCAATTCTGGGATTCTGTAGACTGTAGGGAAAACCCCAACCTATAGCACTACCGTCAGGCACGTCAGGAAGCACTCTGGGTCCTCAAAACCAGACAGTGCAGCAGGGCTTGTGTTGACATCGCTTGGGTACTCCCCCTTAGAGCCCAGTGCCTGCGCCCACGCTGCCCCGCGCTGCCTCGCGTGTCCCCCGTGAACGAAGACATCGCCTTTTTTTTTTTTAAATACTCAAAATGCTCAAACACCCCGAGGACTCTGCAGCACCCGATGAAGCTGTGTTTCACAACACGGGGAGCACTACACGAGCACGGCACAGGGACAGGCAGCGGTGGTTGAAGGTACAGGACCTGCGGGGATTATATTGGAGGATCATTCGGGGAGGAGACGGCCAAACTCAACAGTCTCTTCAGAAGCACCTCTAGCAAGTCCTCGCTAGAATTAAATATCCCCAGAACCATAACCAGGTTTTCTTCCAGAAATGCAATGGGCCAACACCAGAACTGAGCAAGGGGTGAACTGGGACACAGCCAGAGGGAATGACCGATGGGAAAAAAGCAGAGATCCGAGTTATTTGACAACAAAAACTTAACTAAAGTCTACTTAGATTTCCAAAAGCATTTGACAAGGTCTCTCATTAAAATCTCTTGAGGAAGCTAAGAAGCCATGGGATAAAAAGGAAGGTTTTTACATGTTAAATTTGTTAAAAGCTTTAAAATAAAAGTAAATTATTGGATTTCACATCAGAAGAAAGGTCAGCAGCGGAGTCTCATGGGGACTGGTGCCAAGACTTATGCTGCTCAACAGAGCCCTAGATCATTTACCAGAGGAACGAAAGAGAGGTAACGAGGTTTGCTGATAATGCTCAATTATTCAGGATAATAAAGAGAGGGAAAACTCTGAGGAACTGTAGAAAAATCTTAAAATGTAAGATGAAATGTAAGGTGGAGAAAAACTGATGCACATGGGAAAAAATCATTCTCTCCTCATACACAAAATGACAGGCTCTGAGCTGACCATTACTGCCAGGATTAAGAACTGGGGGCTGTGGTACACAGTTCATGAAGAGCGTCAGCCTGAAGTCCTACAACGACCAGGAACAATGAGCAGAGAAAAGTGAGTTAGACAGATGAACTTTATACCACAGGCACAGCCAAAATGCCCACACATCTTAAATACTTGCAGTAACTCTGATCCCCCATTTTGGGAAAGAATACAACAAAACTGGAAAAAAAGAAAGATGACATGGACTGTCCAAAGTACGGAAAGATTTTCTGGACGAGGAATAAATGGTGCTGCTTAGTACTGCTTAACCTGGAACAAACACAACCCAGGGGAAATGGACCTGCCGGATCTCGAGTGCTACGGAGCGGGCTAACGGTGACCTGCCTATTGCCTTCTCCAGCACAAGGACTACGCCACAGCAAATCAACCTAGAAGATAACGTCTGGAATAAACTGTATTTTTCACATGACATGGGATAAAGTTTCTTCTTGCCACAGGATATTGTGCTAAAAATTTACACGGAATCAAGGATCAAATGGACAAGCTCCTGGAAGCGCAATCCCTTACATATCACTGCGTACAGGACACACTGGATGGAGAATCTCCAGCCCACAAGCTGTCGGACACGGACAGAGCGTGCTGGGGAAGCACTGCCACATACATGCGCTGTTCCCACATCCTTCCCTGGTCACCTGGGACTGGTCTCAGTCAGAGAAAGGAGAAGTGGACTCTTTGCCTAAGTCGGTACAACCCTCTTACGAAGCTCAGCAAAAGCCCATCTCAGCTCACAAACCCCACACCTGAGCTGAAGAGAGTCATGTCTGCAGCACGTACACATCACACTGCTCGAAGTCCTTTCTTCTAGAAAACCCACTTCAGGGTTTGAAAAGAAATGTGTCTCTCGGGAATCAAACCCATCGCCCCTAAATCACTTCTGAAAGCTTGCTGGCAGAAACCGCAGGAGCAGCAGGCGGTGCAGCAGACACACCTCAACTCCTCGCGCCGCCGCAGTCCCTCACTGCACTCGCTGGTTGCTTTGGCCACGAATGCAGGAACGTGCAGTTTCTGAATCAGCCCCACAAAGAGCACTGAAGGCTGACTGTCCCTGGCCTGTGAGGACCATCTGTGACCGGACCGGCCACCTGCTTCGTGCTCTGGCACCCGGGGCGTTTGTCAAGTGACTCACCGTGACAGCTCTGTTCAGACCCTAACCTGCGACACTGGAGAAGAACCTCATCCATAAAACAAAAGATTAAAGTTCAAAAAGAGCCAAGCATTTAATCATACCTGATGGCAGGCCTGAGCCTCAGTAGCTGAGGAACGGTGAGAGCACAGCCCTTCACCGTGCTCAGCCACCGGCTTTTGTCCGTTTTGGTCATTGCTGCAATGTCATTGTAAGAAACTCAGCACAAGACCTCCCTGAAGAAGGTGATTTGGACTGTATTTACTTTCTCCCACTAAGTTGACTCTGTCCACTCACATTCACATAACCACATGCTCAGAACTGCCAAAGGATGAGCTACGAAATACTCCGACGGAGGTCACTTGTGTGACAGTACAAGGGACAGTGGCTGTTAAGCTCTCACCATGTCTCCTGGTTTCCTCTTGTTTGGCAAAACCATAGAATCATAGAATTGTTGAGGTTGGAAGGGACCTTTCAGATCATCAAGTCCAACCATTAACCTAACCTGACAAAACCACATCTAAACCATATCCCCAAGTACCACGTCTGCCCTTTTTTTAAACACCTCCAGGGATGGCGAATCCACCCCCTCCCTGGGCAGCCTATTCCAATGTTGGATAACCCTTTCAGGGAAAAATTTTTTTCTAATATCCAACCTAAACCTTGCCTGGCGACCAAACTCGACTTCGGACAGGTCTTTCAGACCCTGTAGGAGTCAACAGTTATTACGACACAATCCTTGTCCTGAGTCTTTCTTGCTTCATCCTCTTCAGTCCTAGCAAGGCTGCTGACAACTACCTTTTCTTTCCCCACTTGGGTATGTAGTGACTACAGTCTGTCTTCCTGCAGATCAAAACGATGAGGAACGGTACACGCAGCGAGTGGTGACCTTGTCGCTATCCTCCCATTATCAGAGGGCAGGTGGTCTGCTGACGCGTCATCCGTGCGGTGGCGTTACCAGCACACAGGACTTCTATCCAACGCAGCACCCGCACCGTGGGCAGCCCAGGTCAGCAACAGCCTCAGTGCTGAGTGGTTTCACTGCTGAGCGCGTTTGGGGTTATCAGGACAGGCCATGCCTGTGATCCCTGACCTACTGGCTCTCTCAGTGACTGCTCGTACAGACATTTCCATCGATATTTTAATCGTACTACCCTTTGTATTTCTCTTACAAGATCTCCACACCAGGACTCACCCACTATCTGGGAGTCCCATCCTGGCGGTGACGCCGGCACCCAGCAGAGGCTGTGGTACTGCTTATGCCGACCGGCTCCATCTGTGGAGCTGGTCCCGCTCGCTTTCACGAGATACTCCATGCTAGAGGGCAGCAACTCATCCAGGGTCACCAGATGTCAGGTTTTCCTGACACACACTTGTCTTAACGAGCTGATCATCCTCAGGCTGTGCTTCGCTCCTCTAACACTGGAAACTGCTGCACCCTGCAGAGAGCCTCCGCTCTTTCTCTTTCAGTTATTTAATGGTACTGATGCTTATGTGGCTCAAGATATGGGCACTGTTCCTTCAAGTCACACTGGTCTGCATTAAAGGTAAATCCAGCTCCTTGTGATAGCTGCGATACTTTCTGACATCATCCAAAACCTCATCGACTGATGCAGTAACTTGCCTGAGGGTCACATGTTGGAACTGACTTTCAACAGTTTTCATCGGTGGGGGCATCTCTTTATCCTTGCTGTTTTACAAACTTTTATTTTACCAGGTGTACTGCTGCAACTTGAGATTTGACCAATTTAGTCCCAATTTTCTAAGAGCTCAATAGCAATTATTTAATTTCTCCGAGAGGACAGATGTCATGTATGCAGCATCTTACACTCCAGCTGCTCCCTTGCTGTTCCAGCAATCCACAGGGATGACTTCTAGTGCCAGCAGGCTCCTGTCATCGGCTGGTTCAGGAGATGAGTCAGAGGGGACCTTTATACTTTCTCGGCGATGCCATGAATGGCTGTGCCCACCTTGAGGCAGCTGCCTATGTGTCAGAACACCAAATGCCCTCGTCTCAGCTCTAATCATCGCAGTGTGTCCCAGGACAGCACTCCCACCACCACCAGCAGCTGCTAGCTCCGAGGCAAGGCTTCTCCCCTGACTGCACACATGCATATGCCGATCCCTTCCATGACGTTTGCAACCAGAAACACCCTCGGCATGCGGGCACGTCCACATCACGTGTATGCTGCGACTGCAGCTGCTCCAGACTCAGCATAAGCGGTGCAGTCACTATTGATCAACACATCCTTTATGGTCTTAACCGACAGCTCCTGCATCTTTAATAAATGGCTCAGCACCTTCAGAATGGGAAAAAAAACGAATGATGTTTTTTTGGTTTTATGCCTTCAGTTGTCTAGCTGAACTGCTCTCTCACAAATCAAACCAGGCAGGAGCCGCAACGTCTCTGACCTGTGGTGGTCCCTCGACAAGGAGCAGCGGGGCTGTGCATGGCTCCAGCCAGGGCGGCACGCAGAGCCCCCGGTGAACCTTCGCCTCTCACCTCGCCTTGGCGGAGAGACACCACTGACCGCTCACACAGGCCGAGCTCGGCTTCCCGGCTCATTTTAAGGGGCGGCATCGTGCAAAGGTCATTCCGCAAATTTACTCATCAGATGAAAATAACGTGTCTCACAATACCGGATGGGTCCTCGTCGCAAAACCACGCCGCAGGGTGCCGTGGCAGAAAAGCCCAGCTGGAATATCCTCCTGGGTGAGCCCCGCACAGCAGCCTCCGTCACTGTCCTTTCCTCCTGGCCTCACTTTTCCATGTCGTACTCACGATACCCAGTAATTTGCACGATTCTCATTCTAATATGACTGCTTCCCTTGGGCCTGACAGGTTTCCCTGTAATAATTATCATTAACTTTTTACTGTAATTAAGAATAACTTCAGGTTAACACACTGTGGCTCTCACAATATATTTTGTCATCTCTGTTTAGAACATCAACACCCAGAAACAAACCCTCTTTTTTAATACCTTACACGCTGGTAATTCACATTCAGTGCTTATAGCGGGTTTCCAACCAGCAAAGACTTCATGTGAAAAACGATTAATTCACTAAGCGGCCTCCTGTGGTTATCAGCTACTTCTCCTGACATCAGTGACAGAGACATCCATTCCACTGACACAGCTCGGAGCAGCGTTAGCGGAATTCTGTTTGCACAGCCCTAATGCCGCCAATATTCAACACGAGCGCTCCTTTGCTCCACGTCCAGCCAGATGTGGAGAGTAACCTCTCGAACTGGGGAACAGAGCGATGCAGATGTGAATCACTGAGAGTCTGTCGCCATCTGGCACGAGCCCCTTTTACTGAGCTTTAGTTAATAATCAATTTACTTTTACATTACTGAACTTCAGTTAATAATCAATCACCTCCCCTTTCTTCCCCCTCCTCCCTTCCTCACTGTCACATACCCATCACATGGACTGCAGACAAAGCCCAAATGTCTCTTCCAGGAACCCGTTCCAGAAACATATTTATTCCTTTTAACTTCGTACTGATAAGAATACCCACTGGCTGTCCGCAGCCTCAAGTGTTCTCCCACCCAGGAAAAAGCACCTCGAAACGACCCGCGCTGCTACGAAAGACCACCCCAAACCCATCTCCCAACCGGAACGTGACCACAGCACAGCAGCCACCTGAGAAGCAGCGGGGTTGTTTCCCCAGCCAAGGGCTCGCTCCTGGGGGCAGCAGGCCCCCGCGCTCCACCAGCGCATCCCACGGCCTCGCAGCCGAACCCCCCGCTGAGCTCCACTGTGGAAGAGCTCGCGCTGACGTTCGAGCGCGCCTCGCTCACCACTGATGGGCTGAATCGGAAATCGATGCGGCGCATACACAATGCGCTCAGCCAGCTCCCCTGGCTGCTAAGCAAGCTGTTTGTCACAGCATTAAGCTTCCAAGCAGTCTTCCCAAAATGAAAAGGCCAATACGACCATGACATAGGCATGTAACGTCGTGGTGAGGGTTGCATGGGAAAAAGCAGTAATCTGCTGAAGAACCAAATGTGGAAAATAGCTTTCAGGCATGGTTGCTACTCAAGGAAGCCGAAGAACGTAACTGATCTGAACCCTTGCATTTCTGTGGCTGTCCAAAGAACAGGAAAGCCGACCAGGTCACCTACCGAGGCCGCAGACACCACGATACAGACTGCACCGGCAGCTCTGCGGACACCAGCCATCACCTCCGCCCTGGGGACTCCGAGGTTCACCTTACTCTCATTCAAACTCTTAACAACCCCGGAGTCACAGCACAGGAGTAATACGCCAGAGACTTCTCTTAACGCCAGGGGATGGTGAAGTAGAAAAAAGACCACATTTATTAGCGATGTAATGCTTTTGACTTCTTGACTTCTTATACTATGTATTTATTAGGCCACTTCAGTTTAAACAATGAGGAAATGAAAAAGTTTTTGTATAGAAGACCACATCGTGAAAAACCCCAAGACAGTAATAGAAATGGAAATACTTTGATAATTAATACTTGCACCATGGGAACACATATAGCAACTGGGACAACTATTCCTGAAAGGACAGAAAAGAGCATAAATGTAGCAGAAACTTAAGGAAAGCAAACAGAATACTACTTTTTTAAAGACAAGTGTTCCAAGTAATCACCAGCCTGAAAGTTAATTAGCATTCCTAACAAAACAAACATTACAAGAAAATCACCCTCACTAAACATTCGCAGCAGCAGTGTACCAGCACCCGCCACTGCTTCGAAGCCCGCGCTGCAGTCGGTGTACGGAGGAAGGGGGACAGATTTATGGTTTGATTCTCTTCTGCCCTGCAGCTCCAGCAGTAATTTACATCCAGGCAAACTAATTATAAAACCTATTGTGATTTGTTAGTATGTTTTTCCCGCTGTGCACACGACTGTTAGTATTCATACATGCAAATATATGCAGCTAACATATGGGCAGCTCCACACACTCTTCTCGCGGCTGACGCGAGCGCTCCTCGTCCGAGGACACTGCGCTCCCGCGCCGCAGGAGGGGAGCGGCTGCATCGGCTGCAGCACGCGGAGGTGGTCCAGCTCGGGCCCCGTGCCACTCCATCCACAGCTGGAGGTAACCGGGCTGGCCAGAGAGCGGGGGACAGACTTATCTGCTGCACGCCTTAATAATGCCACTGAAGATGCCCTTCACAAGCACGGCAGAAGGGACTGCAGGGCAACGTAACGGCTTTTTTTGGCTGTAGTATCAGTTATGAAGCTGATAATAACACCAGGCAAAATTAGCATTCAGGCCTGCTACTGACAGACTTTACTCATCATTTATCATAGAATGGTTTGGGTTGGAAAGGACCTTAAAGACCATCGAGTCCACCCCCTGCCNTACACCAGGCAAAATTAGCATTCAGGCCTGCTACTGACAGACTTAACTCATCATTTATCATAGAATGGTTTGGGTGGGAAGGGACCACTAAAGGCCATCGAGTCCACCCCCTGCCCTGGGCAGGGACACCT
>RSEF01000001.1:377630-444208 GCA_003993805.1 Himantopus leucocephalus | reverse complement strand
CTCTCCGCATACCATGCCTGGGCTCAGCTATAAACATGGGTCTGATCACTCTGAGAGCACAGAGTGTCTGCACAATATGCTGTTCGTTTCAGTAGTTAGAAGAGGCCTGGCTAAGGAGCAAAGTCACTGAACCAAATTGGTCCTGTTTTACCTCAAACCAGGACACGGGTTTAACTGGATAGTTAAATGAAGAGGTTTTTGTTGCCAACGCCTCGTGTAGGACACATCTTGCCTAAGTTTTGACAGTGACGGTGTGCATGTCTCCCTGTGTGCTACTACTGCTGTGGTTCCCTCATAACCTACGGAGCGGAAGATGCACAACGAGGTCATGATTCACCTGACTTAAATGACTGTTTTAGATGGAAATTAATTGCACCCTGCAACTCCCCTTTTGCTACTCCATACTATAAAGAGGACCCTGACGATAAGGTCAGGTAGAGGGTACTGCACTGTCTGAAGTTACACAAGATGAATATCTCCTCTAAAAACAGATGACAAAAGCCTCTCCTCCACCCCAGTCAGCAGATGGGAGAAAACCATTACACAAAGTGCAGCATCACAGAAAACATCCACGCCTTGCTCAAAGACATCAAATGGTTGGTCGGAAAATAAAGTTTTCAAAGACCAACCAAAGAACATGGAAGAAAAACAACTAAGTTTGATGGCTGTAAAACATTCAAACAACCAAGTCATCTTCATCTCTACAGGTGGCTGAGAAGAAATGAAAAGGCTTCAATATGGTCTAGCTGGTTTTATTCTTCCAGCTAGCATGAAGGAACAAGAGCACACCCTCTACAGAATCTGTGACTTTGTGGTTACTGGTTTGTTGGGCTTTTTGAAGTCAGTCTTGAGTGTTCAATGGCACTCAATGCTGGAGTACGGAGGGAGGCTGATTCCTTCCACCTGATGTCCTTTTGCAAACCAGAATATGAGGACAGGGCACTGCAGAAGACCAGGGGTTTGGTGACACCAGCGTCCTGTCGTGAATAATGCTCAATAACAAGCAGCAAAGGAAAGAGCACAGGAAACGGAGTAAAGACCAGCGATCCCCTGATGTGACACCTTCCCCGCGTCTGAAAGCCAGCAACCGCATTCCCCACCTCCAGCCCCTGAACAGCTCACAGCTTTTCTTGGTCACAAATTTACTCTTCAGTAATTTTGTACTCCCAGTTCAAATCCATTTATATTTTTGGCCTCTACAACATGCAGTAGGAATAAATTCTACAATTTAATCACCTGCAGTGTGACAAAGTACTTTGTTTTATTTTAATCTTGCTGCTTGCTAATTCCACAGAGTGCCACCTCATTCCTTTGTACTGAGAAATCACTATTGTTCCATATTCACCTTCTCCTTGCCTACTCATGATTTCATAAACTCTCTCAAATCTTCCTTGGGCACCTCTTCCCCTAGCTGAAGAGTTCCAGCCTATTTCATCTCTTCTCAAATGAGAAGTGGTCCGTGCTTTGGGTCACCCTTGTTGGTTGCCTCTGAACCTTCTCTAATTCTTCTTACTCAGATGGCTGAACTACCACTGCAAGTAAGAGACTGTCAAACTGCGGATTTACATAGAGGTATAACGCTATTTTTAGTAGACTTTCTATTTCTTTCCTATTTCCTAACATCCTGTATGTGTCATCAGCTGCTGCCCTGCTGATGCTTGCCGAGAACTACCCACGACTCCAAAACCTCTTGGAGTAAAATGCCTTACAGGAATCCATCGCTAAGCAGGTATGTGCTTCAAAGACTTTCAACCTGGGAGACAGCAGGAGCCAGAAGACTTTAGTCTCGGACAGACGAGCTGTTTAGTGACCAACAGCTCTACCAGTTGTCACCTCTTTCAAGTCCTGGTTGTATTCTGTCTATTACCCGACCAAAACTGATTGCAAATACACTGCAGAAAATNGCAAATACCGTGCGCGGTGCGTGCCATCCCTCCCATCACCCCACCACCAGCCCTTTGCTCCGGCATTTCACCCACAGCGACACTGGCGGCAGTGACATCGGGCACTCAGCTGCAAAAAGAAAGGAAAAACTAACAGGAAACCCCAGGAACTTTTCTGCACTGGGCAAACAATTTTTGGACAGACTGTTCGTACAGTTTCCCAGGGCCTGCTTTTCAAACTGCTAACCAGTCGCCCTCAATATTTTTTTAAAGAAGAGAACGAAGGGGGTTGAGCAAACAGTTCCCTTTTCCGATACTCCTTCAGTCGTCACAAGCAGCCCTGAAGGCTGGAGCTGCTCAGCTCGGGCACCTTTCCTACCAGCTCGCGCCGCCGGCTGCGCTCTGCTTCACTGAGTTCGTCATATCACTGCCTGGTCCTGTTTCTCATATACAAGGCCACAAAGCCTTGTATTACCCACCGATTCTGAAATCCTAAATTTCCGAAAAGGCTGAGCAGTCCGGCACAGGGCCCGGGCACAAGGACTGCCGAGGGAAAGCACGGGCTGGGGGGGAGTGCGCTTCCCCATCTCGTGTTCTTGAAACTCTGTGAAAGAGGTATGTGGTCCCTACAGATACTGTTCACCAAAAGATCTTAAAAGACTATTTCGAAGGCACGTTAATTTGACAAGTGAGATTATACAGAATCCTTTTCAAGAGAGATTTAATTTCCTCCCTCTACCCTTCTGTTGCTATAGAAATGAAGGCTGCACCAGCCCCGTGCAAGTTACCTTTTCCCAACTCGACGGGCTTGCCGCTGTAGAATCCCACTGTCTGTGGCACATCCAAAGCAGCGACCTCTCCAGACCCGCTGCCACCATCTGGCCGGCAGCTTGAGTTGCACGATACACTTCTCAAAGATTCATGCCCCGTTTCTAAGCATGAAACTCCTTTTGCAGAGGTGTTTTCGACACCCTGTCCCGCGAGGCCATTACCTGCGGCTCTCCACGCTCCTCGCTGAGTCCTGCCCGTAAGACGGCTTCCCTCCATGCTTGCTAATTAGTCACAGAAAAAGCCGATGCGATTTCCAACTCCCTGCCTGCTGCTGGCCTCCTAGACGGGAACGGGCAGGAGCAGGAATTGGGGAGGGTTCCACCTGCTCAGCGCGTTTTAATACCAATCCTAAACTAACAGTGCGCCGTGGACAGATGAGGCAAGAAGAGCCAATAAATAAGCTGCGAAATGGAAAAAACTGAAGGAAGTTGTTGCAGAGCCACACACAGCCATGAGACAGCTTGAGGAAATCCAGAGCGACTCCTTTTCCTTGGTCCTGTCTGGAAGAATGGGAACCAGCTCTTGGCTCGTACATCCCCACCGCTGGCACGGCTCCGTACAGCCTGAGGAAACCAATGTGCAGAGGAGATGCTCAGGGGATGGGGATCCCGGTGCCTGACGTAGCCAAAGATGCCGGTATCGATGGGGGAGTATGAGCTACCACCACGCCGCCGAGAGGGATGGATGACCCCTGAAGAGGACCCAGGGACGAGAAGGAAACGGCAGCCACTGAACTGCGTCCGAGCGGGGCAAACACGGGTACCACTCTCTTACATGTCGGGGGAAAGGAGAAATAACAAATGACTGGTGCAGTCCCAATGATTCCCGGGTGATGTTACCGATCACATTACGGGTTTGCTCACTCAGTCCACCTGAGCAGACGGGGGCTGACGTGTGCAAGGGGAGGCCGGAGCGCCGGGCTTTCTCAGCTTGGAGGAGTGATGGTGGACACCTCACTGCCACCCGCAACTACCTCATGGAGACTGTACAGAGGAGAGAGACTCTTGGAGGCGCACAGGGATGGGATGAGAGACCATGGTCACAAACTGAAGCACAAGAAATTACAATGAGATATGTAGAAAACTTTTTCACCCTGAAAGCCAAGACTGGTACGAAGGCCCAAGGGGGCTGTGGGACCTCCGACCTTGGAGACACGCAAAGCAACCTGGTCTGCCTGGCCCTGCTCTGAGCAACTGGTGATGCTGGAAATCTCCAGACGTCCCTCCCAACCTGAATTATTCTATAATTCTGTGTATTGACATATTTGGCCAGTCACAGCATCTAAGGGCACAGAAATCCCTGCTCAGAGACTTCATATTTTTCCTCTCTTCTAAAGGGAGGCCCATCCAGATGGCTTGCGAATACTCACGCTTGTAATCTCTCTCCCTGGCCAACTAATCCCTGTGATTGAAAAATAAAAAAAAAATAAATCCTAAGTTGTCTATTGCTCCCAATTCTTTTCCTTTCCAGCTGTGCCATGTAGAATGCGGGCTCTTAATTTTATAGAGTTAATTTTGAATCACTTTAATCTCTTTCCTTAACATAGTTCATCAGAGAAGTCAATTCGCTTTGTGATTGCCTCCTTCTGGTAAGAACAAGCTCAGACGTCTCTCCCCGTTTGCCTTATTGCTATTTCAGACCAGATTAGGGTTGCTGAGCCCCGTCCCGCGCTCCTCATCCTCAGCGGTCTGGGGAAGGCTCTCATCGCCCTCCGGTGACCCTGGGTGCACCCCAGCACACCTCGACTGCGGAGCTGCCTCGTGCTCTCTTCTTTCTTTAACTGCAGTTATGCTTCAAAGTGAGATCAGTGAGAGGTGGAGGACCTGTCCCCGAACAGTCCCTCACCCTCCGCCCACGCAGACCTCGTCCCAACCGTCTGCTACCGGCAACGCGCGCGTGAAGTTACAACTCGGAAACGTTGCTTCCCCAGGGGCTGATTTCACAGAATAAAATACTTTTATTCAGTATACAGCCTAGTATCTTATGTTCTCAAATATACCCCTCCATATATTCGTAGCTTTCTTTTCACCGTATTAAGCCAAAAAAGAGTAAATTACATACCCTACCCCAATCGCCAATGCAGCCGTGCGGATGCTGTTCCCTGCTCTACTGCACAGGGCATCCACTCAAACCTGCAACTATTTCAAAGGCTTTTCCTGAAATCTAAAGTCACTTGTGTGTAATTTTCTCAAGTACTTTTAAGTTGTTCCTCAAACACTGTCATTATGTTAATCGTCTCCCACGTTTGAGACCTCCAGTGAAGTCAGAGATGATGGAATAAGCACTCTCCTGCAAATCGTGTTAATCGATCTGCTGCAGTGATCTTACAGCACCTTAGTTAGTTCTTAATTTCTGCTCTCAAGGAATCTATTGGCCCAAATGTTTAATATTTTTTAAAAATGGAAAAAAATCCATTTTGTTTGTCCTATTTATTAAGGGGATCCTAAAACTGCCATGCAAACCCTCATACTACGCTCCCGCACTCCTGACCGCCACCCCACGTCCACAAGCTGCATGCTATCGACTCCAAACTCCACTTCCACCCCATAACGCCGACAACACGCACCCTGCACCCCCGACGGCTCCGCTCCCCCGTGCTTGGTGCCACGCTGCGAGCCCGGTCACCAACGCCATCTCTGTGCTTTGGCAATAGCCACATTTTGAACCCCAGAGAGTTCAGAGCAGAAACGGTGCTTCTGCAACCACCTGGTGCCTCTGTTGGGGGCTCTCTGCTGCTGGTTGGGTGGCTGATGGCTCCAGCGGCGCTGCTCACACCACCCACCCCTGCAGACAGGGCAGCCGGTGCTGCTCGGGCTCCAGCGCGTGGTCTCAAGGACGGTAACAAAGGCAGCCACTTGTTCTACCTCGCACCCGTTTGCCCTACCTGAACAGCCAGGCTGTTTCACTTTTGTGCTCAGACAACCCATGAGTGAATGACGAGCACATATATACGTTTTACGAAACTTCCTTTTCGTTTCCTGTCTCCCCACTGTAAGTATTCTGACCCAGCAGGAGCAGAAGACACAGCACCCCACTGTTCAGCACCACCACTGTCTCACTGTCTCCACCAAAGCCAACCCTGACTCCTTCTCCTTTTCAGGAGAGAGAGCAAAAGCACTTGACTTGCATGTCATTGGGCAAATTAACGGAATAACGATCCATTAAAGGCTATTAAATACAAAGACATTGCCTCTGGCTCAGGAAGAGTCTGCACAGAAAATTGCTGCAGGCAGGAATAATATTTTGGGTTGCTTATTCTGTTCCCATAACGGCACGGAGCACCTGCCATTGGCCACCGTGCAGCACACCATACTGGCCTGAAGGACCTGCAGCGTGCTCCACAGTGGCCGTCCTCAAGCTTTTATGTTGCATGACTATGCACCATACTATGGGGATGCAGCTAAAATCCTCCAATCTGTTCCAATTCAACCCATCAAAATCTGTCGAAGCCCCAAGTTTCCACAGCCAGTGTCAGCACGGTTACTGCGATCCCGCAGATCCCAGTCATACGTTAGCAGAGCAGCCCAGTTTGTCAGCACTTCGCATGCATTGGCTGCCGGGGAATGCCAAGACCAACAGGACTATGATCTACAAGAAGACATAGATGATTGGGTGTGGAAGAGGCTTTACATCCTCCTGACACATCCTCCTGGAGGACTTCAGGGTGGAAAGACGTGTCCTTCCCCTGGGCTAAGGGTGCAGGCGAAGGCACGCACGTACGCACAGCCTCCCCCTCCCCCGCCGGATCCTGGGGAAACGGGGCCACTCTGAGCAAATCTGCCACCACCAGCACAATCCAGGCACTGTGCTCCCAGCTGCCCTCTTCCGTGAGGGTCCCTGGAGACTAAGTTAGAAGACAGACGGGACAGCTACTTATTCACCTGTGGGAGATGACTCCATTCCGCCACCCTTCCCAGCGCCCTCCGCCTCGACACAGGCTCTTTACACAAACACCCGTGTGGCACAGGTACGGCCGCGGAGGGGATTTCCCCCAGATCAGAGGGAAAACAGGAACAAGACAGAGCCGAGATGGGCTCCTCTGCAGAACGCACGACCCACAGACCATAGGGCGAGCACCTTTCTCTAAGTACGGTTTTTGTTTTGCCTGATACAGAAAATAAACTGGGCTGAAGGAAAGGGTCTGAACACGGGCTCTGGGTTGGCAAGGGATTCTGGGAGCACGCATCGCATGATATGCAATGCTGGAAATAACTATCCAAACAGGAGGTTTACTCCTGTGGAGATGCAGCTCAACAAGAGGACTCAAAAGGTGCATCAGCCCACATCTGCCAGTTAGGAAACTCACAGAGCTGCTGAGCTTGGAAGAAGACTCTTGAGATCATCCAGTCCAACCTTCTCGCTCAAGCAGCGTGCCCAGGACCAGGTTGCCCAGAGAGGTGGTGGATGCCCCATCCCTGGAAACATTCCAGGCCAGGTTGGATGGAGCTCTGAGCAGCCTGGTCTAGTCGGATGTCCCTTGCCCACGGCAGGGGGCTGGACTAGCTGCCCTTTAACGGTCCCTTCAACCCAAACCATTCTACGACCACGGCCAGGCAAGTTTTGTATACCTCCACAGCTGGATGCTCCCCAGATACATTTCCCTTGGTTGAACTTCATGAGGCTCCTCTCTGAGCGTTTCTCCAGCCTGCCCAGGGCTCTCTGGATGCCAGCACACCCATCAGGTGTATCAGCCACTCGTCCCAGTTTCATACTGGCTGCAAACTTGCTGAGGCTGTGCTCTGCCCCAGTGTCCAGGTCACTAATGAAGACGATGAACAGTACTGGCTCCAGCATTGACCCCTGGGGTACTCCACTAATGAGTAGCCTCCAACTGGACTATGTGCCACTGATCACAACCCTCTGGGCCTGGTCATTCAGACAGTATTCAATCCACCTCGCTCTCCACGTATGTAACCATACTTTGTCAGCTCATCTATGAGGGCCTTACACAAGACAGTGTCAAACGCCTTACTGAAGCCAAGCCAAACAACGTCCACTGCGCTCCCCTCTTCCAACAAGCTGACGCACTTGCAGAATCCTTTCCCGTTTCCCTTCACATGCCTCACCAGATTCAACCGCACGTGGGCTTTGGCTTTCCTAACTCCATCCCTGCAGGACTGGGCAGTGTCTCTATGTGCCTCCCAGGTCACCTCTCCCTGCTGCCACCTCCTCTACACCTCCCTCTTGCACCTGAGCTTAGCGAGGAGCTGCCTGCGCATCCCCGCAGGCCTCCCGCTGCCCCTGACCCGTTTCCTACTTGTCAGGATCGGCCATTCCTGAGCTTGGAGGAGGTCGTCCTGGAAGATCAACTAGCTCTCTTGGACACTTCTCTCCAGGATGGTATCCCACGGGGCTCTGCCATGCAGATCTCTGAAGGGGTCAGATGCACAGGCTTCCTCCACCACGGAGTGAAGAGTCCAGAGCCTGGGAACAGGACCACTGCCGGCCAGGTGCCTGACCACAGAGCCATTTCAGCAGCCACCGAGGATGCCAAGGAGAAGGCCATGCCTTGAAATCTGCTCCCTGTAGGGCTGGCAAACCTTGCTTTGGGCTTCCAAGAAAAGCCCACCTCACCCTCAGCTCACAGAAGAAGCCGTACCAGGTCAGGCCAGCTGTCCTCCGACCTCCCAGCCACAGCCGAGAGCGGGAACACCACCGGGAGAGAGCAGAGCGAGAACAGAGCGATGCCTCCCACCATGCACTCCTGACCTCTGCTGCCGGACAACAAGCGAGTCCCTGAGTTGGAGCTGGTCTCTTCACATTCAGAACCCTGCAAATGACTCTTCTTCCTCGGATTTGTCCTGCTGCTTCCTAAACCCCTGTCAGTTTTTGGCACTCAGTGTGTCACTCAGCAAGGAGTCGCACAGGTTAACTGTACGTTGGAGAGGCTGGAGGAGAACCTCCTCCTTTTGCTCACTTTCCACGTTCTTGTTTCAAGACGTGTAGATGTGGTTCTGAGGGACGTGGTTTAGTGGTGGACTTGGCAGTGTCAGGTTTACGGTCGGCCTCAATGATCTTTTCCCACCTAAATGACTCTATGACTCTCTGACTCAGTGCCTCACGCTCTTTCACGGGCAGAGACAGGCAGAGACCAGCCACCTCCAGTTCACCTTTTCCATATCACACACTTATGAGCTTCTGCCAACCCCCTTCTCCTTCCTCAGCACTTTCCAAGCTCGAGAGTTTCAGTCTTATCTAGTCTCACCTCTAACAGAAGATGTTTCACAGTTTTGAGCACCTGTTAGTTTTCTCTGCCAACTTCTCAAGTATTACTTTTGAAGTCTGCATGCAGGTTTCAAGATGTGGGTGTAGTACAGATTTATACAAAGATATTAATAATTATGTTTTCCGTTTTGTTCTTTTTTTCCTTTAATAACAATTCCAAAAATTCTTTTTTATTTTTTTTTGTGGGTTTGGACTGGAATCAAAGTAAGCTCCAAATCTTGTTCCTGAGCAGAAGTCAGTCCAACACTTTCACTGAATATGAAATACTACTACTGGTTTTTTCCCCATATGAATTACCTGTTGTTTTTCTGTGTTGGTGTTCAGCTGCTGTACCCAGTGTCACCAGTGACCCCTCTTCACAACCGCTTTAGTTGGATTTTCTGACCTACTCTTTTGTCTGTTTTTTTGAATGCCTCAGTACTAAAGAAGATGTTTTTGCTGTGATGTCACATTGATGTCAGATCTTTATTCCAAAGCAATTATGAAGAGTTGAAAAATCTTTAATGGGCAGGAGTACCTCCCAGTGTTTCCTCTGGTGTGTGTTATCTTGCACGTGCGAAATTAAGTTTATTTTACTATCACACTGTTTATCAACCCAGTTGATGCAATCCCATCCACCCTACTCTTCTTTTGCTTAAGGAATGCAATTTTGACTCATCTGCAAATTTTGACCTATTTCCTGCCCTTTAGGAGCAAGAGCAACCAATGACCCCAGCACAGACCTTCTGGGGGTCCCTGTAGCATTCAGCTGTGGTGGAAATAGACTGTTTTCCCTCTCTGCTTTTCTTCTTTGCCGTTTTCTGAGTCACAGCAGCATTTTCTCTTTCGGCACATGATCAGTTAAGAATATAAACATCCCTGAAGAAGCATGTCACAGGATTTTTGTAAATCAACACAAGTCACACACATTACTTCGCACAGAAAGTGCTCAGACCCATGGAGACAGATTTGGGATTTAGCTCAGTAAACCAGAACACATTCACTGCCTCGTTGGTAAGCTCTGAGACTCGAGGATAACTTAGTTTTTGTATAATGAATTCTCACAATTTGCTCCTGTCACATCATAAGCAATAATGCCCATCCAATTACTTTCAAGACCAATAGTTTTTAAGAGCACTGAAGTCTGACTGCAGGCAGGGATTGTATTCCACGGAGCAAACCTACATTTATCCCTCAAACAAAGAACCCCAGTGCCAAAAGCGCATTCCTGAACCCAACTTGCGAATCCATTCCTAAAGCCCAGCCTCCTACGAACACGTCCACCAGCCACATGTGCTCAAGACCAACCGCAAATCAGCAACATCCCCCCTGCTTTCACGATTCATCCCCTATCGAGTCTGACTGTCTTCCCCAAGGTCGGTCCCCACGCCGTGGCGAGTGCGCCCAATTGCCACGTACCAGAAGAGCCCTGAGAACACCGCTGTGGTCCGGGCCGCACACCCAGCACTGCCGGCAGCTGCCTTCCTGCCACCCCCTGCACAACAGCATCCTCCTCTTTTCCCCTCCAGAGCAAAGCTGTAACTCCGCACCCCCATCCAACGCATGTTCTTCAGTTCCCGGAGCACACCACAAATTCTCCAGAACTCCAGTTCTTCAGTTCCATGAAATGCAGACAACATTTACTGCTCTGTCAGGGAAAGGAGATACTTCTTCCATGGAAATAAATCTCCTCGTAATGACAAAGGAGAGATGCTGACGCTTACCTGTGAGAGGTGAAGTTGTCGTAAGAGCCCACAGTATAATGTCGGAAGAGACGCTTTGTTCTGTCTTCTCTGGTTTCTACAAGAAAAAAGACACATCACAAAGCTGAGAGTTAAAGGGACACTTCTCCGTTGTCTCTGCTTCCCCTACATGTACACAGAGTGAACCCCACTTCCACGCACGCATTTATCCGTACACAATAACCGGGGTGCAGACGTGTGTCAATGTGATCAGTCCCGTGCGTGCTCGTGTACAGCCCCGCAGGCACACAAACAGTGTCTGTCAATACAACACCTCTTCACCAAAACTTCCAAACCACGTCAAGGTGTCCAACTCCACGAAGACTCCAAAGCGGAGCCCAAGAGAAGAATCGAGGCTGGTACGGCAAACACACACTCCACATCCCGAGGCAGCAGCCACATTCCTCCCCTTGTTCTGTTTGGCCACCTCGATCTTGCACATCCCAGCGCAGAGGGAGGCAGCTCCCACAGAAGAAAGGGTAACAGTCCTGGTGAGCCTTCCGTCTCCCCCAGTGATCACCGAGCTCTCCGGGTGCACAGGAGTCAAAGCCGGGAACCCAGAGAGACTTCTACTACCACTCAAACCACCAGCACCATCCCCAGTGGCGCTTTGGCCACAGCCAGGGCAGCAGGCGTTCCGAGCCATACTCCTCGGACCAAATCTCCCCTTCAGGGTGTAACGACTCCGGATTTTACTTGCCTGCCTCAGAAGCGTGAAAAAGCCAGAGAACCTGCCAGCCTGAGCTGTGAAGCCGACAACAGAAGAGGTGCCAGGGCCTCCAGGTGCTGGAGCTGGAGGAAGGCAGCCCGGCTCCCGGCTAAGTGGACAGAGCCGCCACTGCAGACACCCCAAATACGGTCTGCAGCTAATGGCTTACGAGAGACACGACAGGGAGATGTAAAGCATCTAAGCCAGACATTCCCAGCTACCCCTCGCCTAACACAGAAGGAATTTACATCACACTACCAAAACCGAATTTATTGCATGACCCAGGGTCATGTGTACTCACCCTGAAGAAAGCAACCGGGTCCTCGCGCCAACCCGAGGGAGCGCGTTACGCTGACCCAACTCACCCATGGCTACAGCAGGGTGGGGGGACTCCAAACTACCAGGTAACTCCCCGCCTCTATTTGTCACCGCGTGCAGCCCTCGGTGCTGCTCACCACCAATACTGGCCACACCACCAGGCAGGCTGTTGGTCTGACTGGAACTCGGCAGGTCTGTAAGCACGCTGACCAGGGCGGTCGGACAGAAGGAACGAACAAAGAAGATGAGTAAGAGAGGAAATAGAGAGCAAAGTACGGATGGGACTCACCTTTTCTTCTTCAGCAGGGACACAAACTGCTTGTACCCAAAGCAGTAACAACGCAAAATAAACACTGGTTTTAACCTGTGCTGGAATTCAGAAAGGCAGCCGCCAGTGGGAAGGGGCTGCAAAAGCAGAGGGACAGCTTTTACTGTGCCCACAGCACTGTCCATCCAACGGGCTCTGTTTTCAGCTCAGGGCAGGAGGCACTTTCAAACCTTTCACCCTGGTCTCACGAGCACACGAAGCCATCGCTGCTGGCAGAGGGAGATGCTGCCACAGCAGCCACACGCCAGTTTCCCACCCTGGGGACAGACGACAGCCCTGGAGGCGGCAGCAGCGGCTGTGTCACCCCACCAACAGGCTGTCCTGCCTCTCACACCCCCCGAACAGGCACTGGCTGCCCCCCGCCCCGGGCACCGCTTCCAGAGCCCGCGGTCCCAAGGGTGCCTCTGCGTGGGGTACAGGGTACGCACCCAGCACAGGCGTCCTGCTCGGGGGAGCCTCAGCTCAGCACACACCTCCCTTGCACACGCAAAACACGCTGACTACTGGCAAGGCTGAAAGAACAATTAACTTTACCAAAGTTTAGAAATAAAATCACCAAGTACAGTACTTGTTTATACTACTGAAAACACAGCCTTGATTTTTTTTCCACCCCTGATTCTTATTTTTCCACTCCTCTTGTGTGTTTTTTTGTTGTTTGTTTNTTTTTTTTTTTTTGTTGTTTTAGCTTTTTCCTTTCTTTCTCAGAAGAGCTGAAGAACAGCCGTGGCATGCCGGCACTTGGTCCCCCCAGAATAACACCCCACGGTTTGTGGCTCTGGCTCTCCCTCCTACAGCAGCGGTCTCCAAAGTGGGGCGCACACGACAATCCACTGGGGTGCGGGAAGAGAACATTTTTTGTAATATTAATAAAATTTTTAAGTATTTTTAAAATGGTGTTCATTCCATCTTTATCTCACTATTTTTTAGTTTCTGTTTTTGTATGTGCTTTACAGTGCACCTAGTACTTTAGCAGAGTAGTAAAGGTACATGTGTGCGTTTATATATATACAGGTGTGTATATATATACACACAGGTACATGCATATATGTGTGCATACATATGTGTATATACACAGGTGTGTGTATATATATACATACACATACGTAAACGTGTGTATGGAACGGGTGTGCTCAAAAATTTTTTTTTACTGCAGTGCACGTGATGAAAACTGTGCGAGCCCAAAGGTGGGACATGCAGCATCGCAGAGATTACCGCCGGTGCTCTGGCAACCCCCCAGAAGCAGCGAGTGCCCGGCAACCCCCCGGGCAGCTCCGGCGGGACCACGCCGCCGCGCGCTGGGTGAGGAGCAGCCCAGCCCTCGCAGCGCTGCCGCTTCGGAGCACTGGGGGGACGTCACTGTGCAGGAGCAGCCCCCCGTGACCCAACGTGCCGTTCCAGCCCCGGCGCTGTGCCTCGCCTGGTGTGTTTACCTAATCCGGAGGCAGATTTCTTGGAGCCTGACGGTGCACGGGGGGCTGATGGTGCCCCGTGCATCTTCCGATTAGGTGGTTGTCCACTGAGCCCCATCCTTGCGGTCCTGGGAAAAACTGTCTCAAAGAACCAAGGAATTAATCTTACTGGCAAAAAGAGACGCTATGCCAAGAAATTGAAAAGTTAAGCACTGATCAGCACAGCAATGCGCCGCAGAGCATTAAAAAGAGACAGCCCTTTCGCCTGGCTCTTCTGAGGCAGCTTCTCACCTCACTCACCCTCCGCCGTGGGGGCAGAGGGTTCTCAGCTCTGGGTCGGGGGCGATACCAGACTCCTCCTCCAGCAGCACACCCGAAGCACGCTGCGGCCAGGAGGAGAAGGAGGCCCCGACGTGCTGTCGGGGAAGCACCTGCACCGCACACCAGCTCCTTCCCCGCTGCTGCGGGAGCGCCCAGACAACGGCAGTGGGGGGCAGCCTCCGGCCCCAGTACTGCCTGCACGCCACGCGCACGGCAGGGACACCGCAACGCTTCCCACCGAGGAACGAGGAAACACAGTAGAGGCCTGAAATACACCTAAAGCACCAGGACAAGCCCTGTTTGCTGTGCCTGTGAACAAGTTGGCACCCACAACGCTTTACAACTTGACACGGACGTACAAAAAAATGGGGAGGGGGGAGGTGGGAGAGGGAAGGAAGGAAGGGGGGCTCCGTGGAGGTGCTGGCATGGCGCGGCCAGCGCAGGTCACGACAGTGATGGTGGGCACAGCCACCCGCTCACGGCACGAGAAGACACTCCAGTAAGAGACAGTCGCAGCCCCCTTAGACCCCTGCGAGGGAGGGAGCGCACTGCTGCGGCACAGCAAGCGCCCTTCGGACAGCACCCCCTCCTCGCCGCTCCCCTCCGTCCGTCCCTTCTCCACCCTGCTCTGCCTCCTCCTCCTCGCCCTGCCTCCCTCCACAGGCACTTGTACCTCATCTGCAAACACCTCTGTCGATCCCATTCTAGATAAAAGAACGGTGATTTGGTGACGGGAGGTGGATTTATGGGCTGCCCGCAGCCCAAAGGCTCGTTCTCTTCCTGACTCCTAAATATAGCTGCTGCCGAGCACGTGTCTAACGGAGCCGTCACGGAGGCACCGGGGACCGAGGCTGATGGATGGAGAGGAGCGAATCACTTGGAGATAGGTGTGGAGGGGGAGGCTCTATATTTAGAGAAGAGGGACAAGAGGAGAGCACTGGGTGGGATGGGCTCAGCCAGGCGCATGCAGCGGCACAGGCAGCCCCGAGGGACTGGCGTGAGCTGGGAAATGGGAACAGGGAATACAGAACGCTGGAAAACTATGGCCTGGAAGCCAGGAGGAGTGTGCGGATGGGTGCAGGCTGTCCTCAAGCTGCTCTGCACACTGCCTGTAAAGCGCTTTTGTAAAGTTTTTAAAAGGCAATTCTTTCTAGGTAAGTCTGCCTGATCCGTTAGATAAAAATACAGGAATATTAACATCCCATGGCTAGCCGAGAGCAGTCTGGACGTGCCAGAGAAAAGGTTCTGGGAGAGAAGCAGCTCTCAAACCAACCAGACAGAGAGCCTTGCTGGGATGGAGCGGACTGGCAGGAAGCTTGGGTGCCATTCCCATGCGTCCTCCAGCACCTGGATTGTCCCCATCCCCTCTTCTCTCAGGCACCAACACTGAGTTGCAAATAGAAAAAAATAACTCTTTTGGAATGTGAAAATATACCTTTTTGTTTCTGCAGAATGTTGGAATTATATTTCTAAATATTATTTAGAATTTAATTTAATTGAATTCAATTTAATCTTATTAAATGCAAGATTTATGCACCTCTAGTTATTGGCAGCAATTTCTCTTTCATCATCCATTTCTGACCAACTGCTCCTGCACCACAAGCTGCCCCTTCAGAGCGGGCGTTCCCAAGGGGAACAGGCAGACGTACCCCGCGTCAGCCAAACAAAGGACCAGACCTTGCAGCCAACGTGCCCCAACAAGCACCTTCCCCGATGTCACCGGCTGTGTGTCCTTCGGGCCAGCGCCGCGGACGCCTGCACCACAGCACTGGGTGAAGAATGACAAGTCATTTTTTGGAAAGCGATCTCTTTAATCATTTGATGCAGCAGTGGGGATGTGATGGTTATCATCCAAGAGCTACATCAAACCACCTGAGAGGTCAAGGTCACAGCAAACCACAGAGCCATAAGGCAGATAAGAACTGAGGGAGGGAGACACCAGTTAGACCCTCTGCTAGTCAAGAAAGAGGGTTTAAAACAGATTTTACCTTCTAAGTTGAAATGCCAACTCGAAGTGGTAACACGCGAGTCAGAGGAGATGTGGTCTCAGGAATGGAGAAGGCTGGGGTTTGTACTCATGCCTTCTCGAGTACATGGACGCTTCTTGTGCCAACACGCCCAAGGAGGAGCCTCGCAGATGCCCCGTCTCAGTACAGGAGTACTGATTCCGTGCTTTTTGAACTGTCTCATCACCCTCCAAGAGACACCACACTCAGCTGATGCTCCCAGCAAAGACAAGTGGTGGGTGGTCTCATCACCCTCTTGCAGGGGCTGGACCACGAGCCTGGCCGCGGCTGTCCTCAGCGCCAAGGGCGAGCCGTGCTGCTCCCGCACCAGGACCATGGGAGCAGAACCCTCCAAAGCTGGGAAGGGGGTCGGTGGGAGAGCTGTGGCTCCACAGCACGTCCCAGAAGCGGTGCTGCAGCCCCCCCTCCCCTGCTGCCCCCCGGCTGCCCACCCTGGCGCGGGCAGACCCAGCACTGCTGCCCATTGTGGATTGCACCCACGCGTCCCAGGCCAGGCTCTCGCGCACCTGACTCTGAGTAGGCTGATGAGCAGATGCCACCACAATTAAAGCCTCTTCCAGGCTCTGTGCCAGGCAGCCAATCTGGCTGAGGCAGCCTTGGAGCGCCGGTGATGAAGAGAGAGGGAATTATTTCAGAAGAAGAAATGCTGAACTACGCTGAGAGGGGGCAGGACACGCACTGCCTGAGACCAGAGAGGAGCCTGATGCTGCTCCACGCAGAGAAGGGGCCAGAGCAGGTAAGACGCTGGAGTCCATCACCTCCATCACCACCGGGCAGCGCTCCCGGGGCAGCAGTGGGTCCCGCCTGGGCAGGGGCTCTGCCTGCCGCAGCCACGAGCCTCACGTCAAGTGCAAGAAAGCATGGAAACCCTTGAAGCACGACTCTGCCCCTTCTCACAGGGATGCCAGGGGAGTGAACTCATCCACGTCCCTGCGGCACCTGGATCCTCTGACTGGAAACAGCAAAAACCCCAAGAACGTACTTGCATAGTGATTTGCGGCATTGCTGTATTTTATGCAGAATGGTTAAATAATTTATGCTGTCCCCATGGCTGATCTTTATCCTGTGAAGTTCAAATACAACTTTTCTCTGAGAGTGAATACTTTTAGAAGCCTTTGCTGTATCATTCTTAGTTTCATAAAACAATTTACATACAAGACGTGATACATTTGGTGAAGCTTTGGCCTGCGTTACACCAATGCACAGAGGAGATAATTGTATTAGTCCCTCTTGCCCTTAATATATGAGTTATACTTGCAGTACAATTATACTTGTTGGAGTTTTTTAGCTTATCTGTAACTGAAAAAATGCAAATAAAATGAAAGTCTACTCTCAGATAGCTATGAGTCAGAGAGCAGCATCTGTGCAGTACCTCTCACGGGGATGTACCGGCCCGGCTGCCAGCCTGAGAGGAGCGGGGAGATGGGCTAAAGCCGCAATGCCGAATCAACAAACGCAGGAGAGCAGGGTCCGAGGAGGTTATCTTCAGCAGGAGGTCTCCACAGCTATTCCGTGTGGATTTATCCACATTTCTGCAACAAAGGTATTTCCAGAAGTGCCATCCTGGCAGCTGTAGTCGTTTCTGACCGAGCCTGAAGCCCCTGGGGGGGACAACTCTGTCCAACTTCACCTTCCTCTGGCACGGGCCGAGGTGCTCGGGGAGGGCAGTCCTCACCCGCAGCCGCCTCAGAGGCCACAACGCGTTGGGGGAATCACCCGCTGCAGCTCCCCAGGCAAACGGCTCACTCTGGAGATGTTGCCCCCGTGAACCACAGAGTCACAGAATCCCAGGCTGGAAGGGACCCCGGGGATCATCTGGTCCAGCCTTTCTTGGCAAAGGCACGGTCCAGACAAGACGGCGCAGCCCCCTGCCCAGCTGGATCTCAAGAGTGTCCAATGGTGGGGAATCCACCACTTCCCTGGGGAGAGTATTCCAACGGTTGGTTGTTCTCAGCGTGAAACATTTTCCTCTTGTGTCCCACTGGAATCTCCCCAGGAGTAACCAGTACGCATCACCCCACGTCTTTTCCATGCGACTCCTTGTAAAAAGGGAGTCTCCGTCTCCTTTGCAGCCACCCTTTAAATACTGGAACGTGGTGATAACATCTCCCCAAACCTTGTTTTCCCGAGGCTGAACAAACCCCGTTCTCTCAGCCTCTCCTCACGGCAGGCTTCCCGCTCCTTGCATCATCTTGGTGGCCCCTCTCTGGCCCCTCTCCAGCATGGCCACAGCTTTTTGGTGTAGCGGGGACCAAAACTGAGCACCGTATTCCAGGTGTGGCCTGACCAGCGCCGAGCAGAGTGGGATAATGATTCTTTGTCTCTGCCGGTGATGCCCTCAGTGATGCAGCCCAGCGGACCGTTAGCTGATGAACTTCTCAGCAGGACACACCCCTTGGGAGAGACCCACAACTCCTCCACAGCACCAGGGGAGGAGGGATGACAGCACAATCCCAGTATGGATTTTTTTCTTCTGGTTTGTTGTTTTGGTTTGGTATTTTGTTGTTTGTTTTTTGGGGTTTTTTAAATAGATATGAGACAAGTCTATGAGGATGAGGACCTCCCACAAGCTGCCAGCTACCTCCAGGGAAGATCGCTTGTGTCAATGGTTTCCACAGCCAAACCCTAGGGTAAAGCCTGCCAGTCCTGCACCAACACCTCTGTGCTAGGACAGACGGGGACCTGAGCAAAGCCATCTCCTTGCTGTCCAGAAGGCCAGCAGCAGCAGGAGGCCTCAGAGCCATAACCCAGCGCAGGTCAGTTTGGGTTCCTCACCCGGATCACACAGCAAATGGGGACTCGGAAGCGCAAGGACCCTACCCAAGCATGAAGACCCACGCAAACACCTTCGGTACTGACAGTCTGGGTTACTTTGCCACACACGTCACCTCCCTCCAGACCGCTCTCCCCTCCAAGGACAGGAGCGATCCGCGGGCTCACGAAGCCCCAGCAGCCACCTCCCCATTACGGGGGCCACAGCTCTGTTGAGGCCACAGGGGACCAAATTCCCCAGCACAGTCTGAGAAAGGCATTTTCGCTCTGAACACTTGCACAAGTCACCGTCCCACCATTACAGGGGCAATGCTGTCATGACCAATGGAAACCGGGCAAAGCCGCTCAGAGGCAGCAGCGGGCAGGCACGGCACGTACTCGGTATGCTCCTTCTCCACGGTTCGCAACGCAGGTGAAATAAGAACCAATTTTCAGCAGAGGGCATCCCATGGAGGGCTACCCTCCCACCGAGGCACAGTCTCAAACCGGGGCAACTCCACCAGTAACACAGCTGCAGCGTCTCCATGGGACTGCGCAGAGCTGCCACCGAACAGCATTTCGTTTACACATTCACATGTTTTTCCCACCTTCTCAGATCTCTAGGGCTCAGCAAATGGCACGGCGGTGCTTGACGCTGCTTCACCCTCTTACCCTGTCGGCCTCCAACACTCCGCACAACAGGGTGACATGGCCCAAGGGTCGCACAAGCCCTGAAGTTCTGTGTGTGACAGCACTGAGACAGAGAGGGGATTCCTTCTGTGTCTGAACAGCTACAAGCTAGAATAAAAGCATCCTCACCGAGACCAGGGAAACCTGCACCAGGTGAAGCAGAGCAGAGAGGCGGTCATCCATCACAGCACTGAGGAGCCGCCTGCCATGACCCTGCTGGCCACCGGGCTTTGCCTACTGCCGAGGAGGAGACAGCTTCAGGAGGACGTAACAGCTGTCTCGCCGGACACATGAGGAGGTTATTGAGAAGACAGAGCAAAGCTCTTCACTGAGGTGCATGGCAGGAGCAACCCTCCAGAGGATGCAACATCTCCCTTTTACAACACTGAATCTACACCAAAACCCTTTATGCCACACGCACAACCATCTCCACACCTGCCAACTGTGTCACTCTTATGGGACGGAAGCGCTTCAGTCATTTTGTGCTTCTCATCTTTGCCCTCTGCAGACAGAACCGATGTCCTCATGTCTTCCACTGAAAGATGCCGGCAGAAGGCTTTCATGCAGACGATCCAGCCCACTGAAGCACACCCGGTGCTGACTCACACCAACAGGCTGAATCCTTTGTCCCCGTGCACATGGACAGAACTGCAACCCTCCTCTGAACGTAGCATTGCATCTGTCCTCAACGTGAAGGCGATACCACAGAGAGGAACAGTCACACCAAAAATTGGGTGTTTCTAGTAGAGTAAGGGCTCCAACATCAAAAGGATCACACTGAAGATACGGCTGTGGCCAGGCCTGAGGACATTTTAGTGCCCACGACCCTCAGGGCAGCCTCCACTGAAGTTCTGGCTATGAGCTGGATCTTAACCAAAGCCTGTAATATTCTTTCTGGAGCTCATGGACTATGTGGATGCAGACGCAGCTACAGCTATCTGAGGGTGGCACACCTTGTAAGTGAAGCGTGCCTGGTCATCCGGCAAACTGAAGAAACAGCAATGCCTCTGGAGTATGTTCTTTTGCCCACAGCATCTAACTTTCTTGGGTCCTGACCTAAAGGCTTAGCTTAGCTAGACCTTCAAGTAGTAGTCAGGACCAGAGTCAAAGTAAGGTACACAACGGGAATTCAAGTTCCTTCTTGGATTCTGGTACTAGGTCTATTTTTAGAGGTGCAGGCTTTCGCAGGGGTAGGGAAGTGCCAGATGGCCGTAGCAGGGTCTGTTATGACCTCACTGATGGACAGGGTCACTTTAACAGAGCTATATGGTGACAGACATCCAAGAGCACATATGTTCACACTGCTCAGTGGGTGCAAAGATGCAAGAAATCCGACATCCCGCTGAAGATGCCCTGAAATGATATTCGGGAGTCCCCACAGAGAGTGGAGAGCAGTCTTCCCACGGGGGAACCGCACCTCTGCGACAAGCTGCTCTTTGAAGAGTGCTGTCCGAGCACCCAGCCAAGAGGGGATCACAAAGAGTGAAGAGGGGAAGCTGGCACGCGCGATCTGTCCCCTGCAATGGCTCATTGCCAAGCCAGGAAACCCACCGACAATATAACCAACCTGGAACTTGGTGCCACCTGTGGGGAATGGAGATACGGGCACCCACCGGGCCACTGCGCATGGTGACACTGCAGGCAGCGCAGGAATTGCAACCACAGTGAGACTGGGGAGAACCACTTGTGTTTCTGTCTGCCGATCCTCAAACATTACACTCCTGCTGCAGATGCAGAACGGGGGTTGGCACCAAAGATTTGGACGCTTTCATTCCCTACTGTGACTTAAAAGACCTCCCAGAAGGGCAGGGTCTGGAGGAAGACCTTTCAGAAGGATGGTTTCGGGGAGGCTTTGCATGTTGGCAAACAGCAGTGGTCAGCGCAGATGCTCTGAGCAAAGAATGTGCTAGAAAAGGCTTCATTTTTCCCCTCAGCAGTGGGAGTATCAGAATCATTTCTAAGCCTAAGGAACACAACCTCCATGGATTCGCCTAACCTCCTTTTGGAGTCTCTAATCTGCACCAACTGCGGCAATGAGGTCCACAACTGCACACTGTGTGGCAACAGTTCACTTTGTGGAGTTAACCTTGCTGCTTAATTTCACTGACTGTCCCTTATTTCTCACTTTTAGACAAACAACAAATCACAACTTCTCCATACTTTCTCAGACTCCCATTGTATCCCCCTGACAATCTCCCCACACTTGCCTATTCTTTTAATACTGTCTCTCCTCATCTGGAAAGTCTTGTGGCCCACCACTGGCAATCTCCATCTGCTGTAGAACCCGCCTGCTTATTTCTAACCTTTGCTCTTTATCTTTCAACCAGATTGGTTGTTTAAAGCAGACTTTGAGAAAGCCTGCTCGGCAGCTTTTTGAAAGCCCTGGCACGCTATATCAACCCTCACCCCAGCGCTTGGTGACTACTTCAAAGACTTGTAGGACATCTAGTGGACTTCCTCCTAAAAAGGTTTTAAAATGAGGAAGAGTCAATAAAACATTGCTTTATTCCAGTTTTCACTAATTTGCAAGACGCAACAAAAAATAACAACAATCAGACTTACTGGTCTTCGTATCCTGGCAGCGGCGCTTGTCTATTACAATAATGAAAAATAACGCAGTTAAAGCCAATCTCTTTAAGCAAGGCTTCCTTTTTTTCCCCTCATACACAGAAAAGCTGATGCACACTGGCTATGTAGTTCTTACTCCAGTGATAACTACAGGAGATGCTGAACAACATCTATGAGAGATGAGTACCTTAAAATCAGCAGTTCTAGGGAAGAGTTCTGAGCCAGGATCTTTTAAGGATCCCGCTGATGATCTCTGGAACAACATTTTCAGTCACCCTGGAACACAGAGCAAGCAGCTGAGGAGCGGAAGAAAGCTGAGTCAGTGGCAAGCGTTCCAAAGACGAGTGGGGACGACCCTTGCAATTACAGCATGAAAGACTGACACCAATCCTGAGGCAGATGCTAAACCCCATCAGAACTTGACTATTTAATAATTTGATTCGGTGGCTAATTTTGATATTACTCAAATGGGTCACCTGGAACTTAACAGCAATGCTGTATCACGTTTTACCTCTGAAGCACATATCACAACCCAATTACAAAGTTACAGAGCAGATCTAGGTTGCCTGAGGGGAACCCAACCCCAACCAACGCCCCGGTGAGACACCCGGCCCCGGCAGGACCCCCACACCACCCGGGTCCCCTGCGTGCTACAGCACAAGAGACAAGCACCAGTGAAGGCTCCAGACTCGGGCCCCTCACATTTGGACTGGAGCTGCCTGAAGCAGAAATCTTCCTGGAGGAAACACCAAGTGCATTTTCACACACCCGCTGGGGCTCGGACTGCCCACCCAGCTCTGCGGACGGCACCCCGCCAAGAGGGCTCTGCCATCCACCCGCCCAGCAGCCTGAAGCTGGACAAACACTCGTTGCAAGCTCCAGGAGATAAGAAATGGGAAAGTTAACTGAGAAAAGCGGGGAACTACACGTAGAAAGGATTTCTGTCCATTTCTTTTAAGGCTGTTGAGCTACCGAAATGATGGGAAGTGCATCGTTCAAGAGAGCGCCAGAAGATATTAGCAACTAATAATGATAGAGCTGCTTAAAAAAAGACAGAAATTCTAACTCGCTGTCTGAGCTAATATCAAACACAGTGCCAGAAACAAATAGAACATAAATCAGCCTGAAACAAAAACGACCAGGAGACACTAACTGCGGCAACTTACAGAGCATCAACAGAGCAGCAGAAAACCTACAGCGCTGGGAACACCCAGCCCGTGGTCGAGCATTCAGAGGGCAATCACAAGGGCTGACTTTGGTCAAGAATCCTGGAATAAGGTACAGATAAGCCCGAGTCCACCACGTGCAGACAAGCGCTTTGCTGAAACAAAAGAGATGCAGAATTCAGGATTATTCCACTTAGAGCCCACAGCCAGCACCTCCTCCCCGCTACCAGGAGCAGCACTGCAAATCTTCGTTCCAGGGAGCCTCTGGTTCTTTATGCTCTGCCATGTCAATAAAACTATGCTGCTGAGTCCAAATTTGTTCTGCAGGAGGTCAATAGCCCTGATGNGTTTTTTTTTTTTTTTTTTTTTAATTGAGTGATGCTACAGACTTTTTTTTTTTCTTTTACAGACCTAAACGAATCACCCCCGGGCAAAACCACTTCAAGCAACTGCTTTTTTGTATTTCAAATTCCCTTGCACTCAGAACAGTTCCGATGTCAGCCTAAGACGGCTTTAAGACAACCTCATCCTCACTCCCTGCAGACACAGTGCAGGTGAGATAAATGGGCCAAAGGTGCCAAGGCATTGGTAAGAGGTTCGTAACTAACCAGTACGGGAAATCTCGGCACTTCGTACTGTTCCTGGACACACACTGCTTGACCTCAGCACTCTTACACCCATCGCTTGAAGGACACGGGTGCTCAGTGCATGCCCAGAACCTTTGTAGTACCTAAACCTGACCACTAAACTACTCGTGAGACACGGATGGTTTTGTTGCCAAGTGGTCAAAACAGCACGAAGCATTCTATCATCGGAAATGTTACAGAAAAGTAAGTCTGGAAAGAATCTAGCGCCAAAACTTCTAAGTTCCCACTTTGAGAAGGGGAAAAATGAGCAAATCTAATAGATATTAGCTTTAAAACCTAAGCAGCACCTTGGGATATTCATAACACTGACCTTTATTCTTGACCGCAAGAGGAAGCTGCCAGCTGAGCAGCAGATTAATTAAGACAGGAGGAAAGTTCAGAGGAACAAAGGGCATCAAGGTTAAAGGCAGCACAGCCGGAGAGGAAGCCCAACATAAGCAGCAGTGGAATGGAGACAGGATCAGGCTTGGAAGGAAGTCAGAAAAGTGAAAGAGACATCAAGAGGGTTTTTAAAATGCTGGTACAGAATGAGCCAGAGGACTCATTCCAACCTCGTGTGTGAGCAGTGATGCACGTTGGAGGGAAAAGCAGCTCTGCTTGGAAGGCTGGATGGTGCACCAGGCCCGGGGGAGACGAGGGGTTATCTGAGCTCTCGGAAGATGGATTTAATTTGCATGCTTTTCCAGCGGCAGCTGGTTGGCCGTGTCAATCAATGCTCCATAATCTACAGCTCTATTGTTATCGGGTATTCAGCCGCTTCTGCACATGCTCCCGTGTGTTCATGCGCTGCATGCCTAACTCCAGCTGCAGAAAGCTCAACACACGCTTCCCAGCTGCAGACGAGGAAATTCTGATTTCCCCTTCTGTCAGGGAGTTGTCACCTTACGAGTGGCCAAACGGGAAGAGTCATCTCTCTCCAGCCAAAAGACCACGGCAAAGGCAGACACGTTTCTTGGGCTGTTAACAAGGAAGCTGTTTTGGCTGCAGATCTCCTCTTACCACCACTCTTCACGTGGAAGTAAACGGCTATAAGGATAGTGCAGGAGATTGTGTCAAAGGCTTTGATAAAAGCCAAGGTGTACAACCACCACTGGCCTCTCCTTGTGCACAGAGCCAGCCGTCCCAATGCAGAAGGCCATCCGGCACGCCAGGCACCGTTCTCCGTGGTAAACCCATGCTGGTCATTCCACACTTTTGCTCCCCCGCTTCCCTCGCTCCTCCTGTCCCAAGCTCGGAGCTTTCTTCAGGTCGGCTGTCTACCTGGGCAAAGCTGAGCACTGAGAGCAGGCTGGCTGGGTCACGCACGATGACTTGGTGGCCAGCAGAGGGTTCCAGCTCCGTCCATGCTGAAGTCTTTCCCCAGGACCATTAAGCGCACGGAACTAAAGGAGGGGACTGAACTCAAAGCCAGAAGGTGAAATGCAGAGTCACAGCGGGGCCGTTTGCAGCCCTCGTGCTGCTCCCCGGCTGCGCTCGGAGTGTGAGCTGTCGCCCGGTATCCTCCGAGAAAGCCGCCTCCGAGCTTGTCACCAAGCGCAGGTGCTCGTCACGCATGCAGATCTGCTCCCCAGCACAGCTGCAGTGGAGCGTTAGCACATCCATCTTCTCACTGATCATTTTGCAATGCCACATCAAAGAGCTGGAAAAGTAAAAGAGGGACCTTCCTTCCCGCGGGGGCTCTTGGGATGGTGCTCCAGCTCCTGAGGCTGCGCGTGCGCCGCTTTGACTCCCAACCTGCTGCTCCGAGGCAGATGCCTCCTTAGGAGCTCCTTCCCCCATGCAGGGACTCTCAAAGCACCTGCTCAGAAAAGCCGCAGCGTTCGGACTTGGCACTCGCTGCTCAGCCAGGGCTTCTCCTTTCCAGCCCTGGGAAGTTTTGCTGACTCAATGTTTTCGTTTCCTGCTGTCCATACTTCCTCTCCTAGTGCAGTCTTTCTTCAAAAGCAAGGTATTTGTCAAAAGCAATGATTGCTAAGTTACAACGAGGCACGCGGGTGCTACGCGTGAACTCCTACAACCAACGAGACCCAGCACATACAAATGGCCACAGGGGACACCAACAGCATCTCAGCTGCAGGACTCTGACTCCATGCCATCGCTCTACACACCATCCGGTCTCCCTGTGGATGAGTCTATATCCCCTGTTAGTTCAGTACCACCCCAGTCTCGCTTTAGGATCACCATTGGGCGAAGCAGACTCTGTAACGTACCAAGAAAACAAAAGAGAAGGTGGAATAGGTAACTCATCCCTTCACGTGCAGGACACGCAGAGACAAAGTTAGGAAATGGGTACCATAACAAAACAAGCTGACCTCCCCAAAGGCTGGTGCAGACCTCCAGGAGGGAGATGATCAATTCACTGCAGGAAACCAGAGAGCTGTATTTCATTAAGGTACGAAAATCCTCCACAATCCTCCTCCTCCTCTGCAACCTACGCATTTGCATCACCTGAGGTTGGCATCAGAGACGAGTGAAGAACAACAGTGCCCTCTACCAAAAGAAACAGCCAACGACTTCTGCAACCTCCCGTCCCCAGCCCAAGCAGCCGGGACAGAAAGAGCCCCGCTCTCTGAAGGCAGGCAGGCTTGGGCTGGGCTCTGGGCGACACGCTCTGGGTTCAGCCCACTGGAGCCCAGCATGCCCACCAGCACGCATCTTCCGCAGTGGCGACGTGCTCTGGTGCCTCTGATATACCAGGCTGGAAAATACCTCTGACTCTCCTACACAACACGGGAATGGATGATTCAGAAACATATATACTATGTTCAGAAATGATACTAGTCATTTTTTTAAATCCCGTTGTTATACCATCTGCTCTTCCAGTATCTATGCTGGCCACTAGGAGAGACAGTGAGGGGACAGGCCCAGCCAGCAAGATGCTCTCGCTATTAGACTTGTAAATAATTTGAAGTACGCAACAATTGTTATTCCAATGTCAAAACATTTCTTACACAAGAAACTCATTTATTGATCAAAAGCTGGTTCAAGCTCCTAATTCTTTCTTCAGAAAGCCTTTCCACAATGGGAAGAAGTGGTAACGCTTCCACCACCTCCACTGCTACCGCAGGTACCAAGGAAGTGACTAACTACATCCCGTCATACGAGGGGGGTGTATTACACCCTTGAAATTATTTGTCTTTTCTCAGAAAAAGAAGAAATGTCAAAGACTAAAACCACCAGGAACTCAGTTAACATGGTTTCATGTATTAGGAATTTAGACGCTATAAACAACCGGAAATCTTGCCATAAACAAATGGGCAGACGAGCAGCAGTGAGGAGAGGTCTCTGCCATGCAAAACAAATGGTTCCCTGGACACCCCTGACTCCCACATCCTTCCACAGGGATCAAAGCAAGACAAAAAGGAACAAAGCCGATAAAGAAGACACTTGTGCCACGGTGACTGCACACCCAGGAGCAGCCGTAGCTCTTAGTTGGTCCCAGCCTCCCACAACACAGCCGGCATCGGCGCCTTCCCGGGCTGCGCCCTGCCTCTCCCAGTGCCGAAGAACCTGCCCATCCTTCGAGATCCCCCACCGCAGAGAGCAGGCGTACCCGCAGTGCGCCCACCTCCTGCAGCCTCTGAACCGGGGCACGGCCAGAGCGTCCCAGGTCTCGGCTGCTCCAGAGGGAGGAGACAGCTGTACGTCCCTGGCCGCAGGAAACCCCAGACCCTGTACATCTGCAAGTGCTCTTCAACCTACCAGTGCAGATTAAGTTTGCGAAGAGCTTCCCTACGTTTCTCTCCACAAAGGCAGATTTGTACGGGGAAGCAGATAAACAGCACGGAATGTTTCCTAGAGGAGACGGTGCAGCATCTCTCCAAACAAACACAACTTGAGAGAGGCAAATAGTAGCAAGGTGATACCCAACAGTCTTGGATCTCCACCAAGGGCAGGTTCCAGGCTTGCAGCTTACGCTCCGTTCTCACACCTTCTCTCAGTCCATGGACGAGTTACTGTGACAACAGGCTGCTCGCACATATGCATTGAAGCATTTGGCACATTCTGCTTCACACAGCCAAACTTGTCCTTTCATTTCTGGGTGTCGCTTCCCGAGAGATCAGCGAGCTCTGTACGGCAGCGGAGCTCTGTTCCACCACTGAAGTCAGGTGGCGGAGACAGTCAGGATCTGCCGCAAAAGGCGATTTTGAAAAACGCAAAGGAGCGAGGGTCAGGGAGAGAGAGACAATAGCTCCGGGTGAAATGAGCCCAGCTTGGATGCTGACACTACCACAGGACTGCCACATTTCAAGGTATAATAAGTAAATGCACATTTTACAGTGCCTGCAACCTATCCCAAACGCTTATTTTGTCTTAACTACAGTTGCCAAATGTTCCTCTGCAATTTTAACCAAAGCTGCAGGTCCTTCTCCCAACATGTCCCTGGATCACAGGCTCAGGACCACTCTGTAACTAAGCCAAAGCAAGAATGAGCTGTGTTCAAAGCGGAGGCGCAGCCATTCCAGTGCCAACTTCTGCAGAAAGCTGTCCAACAACCGACAAACTAGGTCCTGAAAAATTAATACTCATATTTAATTTCATATATTGCAAATACTCCCTAGTGATATTACTGAGATCCGTGTGTGCAAGCCTAGCATGCACCGAGTCCCCGCCCTACCAGCCGTTACTCAGTTCCCGTCCAAGACGGGATCCCACCATCGAGGCTTCACTTCCTCGCCGAGCACGCGGAGGCTGCCCACATTTCGATTTTTTCTTGTTAGAGCAGCACAGCTCCCAACAGCGTGTGCACACGCAGAGAACAAGACCGATGTGGATCCAGTTTCCTGCGGACAGTAATCAGAATGACAATCAATTCCAGATCGGATGTTAACAGCTCCTCGTGCTGTAGCACTAACGCCTCCCACGTACTGGAAACACCTTGTACGAGACATCCCAGGCTCACGTCTGCCTCGTTCGCAGACACACGACGCTGCAGTCATCTCCTCAACCACTAATGTGCCTCCTCGCGTGTAACTACCGAGAAGATTTTCGTTTAAGTGCAAGATCCTGCATTTTATCCTACCGAATTTCATCCTATTTCTGTTACGCCAACTCATCCAGCTCTGAAAGTAAAATGTTCTCACCTCATAAGACGTCACAAGGAAACATTAGCAACACATTTCAGTTTTCTTTTGGCCACAGCTATCAGTGAAAGCATTTAATAGGCGAAATCGTTAATCACCTCGTGACAGGTGACAAATTCCCAGTGCTCCCCCACATTTCCTCCAACTTCACTAATAATTTCCCACATGACACTGTCCTGAAATCCGAGCAAGCTGGAACAGCGGCATTTCCTCGGCCAACACAGTCAATTCATCTCCTTTAGCACAAAAATGTTCCTGGATAAACACTGCTCTGTCCTACCCCTCTTCCCATCTTCCCCCATCTCTCTCTCCCTTCCAAATCTGTTTTAAACACTTTTGTACCAGTGAACTCAGAGCACCTTAACGGGGGCTGCCCAGAGCGCTCCCACACACAAGGTTCCCCGTTACCCCACTGAAACCTTTGCTAAGGTGCCAGTAATTTTCCCTACTATTTTTTGAGAACACTGGTGTTCCTGGTTCACTGGGGGCTGCAAGGGCAGGGGAGGGCGGCCAGGAACCCCGGAGACCCCACAGCCGGCAGGGCAGGGGCCTCGCTGGCCACCGCTCCAGCAAGGCCAGCAGGACAGACCCCGAGACGGTGGCCCGGTCCGACCAGGAGTCCAGCTCATGAGGCAGTGGCACAGCAACACGGCAGGTCTCAAGACGAGCCAGGGAGCCAATCTGCAGGTCGGGGTTAAGGCCAGGTCTAACGATCACTGGGCAGGTCTGGGGTCAAGCTGGGAAACCAGTCCACGGGTCGGGGTCTGGATGAAGAGGGTCCATGGCCAGCCACGGGCATGACTCTGACTGCGCTGCAGATCAGGACTCCTCCAACATAGCTCAGGCAGGGACCGAAAGCCACAGTCTGAGCGCAAATAGAGCTCCTGGGACCAGTGGTGCGGGAGGAGACCCCAGGTGAAGCTGGTCCAGGACATTCAGGCATATTAGCACCCTCAGGGCCCAGACATTCTTCTCCCCAGCTGGCAGCATCAGGCCTGCCATAGCCCATCCATCCAACATCCTCCCCGTTGGAGTACATTTGGACCTTTATCTAATTAGCTTTGATTTTATCTCATTCTTGTTGCTTAATAGCTCTACATTCTCTTTTCTTACTCTTTTATTTGTACAGCCAAAGAATCTACGATTACTCCTCTTAACATTCTCAAGGTCTAGCTCTGCCAAGTTTTTGGCAAGTTGCATCTTACATTTATGATTTCAGATCCCCTGATACGGATTTTTTTGCAGATGAATCTCAGTCTTTGTTCTTTGAGAGCTTTGCCTATTCCTAGAGGCCTGGGGACAATCGCATTTGGATTCCCTACATGCAAGATTTCTCTTTTGCCAGGAATACGTCAGGGCAGCTTTTTGTACCTTTGACTTAAATTATTCACTCAAAATTCCACCTCTATTTTAACTCACTGAAGCTAGTCAATTCCATTTACATTTTTTTTCTTTACCAGATATAAAAATCTAGACTCTATCCTTATTACCAGGATATCTTACCCCATCATTTTCCAAAGCAATGGAAAGGTCTATGTTTTTGTCCTATCTTTGCTTCTGCACTGTCTGTGCATCGCATGCACTCCCTACCCTCAGCTTCGCTGTCACCTCTGCCTTCCCCTGAAGCAGAGACACGCTGCTCTGCCTGTTCTCGCCCACATCAGCTGTTGGACTGACCAAATCACTGGGCTCAGCTTCTCCCCCTCTGCACTCACGAGCCGGCGTTTGTATTCCAGATGCCTCACCCTTACCTTACTGGCCACCACCAGCTCCATCGGCAGAGAAGACAACCTCTTCTCAGAGCAGTCCGCCTGCTTTGCTGTTGCTTTCACCTGTCCACCCGCCTCCTCTCTTGTGCTCCTTTAAGCAAAGACCTGTCAACGTCTATCTGATTTTCCTCCTCTTGTACTAAAACTAGCAATGCAGACAGCAGCATACCCAAACCACCCCCCTCATTTCTTGGTTTAAAGCCACTTCAGTTTCTGAGGGACCAGACGTTTGGGTAGAGCCCCTTCACCGAGCGCTCCTTCTCTCAACGCTTTCCATGGCTGAATAGCAGGTGACTTGGGAACCGCTGGGGACCACCCCTTGCGTGTGCCTGGGGCATCACCACACCAGGCAAAGGGCTGTAGCTCCAGCACAAGCTGCAGGGGCACGTGCCTCCTCTCCTCTCCTCTCCTGCTTGATGATGCCCATCAGGCAGCTCACGCTCAGTGACCTGGTGCTCTCTAAACCCTGAGCTACGTGGTCCTTGGGGACATGCTGAGGTGGAGAGGAAGGCGAATGGGAGGCAGACATAAATATGAGCTGGACATGCTGAAAAACAGTCACTGACAAGCAGCCTCTTCTGTTCCATTTTAGTCAGAGCCCTATATGTATTCACACTGTGAAAGACCATCTTCCTACATCACTTGGAGACAGATCTGCAGTCTCTCAGGTACTTGTACAAGTGCTGTCCACCCATGGTACCTGTCACACTCGCGGTGACACTCCACAGCACCTCTGCAAGCATGACTGGAGCTCCAAGGGGCTGCTCAACAAGCGGGAGTGGGAGCAAAGTCCCTCCGGTCCAAAGCTTCACCAGTGCCTCTGCTCAGCGAGGCAAAGAGATTCCTGTGCAGAATCACACGATGCGGCTTGAGATCTGAGGGGAGGCACTCCCACTGCCCAAAGGCAGGTCTACACGCCACAGTCTCATGATGGACCCAGAGACAGGCAGATCTGACTAGCCCGTGTTTGCACACAGGTTCTTACAGCCACAGGTCTCAGACTGCCAACAGCTGGGAGCACCACCTGATGAGCTCGACCCTATACTGGCAGAAAGACAAGGCCCGTTTCAACCACAGGGAAGGCACAAAAAGGTTAATTCCTTGAATCCAATAGAAATGTCACAGCACTTTAAGTAGAACATAGGGTATGGTGTTAGAGGAGGTGCAGACAGGAATAGAAGTATGTGATGAAGTGATGGAATGGAGAACTAGAACTTGGATCTCCTCGGGATGTCAGGGTGATACAAGAAGGATCATCTCTATGGGAAGATGGGCAAAAGCAGAGCTCTCTGACTCAGCAGGGCCAGAAGAAATACATTTAGAACATACAGAAAGTTTGAGTTATTTACCAAAGAGACTCTGTTTAGGCCCCGAAGGATTTCAGTTCCACAGACGGGAGATATCTAAGGAGACCCTCACGGGGAAGTGAGAAACTTAAGTTTCTGCGTTGGGGCCTGTAACAGAGGTGGGCAACAGGACATCTTCCTTCAGAGTCAACAAGCACTGCAGCGTCTACGAACTGGGACCTGGGAGAGAAGTGCTGACCTGGAGACAACCTTAGAGAAGAACTTGGCTCATTTAGGCAGATCAATATGCAGCTCATGGCCTTTTCCCTCAAAGCATGAAAATACATACAGGTTAAAGGAACATCCTAATACCATCTCCAAAATGTCAACCCTGAAAGTTGCTCTCTGAATTTCAATGAAGATCACAATGAATTTCCTGAGCTGCTCTCATCCTTGTCGCCGTCATCTTCAATCTGTTCCAACAAGAGTCTAGTCTGGTATCTGCGACAGAACCCTGCTACCTTCCTCAGTCAATAAACACAGTTGGAGATGTCCACAATTCTGACGTTGCTTTGTTCCCCAGCAAAGTATAGTCAGGCCAAAACCTTTCCACCAGTGCACAGCCCAATCAGCTGTCAGGCTATCCTTAAACTCAGAAGACAGACACTTCTCTTTCTTTGATCTTGAGAAGTGGCAGAGCAACATCACGTCCACACAGCTAACCTTTCTTCTGTGCACAATCATCATAGCCTTATCCAAACTACCTTCTGCAAACAATCTGTACCTGAAAACTGTGCCCGAGCTTTGTCTGGAAAAGTAAAAGTCCTCAAAAGCCAAAACCACACCACGGGACATGCCAACAACTCAACAGTACAGACAACCAGAGGAAAACGCTCATACCTCTGCTCCAGCTTTAGTGTCTAAGCGCCATCTGGTTTTCACGTTTCACTACACAACTTCAATTTAACCCAAACACGTAACATTCTCCAAGAAAGTACTCAGCAAACATGAACTCCTAGATATGGCAAGGGCTTATAAACCCCATCGATTAGTCTGTTCTCTTCTTTATTTAGCGTCGTAAGAGGACAGGGCAAACAGCTCCCCCACGCTGAAATGGCTCCAGAGTGTAGCTCCAAAGCAGCACCAGAGAGAGGAAGGTGGAACCTTCTCAGTGGAAATCCCAGCTCATCAGCCCTGATCACCCCTGAAAAAGGAGGAATATCCCACTCAGATCTTCACCGTCATCAAGGGTTTCCCATCAGCGCAACAGAAACTTTTGCTTCACTTCTAACGGGCCCAGAGCACAGCTGAGTTCACAACACAGGAGCCTTCTCTGGCCAGGAGCGTGCAAAGACGGGGGTGACCAGCACAGAAAGATGAAGCACATACAAAGAGAATTTGAAGGAAGAATAGGAAGGAGCATTGGGAACGAGCTGCACCTGCAGGGTGGAGAGCTAACAGCTGAACCAATTCAGAGGCGGGGGGAGGAATCAGACCCTGCAGCACAGGTTCGTAGTGCTACTGGTGGGGTTCCGCTCCCACTACGCCCTCCACGGCCACAAGACCAGGTCCCAGAGGCACCTAATACTTTACCCACAGGGACTGATGTGCAAGTGTCCCAGAGCACACCTGACCTGCCACATACTTGTCACAGCACACACAGAGTTGGTGGCTCACCTAGGGAACCCAAGCATCCTGCTAAGGAGGTGCCTCAGGGTGCAAACATATACGTTTAAAACTCTCAGGAAGGACTGAGATTAGAGCAAAGAAAAGACTTTCTAAGTGGCTTCAGGCTTCCAGAAACTAATTAAAACTAGTTGTTGTGCAAAACAGAGAACTGTATTTTATTGATTTTCTTTTCTTTCCTACAACTTTGTTTCCAGCTTCGCAATCTCACTTACCAGAATTCAGCTGTGTGGATTTTAAAGCTCATTTAATATGCAAAGTGAACTCCACTGAATCTGTCAAATCAGGGCCACTTCTCTCCTCTCCTAAGTAATTCATTGAAAAAAATAAAATATCCAGATGTTCTCTTCAGTTGCTCTACACTGGGACAAGTTCAGGCTAGCCAGAAGCGTTTCCCACCCAGTCCTCAGGCTGGGAGAGGAACGCTGCCTGGGCAGACGTCAGTGACAAGGGGGAAGCTGTGGTGACACACCCCACAACAGCAGGAGACCCATTAAGTCACAGTGACCTCCCAGAACACTGTACTGTCTGGCACATGCAATCCACAGCTCCTCCTGACACTGCTGTCCTCCAGGAACAGCAGATTTGGTGGCTGGCGCTGGAGACGGAGAGTCGGGAGTGCCAGGGCTGAGTCACAGTCATTTTTAATATTTTCTGTTGGACTAGAACAAACACATGCAAATTACTGTTTTCTTTTGAAGTCTCTTAAAACATAATGCGGGGTTGGAGGTTCAGATCAACAGTCACGCTCTCTTGCTCCATCACTCACTGTCCCCTGCAGAAGACCCTGACACTGCAGCAATCTCCACAAAAGGGACCGATGACTGCTGTCCCCACGACAGTACCACACACTTACCATGGACCAGCGTGTCTACTACTGGATGCCAATGCACTCAGTAACATAAACTAACACCCTGAGATACAATTCTTCAGATGCATCCATCACCCACTGCAAAGAACAGGCAAACTCAGAGACTGCTAGAAATTTAAAATGAGTACTTCTGAATTTGCGGGGCTGCCCAGCGCGCCTGCTGAGAGACGCTCAGACGTAAGAAAAGAGCTTACCTTGCCGTGGATCATACTGTCGCATCTGCACCTCCTCAACACATTCTGCCGGGAACCAGCCAGTCCTTCCTTTCACGGTTCCTTCCCAAAAGCCACCTTCGCCGATACTCAGCACTGTGGGGAGAAAGACAGAGGTGGGTGAGAATGAGCCGGGCCCCCAGAAAAAGGGAAGGCCAGAATGACCATCGTATGGTGGTAACGCAGGGGAAACACTGAAGGGCAGAGCACAGAACATCTGTCAGGGGTCAGGCGTGGTCTGGAGGAAGAAAGCACCTCAAGAAGACCTCAAAAGCTTCTCTCACCCCTGTCCAGAAGAGAGAGAATGCAGACAATGGCCCCCGTGCAGCTGTGTGCTGCGAAAATGAACCAGCAAATTGGTGCACCCATCTTTCTGAGAAGGATTGTTAACGGGGGACGCAGCCATAACACGGGCCTTGGTAAAACCATTTCCTGGAAACGTGCTACCTACCATAACTTCTGACATCCTCAAAGCAACAGAGAAATCACAGCCCCATAAGGAAAAGACGACGCAGAGAGGGGAAGAAACTGCCCAAGGCGACAACACAAGTCACCCTGAGAACGGGGGTGTCCTGACTGGCCCGTGTTCAAAAAACCGCGAGCCGTTTCACTCTAAACGACACAGCAAACATGAAGGCACTTCACTGTCAGCAAAATTCTCCCAACCCATTAAGCCCTGTTTTCACTTGCTCAAAGCTGAGATAAACAGAAAGGAAGTCTTGAAATACGCTCTGAAGATTAAATGAATTCAGAGTCGAGGAGATTTTAACGGAGAATCACATCAGGAGCGTCCTCATTAAACCAGGGAACCATCAGCTGGATGGTTCCCCACCGAGTGCCGGCGGGAAAGGATGGCTTTCAGGTAGCCAGGACACAAACTGCCGAAGAGCTACAGACAAACCCAGCACTTCTTATTACCCCTGAAGGATGAACTGGGGCACCAGGCAGACCAGCCAGCACAGCTCGAGGTTACAAAACAGTCTGAGGTTTCTGCTATGACAACCCTTGCCAGCAAATGTATGTTTGATGTCAGCTGCCATCTCCGAGCTCCCTGCAACGGATCCCCCACACCTCATGCTAGCAGGCTCTGCAAGACAGATCTGGATTGTTTTGGGACGTTTAAAAAGGCATCAGATGTGCCCATTACATTTCCTACAGCCACAGAGAAAACAATTGTCATTCCCAGAGCACCCAAGAGAGCAAAAACGTGCACAATGTGAGAGAAGAAAAGGGAGGGGAGAATCATTACCAATCTTTCTGGATGTTCCCCATTTATATATTGTACCCAGAGTGCCCAGATATGACCCCTGTTTTACCCAGAAAATGGCTGTTGTGCACCTCTCACTTGCAGTCAAGCACTTACAAGGGCAATTAACTGCACCATCCTGATCCAAGAAAGAGGAGAAGGAGAACAGTTACATACGTTTTCAGGTTACCGTGGCTCACAACGCTTTCCTAACTCTTTGTAACACAGTGGTCTCTGGAACAGATTGTGAATTAATGTGTTAGATGTGGTCTATAAAATGCTATAGATCAAGAGAAACTGCTGCACATCACCCGAAAGTGATAAGCTTTTGATCCATCCTTTGGAAAACATTACGGTGTTGCATCCATAATGGCAATATATTTGACATCCAGACAAAAACCAAACACGAGAGTCAGCATCCCGGGATCCCTGCTGTCAACGATCTCCAAAGTATTCCCTCAGCATTATCTGGATAACAAGTTCTTACAAACGAGCCCACCACATCGACAGGTCCCCTTGATTAGTGCAGAGACCCAGGGTTTCCCGGGACTTGCTTTGAAACGTCAGGAGCTGTTATAAAACCCCTCAGTACAGAGAGGGGACACTGATCCGGATTCTTAAGCTCCCCACAAACCCCCGGACAACAGGCGAAGGAAAAGGCCAATGTCAGGTCTATTTTAAACTCGCAGCATCTTATCTTATGCTTTCTTCCTGTGGCTGTTTCTCCAACTTTGTAATCATAACTCAACCTTGTGGCTTTGACAGCAGAAACTTCATCTTCATTTTGAGCTCGCCTACGATCTGAAGCGTACTCAAGTGAATTTGGGGGTTAAAGAGAGAGCTGCTTCTCCCAGGGGCAGAGACCGCAGGTTTGCGGACAAGTCTCGGGACCTGACCCAGCACAAAGGCAGTGCTGACCCTGGAGGCTGCGGGATGCTCCCTCCAGCCGTCGGGCAGCCCCTGTAAAAGACGAGGAACCTCCTGTGGCTGATTACCGAAAAGGCCCTTTGGCAAAGGGATGACAGTGATGAGCAACCAGCAAGCACGGGGAAACCTTAACATCTCATTCTCCTACGGCTGCAACCAGGCAGATGGCACAGAGCTGACCAGAGTGATTCAGCTCCAGATGCCAGAAACCGCCAAGCAAATGAGACCACTGGTGTGACACGACCCCCAGCAACCGCATCTTCAATCCGCAGTAGGAATAGCTCTCGAGATAAACGCTGATAATAATAAAATTCATACCACAAGGCTATGCAAGTATCCTATGGCTGTGCATGGTGTCAGAGTTACGCAAACAGCAGTTACTGCTCATCTTCACCACAGCACAAGGATTCTGCACAATTCCCAGTATCCCATCGCTCCTCACTTTTTTACCCATCACCACAGAACCAGCTGGTCACTCTGCAGAACGCACAAAAATGCCTGGTTTGAAAGGGTGAGCCCCACTCCCAAAAAGCCGTCCTCTCAGATCACCTCCCCATGGAGACACTTCCACCTACAGTTGAAACACCGTGAGGCATCTGTCCTGAGCGCCATCAAGGGCTGTGGAGGCTACCACGCTTGGCTCCTCTCTCCTGGATGTCTCTGCTTCACCCCGGCATGGGGAGGCAGGAGCACCGTGCCCAAAGGACCATGCTGCTGCCCGTCACCTCTGTGTCACCCTGCTGTCCTCCACTACCCCGGGGTCCCTCCCTGCACCTCCTTCAGCACTCGGGCTTCATGCGTGTTAGCTGCACTGCTTTCTGCCCCAGCTGGTCACCTCTACACAAATCCCCATGTAATTAGCTCTCTTCACTAATGCAGCGGTGCCTTCCAAGTCAAAGACCTCCTAGGAAAACCGTTTATTTTCTCTTTTCCTGTCTTGATCCAAAATACCAGCAGTGCCGACCACGTAGGAGTCCTTGTGCTCTTGGCCAACACCTCCAGGGAACTCGCTCCCACGGCTCTGGGGTGTTCACCGCCTGCCCCAGCGACATGCAGGGCTGGAAGGGAAAGCTGTCCTTCCCAGTAAGGCCAGCAAGCGCCCGTGCTGGGAATACAACATACGGTTTAACTCCGAGCTGGCAGATTTACGGGACTTTCAGCTCAGGAAAAAAGATTGTGCAATTACACACGTGGCAGCACACCTTACCCCGACACGGACCACAGTTCTACTGCCAGCCTGGGATTTCTGCCGCTGGTAACTGAGTGGACAAGTCTTTTTTTAAAAAAAAATTAGTTAACAAATAAACACCTGCATTACTACGGTATTTGATATCCCGACTGGCAGAAGGCACAGACACATCCACACTCCACCATGTGCTGCCACCTTTCCAGCTCAGCTCCCTCCCAGCACTCCACAGGCAGCACTATCAGATCCATCCCTGCACCCATCGCCACAGCGCCCATATGTCATTCATAGCTAAATCCAAACACCAGAGTTATTAATAAATCAAGCACCGCTCCATGCCAGCCAAAGCAAATTCCCCAAAGAGGAACTTCACAACTGCCCGTCTCTGGGCATTACTCCTGCAGGACGCAAGGGAAAAACAAACACACAAGGCAGCCCGATTTACAAGCCAAACAGAGACTCATTTCAGCCTCTTCTCTAGGTCTTTTCTTGAGATGCAAATGCTCCTGCTCTCCAAAGGTTGTGAAGTTGTCAAAATTTGGAATAGACCCAAATCTGTACCTTATTTCCCACTGCTCTCGTCCATGCTTTAGCAGCTCTGCTAACACTTCCCAATGGAAAATTTCTCTTTTCTAATACTTTGTATTTCCAAGGTCCAAAGCAGCCCTTCATGGAGGAGAGCTCATCCAGCTCTCCAGAGCCTTCTGTTCTTGCATTCTCATGCTTGGTTCTTCAATCACATAGTACTCCTTTCTAATATTTGCTACTTCTTGAGGATCGGAAGGACTGAAGTTTCAGCCTGTCTGGCAGCAAGCTGAACACAGATTTTAAGGTAACAGCAAACTGAGTCGATTCTAATGAAAGGAAAAATTCAATTGTCCATATTTCACCAGTTTGTCTCTGAGGCTGTTACATGAGACAACATGAGAACCTTCCTCAAGTCAAGATATACAACATCCACTGCTCTCCCCTCACCCAACAGGCTCATCCCCTCACTGTAGAGGGCTGTCAGCTTGGTTAAGCAGGACTTCCCTTCACAAGTCCAGGCTGGCTACCCCTGATCACCATCTTGTCCTTCATGTGCTTGGAAATGGTTTCCAGGGTTAGCTCCTCCATCGCCATCCCAGGGATCAAGATGAGACTCACCAGCCTGGAGTTCCTCACACCCTCTGCCTTGCCGTTCTTGAAAACAGGAGGGACATTTGCTTTCTTCCAGTTCTCAGGAATCTCTCCTGACCACCATGACCTGCCAGAGATGGTGGAGAGTGGCCTGGCGATGCCATCAGCCAGCTCCCTCAGCACTCATGGGTGCAATCCATCAGGCCCACGGACTCGCGTATGCCCAGTTTGTCTGAATGTTCCCTAACCTGACCCTCCTCCCCTGAGGGTATGCCCACCTTACCATGGGCCATCCCACCGCGCTCAGGGGCCTAGGATTGCTGAACCCTGGTTTTACCAGCGAAGGCTGAGGTGAAGGAGACAGGTGCCTCAGTCAGCTCATTCAAACTTTTCTTGACGTATAAACGCACAACCTTTTCAGAAATGAGGAACAGAGAGCAGGAGCTTTGGCAGAGAGAGGAGCAGACGGGTGCCAGGAAACTCTGAAGCTACAGCAGTTCATGCCTGGCACACCAAAAGGAGAACACTCAAAGCAGCAGCTTGGATTCAGCTGGACTTCACCAGGGCCTGACACAACACGTGGATGCCATCTCTCAGACGTCTCTCCAAGTCTCTCCTGAGAAGTCGCTCCAAAAGCCTGCTTCATTTTCTTCTGCACCGTCAGGCCCTTCTCCTTCGGCACCAGGCTCAGAACTCCCTGTGAGCCCAACTCGTCTGCGACAGCCCTGCTCTCCCGCAGGGGCCTTAGACCAAGTGGGCAATACCACAGCGGTCAAGAAAAATCTGGTGCTGACAGGAGAAGAGTAATAAATGGTCTACTGAGGCCCACAAATCATTGATGCAAGCTGGGCGACTCATACACACAACCATCAGCTCTGAAGGTCACTATTTGAATAGCTATAAACATGGTAATGAGGCATACACCGAGTCGTGTTGGGATGCGCACATAAAATGCTTAAATACGCTTTGAAGAAATTAACAAACAAGAGATACTAGGAAAATATTTCTTTAATGAAGAAAGTCATAGCTAATCAACTGTGGATCCCAGATCCCAACCCGTCAAGTCCCACTGCCATTTCCCAGAGCTGCGCCACACTGCTGTTTGCTCCACGGCCTCAACAAAGAAGCCCAAGTGATTGCCACACTCTCGAGCTGGGTTTGCCTGCAAGGATTCTTTAACCTGCTGCCGCAGGATCCTGGAGGAAAAGCCCACAGCAGCTGCTGAAGTCATCTTGGCTTTCTCTCAGCCACTCCTGAGGGTTCTCTCACTGGCTCCCTCTCCACTCCTGTAGTAAATGCAGACGTTCCTGCCTTTCCCTATGAGGCACAAATCCACCTTCCATTGCCATTCTACCATGGACCTGACCCTACTTTCCCCCACCCCATCTGCAGCCCTTACTCATCTCCAAACATGTCTTCCAGACCATCTCCTGCTGCCTACTACACACTCTGTTGCATCTGCAAACTTCTCCCTTGGAGAATCCACTATAGCATTCTTCAGGTCTTGTGGAAAATTGCCGACTGAAATGCTGTGTATGGACCCCAGCCAGCTGCAAATGACAAGGCAGTTGTCCTGACCAAAGACTATGGTTTTTTCCCCTTCTGTTCCTTCCATTCATTCCAGTTCCATTTAACCCTTAAAGCCTACATATAGAACCAGCTCAGCAGCGTTGGGTCTTTAAGACCACCTCTTCACACCCCATATTTGCATTGCCAGCTGTTCTAACGTTTGACTCTACAGCCTGCAGTCCCAGGATCTGGTCCTGCCTCTTCTGTCGCACAGCACAAAGCAGATCTCCAACCTGACAGGACTCCAGATGCTACTGAGATATGCCTTTCGCATGGGCTAGCAACATCACAGGCACCCGGGACTTCAAAACTCTAGTTTGTTCCCACCAGCCCTGTTCCTCTTGAGACTCCCATTTTCCTTTGCTTCACTGGTTCCAAGGCCAAAAGAAATGAAAAAAAGAATAAACCCCAACCCATAGCGGCCACGGGCTTTCCCTTCCTTGAGTCCCCTACACACTGACCTTCGATTGCTCCTTTCCAGAGTAGTCCCAGTAGTTGCCGCCTTACACAGTCTCTCAGACACAGATTCGACCCACTTTGATTTGTTATTTTTCCCTCCCTATTAGAAGTGTCACTCCCAGCACCCAAGCTGCTCATTTATTCAGGAGCCTGGGCTCAGGCCAACCCTTGTCTCATTCACTGCTCCAGCAGAATCTTCTTCCCCTGCTCTGTCTCGCAAGACGACTTCCCTCTCCCGCTCTATTAGTGCAGGGATCCCTTTGGCAGGCGCTGGGGCCGCAGCAGCCCCTGGCCCAGTTCCCGCAGCGTTTGCTCATCAGGTACGGTCCCCACCTCGCTCTGAGGAAGACGGGATCTCTCTTCAGCATCAGAGGTTTTCCCATAAAAGGGAAGCACCGCCACATTCCTCCTCCCAGGCTCTCCGAGGACGGCACCAAGCCTGCAGCGCAGCACAGCCTGCGGAGCGCTCCGACTCCAAGTCTCGCTCGAGACGCTGCCCGGCCCAGTCACCTGCACGTGCCCTCGCCTTGGACCTGGGCTGCCTGCACACCCCCTTGGACTCTGCCGTCAGTGGCATCTTTTAAGAAATGTTTTGGTTGTTATTCCCACCTAAAGCCATTACTACGAGGAGAGACGGGAGCTGAAGACGAGGATCCACCCGTGGTGCAGGGAATACGCCCTCCGTAGGCTTCTCCCAGGGGCTCCCTGTGGGGCACCCGTGAGCCCTGTGGGAAGGTCTCCTCCCGGCCAGCAGTGTCAAGTGGCGGCTGTTGGAGACACGAGCCCACCCTGGGGCCTCTCTACACTTAGAACAGAGGTGCCACAGTAGTTTTCTCCAACGTACCCACCAATTTATTACCTCTGTTCCCAGATGAAGACACAAGACGGGTGCGTACCAGAGTTGCCGACCAATTCCACGTACAGGCCAGCCCTGGCGTCCCGAGGTCCCACCTGCACGCTTTCCATTTGTCACCCCAGAGCTAATGACACAGATTCAGAAGTTCATAACACGCTGCACCCACCGTCTATTCCAGGACATTAAAATCAAACAAACACGCAATTTCACAGCCATGCACGTGGACCGCTATCCGCACTCACAGCGCTGCCGAGTCCCTGACAAGGGCAGAAGCTGAAAGGAGCCCGTCTATACCAGCACAGCTACTGCAGTATGCAAACGTGACTTCCAGTTCGGATTCTGCTGCGCTGGGGACAAGTTAATGCACGAAGATGAAGAACAACTTAGAGGGCAACAAGGAAAACCCTGCAGGCCCTGCGTCCCAGTGTGTGGCACCTTAATTGCATTTTTCGCAGGCTTCCTCCCATCAACCCTTACCCATAGCTCTGTTCATCTTCCCTTCGGACCCCCGCGCTGAACTCCGCTGAGGTCCCTCACGCTTAGCTCGTCTCCCAGGCTTCCCGCTCGCTCTAACGGCGGCGTCAAACCCCGACTGCCAGCAGTGCCGGAGAGCCCTGCTCTTCCCAGCACCCCTCTGCCAGGTGGCACAGGCAGCGTCTGAGGACAGCCCTGGTACCCCGTGGGACCTTCCCGAATGCTCCAACACAAACCCGCTTATCGCAGCTCCCCCTCGGCCGCCCCGGCACTGTTCAGACTGGCCCCCTCCTTCGCTGAGCCGGGGACTGCGAGACACGGGACCCCGGTGCGTTCCCTTCGGTTCCGCCCCCGCAGCCCCCGTCAGCCGCACTCAGGCACTGCGCCCGCATCTCGCCGGCTGCCGCGGCTCTGGGTTCCGTGTGTCCTTGGGAGCTGTCATGGCCAAATTCCTCGATAACAGGTTAATTTAGTTTCAGCCCCCTGAGGGGCAGAAAAACATCAGAATTCGCATCTTATGGCTTGAGCTACAAACAAGGGACAAAGCCATTCTGCTTGTTTTATCTATTAAATGACTATCAGGAAGCCATTTGGGGACAGATGTATATCTGAATCCAGAGACTCTCAAACCTCGTGATAAGGTGCACCTCGGGAACCCAGAGGCATCGCACTGTGCCTTTGCAACAGGCAGCACAAAGGTGTGCGCGGACGCCCAGAGAGGGGTATCAGGCCTGGGTTTCAGAGACCTTCCCTGACCACTTGGACAGAAAGGACATCCTGAAGCCACCCTGACCACAAAAGATGCCCTCAAGGCTGAGGGAGAAAGGCAGACGCAGTGTTTGTGTTTCTCTCAAACCTGATACATGACTGCACGTGGCGTATCTGCAGTGCTCAGTAATCCATGAAGATGATTCTGTGATCATCTGGGACTCCTGTGCTAATAGCACCACTGCTGTCCATATGCCACAGGGCTTCAGGGCCTCCTAAACCCCCGGGCACGCAGGATTACTCGCAGTTCCAGGTTAGCTACAATACGCAGCTGCCAAGCGGGGCTGAAGCTGTAAACTCGACTGCATTGCGAAGATCTTGTTCCAGTTTATACCCAACCCTACCCCAGCAGGGCTGGTCCCTGGAAGACGTGTTACAAGCAAAGACAAACTCCAGAAGGCTACAAAATGAAAAGAAGTGGAACAGGTAGCCTGACCTCACCCCAAGACTAGATGCACATCATACCGTGGGAACAGCACCACTACATACTTGTAATCCAAGGTCAAGTCAAGAGGAAACGGGTACTTCTGTCGTACACAGGTCTCTACGCTGTTCTATTCCAAAATAATTTCCCAGCAAACATGCAAACATTGCCTTCACTTGTGCTACACTCCATGTCCCAATCTCTTGTGTAACCTGGGTATCACACAAAGCACCCAAAGCTGTCTGAGAGGCTAACGTGGAGAGGACATGTCCTCCCAACCACGTTGTTCACTTCGGAGCCACTGCTGTACCGGGGACCCAGAAAAAGGGAAGCTGCCAGAACCGTGCCGACAGCACAGTTTTGCTCAATGTCAGCTGTAAATTACTGCTGCTGAGCTCTGAAAAATCATCAGCAACTGACCCATTTTTTGGTCAAGTCCGTCATCTGAGCAGCAGCATTGTGCTGTGACCTTCACTTAGTTCCGGAGCTTATCAGGCTCCGAGTTTCTTCCTATTATTTTTTTCCCACACTAGGAAAGGTTTCTCCCGCTCTCCATTTAATTTGCCTGTGTCTATACTGAGACGTAGCCAAAACTGGAAGTAAGCCAAGCAATGTGAAGTTCCACATGGCTTTAATCCTGTGCTCTGAGCCTCGTTAACTCCCAGCTCACCTTCCACACCCAGCACACCGCATGCGCAGGCTACGTACTCTCAAGCGCACAGTTACTCACACTCTTCATACCCAAATCCCAGGAGTGTCTGTGAACAGCGGTAGCAATATCCTCTTTCCAGAAGCAGCCCACCAGTTGTGCCGTGCGGGTCTCGGCAGTGTTGGACTGGGGAAGGTGCAGTCTCTGGGACCAGCCCAACGAGGCTACAGCCCTCCTAACTCCCAGACCTGGGGGACTCTCAAACCCCATTACCTGACGAAGTTCACAGGTCCCTGATGGGTCAAGCTGTAAAATCCAAGGCATTTCCCAAGTCAGTGAGCCCCCAGTGCCCGCCACAATAGCCCAACTTTTCACTCTGCACAGCTGCTTTATTTGTTATGAAATTAAAATGCAATTATAAGAGCTGATTTTAAATGCCCCATCAAATTAATAAACTGACTGCGTACAATCCATCTGGCAGATGTTGCAGGGTCCTTTCATCACAACAACAGATTTCACTTGGGTTTATTAATAAAAAAACCAAGGGAGAGACAAGTTGGCAGTTAAAGAAATCAGGGAAAATAGGAAAGATTCATAAGGGGCCTCCAGATGAACCGAAAGAAAATGGTTTGTCCACCAGCCTCATAACCAGGCTTTTGACCCTGGTTGCACTTGAGCAAGCCTTCATCAGACACCACTTGCTCCTTTACTGACAAGAGGTGAGAAGCCAGAGCCTGCACACAACATGGAAATGGAGTCCTCCTGCCAGTCAGGCATGGATATAGAGGTCTTCCGCTCCAAAGACACATCCACCATCCCACTGAATACACCTACACCGACACCGACCTCAAAACACACCGCAGATCTATGCATGGACAACGAGCCATTCCCACGTTGCCCGTGAACAGAAGCTCAACCCAGTACAGTTTTGATTCCTCAAAGAAAGCATTTTGCTCTCCAATGCAAAGTTCTACATCTATCCTGAGGCTAGACCCTCTCCGAGCCCTTCCTATGTACATAGTTCTCCCTAACAAGGGCACTCCACACTTCTCCCTGCTGTAGGCACTAGCAAGTCTGCCGTAGAAGTGTAACCTGCCCTAGAGGCTCTACCACTGGGGCAAGAACTTCTACCCAGGTCTTGCCTCGACCTAACGAAAAGGGACGCCGTGCAGACTCTTCCTCAGCGCCTCCCCTCGGGGGGTCCTACACTTGGTGTTCAGAGCAGTTTGCCACACCAACACTTCAGCAGCTCAAACGCAGAAGCACCGACACATCGTTAGCTGTGCCACTGCTGAGTTACACCAGGACGTACGTGCACGTGAAGCTTCCTACAGCAGCTCCCAGTCATTCCCACCCAAACAGGGTTCGTGTGACTGCTCCCCACGAGGGCCATTTGACATCCTTCAACCATGGCTGTCTCCCCTCCCTGTATTACTTCACAGTGATAAAAAAAGTCTCAAAGCAAAACAAGCGGACTTTTCTTACTCAAAGGTTACGTGTTTTCTTTATAATATTAAAACAATTTACTCCAGAAAGAAATCCAACACAGAAAGTGTTAGCTCAGACGGGGAGAGTCTTCAGACATGCCATGAAAGTGTCAGCTCTCTGCGCAGGCAGAAAGTAAGTCGGTGGGTTCTCTCTCACTCATTCCCCTCTGTTGAGTTTGCAGGTGCTCTCCATGACCAGAGACAGACTAATCTTGGTGGCTAGTGGAGATCTTGGACAAAAACCTGTCAGTGAAAATGATCGGTTTAGGACAGTTTCAGAGTCTACTATGTAAGTTTACTCTTGCAGCAGAATAATGTTTCCCCCTTAAACAAAGACGACAAATTAATAAAGGCTGAAGAATTCCTGTCTCTTTGAACTTCTCCTTCCCTAACTCACAGTAGGGGCTAAGATAGCAAATAAGAGCAGATATTCAGACAATGCAGAAGGGACCAAAAATCCCCCTTTGAATTGTCTCACTAAGAATTTTAAGAGTTTAAAACTACCATCACAACAGAGCAGGCTTTAAGATGCTTTTAGTCTTGGCCACGGGACGTCTCAGTGCAGGGTATCAAACGCCTGACAATGTACAGTCTTTGCCTTGGCTTGCTCAAACTGCAGCCGCCAGTGATCCCACGAAATTGTTGGTATGATTTATAGTTATCAGTGGATGAAAAAAAAGGGAATAGTGCAGCTGTACGTGCTGGCCTGAGCGCAGGCTGCAGCCGTGTTGAACCGCACAAGCAGAGAAGACTACCTGGTCAAGCGCGTGGCTCCTGAGGAGAGGATGCTCTCGAAGCATGTTCAAAATAGCAAAGCCAGCAGAACCAGTGTTAAAGCCAAGGAACCTTGGCAGCAACTCAGCATGCCAGATCGTAGACTTCCAAGTCAGGGAGAAACTGCAAATCATCCCAAGAAGAAGGGACAAAAGACACCCCCACAGTAAAGCTGACTCTGAGGATGGGGCACTTTGACCTACTTCCTATACGGGAAGAGGCCAAGATGACGGACATGACTTTTTCGGTACCCTACTATTTTGCATTCGTGGTAGCTTACGTCTAAATGATTTTTAATATAGAGAAGGACAAAAAGGAAGGAAAACCTTCATTGCTGCATTAGAAATAAAAGAAGAGGGGTGGAGTGTGTTTCCTCGTTGTTCCTGATGAAATCCTGGGGAGAATTCAATTTTACAGCGGTCCAAAGAATCAGCCGAGTAGCGCTGCAGCAGCCACTTGCCCAAGCGGTACGTGCAGCCGGGCCTGAAGCTGAGGACAGTAAGGCTGCGCTGGGTTCTTGCTGCAAGAGTTTCTTCCACAAGCTTGGACCAGCTCTGTCCGTAAAAAGACAAGCGCTGCCTTTGCTGGGGACTACGCTGTGTGCCTGAGGAGCAGAAATCACCACTCGTCCTGTTCCCAGGAGCTCAGCCCCACCAGCGCAGGCACGGGACCAGCACGCTGCTCAGCCCAGTTCAGAAGAACACAAACCAAACGAGCCTTGACGGGTCTGGCAGAGGTTTGCACACGCTGGCTCCCCACAGCCTTTCGCATCAGACAGTCCAGGCACAGCTTTGCGGTGGCAGCTCTGCACCTCCCTCTGTCCCCATGAAAGGGACACCCTGAAGCAGAGCAGCTCTGCAGACCCGCAGCCTCCCCTGCGGCGGCGCAGCGTGGTGGTGCTGTAACAACCCAGTGACAGTGCCCAGTCCCTCCCGGCAGCTCCTGCCCACAGGCACAACCTGTGCTCGAACGCTTCCAGCCAGAGACACGGCGCTTCCCACTGAGGGCCACCAGAACATCTTCTGCTACAGACACAACCTGCGTTTTGATGGACGTAACCCACTTTAGAGGCACACAGCTCTTGACAACAAGAAACCAAAAGGACTCCTCTCAGTGCCTGTTCCTACCATTGCTTTACCAGTGCTCACTTAAATAGCTTGCAACTTTTTTTAAAACTGCCCTTGAACATCATATTAGGTGTTTATGCTTTATGATAAACGTGCAACCTTCAGCTTTTCCCACAGATTACCCTGACCCAGGCGTGGCACAAGGAACAGTCTGGGGCAACGGGCTCTTTCTAAATTGCCTCTCCTGTACCTCGTTAGGTTTGGGGCTCCAGCTCCCGCGGAGGAACAGAGCACAGCTGGGTCCAAATGAGATCTGAGGTGGCACAGAGCTCAAATATAGCAGTGGAGGAGATGAGATCATTATGGATGAACGGGGACGTGACCTGAAGAACGGGCACAAAGAGGGAGCTGGCACGGCAGAGAAAGCTCAGACCACCTTTGCCTGCACCATCTGTCACCGACTACATTGCAACTTTCCTGGCACCTTCAGATGCCGGCAGGTAAAAGCAATTAAGCTCAAGGCCTGGGGACATGAAAAGCCTCCAGGAGCAGATGGGATCCACCGGAGTGCCATTAGAAGGGAAGGGCAGGAGCCCGTACAGAAGTGGTAAGACCAGAACACACTGCCCTTGGCCCTGCACGATCCTGCAGCACAGCACATGGTCCAACAGAAGACAACCCACAGGCTCTGCCTGGGTTTGTCACGCTCCCTCTCCTGGGTCACCTCTGCTCTATCCGAGTTTCATGTCATGCTCATCAGTGCTTTAAGGACACACCACAAAGGTTGGCCAACGCACCCAACCGTCAGGTTTCATGCCCACCTCTCCTCAGGGACGAGATCTGCGTGAGCAGGGAGTGAGCTCGTGACCTGGCAGAGAAGGACGCGGTTTGGTCGTACAGGGACCACGTCTGCACGCTCGCAGAGGTGGCCCAGCGAGGAGCGGCGGTGCCCGGAGCAGGAGGCAGTGAGGCTAGGAGGGCAGCCTGGCGAGCTCGCAGCAAGCTGTCCCTGAACTGGCATGTCTCACCCTGGCTGGGGACAGCGTCGCTGTGCCCAAGGAGCAATGCGGGGCTGGGGACAGTGTCGCTGTGCCCGAGGAGCAACGCGGTCAGTCGTGGCCTTATCCCAGCGCTTCAGGCTCCTTGTGCTGGTCGGGGCCGTGCTGCGCCCTGCAGAGAAGGGCCCAGACCTTGAACTTGGCTCGTCGGTCTGTGGGACTCGGAGCCCAGCAGAGACCTGAGGCTGCAGCTGGTGCTGATGCAGAAGAGCATTACGCTCCGCAGCTTCCTTCACGCCACAGCTCTGCTCCTCATCTGCAGTAATCCCGGTAGCAGGCAGCAACGGCACATCTGCCTTTCCCCCACCTACTGCTGGTTTAGGCTGAAATCCCTTAAGGCAGAAGGTATTTCTGCAGTGAATCCCTGTGCAGTGCTCAGAGCGAGGGGGCCGTGGGCTGGGGGTCCGCGAGCGCAACGGCAAGAGACGCTGCGTATAATCAATGTGCGAGCACAGCCGCCACAGCACCGCCGCACTGATTTCTGCTCCGAGCTATTCCAGCCCTGCAGCCTCCAGCTGCTAAGCTGATTTTTATAATCATCTTGCTTTTAATACAATCATTATACAGTCATTATGCCTTTAATTAAGCATTTATTGTAAAAAATAGTGCCAATCAAAGTCAGCAGGTTGGAATAGGAAAGGAAGGGAATTAATGTATTCCCAAAATGTTAATGAGGACTTTTCAGCCGAAGCAGAGCTTCAGGATCTGGTACCCAGTAAGCAGATTCAAGACGTGATCTGCGAAGCTTGAGCAGGGTGGCCCTGACCCAGATGGCCAGAGCTGAAAGGCGGCTGCTGCCGTCCTCTTCCATCGTCCATCCTCACCCCCCTCCTCTCCCAGCACCGGCCGATCTTTTCCCCTTTCCCTTCCCTACCTCCTGGGACACTAATCCCACCTGGGCTGCTCACAGCAGCAGTATTTCCACACTGTGAGCGTATTCCCCAGGGAGTCGGGCCCCGCGGCCCTTCCCCGGCCGCCGCAGAGCAGCCGGAGCTGCATCCTCTGCTCGGGATTCCAGGCGGCGCGGTGCTGCGGAGCATGGTCCCAGCAGCCATCCTCAGGGAGACGGCTCGGGATGCTGGGCCTGTCAAACCTTCCCTAAAGCCACGTCTGCCCTGGAAAACTCGGATGAATCCCAAGTTACTGTGCCCGGTACCCCAGTGCATGCACCCCCAACAACTTCACCAACAATAGTTTTCTCCGCCTCGGGGGGCTGAGATCTCCTCACCCCCCCGCACCCAGGCAGGGCAGGGACCATGGGACTGGCAGCCAAAGACCTGTCCCGAGGGCACGTTCCTACCGGCCAGCACGCGTGGGACGCTGGAAGGGCTCGGGCTGCTCTGCTGCACTGGACAAACTGCCACGGCTCACCGTCAAATCCGCCACTGACGCTCGCCAGCTTCAGCAGGAGGTTCCCCAATTCCAGCTCCTGCTACAGCCACGGTGTCGGGGAACCTGAGGCAACGCGTGTGACTGTGCCCGTCCTCCTCAGGCACTGCAACAGCAGGCACGGGAACAACAGAGCGGGATGATGACAGAGTACACCCGACCTTCGGCGACGCCGGAGCGGTAGCAGACGTTGTCCCAGACATCCCTCCCACACGTGGGCTCGCGCTGCGCGTCCCCACAGCCCTGCAGCCACCCAGGGGCACCAACGCGGCAGGCCGGCACCGGGGGGACGCGCAGCGGAGCCCCTTGCACCCCCTGTTCCCCCTCAGGCTCGCAGCTTCCCTGTGGGCGTCTGGCACTGCGCGGTGGCACTCTGCGCTGCTGGGGAAAAGTGGCAGCTCTCACAAAAACCTGTCGTGAAGACCCGGCTGGACCAGGTCCACACATCTTTGTGTGAGAACAGCAACAAAATCATAACTAAGTGTTAGGGATGATCAGGAGAGGAAGAGCATCTCAAACACCACGTGCAGTTCAGCTCCCTCAGCTCAGAGAGGTCACAGCACAACTGGTAAAAATATAGAAGAGGGTGACAAGGACAGCGAAAGGAATGGCTCCGGACAAGGAACGGGCAGCCTCTAGCCTGGAGGAGAAGTAAGGGCTAAGACAGAAGCGTACAAAGTCAAGAGCAGCACCGCACGAACAGGGATCCCCTGCCTGCTGCTTCTTTCACTGGAAACTTAGGGATCATCAAGCAAAACCAGCAGACAGAAGGTCAAAAAAGCCTCAGAAGAAGTGGATTTTCACACAACGCACAGTTAAGCTGCTGTAGCTGCAAAGAATTTGTATGCGCTAAAGGAGCAAAGATCCCTAAAAGACCCCCACAAGCGCTGTTAGGGACCGTGGTCACCGAAGAATAGCCCCGAGCTTCACACGCTTCCCTGTTTCGCTCTCTTCCCCGGGCGTCTGGCGCTGGGTGCTGCTGCGGACAGGCTGGAGGGGCCGCTCCAATTCCCGCTCCCAGCAGGCGGGATCACGCAAAGGACTAACAGGATTCTCCTAAAGATGTTCTGCAGCTTCTGGTCCCTCATGACTGCGTGGCTTGTAGCAGCAGCGTGTCATGCAGGAGTTCAAGCAGGCACTGCCCCGGTGTCGGAGACGCTGCCCATGAGCGCTGGTGACTGGCAGGAGAAACGCAGCCTTCCTGCTGCCGGACCCCCGCACGGGCCAAACCCACCGTCGGCTGGCCGTCTCTCCAAAAGCCACAGACAGCAGCTCGCCAGAGCAGACTTTTTAGGAAGTATCCCAAGTTTCCAGCAAATTCAGCGCTGCTGGAGGAACCTGCTCGTGCCACGGCCCTTCTTCACTGCGTGGCCAGAGGGACGGAAGAACCCTGGGCATGCCATCCCCACAGGCAGGCAACACGCGCTCCCCGACCTGTGCTTCCCCAAGGCTCCCCGAGACACACTCACAGGAGCGCAGAGCCTCCAGCCCAAAGGGCAAACTTTGGACAAAAGCAGGTCCAAGAGAACGGGTCCAAGGAAGCGCCACCAGCAACAGCAACCCCCATCACTGTCTCCCCTCCGGCGAGTGCCAACTCGGTCCTTCCCTCCCCACACACAGCACAGACACATCCAGCCTTTCCAGCTTGCTCACATCCATCCATCCCTTCCGAGGTCTACAGAGAAACTCCTCCACCCCCTGATGAGATCCCACTGGGACTGACTCAAGACTCCCACAGAGACACTTCTGTTACTGGGTGCAACTGGCACCTTACCCCAAGCCTGGCGTCACGTCCTGGCTCTAAAGCTTCTTGTTTGTTTGTGTTCAGCTCCCTTTCATTTCAAGGTGGAATACCGGACCTGACGGGAAATCCTCTGGGAGTTCTCCTGGAGCTGCATACTTCAGCTGGATTCATCGCAGCTCCTCATCCGTTCCCTGCGCGGCTGATCGCACCGAGACAGAGAAAGGGAGGGAGAAGCCCAGACTCCACTCCCTCTGACATTCTGAAAGTGCCCCAAAGAAAGCTGGTTTGAACCGAAAATGGGTCCATCGATGCTCTTCACTTCACGCACCAGAAATATGCACGGTTCAGGCTGCAACACTTCCACTTCATCTCTTCCTCCCCTGTGCTCATCAGCACCTGCCTCACAACACGGAAAGTCTTTTGGGAAAGCACGGGTGGGCACCTCAGATGCATCTAAACCCAGCGGTGGGTGACGGGCACTGCTGGGCCACCCTGTGCCTGCAAGCAGAGAGGCGAGCGGCGAGCACAGCAGGGCAGCTCGGGCACTGCAGAGCTGGTCAGCACGTGCAAAGAGCAGCGTGGGTGGAGGGTTCACACGTGCGTGCAAAGGTACAGACAGCAGGCACGTCTGGCACCTCCCCCACCCAAGATGTCGATATATGCACAAAGCACAAAATAGATTGGTTTCAAGGAGCCTCGATTAGGACGCAAAGTTGGTAATTAGGTAGCAACGGACCTACTCCCATCATAACCAGCTATTGATGTGCCGGACAGAAGGTGAGGGGCGGCGGTACCCGCGAGCAGGTGGGCTCAGAGATCACCCACCATGAAAATCAGCATCTGGGGATCGCCCGAGCCTCAGCGAGAGCAACGCTGGGAGTGACGCAGCAGTGTAGAGACAGCAGTTTGGAATGCTTCTCCTCCCTGCTTTTTCTTTCTTTCCATTACGGAGGAATGACTATGGAGGCATTCCAGGCAAATAAAAGGAGAAAAAAAAAAAAGGGTGAAGTGCTGTACATCTTGAATAATACACAATACACACACACTCCCCCACTCGTTCCCTCTTCCTCCAATCTGTCAGCAACAGGCGACAACGCAACAGCAGTCGTATCTGTCAGGGTTTGGATCCGGACAGGCCAGTCAAGAAGATTATGTCTGAGGATGAGCAGAAGGCTACAGAAGTGTCTGCCTCAGAAGGATAAAGTGGAAACTAGTCAATAATCCCCAGTCAGAAACAGCACTAAAGGCAGCAAACAGGAAATCCTGAAAACGGCCCATTTCCGCCTCTGCTGGTGATTAGGTACCAATACGGCAACCTGCAATCCCTAAATCTCAGAAATTCCTGCTGCTGTGAACACACCGCACCCGGACCACAGGGCAGCCTCCACCCCACGCTGTACGCTCCGATTCACACAGGTCCAAACTCTCACTTGTCCACTCTTCGGGTCGGTCACAAAAAGGGCAGCCCACCTTTATCTCGGCTAACCCGGTCCCCAACCGAAGCACCCACCGGAGCAAGCAGCAGGTGCTGCGTCTCGGCCAGGAGCTGCGGTGCCGCTGCGGTGCCCGGAGAGAGGTGAAGGGCAGCCGAGCCCGCAGACGACTGTGTGCTCTGGCACCTGCCCTATCCCCCCAACTCGGGGGGTGGGTGGCGAGAGCCGGGCGATTCAGCTCAGTGCCTAGAATGACAGGGGATGCAGCTGGGGCCCAACCACTGGAGACCATCTACGGACGGTCCGCAGTGCCCGCGCACGCCCCGACTGCCCACGCGCAGCCCCAGGCACCCACGGGAGAGGGGATGGCAGGCTGGGAACGGGCGGGAGGAGCTGGTGAAGCATCCCAGGCATGAGCCAGAGCTTCCACGGGCTAAAGCTCTCTGCAGAGGCAGGGCCACGGGAAGCAGAGACTGCTCGCGGTCGACAGCACCGCAACACACTGCGCAGGATGCGGGCGAGCCAGGAGGAACATGGCCGACATGCAGCTGCTGGAGCAGGACTTCACCTAACCTACTCTCCTGCCTGTGAGAGGAGGAGGCGGCAGATGTCTGGGGGAAGGAGCAAGGTTCCTTCTAACAGCCTGGAACAGGATCACAGGGGGGGGGCGTGCCTTCCCAAATCTGTCACAAGAACTGCTTTGTACCTGAAGCAGAAGATTTTACATGCTGGTGACTTCTGTCCCGTGCGGGCCATTGCGGGAATGCCCTCGCCGACACACGCGCCCAGGAGCTGGCTGGAGGTCTCAGGGCAGCACGCGTGCCAGCTCTGCCAGGGACCAGGCAGACGTCCCATCCGCGGCATTTGCTAGCGGGGACAGTTTGCCTCCGGGAGTGCAGGCACGTACCCACTGCCACCGACCGCTCATTCGGAGAGAAACAAGGCCAGAAAAGGTGGGACAACAACAGAACAGGGACTAGCTCCACAACTCCAGCAATCCCGTCCTGCTCGCCTTTGCTCTCTCTGCTGCACAATCTTTCACCGACCCACAAGTGAGGCAGAAACACGGATAAAGGATTCCAACATCTACACTAAGATCAATCCAAGTGAGATGAGCCACTGGAAATTAAGTGCCAGTCAGCGGGAAATCAGAGCCAAGGCTGGACAGGATTTTGTGCTGACCACGGCTTCCACCGCTCAGAGAGGGTTGGAGAGAAGCTCCCAGTGACAGCTCTCAGCTGGTGGGGCACACCAGGGCCACTGTCCTCCACTCCACCACCGTGGCCTCAAAAAGTTTCAGCTGTAAAATCCAAACACTTGTCTCTTCCTCCATCTCCCTCCGCTGCCCACTGATGGTTTCAGGACACACGAGAGCCTGGGTCTCCAGGCTGCAGGTCCCAGTAGGGACTTTCCAAACAAGTACTGCCTGGAAGAGTCCCGTGGTTCACCCGGTCAGTTCCCCTCATGCCCAGGGAGCTCCCACAGCCACGGGCACTCGGCTCAGGCAGGTCACGCAGCAAGGCGAACACGACGTGCTCAAGGATACGGGGCTTTGAGGGTGGAGGAAACTGCTGTATTATTCTTGCCTTGCCAATTACCATTATCTCTGCCCATTACTCTGTCTGTATCAGAACAAGTGTGTTAGAAGGCAACCCCAAATCTTTCTTTAACTTCAGGGAATGGTGAATCCACCACATCCCATCTTCAGTGTTCCAACAATTCACTCACTCTAGGGCCAGAGTGGACGCCTGAGGCAGGAAACCCACTTCAGCCCTTGGTAAGTTAAATAGCCAGGGGTTAAATAGCCCCAAGATTTAAAAAAAACCCAACCACCACAACACAACACTCCGCTCTTGCAGTCCGAAGTTTTTGTTTCAGCTTCTTCCATCCCCTTTCCTTCTGTGCTACGTTAGGGCCCCTTCTATAAGCTGCCTCTTCTGTAAAGCTGTCAGGTAAGCTTTCCAGAGTCAGACCCCCTTCCTAAGATCTCCTCTACACTTCCAATTTGCTAACGTCTCCCCCAAAGTACAAACATCAGACAGACTCAGGAGACAGCGATGGACATAGGATCAGCAGACACAGAATTACAAAGGGGTTGCCCAGGTGAGAAGGACTAAAGGTCACTGACATCTCTTGTCAGCACATAAAAGTTTTAACAGCCAACATGGACGACCATGTAATTCTAGTCCTCCTGCACCCTGCAGACCTCCTGGTCCTCACACATCTCCTGCCAAGGGAAGGGCACGCAGCAGGCACAGAGTTTGGGAAGGACCAGAACTCCTCCCACCCGTGCAGCGGCAGTGCTCGTGAAACACTCCGGTGTCGGCGGGGGGAGACAGGGGGACACAAATGTAAGAAACTCTTCAGAAGGTGTACCCAAAAAGAGTTGCAGGCAATTGTATTCCTGCTGCTGGATCCCTCACACATCAAGATTTTGGAAGGATCACATCTCTCTAGTCCAATTCACACCTGCCGGCAACCAAGAGATGAAATGGCTGAAGGACAGAAACGGACCTAAGAACTATATGCACCTAACACAGCTCTACCCACCTTCCTCCGTGTCCATCCACACACCAAGAGGTCCCAGTATCTGCCAAAACACTCACAGAGAGCAGCGAGGAGCAGTTAACTATGAGAAAGACGTGACTTTGCAGACATGGTGTTCTGGGTGTTTTCAATACATAATTACACAGATAAAGTTTAGGAGGCTCCCGGATTCCTCACAATCTCGAGCGCTGCAGCGCACTATGTACGACAAACGCTTGTGTGATGTCTGGTCACCTGCAGGCTCAATATCATCCTGAAGGACAACGGCCTGGTCCTGTTTTCACACACACTGTGCTACCAGATACAAGAAACAACACACCCCCGCAGCCTCGGGGACTCCGGTCACCCAGAGCACACGTGTCTCTCCAGCCAGGAGCCAGGCTCCCGTGTGCCAACTTCTGCGCCGGCTTCTCACAGAGCACCTGAACGGACCAAGCGCCTGGGAGGGAGACCCCAAGAGAAGGGTCTCTGCTCCTGAGACGTCAGGGCGTTTCTTGCTGCAGGAAAGGCAACGCTAAAGCCTTTTTTTTCCTCCTCTCTCCGAGGGTGTTGGTGTTTTGGGTTTTTTTTCTATTGCTAATATATACACAGAGCACAGAACAAGCATAATACTAAAGTGTATATTAAAAATTATACATAATCCCTGCCTGATTTCCCGGCACAGGGAAAGAAGAACTGCACACTCCTAGAGCTGCACAGAGGGTGGGCAGACACGCTGGGGACAACGGTCCCAAGAGCAATGCAGAACAGCGGCCAGCCTCCTCCTCCTCCAGCAAGGACAGCGAAGAAGCAGCCGCCCAGCACAGTGCACTCACAGTTGTCCGTTACCGCCCTCCTGGCCAGGCTGCACCGGCTGACGCGTCCCCCGGGGCAGAGCACGTCCCCGGGGAGGGTGCTCGGTGCCCCTGGGGAGGGTGCTCGGTGCCCCTGGGGAGGGTGCTCGGCGCTGCCCCCAGCTCCCATGTCGGCAGGTTCAGCCCTGACAGCTCCACTAGGGGAGGGCTTTGTGGATTCGGAGCCCGCAGTCCTGGAGTGGGGACCCTTCACGTCGCCCCCATCTTCTGCACAAAGGGGGGACGCAGACACAGCGTCCCCCACACGCCTGCTGTCACCTGTCTCGCTTTTCTCCTCAGCACAAGACATTTTGCAGCTTTTGCCTTGTTACCATCTCGCACGCCCTCGCCCACCTCATCTCCAACCCTCCGGTGGGCAATCCCACTTCACTGCAGAGCCCAGCGCTGCCGCCGTCCTGCTGCGCATACCGATGCCTCCCCACGCCGGGCGCGTTCGTTAGTGCCGCAGAGCAGACGGGCAGCGCTGGCTGCAGGGCTCAGTCTTCCCGTGGCACCAGTGGCGTTGCTGGTGTGAAGGAGGCAGCAGCACGCGCCCCCCCAGCTCCTGAACGCAGGGCAGCAGCCAGGGCGCTCTCGCAGCCGGTGCTCAGCGCGCTGCCCACGGAACGAACTCGCAGCCACGCACAGGCACCGGCGTGCCAGGAAGGAGAGATCCAGGAGAAACGCAACCACCCTGCCAAGCTGCATCACGCTGCTCGCCCGTCTCCCCCCGCACCTCGCCGACAAGCTGCTTTCCCGGAGGAGGAGTCCCGGGGTTCAGGAAATCCCTTTGTCTGCTGCCTGAATCCTCTTTCCATTGAAGTGCTGTGACGCGCTTTGCCATATTAACACCACTCAAGCAGCTAAAATGCCTTGTCAAAGAAAGGCAAGAAAGCGTCTTGGAGGTTATTACAGGCTGATGTGATTTTACTAAACCCTTGCTGAACGAGCCCCGCTCTGAGGAACATTTCAGGATCAGATACTTATGCAGGGACTGGCAATTGCAATTTTAATTTACTGCTGCAGCGGAGAAAACTTCGCCTTAAAGACAGAAGGATTAGGAATCCCCCAGATCTACTCAAGAGCTGTATAGAGAGGCAATCCTGAGCAGCAAAGCACTCGGTGGTCTCTTGGGAAGGAATCCCCACCCTGACACATCACTCAGGCAGTGGGCAGAACGCAGCGTGGCCAGCGCAGGCTCGCTGCGGAGGCGTCAGTGCTGCGGGAGCTGGGAGTGAAGGCTGCCGAGACCAGAGCTAAGGCAAACTCACCACGAGAGCCCGGGCGACCCAAAGGGGGCTCAGCACGCACGGCCTCACCTCGCCCTGCGCGATGCTCGCAGACAACCCAGTTCCACATCTGAAGGAGGAGCTGTGGGCAACACCAGCTCAGCCCTCACGAGCCCAGCCAAAGGCTTTGGCACCCCCCACCTTGTCGCCAGCACCCACCACCCCACCCCCGGCACCGACCACCCCATCCCACAGGCGATGGCGGCGGCCGTGGAAGGGCTGCGAGGAACAGCACACTCAGCTTCCAGCCCTGACAGTGCCGGGGGCTTTCGGAGCCAGAGACGGCAGCAGTCACACTGCAAAACAGACACTGACAAACCTGTCTTTCATAAGTGAACCTGTTTTAAAATCCATTCACATTCTTGGCCTCCACAATGTCCTGCAGCAATAAATTCTGCAGTTTAACACCACACTGCACAAAAAAGTGCCCTCCTCTGTCTTAAGGCTGGAGCCAACATTTCTTTGAGCACCTCCAGGTTCCTGTGTTAGAGGATTAGTACACAGCCTTTCTCCAAACTATTCATGAAATCAGACTGCTGTCACACCATTTATTTCCCAAATGGGTAAGTCTCAAACTGCACAAGGGTATCTCCTCGTGCAGATGCCACCGAAGGCTTCTGCTCACCCTTGATCCCCTCCCTGCGCTCTGCCAACGCAGCTCTACGCCGCAGGGAGAGGGGCGTCAGCTGTCAGACGAGGTACACGATGGATGTACACCAGGCACGTTGATGGGTTTGGTTTTGGTATTAAAAGCTTTCCTAATAATTCCTAACTTTACATCATTTGGGGTGGGGTTGACCAGTTCTGGAGCACTGCGCTGATTTTACAGAGAGTATTGCTGCTTATCTCTTTATTTATAATTATTATTGACAATGCTACAGAGAAACCGCTACTCCAAGATCGACCATCTGAATGCCAATAGCCAACTGACTCCCATCGCCGCGTGCGTATCGTTTGGGCTATTCTTCACTATAGGCATGATTCGCACTCATCAGCTCCGAACCTCAGCAGACATTTCACTGCTCACCCGCGCTGCACCGGGCTGTCCCTCCGCAGCTCTCGGCAGCCAGCCGAGATACCCACCCCGGCGAGGACGGGCTGCGCCGCCCGCGGGCTGCTCGGGGAGGGAAGGGGGGAGTTCTCCGCCTGCCTCCGCAGACAGCTCACAGTGCTGCGAGCAGCGCTACGTCACCTTCTCCTTTAACACTCTTAGCCGTTTCACTACTGCTTTTTTTGTTTTTTAAACAAAAATTACCAGATCATATACTTCTGAGCAGCCCACTGACACCTTTGCAATTTCAAATGCCAAGAGCTCGCTGCTCTGTAATTAGCAGTGCAGACCTCTCCCCCCGTCCAAGGCGCTTTGCAGCATGACACTGCACTTCTTTGAAACACTTTGAAAATTAAACATCTTCTGTGATACTAAATACACTGAATTTGACACAAACGAACAAAGCCCAGAACTAGAGCTCTGTTAGGGCCACTTCAGCTTCCAGAGGGACACGGCCCTGGCTTTTGTCTCCCGTGACGGCAGAGCACAAAGTGACCAAGGGAGAAACTTACCCTGGCATGTCACTGGGACACGGTGCTGCAGGGCCCCGCGGAGACCCCCACCAGCGAGACACGGGGAAGGGTCCGGGGAGACCTACCCCGCTTCCCCGAGCTCACGCCTTGCGCCGTGCTGTCTCTACAGTCCAACCAGAGGAAATGTTTGGTGTCCTCACCTACGGAGTACAATCAAAAGACTTCACAGTCACTCTGGAAAGTTTAAAGCCACATAGGGAATAACTTCAGCCGGGGGGGGCACTGGAGAAGCTGGGAAGCTCTCTCCTCTCAGCAAAGGGGCTGAGGGACCACGTGCTCAGGGTCTGAGGTCCAAATCACAGTGGACACCAGAGCGATTACAGAGTCAGCATTAAAATCCCTTGTGAAATAAACAGCAGACACTAAAAACCTGCTCAGTCCTCATGGAACCCCCCAAATTCATTAATACTGTATTTAATTTTCTCTTCCAGAGTCCGTTATGGACAGACAGGCGAATGACTTTGCCAGGGCTGCTCCAGGGCTGGATCTGATCAAGTGGCAGGGCACCGCACGCTGGAAGGTTCCCCGCGGCCACTGACCGCCCCCCAGGCATGGCTGCTGTGCCCGTCCCCGCGCTGCACAGGCTCGGGGGCCACTGGGGCTTGCGCCAGCCCCCCTGCCAGGCACCGGACACACGGCCGCCCCGCGGTCCGCGCTGGCCGCTGGAGCGAGCTGCTGCCACTGCTCCGGCGCTCCTCGCCGAATGCGGCTGCTGCCTCCAGCCGCCGGCCGGAGTGCGGGAGCGATGCTCGCTGCTTTTCCCACAGGGGCTGTCTCATCAGCCCGCAACCCAATTTGCTTGAGCCAGAAACACCCGCAGAGATGTGAGCGAGGGAAGGGCGCAGACGAAAGGAAGGATTCATTTCTGACCAGCAGCCGCCCCCAAAGCCCGTTCCCGTGCAGACCCCAGCCCAAGGCAGGGGGAAGGCACTGGCTCCCGTGCAGCAGCCGTGCTCCTGGCACGGCCTCCGCATCCTGCTGACAGCGCGGCAAAAGCAGCCTGCGACCCGCCGCGGCATGCCGGCGCTTCCCACCAGCCCCACAACGCCGAGGGCTTCCCACCGCGGCCAGACATCGGCAGCTTCCCACCTCTTCCATCTGGAGCGAGCGCGGCACCTTGTTCTGCTTATCCCCACACCTTTCCTCCCCTGATGTCTCCTCGGCCATTGCCACTGCATCCCCCTACACTACTTTATTTCTTATCCTTTTCATTCTTTGTGAAAAGCTTGGCTTAGCTTATGAGGAATATAATGCCACGTCGAACATCTGACCAAAAGCAGCTGAAAGCAACAGAGCCTCGGAGAGCCCAGGGGTGAAATGAGTTTATCAGGTCTCCAAAGGGCTGATGACACTTTGCACTCCTGCAGTGCTTTCCAAGCAGCAGGTCTGAAAATAAGGATGCGTTTATGCTGCACGAGGTAGTTCAGTGCGCAGATACCCGAAGCTGCATCAGGAGCAGAAACTGTTTATTTTTTCCTGTCTTGTAAGGACTAGGTTCCACCCTGCTGCTCCAGTTCATCGCAGCTGTCACTTTACCTCCCCAAAAAGGCGGGTACCAACAAAAAAGTGACCAAACATGGGGCTTCCAAATACTGCTCCCTCCTGGGACACAGGGAGGAAAGGTCAACTTGAAAGTCTTGTTAACTGCTTTGTATTTTTTAAAGTTATTTTTTCTTTAATTTCCATAGTTAATGCAAAGTTAAAAGGGCTTTTAAAGCCAGTTTCTGTAAAAAAGAATAAGCTGATGGTAATAACCACCCTTTAGCACACTATTACACGGTGAGGACCGGCTTCATCAGGACCCTCCTTGCCGGTCCCGAGATCATTCCCTAGCGTCGCCTCTCCGCACGGCAGGAGCGGACCCAAACTTTCTGTTCTCTCGCTGCCGCAGGTTCAGTGAGATCAACTATGAGCAAAGCTGTCACTGAGCCACCACGTAATCCCGAGCGCGCCCACCTACCCAAGGGCACGCACAGCTCCCGTCTCCCCACTTCAGAAGTGACAAAGAGAACTGGGAGAAGCTCCAGAGGAGGGCAAGGAGAAGAAAGGTCTGGAACAGCATCTGCACACAAAGTAATGCACAGACCGGGACCCTCAGCTTGCCGGGGACCAGAAACGCCGGGGAGCAGGTCTAAAACAAAACCAGGGGTAACTCTTCATACAATGCTCAATAAGCTGAGGAACACTTCCCCAGAGGACATTGTTGACAGGACAAGCTACTGTCAGTTCAACAGGCCGATGGAGAGATTAATGAAAGAAAAAAAAAAAAAAATCACCAAGAGCTACATGTTAAGCCTTGAGTCATCACCAGGGTGACTTCCCAGCCACCAGCCAAGCACCGCTACGCGCCGTCCTCCCTTCCTCACCTGCCACAGACCGCTGCTTTGGGCCACTCCGACCAGCAACAAGTGGAACCAGGTCACCCTTCAGCCCGATCAAACACGACCGTTTGTACATCCTGACATTAAAGGACAACAACACAGAGAAGAGAAGATGCCCTTGCACTGAGCTGACACACAAAACCACTGTTGCTAATTGGGACAAGGCGATTATGCACGGAGTATGAAAATACATAGCCTCACGGGGTAACTATGTCATACGACCACGGACAGCAGTTTGTCTGATGTGCACCACACAGTGAACCTTAAGAAAAACCTGCGAAGGTCACACTTCACTGCATTCAAACTAAGTATTCCCCTGGAGCAGGGAGAGCCCAGAAGGCACGACAAGCAGGCGCTGAGGCTTCTGGATAGCCGCCGCAACGACAAAAAAAATTTTAAAAATGCAGGAGGAGAACAAAACACATGACATAAGAAATGGGCCACCTCATCTGCGCATCAAGTGCAAGAATGGTCACCCCATTTCAAGAGTGCTTCACAGCTACAGAAAAGTTAGAGACCAACAAGTGATGTGACCAGAGCCATGAAAGGGCTTTTGATGGTAAAAGACTGAAAATCCTGGGAACTTCTTTAGAAGAGAAAATAAGGGAGAAAGGATGAAGAAATGTAATAATGAAACCTAAGTACTGTCCTGCACACGCTTGCCAGTTTTCATATTAAGAAAGAGTGTTTACTGTGAAATCTCATCAGCAATCCCGATGTCAGGCGGGTTCTCAGCAGAGCCTGCAAGTTAGCGACCCAGTAAGACGTATGTGCAGTAAACACTTCGTATGGCGTATGGTTGACAACATACGCTATCCATGGTGTGTTGCAAACTGAAGGAAAACCTTTCAGGGGGAAAGAAATGTGCTAATTAATGAAGCTGCATAGGAAAGCGAAAGAAAACTCCTGCCTAGAAAACCGATAGGAATGAGCTACGGGTCCTTCGCAGCCACGCTCCACCCAAGCCCTAGAGCAGCATCCCTCACACAAAACAAAAGGAGGCAAGAAAAATTCAAAGAAAATTACAAGGGAGGAAGAGAATAATATTCCATTTTTATGAAAGTTCTTAATGGAGTGGTTCTGAAGTAGCCCGAGGAAGCCAAAGCTGAAGAGCAAGAAGCCGGTATATAGGTAGAGGAGGTACTCCATTTCTTAATTAAGAGTCACAGGCTACTGAAGGGTACTGGATCCAAAAATTAACAGTGACAGCAGGGAGTGTTGTTGGGAAATTCCCAGTAAAAATGGCAGGAAAGAGGCCCCAGCAGCTGCAGGAATACCGCTACATTTGAAGCGGATATCAATAACACCTTTTTCCTCCCCTCTCCTTTTTGAAGCAGCGCTTCCACTCTGTACCGCACCCTGCGCTTCGTCGTGCGCAGCAGCAAGAGCACTGCCCAGTACGGGGCTGCTCCGCATCGAACGGCGAATCCCTTTACAGCAACGCTCACATTCACGACTGCGCTTCGTGTACCAGACGAGGTTTGGGGTGCTCCACCGACTGGCCGGCCAGGCTCCGGCCACAGCCTGGTGGGACCAGCCTTCTCCCGCAAACGCTGTGCCCATCACGTGCTGGCGCCCGCCGGACAGCCACGTCCCTCCTCCCGCCGGGGCCAGGCCAGCCCGGCAGACGCCGCAGGTCCTGTGAGTCAGCAGAGCCCCGGGAAACACTCCCGAGCAGAATCGGCATTTGCAAATCTAATAGCGTTTCAGGGAAACGCTGGCAACGGTTTACAACAGGATAAATCACTGTGGTGGAGCTGCCAGCGTGTTATGTCGTCTCACATTTTTTCACTAAAACATTCTGTTTTCAGCAACCTTTAAGGTGGCTGAAATTTAACTGTTTAGTATGACTCTGCCTACACCAAGTATTTGCCTCAATGATCTTTTAAATAACAAGTCCCAGCCGGGCCTGGAACCCAACTGCAGCCCAGCTGTGGTTCAGAACTGCAGCTGGGAAAAACCATTTTCACAGTGTCTAAAACAAACAGAAAACCTCTTACAAATATTCTGACTGAGCAGCCGTGACACTTGGACACTCCAGATGACGGACTTAAATTGGGCAGAGAAGGTCTCTGCAAGGTGCTCACTGCCACCAACGCACAAAACCAACCCCATTTGGGAACAGTTTAAGCTTAAAAAAAAGCCCAAAACCAAAGCTAAACGCACGCTTGGTGTCACTTTTCCAGGTCTGCAGATACGTTTCTGAAGCCTGTTCACACTGCGAACACGTAGTGCCCGCTGCTCTGGCGGGGTCAGAGGTCCCGTTTCAGCCTCAGGAGGAAAACCGCTCCCAAGCCTGTTCCTGCTCTGCTGCATCCCCCGCTGCAGCCCGTCCCCCGCTGCAGCCCGTCCCCCGCTGCCCGCAGCCTCCCCGGGACGCTGCGCCTCCTCTTCCCATTCCCACCGTGGATGGCCGCCCTCCTGTGCCGAGGCCCCAACAGACAACGTGGACGGGAGAAGCAAGCCTGGGAAAGCCCAGAAGGTGCACGGCAATCTCAGCTGTAATTGAAAACTACAACTATGTTTGCGGGCAGAAGCCAACTGTTATTCAACGTGAATTAGGAAGCCAATTTTGTTTTCATGCAGTTTCCTCTACCCTTCCTGCATCGACTAGCAGCTAGCTTCACCATCAGAGCAGCAGCCTGGAGCAGGCAGACCCTATTTAAAGCTCCCTGGACCACCCTGTGCTGGAACACGGGGCGAAACCTGCTGGGCAGCAAGTGGGCATCCATCCACCTGGAGAGAGCGGGGCTTCCTCCGCAGATGCAGAAAGAGAAGGTGTTTTCAGTGGGACTCAGCTCAGCCCCCCCAGGAGAGGGCGATGGGAGCAGACGGGGACATTGGTGGTGCACAGCACTTTCTGGGGTCAGTTCTGCTTCCCCCGACGCTCCCCAGTCGCATCCTCATGGACCAGGGGACTGGATCTCCAGCCTGGGGGAACCAGCATCATGAAGGAGAGAGTGGTATCTGTCCTTCCTGACTAAGCTCAAATACTTATATCCTGGGATTGAAAAAGCCAAACAGCCCGCGCCAAGAGCACAGGAACCGGCGTGCGCTCCCACCACCCTGTCCATAAGCAACAGGGGAAGCCGTGGCGCCTGGTACTGCCTCTTCCCTGCTGTCCTGCTCCACCTCGGCAGCAAGCGGCAGACAGACAGCCCTTCTGCAGAGACTCTCCGGGGATCAGCTCACTTCTTTCCACAGCTCTCACCAGACACCACAGGAGTATCTTCTTAGTAGGCACGTGCATCTCCTGGGTTGGTCTTCTTGTGTACGTCACACATACCAGAACAGAAACTTCAGGGACTGTGGGAAAACCAGCGGGATGGGAAAGGAAGGTCCATTCTAGTACTCTGCCCCCAACCCCATCCGGGCTAGACAGCGGGAATCAAGGAAAGAAGAGGGAATCAAGGAAAGAAGAGGAAAGACTGGTCTCCAAAAGCCCTTGTAAACTCCCCCACACAGAGGACACGGCAAGGAGAAAAGTGGAAAAGGAGAGGAGGAAAAAAAAAAAAAAGAAAAAAATTCATAGTTACCTAGTTCACGAAGCTGCTCGTCTACTGTGAAGCATGAATGAAAATGAAAGAGAAAAAACATGGGACACATGCAGTAGCTGAGAGCAAAAGCAGAAGAACACAGAAACAAAGGACAAGAGCTGCTTCCAGCTCAGTCCCCAGGACACATCTGGACCACGGGCAGCAACAGGGCGCTGACAGCCTGGCAGCCCACGGCCACTGATGCTGGCCCCACGGTGTCTGGTTTACCAAAACCCAGAGGTCCACCCACTTTCTAACCATACAGCCCTTAGAGGACAACTCCTCTGCCCCATGGCCTCACATCCAAGAGACAGACCCATTCCACAAGGCCCTGTTGGTCCAAAACAGAAAAGGAAATTCCATTTATAAAACAGGCCATATAATAAAGATAAAACCAACTCTCCTCTGTCCCTTCTGCCCAGGAGGGAAACAGAAAGTGTTTTCCTTTTCCTTCGTGCACCACCTCCTGCTCAAATCTGGACAGCCCACTACATTCGTACTATATTATTCAGCCTGGAGAAGAGGAGGCTCCGGGGAGACCTTATTGCGGCCTTCCAGTGCCTAAAGGGGGCTTATAAGAAAGATGGGGACAAACTTTTTAGCACGTCCTGTTGTGACAGGACAAGGGGTAATGGCTTTAAACTAAAAAAGGGGAGATTCTGACTAGATATAAGGAATAATTTATTTTTTTTTTTTTTTACGCTGAGGGTGGTGAGGCACTGGTTCAGGTCGCCCCGAGAAGCTGTGGCTGTCCCATCCCTGGACGTGTTCAAGGCCAGGTTGGATGGGGCTCTGAGCAACCTGATCTAGTTGAAGATGTCCCTACTCATGGCAGGGGATTGGACTAGATGGCCTTTAATGGTCCCTTCCAGCCCAAACTGATCTGTGACTCTATGACTCCTCCCCTAGACAGCCTGCTCACCTACCAACCCCCCTCTCGTACCCAATGCACGGTGCACAACAGCAATTCTGCATAAACCGACAGGGCTTCTGGCCATGTCAGCAGCATAAGTCACACAACGTAGGGCCTGTTTAAGCTGAGCTGTATGTCCATGAGATTCTGGTGCTCCTGAAAACTCAACCCACTGAAGTCCTCTAGAAGCTCCAAGCAATTCCAGATCTGAACAACTAATCTCACCATAAAGAAACATGCCAATACCTGTTCTTCCAACCACTGCTTTCTAAATTATCTTTGCTGGCTTTCTCCGCTGAATTCTCGCCCTTCCTCTGGCCTACATTCAGAGAGAACAGAACGGTTTCAGTTGGAAGGGACCTAC
>RSEF01000001.1:366112-376630 GCA_003993805.1 Himantopus leucocephalus | reverse complement strand
TTTGGGGGGGCGATGCCCGGTGAGGCAGCATGCCGGGGGGCAGTTGGGGTGCAGTAGTTCGGGGGCGGGGGGGCCGTGCGGGGGTGCCCAGCTGCCGCTGCCGGGGTGGGGAGCAGTGCCCCGGGGGGTGACAGCAGTGCCTGCCGCACAGGGGCAGAGCCGGGGTCCCCTCTGCCCCCCAACCTGCCAGCCCCATTCACCACAGTCCCCCCACTCGTAGCCCCCCACACATGGGGGGGGTCGGGGCTGGCAGCGCCCCGGCACCTGGGTCCCTCCCGCAGCCCCCCAGCTCCGTGCTTGCAGCCCCCCTGCCCCACGGCTGCAGCCCCTGCTCAGTGCGCACAGCCGCCCCCCGCAGCCCCGCGCCCCCCACACCCGGGGGGCAGCGCATCCACAGCCCCGACGGGGCTGTCCCCAACCACCCTCCGATGGGGCTGTCCCCCGGCAGGGCAGGGGGGTCCCTCCCGCAGACCCTCCTGCTGCCAGTGCCGGTCGAGGGGATCGGCCGCTGCAGCAGGAAAATCTGTCCCATCCGCGCACCCCCAGAAACGGCTGCAGCCCAAAGGACACCGCTCCTCGGAAAGCGGGGCACAGCCAGGAGCGAGGACGGTGTCCCTCAGCCCGGCACAATCCCCGCTTCCCCCAGGAGCACCGTCACACGCAGTGCGCCGAGGGTTGCCCAGCGCCCGGCACAAGAAGCAGGGCATCCCATCTTGCCCATCGCTGGCTGCCCGGACCCCCTCGCCCGATGTCCCACCCGCGGGCGCAAGGCCCAGCAGAAGGCACCGTCACAGCGGGGACACGCGCCGGTCACCTGCCGCCTCAGCCCAGACGCCTTCTGCTTCAGTACTGCGCTAAGTTACGGTCCCTCGAGGGAAAAAACACTTAATAAGGAATAAATAGCTACCCTTTCCTTATAGTACTTCTAAATGTCACTCCGGTATCATTTTTAGTCAATGCAGAGATATTAGAGACCAGCCCAGATCTCTAAAAGGCCCCTTTATGTTTTTAGACACAGTCACGAGAAGCATGCAGAAAATGTAGGTATTGCAGGCAGCGCACAGAAATATCTGCTCGGTGCGGTGCGCCTCGCCGACGCTGCAGCTCCGCGCCCTGCTGCCTGCACGCGCTGGCCGGGGGACGCCCAGCCCGCAGCTCCCGGCACCCCCGCGTCGGCTGTGGGTGCGCAAGGGGGGCGGCGGGTGCACGGGGGCATTGCTGCGGCGCGGGGCCGTGAACACCCCCAGCGCCGCTGGCTGCACCAGTGCCCGCGCAGAGCTGCCAGCAGGCAGGTCCCACCCCAGCCTCTTCGCTTCGCCAAGCTCCCCCCGAGGAGCCCACCCTCCCCTCGCTGGGCCGCCAAAGCCCTTCTCGACCAGCCGCGCTGCCGACGCGCCGCCACCGAGGAACCCACGGCTCCAGCGCCGATCCTGCCCCTCCGCACCCTCCAGCAGGACTGCGGCAGTTGTGTTCACCAGCGCCGGTGCACTTTCGCAGCCACAACCTCACATCGCCTTCCGAGTGATTTTTGCAAATACTCCGCTGGACGGAGAGCCGTCCTTGCACAAGTGACGTGAAGATCAGCCCGAAGCCCCCGTGGCTCCTCTGTAGCGCTTGCACTGGGAAGCGTTAATTGCGTGGCTTGCAACCCGGTTCGTGTCTGCCACGTTGATTTTGTAGCACACTCATTTTTTAATCGTTAAGGAGTTATTAAGTCAAAATGTCTCAGAAGCCTACGTCTGTTACATCAGAAGTACATTTATAACAAGCTTTGCAATAATTTCAAAGAATACCGCCATTTTTGTTTGGGCTCTTTTGGCAGGCTCAGTTTCAATTACAGGATGCTAATTAGCTTAATCATATTTCATGTTAACGCCCGCTTGATAGAGACCCGTGTCAGTTGCGTGGCTGCTCCAGGTTCAGGCTCTACTCTGGGAACATTCCTACCTGTATTCCCAACTCGAAAACGTGAGAAAAACTGCCTGGAATGGATTTTATGTTTTCTATCAGTCAAGACTGGAGTGAGTACCTCTCGGCGCATCTCCACGTGAACCGACCATGTGTTTCTTCACCCGCTTTATCACCCCGCGCCACAAGGCACCTCGAGGCCTGCAGGAGCGGGTCCCATCCTCTGGGTCGCCCGGTCGAGCTGTAGCTCATCGCTGCTGGATCCATAACGTATTTCTGAACAGCAGCCAGGACGCCTTGTGAATTATGAATAAAACAAACAGTGCCGCGGCAGTGTTTATTAAGCAGCCGAGGAGCTCCCTAATGTCCCCAGCGTATAATCGTGGCTTCGCCGCGCGCCGTGCCCACACCCTCCTCCTCTCCGAGACGCAGGACGGGCGCCGTGGCCGAACCGCCGGGGTGCCAGAGGAGACCGCTCCCCGCGGGGGTGCCAAGTGGGGGCAGCTCACGTAAAACGTAGTCACCGCGAAAGAGAAGCGGCCCTCTCTTCTCCTGCACGGACATCCCGCCCCTGGGGATCACAGGGCTTTTCTCTCCATGGCGGCTGTTTATCTGGAACTCGTCTGTCTGAGCCACACACCAGATCTCACCGCGGGGACCAGAGCGTGACGTTTGGTAAATCAGCCCAGCAGCAGGTATCGTTCGACTGAAGCACGCCGGCCAGAGGGACACGTCAGGTCCGACTGAGCCCCCACCGCAGATGGAGGACGTGTCCTCCCACCTCACACGCTGCCTCTGCAACCAGCAACCTGCTCTGGAAGCCGCCAGGCTGAAATCGGATTTCTTTGGTGGCTTCGCCCTGAGCAGCCTGCACGCGGCGCTCCTCCCGGTCAGGTCCCGCAGAGGGGCCGCTCGCAGCCCGGGCGCTCGGGTTTGGTTCTCCTGCAGATAAACGAGCGCTCAAGAAACACTGCTGTAAGCCCACGCGTCAGTAGGAAAACCTGCCGGCACACCTTTGGATGAAATTTCTGAGGCCGCCCACTTGCTCTGCCTGTTTGAAAATAACTATTTGAGATGGACTTGACGTGTGACTCCATGTCTCGTGCTTTATTTTAGCTCCCAGAAGCGTCCGGACTCAATAGTGGCTGGACACGGTGATGGAGACCTGCCCGTCCAACAGAGTGCCTCCATCAGAAACAGCGCTGGGTCCCGGCACGGAAGAGCTTCCTCACGGGAGCGGACACTGGACTCAAACAGCCACCGTCATGTCTGAGGGAAGACAGACGTCCCTGCCACAGGCTGGTGGTAGGTTCCAATCACCGCAAGGGAACTAACAGACCGTAACAGTCCCCACAATTACTTCAAACACGTCAAGCCATCCCAGATACCCAGGATGCTGCTGTCATTTCCATGCGCTCCCAAGGGGCTGATCAGAAAGAATCACTTTTTGCCAGGTGAGTTCTGGCTGAAGGATTCTCAGTTTAGGTTTAAACAACCGTCCTCCTCCTCCTCCTCCTCCTCCTCCTCCTCCTCCCTTCTTTGGGGAATTCCTGCCCACCACTGTCCCGGCAGAGCACCCGCAGTGCGAGGTGACGGCACGCCGGTTTTCGGAGAGCACAGCCGCTGATTTATGGGCTCTGCAGCATTTGCGGCCACAGCAGGAGCTGTGAAGGTAGGACCAGGGGACGTGGCTGACCCAAGCCAACGAGGCTGTGCCGGAGCTGTGGGAATAACGCAAGGTCTGTCTTGCCCCATTTCTGCCTGTCTCCGGGCGGCAGTGGCCACACTACGCCGTCTTGCACATTATCATGGAAGTATCTATCACAGATCCCGTATTTTTTCCCCTTTGAGAGCTGAGAGACTTCTTGTTGCTTTAGGACACAGAAAGGTTTTTGCATGGGGGAACCTCCTACTGTTTCAAAATGTGCTATAGACATAACTTTTCAGGAATGAAATGTATTTGGCAGCTTTGCAGGTACCCTGTTAGCCTCTCCTAGTAACTCTATGACTGTTAAATTGTTCCTGTCCACAAGGCACCAATCCCAAAAGCATGCGCTTTTTTTTTTCCCCCGTTTTTTTTTAATGAGCTGTCTCTGGTGCCAGAGTTGCCTTTCCCTTCAGCCATGGAGGAAAGGGTTTGTAAACTACTCCACCTGCTCTGAGAACATTTATGTGCTCTCACACATTCAGCTCTGCACCCACGGAGTACCTGGAGACGATTTCTCTGAAGGAACCCTTCTGGAGGCACCTGTACCCAGCGCTCGGTGGGAAGAAGCACACAGCGCATGCCCTGCCACGGGTCCTTCAGCTTTGTCCAGCAGTGAGAGCCGCAGTGATGTCCTTTGCAGGCTGCACTCTTTGGTGTCCAGGTAAGAGGGATTTTGCCATCACACAAGCAGTGTTATCAAGTCCACCAGGTCCTTAGGACATGGCACTGTTACACTGAATTTGACTGACAACCAAACACTGCTTCTCGATTATGGCACTTACTATGTGTCCTTTGGAAGAAATGCTTTTGCTGTTCTGGAGTTTCAAATTGTTACTACGAGTGTGGCTGACAGATACAGAAATAGACTGGGTTTGATGGAAACGATTTCAGCTCCAGCAAGAAAATAGCAGCTTTGCCGCTTCTAAAACTTCCCCAGACTCACAGAATCGAACAGAAGGGTTGAGGCTGGCAGGAACCTCTGGCGGTCATCCCGTCCCACCTCCTGCTCAAGCAGGGACACCTACAGCCGGTTGCCCAGGACCATGTCCAGGTGACTTTTGAACATCTCCAAGGATGGAGACTCCACAGCCTCTCTGGGCGACCTGTGCCAGTGCTCAATCTCGCAGTGAAAAAGGGTTTCCTGATGTTCAGAGGGAACGTCCTGTGGTTCAGTTTGCCTCTGGTTGTGTCAGTGGGCCCCACTGAGAAGAGCCTGGCTCCATCCCCCGGGCACCCCCCCTGCAGGTATTGATACACGTTGACGAGATCCCCCCAAGTCTCCTCCAGGCTGAACAGCCCCAGCTCCCTCAGCCCCTCCTCACAGAGCGATGCTCCAGTCCCTTTATCACCTCCACGGCCCTTCACTGGCCTCTCTCCCGTATGTCCATCTCTCTCTTGTCCCGGGGAGCCCAGCACCGGACCCAGCGCTCCAGGTGTGGCCTCACCAGTGCTGAGCAGAGGGGAAGGATCACCCCTTCAACCTGCTGGAGATGCTTTGCCTGATGCAGCCCAGGACACCGTTCTCCGCCTTTGCGGCAAGGGCACATTGCTGGCTCGTGTTCAACTCGGTGTCAGCCGGGACCCCCAGGGCCTTTTCTGCAAAGCTGTTTTCCAGCTGGGTGCCCCCCAGCGCAGGTTTGGGGTCAACGGGAATGTCCCTTGGCTGTCAATCAGCTGTTTCGGGAGCAATCTTGAATTCAGAAATGGGAGAGATCTTCAGAGACGCTCTGCCCAGGGTATCACCGATACAGTGACACAGGTTCTGCCCAAACTTCAGGAGGCAGTTTCTGACACTGAGAGCTTCATGCCTCACCACTGGGGCTCCCTTCAGCCGCAGAAGCAGAGCAGGACCCCCCGTCTCCCCCCACGCGCCCCCTGAGCTCGGTAACGAGGCAGACCCGGGCTGATATTCTGGGGCCGACTGTAGTGCTCTTGCACAAAATGGTTTTATTCCTTCCAGCTCCTAGAGCACGGCTCATTCAGCTTTCTGTTCAGTCTGCTGAGAAACTTCTGGGCTCAGATCATCTCGACACAACTGCATGAGAAAAGCACAGTCACCTGCTAACGAGAGCCAATTAGTGGCAGATTCCCACTGTTCGGGAAAAGGACAGCAACGGGAGAACGGGAGTCACTTGCCCTCCCTGTTCCTCCTCAGCCAGCCGCCAGCCCGGCACTCCAGCTCGTTAGCACAAGGGCCTGAGCGATGATGTAAAGCAGGAGCTGCGGAGCCCTCGGTCAGATCACGGCATCGGCCACAGCAGCAGCAGTCGGCGGTGCTGCAACTCCCGCCGCAGCACGGTGAGGACGGGGCACAGCGCTGCGCCGCACCGCGCGAGGGGAACGCAGCGCGGGACGACGTCAGCCACGCGGCCAGCGACCAGACACGAAAATCCTCAGAAGAGGAGTGTTCGGCCGAGCAGCGCTGGCAGTCGTGACCTACAAGACACTTTGGAAACCTGGCGTGAGAGTCTGCTGCCAAGGACACGCTGACAACGGCTGCGAGAGCCGGCCAAAGCGGCAGCTGGGAGAGGTCCTGCAGGCACCCCCCTCGGCGGGCAGTGACCTATGCTCCACTGCAGTGATCAGCTTGGAGGTCCGACCACCTCCCCTGAAGTGTAAACACCTCTGCCTGGCCACGGCTACAGCCTTACAAACGCGTCTGGAGAAGATGGAGAGGAACTGGAAACCCGAGAGAGACAATTAATTAAAAGGTTTTGTCTCCCTTTATATAATCACAGATATTGATTCACTCCTTAAAGCACTCTGCGTGCATCCCAGCCAGTGGAACATCCCCAGTGGTAGCTGGATTTGTGCCTCTCCACCCTGACAGCTGACAGTGTTTTATATCACTGGGAAGCTCCATCAGATCTTAGGGAGTCCTACTGAAAAGACAAAATATAGTTTTATCAGTTGGCAAAGAGGATAACGGGATTTCTGAAAATTATGCCTCTAATCCTGCCTATCCTGCAAGATCACAGTCCTCAGGAATTTGGACAACCTGTCTGATAAGCCTAGCAAAGGCAGGAACAGGCAACCACCGTGAATTAACATGCACCTCACTCTGGCAGATGCTCTTCACAAAGGTGAGAGGAAGCCGAGTTCTGCTAAAGGCGCACGGCAAGTTTACGGTAGATAGTAACTGCAAGGAGCTGCAAGAGGATTACCAAACCCCACACCTCACTGGAGGATGGAGGCGAAGGTCCAGGTGGATCCTCACAAGCTGCTGCTGATCATGACAAACTATTTCAAAAGTTTTGCTCTATGTAAAAAAAGAAATAGAAGAATAATTTCTGCAGTGTCTCGTGGCCAGTGTTACCAGGAGTGAAAGGAGATGATTAATCAAACTCTCCTACTTTAGGCACCGTGAACCTCCCAATCCCAGAAGGTCTGTGGCTTTGCAGCTCCTAGAGGTGGAGGAACCCATGCCATGCAGAAGGCTGGAGCTACTTTGTAAAGAAGAAAATAATTTGCAAAGCCTATGACTATAAAACCTTTAATATTCGGTTGCTAAGTCCTTATGTGTGTCTCAGTCAAAACCAGTGCCCTACACATGGCATTCAGCATCCGCTGTGTGCAACTGGTTTTGGGGTACACATGCCGTTCCTCGTAAACAAATGTTCACATCACCACCTCCCTGTACGTGGCCAGGCACTGAGCACACCTAGAGGTATAGAAGGACCTTTTGTAGGAGGTCCTCCCTGGGCGGCCAGGCAGCCCCACAGAGCACCATGACAAAGACTGAGCTGGATCTGGTTCTCCAGCACAACTGGTAAACAACTTCTGACTCCACAACCCACAGCTTGTCACCTTCTGCCTTCACCAAGATTACCTTGGGAAAACCTTTCGGATGGTACAGGAATCTGGAGCAAGAACCACAAGGAGAACGAGTTGAGACTTTGACACTGTAGTCCGAAATGTTGGTCCTCCAAATTATTCATCTATTGTCACATCTTCAGAGACCGACACTTGCAGCATTTCTCCAGTGTCATCAGGAACGTCCCCCGACTCCTGAAGTGCTCCTCAGGATATCTCAACCTTGACCGCGTGGACAGCACCTGAGCTGCTCTGGTGTGATGAGTGCTGCTCCTTCCCCCGACTTGCTAGCGCATCCAAACCCTTAGCGAACCCGGACAATTCCCACCAAACACAGCAGCTACAGCAGGAGTTGCACGTTGCGCTTTTTACCAAGAGTTTACTAAATCATCCAAATACTCCATCAAAGCCACTGAGTGACTGGATAAAAGGGGGGACGCAGCACTCCCATCCTTTTACCCTCCTTACCAGTAAAGACCAGCACATCAGCCCAGGAAGGGGCCAGGGCCCAGACTGCCCGGTCGTGGGAGGAGCGACCAGCTGGCAGCGAGGCGGTTGCAGGGAGGCTGAAGTAATTGGGATGGTCCCTCTCGCAGTGGCGTGGTGCAGCCCTCTGCTCCCACCCCCAGAGACTCTCACCACCTCACGCGCTGTGTCGGCAGCCCGGACGCCTCAGCGGGCAACGAGATCCCATTTGTTTTGCCACGCACTTCAAATTTGGTACCGCCGTGCCGGTTGTTGCAGTGCCAACGTACTCCTGTACTGCTGCCTCTTTGAACACGCCACACGCTGTGCACACAGTGACCAGGCTGCACACAGAGAGCTTTTCCAAACCCATCCCCATGCATCACGAACTCCGGGATAAGTGTGTGCACACATGAGCAGAGATCTACAGAGTTACAACTTAGCAACGCAGACGACTTCTTGTGCAGATCCTTTATTTGCTTAACTCATTACCATTTTTATTATTTTATTAATCAGAAGCCTGCACCTAACTCCTTGAATTACATCAGTTTTTCCTCCCTTAGGCAAATGATGGCACCTCTTGGCCAACTCACCCAAGAACAGCCTTCTTGGCCCACTTTTAAGTTCTCCTTTGTGCATTTACCAGATTCTTCAACCTAAGGCACCATTCCTGCACACCCTTCAGCCAGAGACACACAGCTCACTACACCTCTGAGAAACCAGCAAAGATGATCCTGAAACTGCCCTTGACAAGCTAAGTATCCCAACCCTCGCGGGTTTGTTGCACGAGTCAGCACAGAGTACCAGTATTTCTATTCCAAACACGACCACCGTCGCTCTGAGCTCGGTTAGGCTGATGCCATGGCTTGCCTGGACTAATGCCCGTAGATCGTTACCCTCTTTGTCCTTGCCGTTGGAGATCCAGAGCTTCCTGATGGATCCCACTCTCACAAACCCCGTGGACTGTAGCAGTCATTTTCTGTCTGTGTGACGGCAGCTGTAAGTTACTTTCCAACTCTTCCTCAATGGTGAATTTAAATAACTTGACCAAATGATATTCACTTATTCTGCCCACATAGTTCCTTAATCACAGGAACAGTGGCTGGGAGACAGCCACGCTCGAGTCCAGAAGTTACTGGAACTGCTTGGAACCGTTAAAGGATTAAAATAAGGCCAAAGAACGGGGACTTGCACAGAAGCACATCCCACACTGCCAAAGTGCAGTTCAGAACATCCCCAGAGGGAGGAAAGGCAGCTGTCACTCGGGGCAGCGTGCACGGTCAGGCACGCAGCAACTGCACCTCCTGACCCCAACCTCAGAAGAAGCCCTTGGTGTGAGCGGACACGGGACGTGCCTCAGACCCAGAGAAGACAGCAACTTTGCACTAAACTCCCATGGCAACGGCGGTGTGCAGAGTACTGTCTCTTGGCTGGTCCGTAGCACTTGTTTTCCTCTCCTCGTACAGCTGAGAGGAGCCACTGCCATTGCTGCAGTGCCGGGAGAGCAGGAGGTGCTGGGGGAGCGTCTCTGGCAGCGAGTGGGGCTGTGGCACCAGAGAAGACAGCGGAGGTACCAAGCTGAGCAGAGCCTGGCCGAGCGCATCCCAGAAACGTCACAGCCGCTGACAGCAAAGTCCCTGCTCAGGCGTTGGCTCTAGAAAAGGGCAGCTTCGACAGCCGGACTGGAAAGCACTTTACCAGGAAAGCCGAACCGTCCTGGTTCTGAGATATGAAAACCAGCTCCAGCCTGGGACACCGCCTCCAGAAGAACTCCAGGGTGGCTGCAGCCACCTCCTTGTCATTTCCATGTCACTCAGATCCAGATCTTCTGGTTGTAACTGCTCTTTCACTAAAACTGTCATCGCCCGAAGACTGATCAAAGACAACTGCTGACCTGCATGGCACAGAGGAAGAGATTTCCTCTCAAAGGACAGGCAGTTTGGGAATATTGATGTTTTCTCTTCCATAACATTGTAAGACACTCAGTCCTGAAGGATTTTTTTTACCTGAATTCCCGGTGCCATGGATGTTTCTCCACCACACGCTGCACCTCCAGCGAGGAGGGCTGGATCTGCTGGAGACGCAGCCCAGGCCAGCAGAGGCGGTGAGGAGGCACCATGAGCACACCAGGCCCACGGAGACCACGTCTGCGGCTGCCAGGAGCTGCCAGTTTGCATCTCCAGAAAGATGAGAGAGGTCTGGAAACAATTATGGCCCTGCTTCATGTATTTTTTTCCTTTTCCTTGTTTTATTTTCTATATTATTGTTTGGATAAAGCAAAGTAAGGAAGACCACAGAGGAGATGCTGGATATGAACACAGCTTGCTGTTTGAGCCCCAGATCAGGAGTTCAGGCATTTTGCCCTACGCCGTGTTGCAAACAGATCTGTTTTCAGACACTCCCAGACCACAGGGAGCCGGGTCTGTCGCTGGTGACCACTCACGCACCTCACTCCAGTCACTGCCCGAGAGACAGGGTGAAGGTTGCGATGAACATCCCAGCCCCTCGAGTCACAGGTCCTTGGTACTCAGCACTTAAATCAGCCCTTCTCCTTCATTCCCAGACATGCAAACACAGGTATACTGTGTCCAGTTTGGGGCTCCCCGGTTCAAGAAGGACAGGGA
>RSEF01000001.1:335214-358465 GCA_003993805.1 Himantopus leucocephalus | reverse complement strand
AAAGGTCCCTTCCAACCTCAACAATTCTATGATTCTATGAATGCGAGGGAAGTGCTGCAGGAAAGGGCTCCCCCCCGCTCTGAGGCAGATATTTATACAGGCTGTGAATTTCAGGGTCTGTTTCAGGATTCTGAGCTAGAAGTGTCACCGCCAGCTCAAGTGCTTAGCGCAGTCAAAGGCACGGATGTCCATCATCGTCTCATGGCACACCCGGGAGACAAGGACCTGCACGGCTTTCGAATCTGCACGCTCGATTAGGCGTCCATGCAGTTTTGCTGGGGCGAGGACCAGTAAGTGACTGCAGAAGAGGGGATGTGAAGCCAAGGTAAATCTCTCTGTAGAGATATGACCTAGACCACACAGCATTTATGGGACCCTGATTTAGTAGGCTGCCGTTTATAAATAAATCTACAACTACAAAACCTGATTTTTCTAATCCCTACTACCATGCAAAATCGGAATTCATTCCCTCTGAAGCACTAACTGTCATCTATTTGCTTCACTGCTAACACTCATGTAAAATATTAGCTTTCTATCATGCTAGGTTTTTTTAAAAGCATCACGTCTACTGAAAGAATATATTGCAACCATTTTTCCTTCACCTTGCCTCATTTAAAAAATTCCAGTCCATTTTAACTGAAACTGAGCCAGAAGCAATGAAAAACCTGGAAAATTTCAGATTAGAAGATATTTGAACAGAAAGATTAAAACCAGCTAAAAAAAAAAATCTTCACTACGAACAGTCTAGCTCGGTAAATGCCACCGGCGAGACTTCTACCCACCATAAAGTAATAGCTCCATAAATGGGAAACAACACCGCTTTACAACAGCTGAGATTGCTACCCAGTGTCAGCAATGCTGAATTCCAGGCAATATTAGCAATTTCATGCCAAGCCGTAAAGTGTGGTCTTATTTGGGGTGCAGATACCATAGCTCAGGAGCCTTATAAAAATGTGTAATAAATACCGCATCATTGAAACGGCAATGATGATCCGTTCATCGCTTCAGCACTGGGTCACTCCATACGGCTCACACCAGAAAGCTCCGGGGGTCCGGACTGCCTTTGGCAGTCTTACAGGGAGACGTCTCCACACTGGTTATGAGCCACATAAACATTAAACCAAGACATAAAATTCCTAAAATATCTGATATTTTGGGTTGAAGCCCAGCCTCATAACCAGGGCGCCTCTGTACCGCTCTTGGGTGCCTGGTCCCTCCTGCGAGCCCACCGGGCTGAATCCCCCCCGGAGGCAGCAGAGGTGCCCCAGAGCTCTGGGTGCACAACGCCAGTGCCATGCCCGGCCCTTGCTGGGATGGAAAGCGGGTGGCCGTGCATGCCATGGAGCGGCAGGCAGTCTGGGGAAGCTGCGTCCCGGAGGTGTAGCCTAATGACTCTCCCAAAATAGCATGTCATCTGAGAGCTTGCACTGTCCAACCCAGAGCCAAACTCCTGCCAAACCAGGGCCATGCTCTAGGCAGGCAGACAAGAACTGTAATGCCAAAATGAGCCTACAAAGGAGGAGATGCTTAATCATTCTGACCTTGCATTAGGGCACTTCTTCAGGAGAAGCAGGTAAAAACTGGGATTATGGACCAGCCTTCCAGATTTAGTGTGTGTTTCAGAGTTGGCTGTCTTTAGATAAAATTAAAAGCTGTTCTGGAGCCAAAACCCCCACTGAACAAGGTGCCATGAGCACTGCTCCCTCCTCTCCTTCTGGCCTCGTGCCCACGTGCACAGCGTGCAGGCGGCTCGCACTGGGGTACGCGGTGCCGGGAATATTGCAGTCCCTCCCGTGCCCCCGCACCGGCGCCTGTTTTCTGCTCTGAGACTCTGGGTGATGCAGACGGTTGTGCTGAAGGTGAGCATCAGTCCTCCGGCATCAGATGAAGCGAAGCACCGAGGGCGTGCTGACAAGTGTGCAGACACGTTATGAACTTTGGTACGTGTGGCTTAGCCCAGTTTAAGCACACTGGACCCACCTCTGCCTGCGGGAGTGTAAGCCACCTCCCCGCAGCTGGCCACGCTCTTGCCGGAGCAGAGCAGTGTTTGCTGGCAGAGAGCAGGGCTGGACGGCGCACGCTGCTGCACTGAGCTCCAGGAGGACTCAGCACTGAGCCTGCCAAAAAGCTGTCGGAGGGGACGGGTGCTTCCCCAGAAAAGGGCCAGTGCCTCGGGACTGCAGGGCAGCACCGCCAGCCCAGCCCGCGGCGAGGGACGCCAGCCTCTGCCATGACCGTCCTACGTAACTGAGACAGTCTATGGCAAAACAACAGCATAACCCTAGAAATGGCAACGTGGACTCAGAACTGAAGTCCAGCCCGCACAATCACCAGCGGGAGGCAGGGTTAATTCATAAGGCAGAAGGTACATAGCAGCAAACCAGGAATAACCTGCCCCCACACAGGCAGTTTTCTACTCCCAGTTACAAATTCCCGCAACACCTGACAGGAGCTGCAATACCCCTGCCATAGCTCTTGTGAGCAGTGGTCCTTGTGCCTTGGCCAGAAGCATCACTCCTCTGCATCTCCCCGGGGGCTGGGCACATGCTGCGCCCGCTCAGGGAGTTCCCCAGGTTCGTTACCTGATGGGCAATAATGACCTCCTTTACAGTTCATCACTTCATTGCTTGGTCCCTGTTTCTCTTTGCTGTGCATCAGCCCTGCAGCCGATGTTTTAAATACTCTGGACTGGCAAAACCGGAATCATCTACTGATTCCCTGCACCACAGCATCCTTGCGCCTTGCCAGGGCAGCCGGCTCTGTGGCACCTCTGGAGCAGAGTGCGCTCCCTGCTGAGGAGCACAGTCGGTATTGACCAGCCGCTGCTCTGCCTGCTCATCTATCATCTATAAATAAATGCGTATCTGCTCACATTTACAGAAACAGCGATGCTGTGAGAAACGCGAGTGAATCTCTATGGGGAGGGCATCACTACAAACAGGTACCTCCACCCTGCTCAGAACAGACCACCAGTTTTACGGCTCCTCCAAACCAACTGTTACATTAAATCACATCCTCCTTGTTTAATCCCATTCTTTCCAACATCTCTGCATACAAGAGAGCATCTCCAAGCGCCCACTAATTTGCAGCATTCGTCTCTGCCTTCACCCTGCACAGCTCTGTTCAATGCAGATTGCCCAATAACGCTCACAATATTCAGACTAGACTGTGCCACCAATGGATAAAAAGGCACTGGGATGTCTCCGCTGCTACTCACTACGCTGTCTCCTACCTTGCCAAACTGCCTGTTTAATTTCTGGCAGTACCTGCGCAGCAGGCAAAGCCTCCCCGAGGTGGCTGTGATGACTTCTCAGCTCCTGCCCAGCACTCGCACAGGCGCGTCAGGCAGCGGTTGCAGCTGGAGCACGGAGAAACANACACAGAGATGGGCAGCAGGAGGCTGAAGATGAAGGAGGGAAGTTACGGCAGCAGGGCCAAGGGACATCACCTACAGCTCCTCAGGGACAGCAGCAAAGCACAGAGAATCTGCCGTCTCCTATAACTCGAGGACTGAAGTCAAGAGTATTAACTCACTTCCCAATGTGAAGCACTCGGACATCACAACTGGATGACGTTGGAGAGGAGGAAAAAATTGTTTTACTGGCATATTTGGGAAAAGCAGCTGGATGCACAGAGAAATGTAGATAGCCACAAGTTGAGAGTCGTGACACATCACTATCCAGATGAACCAGCCCAGCACGCACCGGTGCATCGCATCAGAGAAGGCAACCATGCTATCTGACTGTCTACTGCGACGCAGTTTCCTCCCGAGCAAACCTTCCCTGGGGACGGCATCGCCCACCCGCTGGAGCCGCTCTGCTTTGCTGTCTGCCCGCGCGGTCCCCAGCGAGGAGCTGCTCGCACCTGCAGAGCATCCCAACCCTCATCCGCACGCCGGGCACCGCCTTCGCTCCCGGCCCACTGCCCTCAGCCACGCGGCTGCGCAGCCGCTCGCATCCTGCCAGGAACGCACCTTGATGCCAAAATTCCTCTCGGGTCTTTTGAGGACATCCCCTCCCCAAAGCCGCAGAACAGAGGAACACCCACGCGCGCTCTGTGGGCATGGGGAGAGGGGCAGGGGCTGTTCTGTTAACGGGACACGCAAATGGCAAGCGAGGGACAAGACACTCGCACTGAGACCCTGTGGCTGCAGGCAGACACACCTTAAAAAAAAAAGGTAAAAAAATTAAAAGAGGAAAGAAAGAGCCCCAAGCAGAAATAGTCCGTGGATTTAACGACTCGTCCGGGAGAGCAACATCACAGTGATGAACCGGGAGTGATGCACCGGGAAGGATGCCAGTGGTCCTCCGGCACAGCCAGGACATCCGTGGGACTCACTGGCACAGGCAACGCGCGGCCGCCTCCACTCAGACCCCACTGGGAACCCCCTGCCGAGGGGGGGCTGGACACCCCGGAGAGGCCCAGGGCAGCACGCTGATCCTGAGAAAACATCTTCCTCACCAGCAAGCTGATGGTCAAACGGCAAGCGTAAATCACAGGCAGTAAATCGCAACAAGCATAGATCGCAATGAAGTAAATTGTGAGACATGAAGCCACGGGAGTTGCGTGGCACAGCCGGGTGTGAAGGAAACCGCGTCTCCTTCTGGTAGCTTTAAATGTTGTCTCCCAATTTCAGTGGTGCATCCCCTCCTCCAGACAAACCAGGCCGCCCTGGCCGGTCGCAGCCGCGCTGGCAGACCCCTCCTCAGCCGCACTGCTGCCCGCCCCCAGGCACCGCTCCCGTCCTCTGCTCGCTGGGGCAGCCAGGGCTGCGCTCCAGCCAGGTAACCGCGTCCCATCGAGTGACAGAACAGCACCGTCATGTTACTGATGTCATTTTCCATCTCATTTTATATATTCTGATGTTTTGTTCTGTATTTTAATGAGATTTAACGAGAGATTTTTCATGGCGGTGCTGATGAGGAAGCCTGTGGGACCACAGTTAACTTAAAATCCAGCAAAATGTAGAAGCTGTCTGAATCTCCTCCTTGCAGGACGCATTGCCTGTATTTATCAACAAACTCCACTTGCCTTTGAAGTCTCACAGCTTCCTCTAATACGAAATACTAAGCCAGGGACCAGCAATGTGGAGGCACAGAGCGAGGGAGGCATGAAGAGCAGCTCTGGAGGGTTTGCAGGGTCCCCGGAGCCCCAGGCTGCCCTGAATTAGGATTCTGGAAGATGGGGAGAGCTGCTGCCTGGTCGCAGGCTGCCTGCCAGCGCTGGGGGCTGCGGCTCTGCCTCCCACTGAGCCCGCGGTGGGGCCGGAGTCAGGAGCCAGTGCCGAGAGTGGTCTCCAGCTTGGGTAGAAGTAGGGACAGGCACGCCGCCCTGAACGGCTGTCAGCCCGACTCAAACAACAGTGTGAGTTTCTGCTATGCTGTTGTCATTGCAGGAGGCATTTTTAACGCGGATAACTTCTTTTCTCTAAGATGAAGTTCATGGCATTGCTCTGCATCATACCCATAAGTGAAGAGTTTCCACATTAACCTCACACGAGGGGAAACGTAATGAAAGCTCTCGAAACCCTTGGGCGTTAGCTCTGGTCAGTGATCCACTTCGCTTTACTCTCTCTCTCTCTGTTTTCCCACTCCTGTCTCCCGTTTGGCCTTTGCTCCTCATCTCCATCGTTCACTCTGCTGCTCCCAGCCCTGTACTACCAAAAAGATCAAAACACTGTACGGGGGGGGGAAAAAACCCACTCTGATGTGTTATTTGTACATCACTGTAACATTTATAATGTAATTTAATGTTTTGGACTGGTGAAACTGAAATCCCCTGCTAACAAAATCCCATTACAGTTTAAGCCCTTCTCCCCCCATGTAGCCACCACCTGCCAAACATAAATATGTTGTGTAATCCCATTGACGCCTGCCATTATGGCACCCTGACACGGTTTCTCTTCCCAAACCTCGATTTGCCCTGCCAGCTCGGGGGGAGGTGTCTCCTTCGGGGCACTCACTATCCTGCGTCTTGCGCTGGGACCTCACCTTGGCCAAAGACGTCAGATACCACCCGTGTCCAGGCAAACCCCTGCTTTGGAAGACAGCTCCACCTCGCTCTTGGCGGCTCACGCTGCCTTCCCAAATCCAAGTTCCCACTCCCAGTGGTGCCTTTACTCAGTCTCCTAGACCAGTTACGCTGCCTTATTGATGACCTCCTCTTCCAAAGGTCCTGCCTCGTGCAGCTCTGCCTGGGTCATCCAGCGCTCCCCATACCGCCCTTACGGATGTTGTTACTGCTTTTGATTTTTCAGGCCTTTCTGATGAATTTCTCTTATCTTTGTGAAACTCCCCTTCGGAAGTTGGCACGGCAAATGTTTTCAGTGTCTCTCCTTCCTCAAGATGCTGAGCCCAGTAAAACTGTTGTCATTCCCTACTCCACGTTTTCTGAACAGTGCCTATTCCCGTGCACAGGCGGTGCCAGCGCCACGTGCAGATTAATGCAGCGCAGCCGCTCCTCCGATGCACTCTGGAGGCAGCGGTCCCCAGGGGATCGCCAGTGGAGCACGAGCCATCCCCCGGCACTCCTGGCCTGGGACACGCGACCACAGGGCTCTCACCATTCAGCCCTTCCCCACCAAAGAGCCACCCCACCCCTTCCCACACCCCCGGGCTTCGGGGCTTGTCTCCGCGGCAGCTCTGGATCACATCAGCCATTCAAACTTCAACTCCTCAGACTCTGTCAAACCTTCCCAAATACTGCTCCAGCCATCCCGGATCTAATCTCCTCTTCCACAAGTCAGATCAGATTTAACGCTAGCCCATCGCGTCTCCTCACTCTACCATCACACCAAGACCTTCCCCCACTGCCGGGACCTCCAGTTCACCCAGAACAAAACAGCTCTCCAGGAGGGTCCTGCAAACTCTGCTGCACCTCAGAAATCCCGCAGTATAGTTTTCAGACACAAAATGCAGTGTTTTAACCAACAGAACACATGAAAGCCTGTCCAAACGCTCTGCTATTTATTCGGGTGGTGAGTTATGTTTATTGCAAGAGCTGCGTGCATCTCTCGCTCTCTTTGAACTGCTGCAGATTTTTGTAAGTATCTGGTGAGAACACCGCAGCCGAAAGCCGGGACGGTGGTCAGGAGGGGTGGTCTGGAGGCAGCGCAGGCGTCTGCACCCCAGCAGAGGAGAGCGCCGTGCCGGGCACCTCTGCCCGCCTGGTCTAGTCCCATTTCCATTTTGCCCAGCTGAAATAAATATTCCTGAAGCTTCACTGGTATCCCAAATTGACAGCACATATTCTTATGGGAACTCTGAGGCAAACAGCAAAAGCTATTACAGAGACAAACACGCCTGGCACGGAGGTAATCTCACTTGAATATTGCTCAGATTCCCTTTTGGTTTATCAAAACTTAAAAGGCATTTGTCCCAACTACCTCAGGCGCGTTTTGGCGTGCGTTGAGGGGAGCAGCACGTCCCAGAGACGTTTTGTGGTGCAGGCGGTTATTCGCACATTTAAGGTGAGACTCGGTCCTGAGAAGACGCTCTGCCAAAACCGGTTTCTCTCCCGCCACGGATGGGTGGCGGAGGGCAGTTGGCTCTGGGGCGCATCTGGGGTCCACAGCGGGGTCCAGCTGGGGTGGCCGCCCTGCCAGGGCTGGCGAGCCGGGACCCCAGGATGAGGGCCGGGCACCGGCCCCACGGACAGGGGTGCCGTGATGGTGACCCTGGCAATGCCAGGCAAGCCCTGGGCCCGAGGCGGGTCCCAGAGCCCACCAGGCACAGGCACCCCACGCCGTAGCTCAGGACCATGATGAGGTCCTGAGCTCAAGGCAGCTCCCCAGCCACGGGGCTGCCCCCGACAAAGCTTCCCGCACCCTCCTGAGTCGGCCCCATCCCAGAGCCCGACCCCGGCTGGGGCAGCCGGAGCCCTCAGCGAGGGGCAGGAGCGCACCCGGGGCGGGGGGAGAGACAAGGTCCTTCCAGCTTTACCGACAAGTTTTTGGAGCCCACTTTTCTCTTTCAGGTGGGAGGACTGGACCAGATGACCTTCAGACGTTCCTGCCATCTTAAATTACTCGTCAAGTCTGTAACTGTGTGTGTCTGTTTGTCTGTGCAAACACCCCGTCTCTCCTGCACAAGGTCTCCAGTCTGACGACCGGGGACTCACAGTCTCCTCACCACCCGTTTCTCCACAAAGCACTGTCCATCTAATTGCTTACTGGTGGAGTTGCCTCAGACTATGGTGTCGCACTAGGAGCAAGAGATCTCCTACCTACGCCCTTCCCCATCCCACCCTACAATAAAGCGTCACACGCAAAGTGCCGGGCACGGCGCTGGCCTCGCTGAGCTGCAAACCGCGCAGAAGGACCGGCAGCAGCCCGGTGGCCCCAGGAGCAGCCAGAGAAGCGGGTGGCACTCGCACCGCCCACCCGCAGGTTCCCCACCACCGCCCCGGGGACGTACTGGTGAGGAGCTGCTGCAGGAGGACGGAGGCTCCAGCTGAGACGCAGAGGGGACGCAAAGCCACAGCTGGTGCCACGCAGCAAACCAGGGCGCAGAGGAGAGAATGAAACAAATTGTGGTAATTTCTTCTCAAATCCCCGATGCGGGTAGAACAAATCAAATGGATCTAACCCTCTCAAAAGCCAGGAAGAGAAAACAAATCATCTAAGGCTTTTAATAAATAAATAAACCAGCGACTCAGTACTTAGGGCAAGGATCTTATTCACATTGCCGAGGAAAAAAAGGGCTTGGGAATAGTGAATCAGGTCATATTGTTAAAAGTAATAATACAAAAAAAAGAGACGGGGACAAGGCATTTATTTTATTAAACCCCCCAAGGAGAGGTCAAGAATATTAGAAATAAAGTCCCCAGGTTCTGGTTGATGCAATAACTGCAGTTTTAGCAATTTCAGAAGAAGGATGTTTGTTCAAGGTGGCAAAGTGCCAAGAATCTCCAGGGAAGGTGCTAGAAAAGGATGCGCTCTCTATTTACTTGTGCTGAAGAGCACTGAGCTCAGTGCAGTTTTTATGGAGAGCATCTGTCTGAACAGGGCTCTAGCAGCCAGCCACGCATCAGCGATTCCCTTCCCCTTGTGCAGAGATGCGCACGGACAGGACCAAAGGAGGAGGTATTTCAGAGAGCGGGGAGGATAATCCACGGGTTCCTCAGCACGTGTCCTGCTCTTCAGGCACACGCCAGGGGCAGGCGGCAGAGAAGGTACCGGGCTTGGCAGATATCCACTCTGATCCAGCGTGGTGTCCTACGCCGTGCCCCTCTGATGCTAGCTTACGGGGCCCAGGGATAATAAGAGATTGCGTTTATCCAGAGATCTACTGGGGAAGCATCAGGACACCAACTGTCCAGGAAGCTCTTGGACTACATCAATAACTATTTTTACAGAGAAGGTGCAGAAAACAGCCACGGAAGCTCTTTTAGAGCTTTGATTCCAAGGGGCTGAAAATGTGAAGGCAGAGGTAATGGTGGCAGGAACAATGATGAAATGATAAGTGTTCGGCACTTCTTAGGAAGAAAGAGAGAAAGACCAGCAAAATATGAGCTATGCGTTTTGAGGCCAACTTCTACACATTCTTGAATACTGGAAGCAGGGTTTCATGAAAGGTCAGCCCGTGGCAGGACAGATGGCCTCCAGAGGTCCCTTTTAACCCAAACTATTTCATGATCCCATGACGGGGAAGGCAAAGGAAAAGAGACTTCAGACCTATCCCAACTTGGAGGATGCATAAGCAGTGAAGTAATAAACCAGCTAAATCATAAGACAATCATTGATTTCTACATAAACTGGAAAACAGGAGCGATTGCTATGGACAGATGTAAAGGAAAAGCACAAGCCCAACAGATGCAAACATCTGGACAGCACAAGTATGAGAGGGAATGACACCATGGCGAGAAGCAAGTATTCATTCTCTAAAGACACTGACAGCGAGAAAAAGATCCCAGGAGCTGCTGGTAATTGTTGGTGCTCCTTTGGCTAACTGCAGAGAGGGAAAGCTTTCAACAGATGAAACTAAAAAGACCAATGTGCTTAATATTTGTGTGTCTTTAAATCAGAGATCAACTGTGAAATTTCAGAGGCAGAGAGTTAAGATCCTACCTGGAAACCAGAAGCAGGAATTAATTAAGAATATTTGGATGTGCCCTTCTACACATGTGGTAGGAAGTTTAAGAACAGATTGAAGCAATCTAAGAACACCTAAGGTCATCTTTGAAGGCTCATGCTATACAGTGTCCAAAAGAGTGGAAAATAGCAAATGGCCAAAAAGGGGTGAAAAAGAAAAACTAAAGAAATATCATCATCTCACTTTTCAGAAAAAAAAAACATTGGAACAAATAACAAGCCAAAGTGTTTGCACTTGCCTAGAAGGAAGCAATGTGGTAACAGTCAGAAGGGATTTGTCAAGGACAGACGGCGAGAGGAGCTTGCTCCTCCGGCAGCAGCCGCACACCGTGTCCTTGGCGGGGCTCCTCACGGCCCCACGGCTGCCCCGAGACCACCCGACCGCCGGGCGGGAGAACGACCCTCCCACGTCCCCCCGTCAAAGGGCTGACCTGGGGCACTGTCTCCTTTAGCAAAACCAACCACGGACTGGAGAAGATCCTTGCCAAATCTACAGGCAGTACAAAGGGGCTGCAAAATACTTCAAAGAACAGGATTAGGGTTTAAATGGGTCCTGATAAACTGAAAGTACTAAATCTATGCAGGAATCAACTGCACAACGAATCAGATAGGGAAACGCTGGTTATGTAGTGGGTTTTGAGGGGGAAAAACCGTGGAGGCTATCACACGCTGAATGTGAGTCACACATCACACCATTTCATAAAACGCAGTATGATGAGCTATCAAAACTACAGCCTGAAAAACACGCAACGTAATTCTGCTGCCGCACTCCTCTGCTGCTGTGTGCCTGCTCCGGGCACCGCGCTGCTGGGAGGGAGTGGGACGGCGGGAGCTGGGAGAGGAGCCACGGCAGGAGCTCGGAGCAAACAGACCTTTGGGAAGGGCAGGCAATGGGGGCTAAGAGCCGGCAGAGGAGACGACACCGAGGAGAACAGGGCAAGCAGTCTGCAGTGCGCACAAGACTGCTGGGGGGGGGGCGGTGAGCGAGCTCCTCACCGTACCTATGAGGAGTAAACGTGGCATAACAAATGAGAGGAAGAAATATTCACATTAGACATTAGGAAACTTCCTAGTTGTGAGGACAGAGGGAGGCGGGAGGCAGGAAAACACCAGGGCACGTCTGTCACTGGGGTTTCCCAAGAACAGGCAGGATGGGCACAGTGGGAGTTCTGTGGGTTAGACCCTTCCCACTGGTCCTCCCTGGACCCCCGACGATCCACAGCACAACTGGGGGTTCAGGGCCAACTGCATCGGCAACAGCCTCCCCCAGGGCTCGCTCCCAGGAGCGGGTTATTAGCACAAACACAGCCAACCACCAAAAGGCACTTGGGGACACGCCGCGCGAGGCTCAGCCCAGCCACGCTGGGGTGGATCAACCTCCGGCATCACTCAGGTCCTTTGCTCCAGGCTCCCTGCAGCCCTGCCCATCCCGCTCCTGGTCACGGTCCCCCCCTTGCCGCGGGGACGGTCAACCCCGGGCTCGCGCCCACCATCCCCGCTCCAGGGTCAGACCTGTGCCCCCACACTCAGCCTCCCCCGGGCGGCCGGGACCTCTGCTCAGCCTCCATGGAGGTCAGAGAGCTGCAGCCCACGGGAGGACTCGGCCACCGGAACCACTGGCGTGGCTGAAGCTGTGAGAGCAACACCGACAAATAACTGCTCCTGCTGTTGGCATGGCTGAACGCCAGCGCGGAGGGTACTGCTGGCCGGCCCACAGGCACACGAGCTGCTTCCACACGTTGTTTCTGGAAAAAATGAAGCGCTAACGCCAAACTAGTTTTGATTTAAATTCTCTTTGCCATCCTGAATATATTTGCAAAACTATCAGAATTTTGCTGGGAGTTTTCACCCTCAGAATAAAGAATTTTGGGGCAACATTGCAGACGCTAAATTTTCTTGGTATTTACTCTAATAAAAATCTGACCCAGAATCAATTTTTCTGCAAGTCTTTTCGAGGAAGATGTGAGAGGACTCTGCATGTTTATGGATGCCTTGTCACTTACCACAAAGCGAAGGCTTTCTTGTTTGAAAATAAAACATCCCTGGGAACGGAGTATTCAGATGAGATAGGGATCACCGCACTGCTCTTCCCTAGCCCCGGAGTAAATAAAAGCTCTGCCAAACCAACACAAACACACTGGGAACCGACCGGGAGAGCAATAAGGCCGAACAACGAGTGAAAGAAACGCTAGGTCAAACAAAATGCCACTATTAATTAGCTGCTCTAAGCACTTATTAGCACACAGCTTCGTGCTGAACAGCAGCGGTGTGTGCAGACATCTCTGTAACGTGAAGAATATCAGCAACCTGTGCAACTCGGAGAGCGGCGCCCACCCCGCTCCCCCGGCCACCGCGGCATGGTGGGGATGCAGGGGCAGCCGTGGGAAGGGCCGCAGAGCTGATGGTTGCCCCCGGCATCGCCCGCGGCGGGATGGGGCCGGCAGGCAGAGGGCCCTCTGGCCCCTCTCTGCTCCTGCAGCAGGGTCCGCTCGTGCCCACGCAGCGCTGCTCTCCAGCGCGCACTGCCTGGTGACGGCCAGCCCTACACCCCAACGTCCCTTTCACGCTGCCCCACGCACAGCCCGGGGCAGCCGACCTCTGCCCACCACACAAATGACATGAGGGGACACGGGACAGCAGCTATCAAGCTCAACCCCCCCATGCCTGATCAACAGCCTTCACTCTTCCTCCCCTCTGACTTACCGCCTCTGTTTTTCTCATGCCACTGAGACAACCTCTGTACGATCCCAACAGCTCCGAACCTGCCAGCGCTTACCAGCCAGTGAGCACGCAGGTTGGTGACTGTCACTTGCCCCAAACTCAGTGTAATGAATTTCATAACCCTTCTATTCCTGCAAAACCATACAAGTATCTGAAAATAATGGAGTAAAATGCACTTTTATATGCACTTTATAGAATGCATATGGCTTGGAACAATTAAGTCATCTCCAGCAATCCTCTAAAAGTTTGCACAAGCAGGAGACAGAGGAAAATGTGGCAGACGCTCACTCTCGCAGCGCGTGGCAGCAGGACGAAGAGGCCGCTGCCTTCCTCTGCCCTTTCCGGGTACTTGCTGAGCTGCGACGGACGGCACGGCGAGCAGCCCTCCCCCTGGCTTCAGCACAGGGCGGGTGAGCCCCCGCGCAAAGGCTCAGCAGGTACTCTGGAGGTCTGTGCACCAAGCCGGAGAGGAGCCTCGAGCCTGCTGCAGCGTCGCACCCTCCTGCGCTCGGCAGGGAGCAAACGGGCCGATGCGCGGCCAGCAGGTGGGCCAGCAGCTACCGGGGTCGGAGCCAGCGGCACAGCACACACAGCAGCTGCTGGCCACTGGCTCTTCCAGCAGCACTGGAGACTCGCTTTTGCAAGCCCCCTCGCGCTGCTGCCCACGGCAGATCCCAAATCCCCCGGCAGCTCCGTGCGCAGCCGAGCTCCCGCTCTCCCCTCGCCCGGCTGGGTAAGGCTCGACTTCCCCAGCTGCCCTCCTCCTGCCTCGCCATCCGGTGCTCCAGGTAGTTTTGAGAATACTTCCAAAAGCTTATTGATTACAGAAGCCCACACCAACCTCCTAATGCTTTTATAATCATACTGTGCTTCGGGTTTCAGCAAGTCCCAAGGCAGTGGATTCCTGCGCTAACTGCAGGGTGGAGAGAAACCACTGTTTCACACTGCTTTGGAGCGTGCTTGCCATTAATTTCATTGCGTGCGCCTTTCTCCTTGTGCCGTGAAACAGGCAGAGGTTCCCTAGTTCCCTCTGGTAAGCCATTCAGTATTTTCAATATTTTTAACATATTTCCTCCTATTCATCTCGTTTCTAAGGTAACAATCCCGCTCTTCTAAATCTCTCTTCAAAGCAGAGATTTATTTTTTTTTTCCTCATTCCTGATCATTTTCACTGCCTCTCCGAAACCCTTTAACTCAGTCAGTTCTCACTGACTGGTAGTGCCCAGCCTGGTACGCAGCGCCCTGAGGTACCATCGTTGATTGCGACCAAGGCATTAGACAGTTTTCCGTGTTGCCATCCATTGCCCTGCTAGGTCATCTCATACCACGGCACTGTGTACTGAAGTGGCACGTTGAGCAGTCGCCTCCATTGAGCTGTTCAGAAAACAGCCTGCAACTTCTCCTGAGTTAAACTATTAATTAAGAATCCTAGTAGATAGCTGAGTGATGCAATTTTTCCCCTCTAGTAGCTATTTTACATTTATTTTCATTATTTTTTATTCACAGACGTGTTTCTTTTTCCCCAAATTCTTTAGACTGCCTCAGAGGGCCTCAGAGGTGGTTTTGCTATGGAGTTAATGTAAATAGCTGCCATCTGCAGACTGCTTCTTCAACGCTCAAACCCATTTCTTGGTCGTTAGTGAACACAGACCTGGTACCCGCTCGCCAAGCTCCTGCTCTGCCCTCACGGTGTCAGAATTCCTCGTTAGCCCTTTCTGAGCAGACGCTGCATTACATCAGCCATGGCCGCGGTCGCTCTCGCCTCTCCACTAACAGAGGGCTTCCGAAAGCAAAGCCTGACCCCCGTGGTCACCAAAGGGACTCTCGGCCACAAAGGCTCTCCAGCAGCACCTCTGCTGTCCGAGGGGAGCAGCAGCCATCCTCCCGGGCCAGAACGGGTGCCCACGCCTGGCTTCCAGCCCAAGGCAAGCACCGGCTGTGCCGAGCAGCGTCAGAGCCGACGCTCGCATCGCACATGGCCAGCGAGTGGCGGGGAGCAGTGGGAGAACAGGAGGTCCCCATTGCTCCCAGACCTTTGGGCCACCAAAACCACCCAACACACAAGGAAGGCCTCCTCGCGTCGCTCAGCGCGTCAGGCGATGGTGTCCATCAGCCGCTGTCGGCCCCGGGGCCGAGCAATGCCACCATCCGTCCCGCAGGCGGAATACCGATAATAACGGCAGGTCGGTCGGGACACATTAGGTGTTGGCTTATCTGCAACGTGCCACCTCGAAGTATTAGTTTTCAAGATGCATTCATTGTCATAGCAACGCCAAGCGCAACACGGCATTGATGTACTTACCATTTTCCTGAGACGCAAGATTAGACCGAGGGCTGAAGGGGCGCAAGATTAGACCGAAGGGGAGAAGAATGAGGAGAAAACCCCTCAGCACTTGCTCCGGGCACCGGCCAGCCCCGCTCCCCACGGCGTGCGCACAGGCAGACGCAGGGGCTCCACCGGCATTCCTGCTGCCCACCCGCCGCCCGGGGTCCCGTGGGTGCCCAGCGCCATGCGGGCACGGGCGCTCCGGTGGCGGCCACGGCTCGCGCCGGCCATGGCACTGGGCAGCCTCGCCCTGCCTCCCCCGGCCCCATACCTGGCCTTGCCGCGGCTGCTCCTCCGGAGCGTGGGCAGGTCGGCCTCCTTCTCCTCCTGCACCCGCTGCAGGGACGGGGAGCGGCTGTGGGCGCTGCGGGAGCTCGCCAGGCTGCCGTCCCCCGCCCCGGCCCCCGCCGCCGCCTCCTGCATCTGCGCCAGCAGCTGCGGCGGCAGGCTGCGGAGCGAGGGCACCGGCGAGTAGGACGCCCGGCTCTCCGCCTTCAGGTTGTTGTCGCTGGCCGAACGCTGCAGCATGCGCGGGGAGGAGAGGCCGCCGGCGCCGAGGATCCGTCTCCGCTTCGTGTAGCTGGGCGTCTCTCTGAAAGGCACTGCAAAAGAGACGGGGAAAGCGGCATTAGCTACTGAGCATGCGGCACGAAGCCGGCGTTGGCCGGCCATGCTGGGGCAGGAAGATGGCGGCAAAGCAGGAGGGCTGGGAAAGCACCAGAGCTGGGCTGGGAGGGCAGGAACGGCCAGGGCAGAGGAGGACGCTGCTTTGCCCACCTCCAGCTCCTCTCCCTGCACCACCCCGGGGACACCGCCCCGGGAGCACGCGGTGCCGGCGAGCCCGACCGCGGCATGCCGGCATGGGGAGGACTGGGAGGTGGTGTCTCGGGAAGCATGGAGGAGCGCTGCCAGAGGGGAGGCAGCGCCGGCAAGGGCAGCCGGGGAGGGTGCGCGGGGCCGCCAGCGGGACCCCTGCCAGCCCATCTCCCGCTGCCACCCCGGTTCAGACGTGATGACACGCACAGTAACCACAGCCACCGCTTACTCTTCTGTTTCGGAGGCAGAGAAGGCCTAAACCTACAGCTTCAGGCGTGTGCCAAGCGCAATCCTAGGGAAGACATCGCACAGAATAAAACGCCAGCTCCTCCCTGCCCTGCCTGGCCCTCCACCGAACCCTCGGGAATGTGCAGAAGAAATGGACCTCACAAAGCCACCCGAGGAAGCAAACTCCTGCCCCTGCCTGCAGCTCTGCAGGGGGGAAAGAATGGAAACGGGGAACCCGATGTGGTCGCAGGGGAAGAGGGTTCTGCTGTGGAGCCATGGCACGGCAGACCTCAGGTCAGGAAAGACATATTATCCTGAATTTTGTTTAATGATTCCATTTCCACCCCGAAGCTTAACATGCTTAAAGTTTGTCTGACACGTGTGGCAAAGACCAGCGGGGAATGCAGAGGTGACAATGTCCACCCCTTTTCTGGTGCAAACGTAGAGGCAAAAGCAAGGGGGCAGGTAAAGCACGCAGAGGTCTCCTGCGCTGCTGCTCAAAGGCAGGCTCAGAAGCGGTACGATCCTGTTAACGGGGACCTCCCGCTCCGTCCGCACCCGAGACTCCCCCAGCTTCGCCCTGCCAAGGCCACCTCCCCCACCGCAATGTGCCCAACGGCGCTGAGCCCCGGGCACGCTCCGATGGCCGCCGCCAAGGGGCCGCAGAGGACGGGAGCAGCCGGGGGTCTGGGCAGGACGCTGCCCGACGCTGAGCGAGGCCTCGGACCCGTGTCATCCTTGACCGAACACCTCGAAGGCACTTCCCAGCTGTGCTGCGCAGCCTCACTCGGAATATTTTTGGTTCAAAGTACAATAATTTCAGGCTGGTGTAAATCTTCCTGTTGTCACAGCAACGTGATGCATTTGTTCTCTGATGAGTTTTAACCACGCGGTGGGGGAATTTCTGCCGGCAGTGTCTGCGCCCCCCGCAGCGGCTCAGCCCGGCTCCCCAGCCTCCTGCCCACAGCCTCGGTGCTGCCAGCGCCCCACGTCCAGGCCTCCCCAACAGGAAAAAACGGTCAAAATGGTCACCCAGAGGGCACAGGCAAGGAGGGACGTCGGATGGAAAGAAGCAAAGTCTGGGCTGTGGATGCGATGCAGTCCCTGGGGTAAAACATGCTGTGGATTCAGTGCCGGGGAGTTTGCAGGACTGTAGCACGCAGGACGCCAAGGTACAGCCTGTCCTACCAACGCCGCAGGATGGAGAGGGAGCGGCAGTCAGGGCTAACTACAGCCGTTCCACAGGCAACGCTGAACAGGTTCGGTTAATGAGGGCTGCCGACCAGAGTTCATGTGTCACCCAGACATATGACAGATCTCCAGATGATGTTTAATTTTGTATTACATCGCTTCTCATAAAACCACTTTAAAAAATCAGAGAAGCAAATATTAAATGGATGCATGTCATGGTAAGCGGCAGATTTAAAAATTATTAGAAATTGGAAATAGTCAGTGGAAATACAAGGAAGTTTCCTGCTAGTCTCAAAGAGCTGTTTTCAAACCAAGCCACGTCAGTAACTTTAAGCATGGTTCTTGGGAAAAAGTGCAGAATTACTTTTAGTGAAAATGCCAAACACTGCTTGGTGATGAACGCGCATCAGTCAGTGGCCTGAATACCTTTCCAAACTGAAGGTCAAAAGAGTACATCCATGGTGTGCTTCCAGCAACCAGCACCATAGATGGAACCAAGTGGTCACGGGATTGTAACCTGAGAAAGACCATGAGCTCAGAGACAACCGAACGCGAGCTCAGTGCTCTTCTACCAGAACAGAGCCAACCTGAGCTTGTTACGTCTGAGCTGGGGAACAGTGATGCCCCAGAGAGGTGGTCCCAGCAGTGCTCCATCAGCAGGCAATGTCACAGCTGGAGAAACACCATGCTTGGATCCGCACCGTATAAGAATTTTGGTAAGGAGGAAATATTCAGCAAGAAAGAATTCACAATCTGGAAAACTCTGCCTGGACCATACTTCCCCCCATCCTGGGAGAAGGCGGGAGCAGCAGTCAGCCCTTTGCAGACGACCAGTGCCACCCGTCCTCTGCGCCAGCCGCTCAGGCAGAGTCCACGCTGCGCTCCCCCCGCGCATGTCCATTACTACAAGGAGGCAAAAAAGGGCCACTCAAGCACCAGAACTACAGCCAGACCCGCGCTGAGGTACTGGTCCCGTTCATTGCTCTTCCGTGCGCGACTGGGCTCAGCATCGTTGTCTTGACACCAAACCCAGAAAGAAAGAAACAGAAAAACAAGAGTGCAACGCTGAAAACTTCAGACAGTGGAGTTGGCCTGGGCTTGTTTTAGTGTGGTTTATAAATTAATCATTAGTTTCTTGATACTAATTACTTAGGAAAAAATATCATAACTGTATGTTGAACTGATCATATGCAAATTTACTGTAAAATAATCCTATTGGCGAGCTGCTTTTACCAAGTTGGCAGAAGTAAAGGAAAAAAGAAAAAAGAAAGAAAGGAAAAAAAAAAGCAGATCTTTACCTTGCAAGGGAAGAAAGAAGCCCACCAGGCAGGAGATCCTGTTGGTCCGTGCTAGATCTCCTCTGCACCCGGCTGCCTTAGCTTCACTGAAAAGCAGTAAACCTGTCCCAGTGCCCCCTCTCCCCGCTGCGACTAGCACAGACTTCACACCAGGGAGATGTCGAGTGCGTCGGGGTCAGGTTCGGAGGGGGAAGATCAGCACGGTCCGTGGCAAGACATTCACAGCAAGCACCAATTATTGGGCCATGAGACACAGACATGTTCAAGGACTCCCCGGTAAAAGGGAAGGTACTTTATAATTCTTGATATAGGTCAGGGCAAGTGCTTTAATTTAGTCTGCCAAATAAATCACCTGGTCACCCATTTCCACACTCTATGCAAGAGCCGTCATCACCTTATACATTCAGAGAGCTCCCTCCCAACACCAAAATTACACCACACATTTTAAAAACAACGAAAAAGACAACCTCTGTCTCAGATTCACATCCGAAGGAAGAGAAGAGGGGCTGGAGAAAGCAGCCCAGGACTGCTCTGCTACTCAGTAATCCGTTTATCGTAACATCAACTACAAGACTCCTTGAAGCACAACATAACAATAGCATTTACAGGAGTAAACGAGAAGGTATCCAGGTCACATAGCAGGTCATAAAGCCAAAGTTTCCCCAGTATTTCATTCCAGAGGCATATTAAGAGCACAGCCTTATAGCCGCAAAGGCAATCTCTTGAAAGACAGGACGTACCTGCACCGTCTGTAATTTCCTTTTGGCCCCCAGTGCACAGTAACTGCACGTGAGGTGGGATTCAGACAGACAATTTCATTTGCTGACGTGGGATTTACAGGCAAGGGAGTCACACGAGTCCCAAAAACGAGTGACGAAGCCTGTTCTCCAGCACTATCACAGGAGCACAGACTTTCAGCTGATAGACGTTTAGACTGCAGAGTTCCCCAGGCTCTCAGGTGCCCAAGCATGCTCTGATGTCTCCTGACCCACGCAGCGGTAGCCAAGGACCCAGGGTGTCCACCCCGGCATGGAGAGGAGAGCTCAGGGGGACTCGGAGAAGCCCTCGGGAGCCTCAGAGCGGAGGTCCAGGTGATGGAAGCCTCACCTGCCCCGACTTCAGTGCTGAGCTTCTGGCACTTGGACTGCCTCAGGGCCCATTTCAGGGCACCTGTGCAGCCAGGAAGGCAACCGGACGGAGATCAGCTGTTCCTACAGAGAGGTCAGAGAGCTAGAAATGACAGCACGTGCCTGGGAAAGCCTGGCATTCACTGGGAACGCCGATGAGCACACATCCAGGCAGCTTCACAGGAGAAGGGCAATCAGAGGAACACAGCTACTGTTCCTGGGAGCAATATAGGACTTCTTCCCCCAGATGCTCCAGAGCTTTTCCAGAGCCCTCATCTAAGCACAGGCTTATGCCCAAGCCAGTCTGGAAGCTCTGCCATGCAGATACAGTGCAAGCCTGGGTCTTTCTGGACAGAAATTAGATATATTCAGAGAGATACAACCATGTTCTTGGCCGTGATACGCAACAAGATGGAGAGAGCAAGGGAGAGGAAATCTGTTGCACGTGGAAGAAACGTGGAAGAGAAGATTGTCTGTGCCGCAGCCAGATGGCAAAAAGGACAGGAGAGATACCCGCGTTGGGACGTGGGCTGGGGCAAATCCGTAAAGCAGATCCTGAAGCAAAAGAGGAACCAGTGGGGGCAGCTTGATGTTGAAAGGTGCTATGGGTGCACTTATTTGCATAAGAAAGTCCAGCAGATCAGCATTTGGCACAGTCACGAGGACAGCAAAGGCACCAGGAACACATCAGGGGCTGCAGCAGACAGAAAATTGAGGCCACCACATACATGGGGCAGCGATGCAGGCAAAGGATGACAGCAGTCTGCACTGAGAGCAGAGCCCGGCTCAGGGCTGGAGCCCTCTACACATCCTCTTATTGCTGTTTCTAAATTGGCCTTTCCTGGGAGAGGTAAGCAAGGGACCAACAACCCTAACGTGTGGTTTGCTCTTTCTTCCTCTCCCTGGGGGAGCACCATGTGTTCAAAAACAAAAGTCTTGGGGAAACCCTCTGCTGTTCTGAGGGAGATCAGTGAAAGAGGAGAACTTCCTACCAGGGTTGGAAGTGCTGAATTAACCGTAACTCTTAGTTAGGAAGCCAGGGACTCTGAAGCATCCTGCTCAAAACAGAGAACAACGCACAGACCAGCCACGTGCTCACAACAGCCAAATTACATTTGTGTAGCTACATCCAGGTCTCCAGAACGTGCAACAACCCCAGGCCCCTTTAACCTCTTAAAAACACAGGAGGAGCCTCCCTCCACCGCGCTGTCCTGCGGGACAGATGGTGCTCGGCTCCTGCACCGTGCCAGCGAGGACGCCGCAGTCCCGCCTGCTCCACTGGCTCTAACTCCAAGGGCCGACCCTCTCCAGCACAGCAGAGTGGCTTCATTCAGCCAAAAATTAGGTCACCCTCATCTTTACAGAGCTTAGTTGTCTTCTCTTCAGAGGGATGTTAAGCAAGGTTTCCTGCATGCTGCTCTCCCCGTTGTGTCCTCCGTGTGATCCCCAGCTTGTCACTGAGATGGGATGCTGCCCTGTCCCCTGCCGGCCACTGTCACTGCAGTACGAAGGACTGAAATTACGATCCTCGCCAGAAAGAAGGCAGCTGAAAGGGAGGGCTGGAGCGGGCTCCTGGCTGGCTGGGGATGGGATGCAGGACATGTCTCATCCAACAGCTTCCCAACACCAGAAGGTGGAGGCACCCTCCCCGTCCCATCGTCTGGGTGCCAGCCCCAGGCGTCAGACCAGCCCGCCAGCTCAACCCACCGGCCTCCTGCAAAGCGCACGCAGCAGAATAAAAACAATGAATAACCACACGAGACTAGTTTTCTTCTGGGTCAGTGAAAACCAGAGCCATGCAAGAGTTAGGGGCAGGGGAACATGCAGGAGCAAGGTGGGCAAAAGCCTGCTTTGGCCGGGAGCTGAGAGAAGCAGAGCCATGTCCTAGTGCCAGGGAACCGCAGAGGAACCGCAGCTGGCCACCATGCTGGGGCTTCCCGCCTCCGGCTGGCCGGGCTACGGCAGCGACTTCATTAGAGTGTCGTCACAGCGCCAGGGAGGATGGGGACCGCCAGGGCAGGAGCCAGCAAGGAAAGAGTGAGAGGGGGCACGCACAGCGGGGCATTCATGGAAGCCCCCACAAGCTAAGAGCAGACAGGGACGCAGCCTGGTCTGGCTACCTGTGTTCTCAGGCCCCTCACAGAGGCAGTGGAGAGGTTTGGGAACAAGGCTCGGACATGGCGGGTTTGCCCCCCAGGGAGCGTGGTCCCCGGCCAGAGCCAGGGCAGCCAGCCCAGCACGGGCAGGGGGACACGGCCACTGTCCCCCGCAGGCTGGGGGAGCGGGGCACCCGGCCAGGACACAGCTCCTCGTCCCCCAGCCTCGGAGCGGGGACAGGGTAGCAGGAACAGACCTGGCATGAGACCTGAGGAACTGCTCCCCAGCCGAGGTCTGATGTACCAAACCTCAGCGTGGAGACTCAGGTTCTGTGCGGGCAGTTTACTCATAACACCAGTTTGTATGGGGAAGAGCCGATCTGCCGTGGTTCGGCCGGTGAACTCCTCGCCAGGAGGCTCAGAGGTGCTCTGGCGTGCCAGGACGCCCCGAGGGACACTTCGGCCAGCCCCGCACTGCCGGCTTCTCCCTGCGCCTCAACCTGCCTGAAAACGGTAACGACAATAAACCGCAGAGCCCGGGCTCCAGCCACCAAGTGCCCGAGACAGGAGAGCTCCAGGCTGCTGCCGGACAGCCAATTCTGCGACGGTTCCCTCCCCCCATCCCCCAAATCCACCGTCCCCAGTGGGGAAGGGAGGGAAGCAAGAGCAACAAAGAAAAAAAAAAAAAAAAACTTTGTGCAGTTCATACAATCAGCTTTGAAGATCCTTTCCTATACCTTCTCAAGAGTTTAATCAAAGTATGTGTACTGGGTTTCTCGCAGCAAAATGAATCACTTCAGTTACCATGACAGCGCTGCTTGAAGCAGCACAGCCAGTCACAGCCTGGTTCATCTGACGCTCCCGCGTTCGCTGTCTGCCCTCCAGAAGGGGAAATGTTCCACGTTCGGCTCGAAAACGCCTCTCGCCGCTCAGGTGTGGTGGGAGCCGGACGCAGACAGGGCTCCCCGAGGAGTTCCCGGCCCCGGGATGCTGCGTGGACACCCGGGCGGCACCTGGACTGCGCTCCGAACAACCCTGAGCTGCAGTCTAATGAACCAAAGTGTAATCAACGCTCAGAAGTTATTTAGATTTGGCTGGCTCCATGTTAAATATTCATGTAAAAGAGCAAAAGCACACGGAGTGCAAATGTCTCCACAGTTCCAAGCTGAGAGGCCACATTTACATTTTAATAGTGGAAAATTACAAAGCAAACTGGAGAAGGCGCACAGCACCTCGCCGCACCAGGCAGATTGTGCCCAAGCTTCTCCCCCATGCGGGACAGAGGCTACTCCAAGAGACCTTCCAGGTATTTTATTTCTAGGAATGAAAGCTAAAGGAAAAGGACAAGATGGCGAGGC
>RSEF01000001.1:289788-327413 GCA_003993805.1 Himantopus leucocephalus | reverse complement strand
GCTGGCCACGCTGCTGGGGATGCAGCCCAGGGTGCCAGGGGCTCTCTGGGCTGCTGGCACATGTTGCCAGCTCATGGCCAGCTTGTCATCCCCCAGCACCCCCAAGCCCCCCTGGGCAGGGCTGCTCTCCCTCCTTCCATCCCCAGCCTGTATTGTTACTGGGGGTTGCCCTGACTCATGTGAAGGACCCTGCACTTGGCTTTGTTGAACCTCAGGAGGTTCACATGTGCCCAATTCCCCAGCCTGTCCAGGTCCTTCTGGATGGCATCCCATCCCTCAGGCACGTCAACTACACTACTCAGCTTGGTGTAGTTGGCGAACTTGCTGAGGGTGCCCTCGATCCTGCTGTTGATGTCACTGATGAAGGTATTAAACTGTATTGGTCCCAGTACAGTGTCCCTGAGGGACACCACTTGTTACCAGTCTCCATCTGGACATTGAGCTGTTGACCACTACCCTCTGGATGCGACTGTCCAACCAATTCCTCATCCACTGAACAGTCCATCTCTCTGCAATTTAGAGATAAGGACATTGTGGGGGACCATGTCAAAGGCCTTAGAGAGGTCCAGACAACATCTGTAGCTCTTCCCTTGTCCGCTGGTGTAGTCACTCCATCATAGAAGGCCACTAGGTTGGTCAGGCAGGACTTGCCCTTGGTGAAGCCATGCTGGCTGTCTTGAATCACCTCCCTGTCCTCCATGTGCCTTAGCATAGCTTCTGGGAGGATCTGTGCCATGATCTTCCCAGGTGCATCTGGGGGGTTCGCTTTGTTTGACCTTCCTTTTCTGCCTGACATACCTGTAGGAGCCCTTCTTAGTATTCTTTGCATTCCTTGCCAAGCTCAGCTCCATCCATGCTTTGGCCTTCCTGACCCTGTCCCTACACACCCGGGCAGTGTCCCTGTACTCTTCGCAGGACACCTGTCCCTGCTGCCACTGCCTGTGCGTTTCCTTCTTGCCCTTTAGTTTGACCAGCAGGTCTCGACTCAGCCATGCCGGTCACTTGTTTGCCTTTCCTGATTTCTTACACCTGGGGATTCAGAGCTCTTGCGCTCTGTGGAGAGTGTCCTTAAACTCCTGCAAGCTTTCCTGGACCCAGACCTGCTTCGTGCTCCAGCTGCCAGAGCCAAGTGCTCTCGGCAGCCTCCTGCCCCAGCGGTGCCCCGCTCCTGTGCTGCTCTCACCGGGAAGCTGCTGGATCGCAAGGGCGCCCTTTGCAGGAGGAAATCCTCTGAGAGGCTGTTCCGTTCCCCACCTCAGCCTCCCTACAACCCATTGATGTTCCTTTAGGAACAGTCCTACTAGCAGCTTTTTAGACCTGGACCATCTCACCTGCTCCTTCCCCGGGCTCCAGCTCCTCTGAGCACCGGTGGTGCTCCCAAGCACAGCTCTCGTCTGCCAGCCCCGGTTTGTTGTTGCAGAATTTGGCTGCAAAATTTAATCTCACCAGTCAGGGTCAGGTGCCCCGGAACTGCCACCACGCTCAGGGGGGTGCTGGCTTTGTCCTGCAGCCTCTTCGCGTTAGAGCAGCTCAGCGGGCGTCCGAGGGAGGCGGGTGTCAAACCCACGCTGCGGAGCTCGGCTGCCCGACGGCCCGCGGGCAGGGGCCAACCTGCAGCTCCTTCTTACCCCCGTTAACCGGGTTCTCACGCTGCGCAACACACAGCGTGTCGTCTTGCTGGTTCTTGTTTTCTGCTACAGATCTTGTGCACTTATTAGTTAATTACTTTAAGCATACATTCGGATATGCACGTTTCCAAGAATTAACAGAGTATAATCACTAAAATCCTAGATTAGATAGTGATTAGATTAGATTTAGTGAACAAATTACTAGCTGCAGTTCATTCAGTGCCTCTTGAAATGCTCTATTTGGACCTTTCTCAGTCTTCAGGATTCAAGATAACGTGATAGATTTTTCAATTGAATTTGGCATATTAATAACTGAGACTAAAGGAAGATTTGAAGCCTTGTTTTCTGTGTCTTTTGCCTCTTTGAAAAGTTTGTCTCATTTAAACTGAGGTATTGAAAAAGATTGGTGATGAATTGCATGTGGAAATGGCAGGAGATGCCTGGAGCAGGGACTGGAGAGGATACTTCAGTTCATACACACAACCTGAAGTTTGTAGCAGTCTGAGTTCTTATCACGCTGCAAAGGCCAAATGTGTGCTCTCAAAATAATTAAGAATAACCATAACTAAGGAAGAGATTTTATAGAAATTATGGTAAAAAAGCAGTAACTGAAAGTCAGTGATAACAACAGAAATTAAAGCAGTGGTATTTGGCACAGAAGATAAGTGATGGTGCTTAAAAGACCGTAACTTCACTTGACTCTCCTCTCCCACTTCCCTTTGCCTTCGGCTGGAGGTGGCCCTAGCTAAAGATCTGGGGAGCTGCACGGTGGGCTGTTTTGTCGTTGGTGGAGAGGAGGAGAAAGGCTCTCCTGCCCCAGGACCTCAGCCGCGGTCACCTGCTCTTCATCTTCCTTGGGGTGCGGTGGGTGTGTGAATCAGAACCCCCATCCCCACCCGGCTTTGGTGGAAGAGCGGACTGTGCTTCCAGTGCGGCCGCCCAGCTCTTCTGGAGTGGAAAAACCACAGCCATGTCTCTGCTGACACCATTGAGGTCTTCTGAGAACCTCCCCCAGCACCATGTCAGCAGCACATCCATCTGTCTGTTAGTTGTGACAAACGGTGGCGTTTTCCACTGTTTCTTGGGCTGCATCTGGCACTGCTCTCTCCTGGTGGCTGCACCCGCTGTGAGAAGGGTTTGCGGACTGCTACTGCTAACCCTCCACCAAACCCTTATCTTGGCAGCTATTGCTGAGCTACAGAGTTATTGCCACTGCTTTTTCCCAGGTGACGTTGCTAGTCATGTGGACACCGTTACGTTCCCATGTAATACATACGCTGTTACAATGGTAATTCCCTTCATGCTTAAAATACATCCCTTATTTTCTGGCTATAAAGCTTTGCACCCATCTTCTGCTAGAGTTTGATATTGGGCAATGAATGCATGAAGCCAGTTTATTCATTGTACCATTGACTTTGCCATATATAACAATAGTGTGTGTGTGTGAAATTTCTTAGAGGTTACTTCCTATTTTCTTCCAGATTGTTGTTAAAAATTATTGACAGTTTTGAGTTGAGGATGGGTCCTTAGAAGACCCAGCTGTAACAGTCTCATTTACTGGTTATTCCTCTTACTGGTGGACCCATCTTTAATCCTCTTGACAACAGTCTTGAATAATCTTCATTTTTTTATATTGGTGTCTTGTAGCACAAAACCCAGAGAGTTTTAACAAAGCTACAGGACCTTGTCTGACCTCTGCCTATCTCATTTAAAAATTTGGCTAATAGCAATGCTCTAAAATTGATATTCATAATCTTTTTTAGTTGTATATCAAACTGTTTTATTATTCTCATTTAAATAGGTATTTCTACTAAATCGAGAGATTTTAATTTATGTGCAAATTAGGTACCTTTCTAAAAAATACACAACTGTATTTCTAGCTGATGGCATCTTATTTTATATAGTGTCTGCATTGCTCCAGTTGTGGGATGGGGGGTTTGGATGGAAAGCTCTAGGAATATGTTTGAGAAAGAACACATATTTTTTTTTTGTAATATTGCACTCTGAAGAAAACAAATTTATTTAATTGTAACCAAAACATTCAGAAAAACGTTCTGTCTCTTAGGGAGATTTTACTTATTTTATATCAAAGGACATTTTTCTTCCTTCTTTGTGCTATCAAGTCAGCCCGGGATAGGCGACCATGGTCCTTTTGCAGCTCAGATGTCCCTGACACCGTCAGGGTAGGACAGACCCCCCACCCTGTGTCGCTGCGTGGCCCCCGCCCAAGGAGGGGTCCCTCCGCGGGACCGTGTCCGTGCGGGACTGCGGTGGGGTCCTGCAGGCGCCGGTAGGAAAGCTCTGCGTCGAGTTCGCAAACCTGTCACGGTCGCGTTGGGGCGAGGGGTGGGCGCTGGAACGGCGTCCTTGAGCGCAGGGCGCAGCGGCTGCTGTGGGCGGAGGCGTTGCCCGTCCGGCACCGAGGCGCCCTTCTGCGTTTCGGAGCTGCACGCACCCACAGAGAGCAGCAGATGTGCGTCGGGACTCTGCTCCCACCCCAAAAACAAAAGCAGAGGGTGGCTGAGGCCAGTGGGGTGCACTCGGTGAGGGAGGACTGTTGAAGGGGATTTCCATAGTTCTTCTGTTCCCTGCTCAAATTACATCCCAAAGTGGAGCAAGTCCTGCGTGCTGGGCAGCCCTGGGAGTCGGGGTGGTCCCGGGGGGAGCTGGGGCTGCACCGGCCGTCGGGTTTGCGCAGGCTGTGCCGTGGGATGAGCCGACGTCCTCGGAGGCGAGGGAGGGTCGCACAGATGCGGGAGCCTTCCTCCCGTTCGGGAGGAGCGTTTCATGTTCGGAGCGTGCTGCTGCTGACGTGAGGCGGTGAGGACTGGCCGCGGGACAGCCGTGTGCCGAGGAGCTCAGGACGGCTCCGTGGGTGCTGGTGGTGGTGCTGGGGGGCATAGCTGTGCCTCTCCCCAAAAACAGCAGCCCCTTCTCCATGCCTTGCGGCGGGGGAAACTGAACAAAGATGCCGATTTTCAGCCCCTTCTTCTCCCCTTTGTATAAATGGTGTGTCCAGATGTGTGCTTTCCTGCAGCGTCAGAGCCAGCAGCGGCATTTCTGCTGGCTAAAATGGTTAAACTGCCAGCGCTCCCCTCCCTCTCATCCCCACCCAAAATAACCGATGGACAGCCCCTAGCCCGCTCAGGCCGTGCATGCACGGTGTTTGGGGAAACCGCCGGTGTCTGAGCGGGGCTGGGAGCAGACGTGGGGTTCGGTGCAGCTCCCTCGAGGTGGGGAGTACCCCACGTTGCTGCAGCCGGGCAGCACATGTGGCTGAGTGAGAGGTCGGTGGAGCCGTGGTGCCCGTTGGTGGGGTGGGTGTCCCCGCGGTTCTCACCCATCTCTCCCGGGGCTCTGCAGAGTGTCCCCTGACTGCGGCCGCTCAGCTGGAGCTCAGCGCCGAGATGATCAAGGCACTGCGCAACGGGGGAGCGCACCTGGATTTCCGGACGCGAGAGGGAATGACAGCTCTTCACAAGGCCGTCCGGTGCCGCAACCACACGGCGCTGCTGGTGAGTCAGGGGAGCCGCCGTGCGGGGCTCTCCCTCCCCTCTGCCCCGTGCCCCAGCACCGGCTCCCTCCCACCCCGTCCAGGCTGCCGGCAGGGTTGGGTCCTCCCTGGGCCAAAGCATCTCTCGCGTTGCTCTCGGGAGCGCAGCCCATTACGAAAGCGTGGCACTGATAACGTGAGCCCTGGGGGGAAGATGGGGTGAGCACTGCCTGCTGCCGTGGCCGGAGCACCCCCGGACCCTCTGCAGGGCAGGTTTTCCTTCTGCATGGCCGCCTGAAGCTGCAGAGCGAGACAGGCACTTCTCTTGCAGACACTGCTGGACCTGGGTGCCTCCCCGGACTACAAGGACAGCCGGGGGCTGACGCCCCTGTACCACAGCGCCATGGTGGGGGGGGATCCCTACTGCTGCGAGCTCCTGCTGCACGACTACGCCCGGCTCGGCTGCGTGGACGAGAACGGCTGGCAGGAGATCCACCAGGTGGGCCGGATGGTGGGATGGGATCTGGCTGGGGTGACCGCTGTCCTGCTGCCGATGGAGGGGCTTGTCCCGTCCCCTCGGGTGCCGCAGGCGGTGGAGGCACAGCTTGGCAGGGGTGGCCGGCACAGGCTGCTGCATGGAGGACGTGCATGTGGTGCGCCAGCTCTGGCTCCCATCCCAGGCCAGTGGTCAGGCTGTTCTGTTCTGGCCTCGGTCAGTGGTGTCTGGGATCCTCCCCAGACTATGCCTGGCACGTAGGATGGTGCTTTGGGACCTCAGTCCAGTGCCTGAGGCATCCTGGTTCCAAACCACAGTTGTATCTGTCCCCGTTTTACACATTGACAAGTGCATTTGGCATAGGGAAGACATGGGATAGGGGTTAGGGGACTTGAGCCGGCTTTGTGCTTCAAGAACGAGAAACTTTGGGAGAAGGGAGGATGCGCCGGCTCTGGCTGGAGTCCCCTTGTCTTGGACCATCGGGAGGGCAGGTTGTCTTTGGGCCTGTGGCCTCCCGAAGCTCTCAGCCCCCAGCAAGGTAGGCGAGTACTGACACAGCTGAGGATGAATGGACAAGAATGAAAAAACAAGAGATGTTTGTGACCTGGATTTACTGGATATGACTGTCCTCCTTCCTGCCTCCATCCTACCTTGCCTCGACAGATCTTTGAGGACAGCTGGTCCCAGGATGGACCAACCACAGAGGAAAACACCACACCAGTTAACTAGGGATATAGGTCCGTTGCCCTTCTCTTTGCCTGCTTGTGCTTCAGGGCCTCTTTCACTGGATAATTATACTGAGACAACAAACAGTCTGGAGGAGGCCCTGGTACCAGTATGATGCTGATCCCAAATTTGCAATTGATGTAGAGGTAATTTGTCCAATAAGTATTCAGTTGTGTATCGCTCTAAGGAGCAGCAGTGTGTGTGCGTGCATGTTAATGGGACTTTTCAGGCTACAGGTCCAGCCTGATTCACCGTTTCTAGCATGGATGAATTCAGCAGAGGATGTTATGGGATTTATCATCTTCCTGCTGCTCCTTGATTTTCTATTCTTTTTTCCATTTTGGGTTTTGAGCAGGCATGTCGCTATGGCCATGTTCAGCACCTGGAGCATCTTCTCTTCTACGGAGCTGATATGACTGCACAGAATGCCTCAGGAAACACCGCTCTTCACATTTGTGCTCTCTATAACCAGGTACATCTGTGTGATTTGGGGCATGAGAACAAGAAAGTGTAGGTGGGGCACCAGCGTGCCTGAGACAGAGCGAGCACAACATTGCGCTGGGGCACCTTCTCATTGCTAGTACTGTTCCCAGACCCAGAAAGGTTCTTCTGAATTGCATCTACAGTCTGTCCTGGGATGAGGCCCTTCCCGTTGGTAGCACCAGCCTGATTCTGGGTTTCTCAAGAGGCCGGTAGCCAGACAAGAGTCCATGGTTTTATCTGTTCCCACTCCCAAGATGTTTTTGCTGATTTACTGCCTAACATGTTCTGTAATTTTTCCTCTGGTTCCCATTCCTGCTTCACAGCAAACCCCCACTACTGGTTGGGAGGGAGCAGTTTGCCTGCGCGGAGAGTGCTAATTTGGCCCAGGTGCCCACGTTTAATTCGAGGTGGGCCCAGGCAGGGCTTGATGGGTGTGTGCTGTGGCTCTCACCCTGCTCTGGGGAAGGTGTGTGGCTGGGGTCCCATCCTTCTCACAAATGGCCCTAAATTCTTACTGCTAATCTCTGAATTTTGAAGAAGGCTGTCCAGGCAACACAGGGCATCATTTCTGTTTTATCTTCTGTGTGGTCACTAGCCTCAGCTCAGGGGAAATCGAGGGTGGTGGAAGAGCCCTCTCTGATCTTGCACCCCCACTGCTCTCTTTCTGAAATGCAGAGGTCAGTAGCTAAGGATTTCTCCTGTAGGTTTTGTTCCTTCCTAGAGATTTTTGTACATTGTATTATGTGGCTTTTGATGATAAAGGGAATTTTCAGTTTCTGAGGTGTCTGTGCTTTAAAGATTGAACCCTGTTATGTTTTGCCATAGACAGCGGTACACGGATGCTGATTTGTGGCTCGTTAGGTGGTAGTTGCCTTCTGCACATCAAGGACTCTTGTACCCAGGTGCCTGTCCACCGGGGTGGGTGGGTAGAGCGGCATTAAAGAGTACAGGGGCTCATAAACATGTTGAATTAACATCATTTAGAAGCACAGAGCATTCAAAACAGAAACAATAAACGGCTTTAGCAAACAGCAGTACCGGGGAACGTGTGGTGGCTGCTGTGCCTGCAGCTGGGCTCGTGTTTGGGCATGGCCATGATGCCGGTGGTGCCTGCGGCTGGGCTCGTGTTTGGGCATGGCCATGATGCCGGTGCCCCAGAGCCACACACAGGTGGGTGGACATGGTCAGCTTGGGCTTGAGGGTGACCGGTTTGTAGGGGTTGAGCATCCTTCCCTGCTCTTGCCAAAGGAGGCTTTCTGAGAGCAATGAAACCATGTGGTTTGTTTCTTTGTTGTCACCAGTCTGCAGTGCTAATTGGTCTCTTCCCCTTTCCCCCTTGCTTGCTTTCACAGGAGAGCTGCGCTCGGGTTCTCCTCTTCCGCGGTGCAAGCAAAGAGATTCGCAACTACAACAGCCAGACAGCGTTCCAGGTGAGGCAGTGAGCTCCGGGCCCCGTTCCTCCCCCAGAGCTCCTCGTGGTCCCCGACGAGAGCAGCCTCTGCCACCTGTCTTGGGCACACATGGGGTAAAGCTCACTGGAACAAAACCATTGGTTCAGGATGTCTATTCTGACACTTAATTGTTGGAGTGGGGGGAAGAAAGAGAACACATGGTACGCATGGAAAGGGCTGTGAAGGTGATATCTTTTGGTGGGAGACTGAAGGAGCTTGGCTCGTCTGGTCATGTGTAATGGAGGTGGAAAGAAGAAGTTATTGTCTGTAAAAGAAGTCTGTAAAAATGTTGCAGTAAATGTTAGAGAAGGAGCAGAGTCCTTAGAAATAGCGGACAGTGATGCCACAGAAATGAATGCACCTAAACTTGCTGTTAATAAACTTAAACTGGAAGTTAGAACACCCGTAGCCAGAAGAGGAGTGAAGCTCTGGAATAGCTTTCCAGTAAGTATGCTGGGTAACACAGGTGGAAAAGGGAAACTCGGTCATTTTGCAGTGCGACTCCTCCCATAAGTTTGCCGGTTGTGGGAAGTGACTGCCTGCAGGCTGTATTGTGGGAGGCAGGAGGTCTCTTCCCATCCAAGGTATGCTTTGCCCTTCGTTTTTAAAGTTTTTGAATGTGGAATAGCCATTCTGTCTGTGCTGTTATTGAAGCACAGTCATTTGCCTGACGACCTTTCAGAAACGCTGTGACTCAGTGTCCAGCTAATACTGATCTTCAGGTGTCCCCTGAGAGCAGAGAGTGTCTGTCAGCGTCTTACTCATATACCAGCTCGGGTGGCTGCAGATGAGCTCACTAATTATTAGCCTTTTAGAAATGCTTTTTCTCGCTTCTCGATGTTGTTTATAGCGGCTTTAGGCTACAGAGTCTCAAGTGTGACTACGATGATTTCGTACAGTCCCTGCGAACATCACGGGTGGCCCCTGTGAGGGAGAAGCCTTGTTACAGACGCAATCGCTCTCGTTGCGCGCGTGAGTCCGCTGTTGGAGCGGCAGCACGTCCTGGGGGAGGCGGGCAGGGGATTGCTGGGCAGATGCTCTGCATGTGCTGAAAATCTGCCACGCTGGGTCGTGCTGCGCCGGTGTTGCCTCCCGTGCAGAAGTAGCAGGCATGCCTGGTAAGCCTCCTGCGTCCAAGGGACAAACTTCACTGAAAGGGCACCGAATCCCCGTGCAGCCTGCGTGCCCGCAGTACACCGGGAAGCCAGAGCGCCCTCTGACCTGACCCGGCCACTCACTGGCAGCCACACTGAACCGGTCTCCCGAACCCCCTGCTGCACGCTGCTGCAATGCTGCTCTGTTCTGCATGAGGATATTTCATTCAAATTTTAAGTATGTTTTAATTCAAATTAAGCGTACTGTCCTAAAAAGAGTACACAGAACTCGTGCGTGTACTCACCATGATTGTATATAGGAATCAGGCAGCCGAGCGGAGATAATCGGTTATGAATCACTTGTGTGTACGGAGTGAGGAACTGAAAACGCTTATGTCGTTTCAGGAAATGAATACGTAGCTTATAGTCATGCTTAAAAGTAATTTCCTTATTAAGACTGAGACCACGTTCCTTTCAGGCTGTGCTTCATGTTGGCTTGGATGCTGAGGGGAAAAAGGGCCTTGAAGGTCAAATTGAGCATCCTTATAGGTGGTCTGGTATTTTGTCACGTGCAGGAACTTGAGATTTACGCCGTGCAATTAATTTGCCTATTAAGTGATGGTTGTCTGGTCGTAGCTGGTGGAGCTCCGTAGCTGGGAGTGTCATTTGTGTGATGAAGTGCAGGTGCCCATCTGCAGAGAAGGGGAGGCTTGTCCTCCCCTCCGCGATGGCCGCGGGGGGACTGGCTCCGGTGGGGTGCTCATGAACACGAGTACCACCATAGCTTTGCTGTGGGTGACTGGTGCGACCTTGTGGACCACAGCAAACGCTGAAGGATGCCTGAGCTCAGCCCGTGGTGGGCAGCCCTGTTCTCTGGGACTCCACCTTCGCTCAGACCCTCCTCTGTCTGCTCCATGTTGTCTCCTGCCTCAGGAGGTGGGTCGTGAAAGGGCTTGATGTGGCAAGGTCTGTCCTGCTCAGAGACTGCTGCTCTTGGTGGAGCTTTGCTCTGGGGATTGAGGATAGTCCCATCTGACTGCTCTCTGATTTAATGTAAAAATACTTATTTCCAGGGAAGGGCTTCTTGCAGGAAACTGCTGCCTCTTTTTTGAGACGAGTTGAACTTTTGGACTCAAGGGATGGAGAAAGGGCAATCCTTCTGCTTTGGGCATCTGCAGGGTGGTGCAGCAGGTGGTGGAGGGAGGCAAATGGCTCCTGCTCTGATTTTGCTTGTGTCCTGCAGAGCCCTGGTGGGCCTTAATGAGGGAAAAACAGTGTTTCTCTTTCCCTTTTTGAAGTAGTGCGACTAATTGGAAGTTTCTGTTCCAGAGAATGAAAACTGTGGTTGGTAATCCAATCAGTTTGTTTATCGGCAAATCCAAACCAGAATTTGATATTAGTGTGATGTGCTCCCTTCAGTTCCCAGCTTTCAAAGAGAAACTCTGACTCCCTGCTTGGATTGCTTCCTCGAGGCTTCAGCATGTCATTAGGTCAGTGTCCGCTGCGAAGCCTGGCGCTTTCTCACCTATGGCCTTCACCTGCCCACGGCAATGGGGCGCTGCCTTCCTGCGCCGGAGCTTCAGCGCGGCAGAGCAGAGCCTGTACGAGGGAGCGTGCGCTGCCCCGGCAGTTCTGTGGCTGCTGGGAGCTCACGTGAATACCTCTGCTGCTGCGTGGTTATTTAGTCAGTTTACTGCACGTACCTCCTGTTAATTTGATTGCTACTGTTAATCAGATAGCTTGGTGTCAGCAGCCCGAGATGACTCGAGATAGCAGTGAGTAATTTAGAGGGTTTAGAAGTAGTAATCTGCTTGGTTATCTTCCCTGAGGCAAATCAGCATGCTCATGGCCGGGGGTGGCATGTCACTGCTGGCTGTGGGGAGTTCCTCCTGCTGCAGAGGGCCCCGTCCCCCACTCGTGGAGTGCGGGGCATGGCCTGCGCGGTGGGGCAGGAGTGCCGGGGGCATCCACCCCTTTGTGGCTGGTAGCAGGCTTCAGGGAGGACTGCAAGAGCAGGGTGGGTTTAGGGTGAGTGTTTTCCCAGAGCATCTTCCCAGCTTCTGGCAACCTGCATCTCTCTGTTCTCCTGAGCCAGGTTTGTACCTACATCTCTCTTCAATTGCTCTTAGCTGTTTTTTTCATCCATAAATTGTCTAAGAGAGTCCCCTGTGCAGAGGCAGTCCTTCCCAAAGCTCCTCCACCTCATCCAAATACGTTCTTCTCACAGAAGAACGTAGACACCACTTTTCAGGTAGGATATTGCACACTCAAAATACACTGGATGAAAAGAACGTTGAGGGTTGTTTTGTTTTTTTTTTCCTCGCTTCCACCTGCTTTAGCAGTATCAATGATCAAAAACAAAGTGCTGCCAAAGCACTAGCTGTCTCTCAAACCTCCCACGTGCCTTGAGGTGCTCACTGACTGGACGTGGGGTGTTGGCCACTGGAGCACGCTGTGGGTTGGGAGCCTGCGGTGGGAAGGACAGGCACTTAAGCTGGGACTGTGAAAACTGGCAGCTGCTGCTGTTGATGTGGTGAACCCACCATCCTCTTCAGACAACAGGAACATACCCAGCAGTGGACTGGAACATGTGGAGAGGCGCATGGGTAGGCAGTTGTGCAAACACCATGAATGGTGGCTGAGTCAGTCAGTGGTGTCCTCCCTCCACCCGTCATTTGTGCTGGGTCCCAGGGAGCTGAGATCCTGTATTCCTAAGTTTAAGTTCAGGATGGCAATGTTATGCTTCTTAGGAGGGTGAAGACTTGTCTATCAGTCTTGTTCTTTAAGAGGTGCTTCTTTATATTGGGATGTTACCCACCCTCACTACTTCAGTCTTTTTCTTGCATGGGACTATTGATAGCTCAAAATCCTCAAGGTCAGCTTGTCTACAGTTTCTTGCGGCTTCTACGAAGGTATTAAGTGCTAGCTGCTGTTCAGCTGCTGTGTTTTGGGTTTGTCTTTTCTATTTCCTTAATGTCATGTTGACAGAGTGATCGCAAAAGAGAAGACCTTTCAAATTCTGTGAATGACCATGTCCCTCTCTGAGCATGCAAATCACAAAATTTGACTTGGAAATGAAATCATTTACCTATGCAAGCTGAACTTCATCAGAATGATGATCCACACCTGGTGTTGTAAACAGACCCTGTGAAACAGCCTTCCTGTGTCACACTGGGGTTCGACATCCAGCTGATGAGAAGTGGCTTGATGGGGTCTTCCTTAACAAGTGTGCGAGAGGGAAGGAGATAGCCTCTGCTCTTGCAAAAGTCACTGTCCCCATGGCTCCAGCTTGCTATCTACCAAGACCTCCAGGGCCTTTTCTGCTGAGCTGCTCCCCAGTTTGTGTCATTGCCAAAGCTGCTTCTTTCCCAGACACAGGACTTTGCATTTGTCCTTTTCCAGTTTCATGGGGGTCCTGCTGGCCATTCCTCCAGCCTGTCTGGATCCCTCTGGATGGCAGCCCTGCCCTTGTGGTTATGGACCATTCCCCCCAGTTTGGCGTTACCTGCAAACTTGGCCTCTGTGGTGCTCCGCCTGTCACTGGCCGCTGGGTAGAGAATGACCCATTGACAACCACTCTGAGCTGAACCATCCCGCCAGTTTTTTCCCATCTAGCTGTCCACACATCCATACTGTAATGGCCTAATTTCTGTACTGATGAAGATGAGACGTGGAAGGCTCCATCTCTCTCACTTCCCTGTGTTCTCTGAGCTAACTGCTGTTTTCCCACCTCCGTATCAAAGAGGTCGGGCCATCTGTGCCGCTCCTGTCTCTCAGCAGTCTGCCTTGTGTGGGGCTGGAGATGGGCTGCCACCGCAGGAACCCTGCTCTCCTCCACGCAGAGGTTTCCCTGTAAAGCGCGGGGGAATCCTCAGCTGCTGCTCTTCAGTACCTGTACCAAACAGTTCATTTCTGCTCTCCGTGCCTGTGCATCCGTTTCCCCACCAGTCCCAGCTGCTCCCTGTGATTGCTGCAAGCTGGGGGTAAGGCCCTGCCTTAGCTGGGTTAAGTCCTTTGGTAGTCCCTGCCAGTGCATCAGGTCTTGTTTTCCTTTTCCTCCCCGGTTTTCAGATGTCTTAAGGTCTCACTTAAGTGTTTTCTTTCTCAGGAGCCCAGTACTCTGATGGGATTAAACCAGGTGTCACGTGCTGGCAACACTGCACTTTGAACCTCTGGGTCATTTTTTCACCTCTTATTTAATGAAAGTAGCTTTTCCAGTTGCCCTTACCTCTGTGTAAAAAGTAGGAAAAGTCCAGGTCTTCGTGGTCAGGTCATCACTTGCCTTGCGCTGTGTTTTTCAGTGGCCTGTTAGAGGTGCCAGCAGCTTCCTTCTAAGAAGCATCCGAGTCTTATCTTGTTCACAATGCTGACTTCCCAGTTTTCTTTCCCAAACCTCACGTCTCTAACGTGGAGTCTGAACTCTGTTCTCAATGTCAAGATGGGTCTTTCCCAGCAGTAATGGAAGATGGTTTACGGCACCTTTGACGTGCCTTTTCTGGATGGAGGCTTCTCAGCTGTGTTTCCCACAAATCATGTTACTTGGCCAAAGTCGAAGGTGGCTTTTCCCTTGTCTCCTCAGCAGTGTTTGTGATGTCCAGACTGTGGCCATAAGGGCTGATGGTGCCCGAGTGCTGCTTATAGTACCAAAATCATGCCATATAAGAAAGATTAACACAGCTTGGTTGTATGGGAAACCAGTTGGCTATATTTGATTTCCACTCTGCTTTGGACCATTTACTTACCCAAGGTATACACTGGAAAAATATTATAAATGTATGAGCTTTTTATAAATGTAGCTTTTACACCTGGTAAAGATGGCTATGAGGACTCATCGGAGTGTGAACTGGGCACTGGAAGTTTTAATTGTCAAGAGATAATAGTCCAGTGTTATTTATTTGAAAAAAAAAATCATTTTCTAAAGCTTTGCTTATGTTATGTGAGCAGGTGACTCTGCTATCAAGCCAAAGCTAAACATAGATTGTGATTTCTTTCCTGTCAAACTTGTATGCTAATGGAGCTCTGGGATCGCTTGTGTTAGCACATCCCAAACATGTCTGATGTAGGGTTTAGAAGTACAGACAAGTTTCTTAATGATCAGTAAATGTCAATTTTGCACAAATTTCTTTGTCCTCATTATACTCATGGTTGAACTTTTCCATTTATACATATACAAGATTATCATATACAGAATATAAAAATAGTATGCAAGTAGTTGTTTCCAGTTTCTTCTAATTTCACTGAAATTTAACAATCAGTTGCTGCTTTTCTGCCAAAAAGTTGTCTTTTTATTGCTGCATTTTTGTGTGCATTTTTTTTCCACCTCTCTCCCCAGGTTAAACTCTTCTTAAGAAGTTTTTGTGGTGATGGGTTTTCTCGGTGGTTTTGGGGGTTTTTTGGGTAGGTAATCATACTATAAGTAAAAGTTTCTTGTTATGACTAGTACAGGCTTTGTAGATGTAGAGCTGCTCTGGCTGCGGTGCACTCAGTCACTTTTGCTAGCGTCTGTAACTGGCAGGACTGACCTTGGTCATGAAAGTCAAGCATGTGCCAGAGGTTTTAGTCATAGAATCATAGAATAATTTGGGCTGAAGGGACCTTTAAAGGCCATCTAGTTCCAACCCCACTGCCCTGGGCAGGGACACCTCCCCCCAGCCCAGGTTGCTCCAAGCCCCGTCCAACCTGGCCTTGAACACCTCCAGGGATGGGGCAGCCACAGCTTCTCGGGGCAACCTGCCCCAGGGGCTCGCCACCGTCAGTTTAAAACATTTCTTCCTTATATCTAGTCTAATTCTACCTTCTTCTAGTTTAGTCAGCCTTTAACTTGACTATGAGCACTTCAAACAAATGTTCAGCTTGATGTAAGGAAATTGTTGCCTGAATTGGGGGTACGTGTATGGAGATCGCCTCCCTGCAGAGCCGAGGTGGTGCTCGGGGTTGGTGCGGGCGGGCTGCTGATGGTCGATGCGGGGCAGGGGGTGTGCTGGCTGGTGGGGATGCCCACAGTGGCACAGGGATGGGCAGCAGCGTCTCGCGTGGGGCACCAAGGTCCCCATCTGGGCATGGGCACAATACATCCCTTGAACACACTGCAGAGCAGGACCTGTGTCTCAGAATGACAGTTTGATTTCTGTTCTAGCTTGTGGGGGATCAGGTAGCCGTGGTAGTTTCACATCTAAATTAATAGCATCATAAACCACCAGAATGGGAGAGGTGGGGAGAGGCCCCCAAGGTGTCCAGTGCCCACGCTGTGAGGAGCACCCCCGTCAGCACAGGCTGCTCAGGGCTGTGGCGGGCGAGTGCTGAGCGTCTCCAAGGCCAGAGACCCAATGGCCTCTCGAGGCCCCGGTCGGTGTCTGACCTCCCTCCAGTGAAGGGCTTTTCCTGCCACCGCAGGAGGACATCCCTGGCTGCAGCTTGTGCACCTTGTACCGTCATGGCACCTCCGAGAGAAGCCTGGCTCCATCCTCTCTCCCCACCCCGTCAGGCAGCCACGGGCCACAGTAGGGTCTCCCCTTTGCTTCCTCCTCTCCGGTTTGAGCGAACCCCTTGCTAACCCTCTCCTCCAACTTCCCATGCTCCAGCCTCAACTGTCCCGAGGCCCCCACGGGACCCACCACGCTGCTGCCATGTCTGTCCTGCGCTGGTGAGCCCAGCCTGGCCCCACCATCCCGACGGGTCTCGCCAGCGCTGAGTGGAGGGCAGCAATCCCTGCCCTCACCCCGCTGGTTGCCCTCGAGCCGTCACCACCAGGGAGATGCTTAGCCTCCATTGCCCGAGGGTGCTGCTGGTGCTGGGTCTGAGGGGCCCTGGGATCCCCCAGGCCTTTTCGGGGAAGCTGGTTGTCCCGTCCTGTCCTGCCGCACGGGGCTGCTGCATCCCACCGGCAGGACCTGGTCCTGGCTGAGCCCTGCCAGTCCCCATCGGTCCCTTCCTCCAGCCTGGGGAGGTCCCACGGAGGAGCAGCTCTGCCCTCCTGCGCATTGGCCGCTCCCAAGGCTGGTGACAGGGGTATGCCTCTCATCGTCCTGGCAGTCAATGAAGACACCAAACGGTACTGGCTGCCGTGTCCATCCCTGAGGAATGGGCTGGTTACAAACCAGCCACCAGCTGGGCTCCATTTGCCATATGGAGTGCCATCACCACCCTCTGAGCCTGGTGGTCCAGTCAGCTTTCCACCTACCTCGCCGTCCACCTACCAAACCACCCTGTCCTGTTCTGCAGTACGGGTGCTGCAGGAGAACACGCTGAACACCTCCCCACCATCAGGGCAGACGACCTTTCCTGTGCTCGCCTGGTTCAGAGCCAGCCGCCCCGCTGGAGAAGGCAGGCGAAAGCCAGGACTGAGGGGGAACCTGAGAGGTGGTTTTTGGGGCTCTTCTGCCCCTCACCCTGGGATCAGCTCTGTCTGACAGTTTCAGGACTGGCGTTTGCAAAAGCTGCTCGTGAGCCCCCTGTGCTGGCCGCAGCCTCCCGCGGCGCTCTGCTCCTGCCCTTATAGCTGTCCGCACTCTCAGAAAGTGTTTTCTGACATCTAACCTGAATTTTTCTTATTGAATTTTAAGCCCATTGCTTTTCCATGGTTATTGAGAACAGATTATTTTTGTCCTCGCTGCAGCTGCCTTCTTTCTGGTTTTACCGTCAGATCACCCCTTCCCCACCCGATCTTCTGTTCTCTGGGCTGAATATCCCAGAGCACACAGGCTCTCCTGCAGAGACCTTGAAAGCATAATCCAATCATTACTATTGATTTACTCTGGATTCTCCCCGTATCTTTTCTTTAACTCTGTTCCTAAAAGTAGCCGTCTCCAGCTGAAACCCAACCCGCCCTGCGCAGAGCGGAGGGTTACATCACACGTGTTAGAGGTGAGGCTGCTAATTGTAAATCCCGGTATGTTTTCCCTTTTCTGCCACAGCGTGACTTTGTTGACTCATTTTCAGCTTGTGATCCTGCAATCCTCAACTCTCCTTCGGCAGGACTGCTGCCTGCTGTCTCCTCGCCTGCGTTCGCGCCTGGTGTCACAGACTCGCTGAGCCACCCGGACCGGGGAGACGCGGGGATGGGGGGATGGCTGTCCTCCAGCCCTCCTGCTCCGACGGGACGGCCCCGGGGTGCTCAGGGCCTTTCCCGGCTGGGCTCGGCAAGTCCCCGTGCCCGGAGCGTTCCCACCGTGGGCTCGTTCCCACACTCTGCCGTTCTCCCGGTGAAGAGCCTTCTCGTTACGCCCAGACAAAACTTCCCCCGTTGCAGCCGGTGCCCATTGACTCTTGTTCTGTGCACACCTCGGGGAAGGGGCTGGATCCATCGTCCGTAATCCCGGTACATAAACTGTCATTACATTTGTCTCTATTGACTAAATCTCCCCCCGCCCCTTCCCCCCCGGCCTATTTCTTGAGTTTCCAACAATCATTTCGGTTCTAATCCTCTAATGACTTTGCATCTCCTTCCAGCTTGGTCTTATCTAGGAATTTAATAAGCGTATTCTGCACTCCATCATCCGGGCTGCTAATGAAAAAATTGAATACTACTGAACCTGGGGTAGGGTCCTGTGAAATCCATTTGGCATACATTTTTAGTCTGACAGCTAGTCATGAATTAGTTTTCTGATCGGTTTTTCATCACTTGGCAGGAGTTTCAGCTAGATTTAATTTCTGTTGTTTCTGAGAATGTCACATAAGGCTGTCAAAATTTTTGCAGAAGACAGTTATATATCTTCGTTTTCTTTGCTCTTCACAAAGCCTGGCCTGCCACTCTCTCCTAGAAGTAACTCGGATCCCTTAAATTTGGTTTGCTCTTCGCAAATTGCCATTGTTGGTTATCTCTGTTTACAAATCATCCGCTTTGCCCAGCGTTTTTCTGGACAATGCAATTAAGTTGCCTGGTCTGCAGTGCAGAGTTCCTCTCCTTGTGCCAAGTGTTTAAAGCTGGTTGTAACTTCTTTTCTTTCACAGGCGTCTGAGAACTGTCGCGGATGATCAGAGTTCACCACTAACGCCTGCGATTGCTCCTGGCAGGTTTTTGGCAGTGTGACTCAGCTCATGGTCTGCAGGTCTCCGGCGCTGTGTGGAAAAGTAAAGGCAATTCATAAATTGACTGCAGAACCGGGCACAAAGGCAGACAATGCCCCAAATACCGCGTGTCAGTTTTATGAGGCCCAAACGATCGGCTGATTTGGTGGTATTTGCTGCGTGATCGCAGCCAACTGTGGAGTAGAACGCTCAAGCAAAAAGACGGCAGACGCTCTAACGCTTTCCCGCCCCGCCGGCGCGCTCCGTCGGCTCCCGCTGAGCCCGGCGGTCCCGCTGCGCTCTGCACACCTTGCTGCTGGTGTCCCATCTCGTACCCGCGCCTTCCTCAGCCTCGTTTGCGTCTGTCACACGTGCAGTTGGGCCTTATAACACTTTGAATGGTTCTCCTTAAATCCTTAAAGATTCACACTTTGATGTTATCCTGACGTACCATTTGTATCAGCTTTTTGGTACAATACAAACAGGTTGTTAGATGTATTTTCCTCAAAGATTTGTATCTTGTTGCTTTAAAATAGACATCGTGGTCTGAACTCTCCAATTTGCAGTCGTGTTGCCCAGGCAACAGAATATTCTCAAACGGAGTGATTTTGTTAAAGAATGTCTTCAGTTAACTGTGGTTTTTCTAATTTAACTTAAATTTTAGCTGACAATGTTTGGATTTCTAACTTATTAATGACATCCTATCTTGTGATGTCATAGAAATTAATAAATCTCATTCTACTTATGTAGGTGATTAGTGTTCAGCATTAAGAATACTTGGAAGGAAATGGTAAAACGAGTAGGTGTTTTACAGTTTAGTTGGCTGTAAACTCTCGCTAGCTAGCTGCCATTGTTCCTCAACATGTGTAAAATGCAGAAACAACATCTGCTGTTTGACGTGTTTTAAAGACTTAGTCCTAACTAATGCCAAAAATTTTAGCTGATGCGAGAATGTCTATAGCATTATTTTTATTAATAAGCTCCATATTTTTCTCGTCGTCACTACAACAGTAACCTTGTCGTCCTCCATCTGTTCTCTCTTGTCACACATTTGGATAGTAAGGGTTGTGGGTTTTTGTAAGTGTGTGCAGAGCCTACTGATTTTGCTCTCTAGCTCTACTATAGTAGAAATTAAAATAATTTATGGAGGTGTGGAGTTCCTGTTGGCACTTGGAGTGGTTATTCAACCTGTTATGTATTAAAAATGCAACACATCTTCCTCAAACTTACCGCATCTGCTATCTGAGTGGGAAAACAGATTATTTTTTTCAGCATTTAAAAGTATGTTTGCTAACTTTTAACATACAATTAATTAAACTTTGGGACCTCTGAGAAATTTATTAACTGTGCTTAGGCTCTTTGTTGTCCTTAATGATCAGGTAACGTAGTAACCCAGCTGCCTCTAACCTTTCTTATACTTCAGATTAATTAATAGTTGCTCGTAATCCAGATTTTAAAAGCGTAGTTTCCAATGAAAATAAGCTATTGGTGACTGCAGTGCCTTTTAGCTCATTCTAGAGTGACGGTGTTTTCCGCGGGTGAGACTGGCATCTCTGGGTTTGACTGTGGGGTCGGGCTGGGCTCAGCGCCTCCTGGGGTGCCTGAGTGACGGTCCCCACCGCCTTGCGTGCTTCTCCGGAGAGAGAAGAGGTGCTGCCTCTGCAGCGCTCAGCTTCTCTGACGTGCCAACGTATAACCAGCCTTGCTTGTGTATGACTTCTCTCGTTTTTCAGTTGTCTCTTTGGGCCTATTGGGAATTACGGGTAAAGCGACCTCCTCCTCTTCCTCCTGAAAATAAAAATTCATTAGCTCTGGAGTGCGAACTCGGTCTTGATTCAGGGCTGGAAATGGGGGTTCAGGGCCACCGATGGGGGTTGCGGGCAAACCCGTCCCCCACATCGCGGGGGTGGGATGGACACGGCTCCAGGCTCAGCGGGGCTGCTGCGTCTGTGCTCCTCACACGTGCGCGGTGGAGTCTGCCACCTCTCTTCGTAAGCTGTTTAATTACCCTCGCTGCTAGAAGTCATCTTTTACGTCAGTGTTACTCTGCCTGATTTAATCACCCTGTTATTAGCTCTTAGCCGTGTGGCAGTAACTGGAACACCTTGCAGTTGGACTTCTTCCCCATACCTTAGCACCTACGTGCAGTGATCGCCTCATCTCCATTGAGAAGGACAATAGTTTGATCTCCTTTGACTTTCACATTTTAAAGGCTTTTACAGCTACTGGGTCGCCTTTGTGTCCATCGTGTGAATCTTCCTCTGTTCCTCTGTTCTTGACCTTAGCTCTCAGAGTGACCCAGCACCTTTGCACAGGTCCCACTACTGCAGCGTGCAGAGGTCATCACCAAATTTGCGCATATTTCTAATTGATACTTTCAATTAGTCTTTATGGCTATAGTTATTATTCTGAGGGTGCGTGCTGAAGTTTTTCCCTGCTTTGTGAGATGGTTTCACCTCCTGCAGCGGTGTGCTGTGCCCTCGCTCACAGCCTGGCTGCTCTCAGGCGCGGACGCTGCTGCAGCAGTGCCCTGTTATCCCACCAGACTTCGTGCACCTTCGGTTTTACCCTCAGTGTCGACACCTTAGGCTGGGTACTCGTTACTGGCACATAGTAGGTTTGGACCAAGAACCTGAGCAATATCGTTGAGTAATGTCCTGCTTGATGATCTCTCTATGTTAACAAATACAGTTTGAGCAAGATAAATTATATATATCATATATTATATATATTTTATATATATACACACACATATTATATATATGTGTGTATAACAAATTATACGCACACACACATATATTGAGCAACCTGGTCTAGTGGGAGGTGTCCCTGCCTATGGCAGGTGGGTTGGAACTCGATGATCTTCAAGGGCCCTTCCAACCTAAACCATTCTGTGATTCTCTGATATATCTCCTGGATCCAGTCTAGATATACTTTCAACGGGAAAAGGTAAATGTGTTGTATTGTACATCTCTGGGCACAAATGTCTTGAATGGATGTCAAGATACCACTTTTTCTAGCTACTCTGAGTAGGCAATCAGCCCTGGAAACATTTGTCAAATCTCCTTCAAAGCTATCAGCTAAGGAAATCCTACGTTCAGCCAAAGTAGGTTTTTCTCAGTGCTCCTCTGTGCTGAGAAAATCAGAAATTTGTTCTTAGGTTTTGATCATTTTTTTTTGGCAAAGTAAGCATATTTGTCCTTCCAACAGTGGACTGGTGGGATAATTGATCACCAGCCTTTTTGTAATACTCTTTTAAGATGAGCAAACCCAAGTCTGTCAGTCTTTCCTTGGTGGTCAAGATTTCCAAGTGTCTTTTCCAACTTACTACTTTCAATTGGTTTACCTCCTTCTTAAAGACTTGTGTCCCAGAACTGGACATACCAGTCCAGATGGATCTTCGCCGTGTTGTTAATACCCCATAGAATGAAGTTTGTCTTTGTGCAATGTCACTGTTTTCTTGACATGTGTTTAGGTTGGGGTTACTGCTGTCACCGCACAGCTGCTTTATGATGCCTAGCCGGTTCTTCTCCACCTCGTATTTGATTTCTCCATTCCAAGCGTGACAGTTTGTACTAGACCTTACTGGATTTCATCTTTCTGATTTCAGATACCGTTGCTTCTGTCAGCCAGACTCATAAACTTGTCAATCAAACTTTATGTATTATGCTTTTTTCTTTTAACAAGATTTACTTTCCCAAAACTAGGGAAATTATCAGTAAAACAAGAATAAAATCTAATTAGAGACTATGGTGTCAAAACTGGCATAAGTTATACAGGAGAAAACAATTCAGAAAAGCATTCTAAATGCTAAATATGTATCAGTATTCTTAATGTACCATACGTGGCCTCTGTGAATATTTTTACAAAACAAACTAGATACTGTGAGTATAGGTAGTGCTGGGACTGATGCCAGGCAGCTCAGCACGTGGTTTCCGAGGTCAATGCTTTTGACAATTTTCAGTGTTTAGAAGCACTGATAGTCCTCCCATTCCCTGGAATTTCTCTAATTTTCCAAGACCAAATATTTTAGTGGGTATGGCAAGTTCCTTTCCTTGTTTTTTCAAGACTTTCTGTAACTTACCAGGACTTGCCTCTTTGAATATTAATTATGTTTAGCAAACGCTGCCTGCCATCTTCCTGTGTTATAGCTGGGAGGTTTCCGCTCCGTACGCCCTGCCGTTTGGAAGGACGCATTCCCCCATCCCTGCTGAGCACCTGCCTTCTTGCCTCTTCTGCCTTGCTGTCTGCCATTGTATCATCCTCTGCGATGGACCGAGGACAGACCTGTGCCTCTTCTTCTTTGTGACAGATTTAAAAAGTTTTCTCCTGGTAGATTACTGGTTTATTTAGCTTCTCTTATCAATCATAATATAGTTCAACTCTGGGCTTGCCATTGCTGGAGTAAAAGATTGCAGACTGCGAGAAGACTATTTGGCCATGAATGATTTTCTGTCACCGTGTAACAGGCTGGAGGTTGTTTTTTCTGGGAGGCGGAGCGTGGGCAGGCTCACAGAGTGAGTGCCTGTGCCGAATGAGAAGTACCCCAGCCTTGCTGCCCCGCACGAGACGTGCGTCCCCCTCTCCCACGTGCCACCTCTGTGGGCGTCCGGAGCTGCGTGTGTGTGCGCTGCTCCAGGCACAGGGCAGTCTGCTCACCACAGAGCAGCTTTCATTTGCCTGATGAATTCTATTTTTTTTCTATTTACCTACTCTCTCAAGGCTTTCTTCTTATCCTCATTTTATTTGATTTGTTTTCTCTCTCTTTTCATTTGAAGTTTGTCTTGTAAAAATTGATCAGGTTTCTGGCCTCCTGGCTCCCTCCCACTCCTCCTCCAGTCTTCAGTGTGAGACTGATCTAATTCTGAGTCAGATGCCATCTCAGCTTCGATTATCCAGATGATGTTGCTGACTTGAAATCTTCCCTGACCTGCAGCAGTCGCGCTCCAGTTACTGATGTTACGCAGAAGTCTCCGCTTTGCCCAGGAGGCCCTGCATTTCCCCATCCTCCGGGCTGAGTCTGGGAGCTCTTGGAAGCTCTGTCAGACCCGTCTCTAATTCTGGTGGTAAGGACCATTCTGGACATAGATCTACACGCTGTCCAGTCCCTTGAGAGCATCCTTCTGTGCTGGCTGGACCAGAAACCAGACTGACCAGCTCTTCCCCAAGAGGACCAGTCTGTCCTCTCTGTCCTGTTCTGCCTGCTCTAGATAGCACCATCCATCGTGACTGCATTTGAACAAGGCAGCCAAGAAATATCCTCATTGATATGTCTCCCCTTTCTCCTGTGTCTGAGGTACTCTCTTCCCAGGCACTGACTACCCATGGACCTTGCATTCAGCCCCCTGTGACAAGTAACCAAGACTTGATTTTTTGAAGGCATGCTTTGTGGCACTGGGAGGTTTCTGTGCAGATGCCATCATGGTTCTGGCCAAATCTGTCATTCTTCTCTTGCAGAATCTTTTTCTGAACTTTCAAGAGATGCCACCAACCCACCTTTGGTCTCTGCAGGAACCTGAAGCTCATTTCCAGAGCCTTTCTGCAGCACAACTTATTCATGGAAATTATGACCTCCAGGACATTGCACTTGTCAGCCTGCGTGGCTGCCCAGCACACTGCTGCCATGGCCTGCAAGAGTCATAGCAGGGTGTAGGGGAGGTGACACCCCTGTCCCAAGGTTGCTGGTGGTGCTTGTACCAGTTCTTCTTGGATAACACACTGCTGTTCTCCTTATAGCCTGTACGGCCGGTTATCAGCCTTGCTGGAAACATCAGTCCTCATAGAGGTGGGATTCACTCCTCAGAGTCTGGAGGTCACATTTCTCCTCCTCCAGCTCAAAGGCTTCCTGAGCATAATGGCTCCAATGTGCCTTCGTAAGGTTTGTTCTGGCTTCCCAGAAGCATTCAGAGTTCGGAACACCCTGCTGCCCTTGATGGAGGGGATCACATCTCATTAGGAGAATCATCTTGTTTTCCCAGTAACTCCATGTGCCTCATCTGGACATATTGAGAAAGTTCTCTGTCTCTCTTAGCCTCAAGCTGAATGGTTGCAGCTTTGGACGCTTTTTGTTTCTCATATATGTTTACGTATACCCACTGTCAGATGCGGCTCATTCGCAGATACTCCTTGAGGATTAATGGCAGAATGTTAGTCTAGCTGCCTGGCTGAAGTGCCTCTTCGAAATCAAGGGCTTAGTGTGTGGTCCATAGGAAAAATAAATACTCGTTTGCTGTATAGACTGTGGACTGCAAGTTGGGTGTTCCCAGGATGTACTGGATCTACCGCATACACATTGCAGGGCGGGTTTGCCGGCACAGAGGGCATTTGAGATGCATTTGTCCCAGATCAGCCATGTAGCTCACGCGCAGGAGGTCTGTCTGCTTCCAGGAACTGTTGGGTCTACAGCGTAGTCATACAGTGACTGACCCCAGTGACACTCCCCGAGAGCATCAGACTAGCTGCATCTGTGCAAGATAATGGCAGCACACATGGCTGTGCGCGTATCTAGAGTTTCTGCTCATATGGCAGCCCAGATGGAGCTGCCATATGTGAGCAGTGGGATTGACCTAGTAGGACTGCCAGATTTCTGGAAATCTAGAACAAATATAGAACATGCTTGAAGTCTGCCTGGCCAAGTAGAGGTAGACAACTTTGAAAAAAGTCCAGACATGTAGTAGGGCTACCTGGTTAAAATGTGATGATTAAAAAGAATCGTTCTGCTCTCTGGATAACGGAGAGGTAGAACATCATCAGCAGTGGAAAGCCTCGATAACTGGAGAGGTTGTGGGTAAAGTGATACAAAAATAGTTGACAACAGAGCCTGGCATGTTGACAAATGCTTCTCAGGGTCTGAGGAGAGCTGAGTAGCTTGAATGTGTTATGACACGAAGTTGGCTGCCTGCACCCTACCTTATAAGCCCTTTTACATTCCTCTTCCACAGAAGGTCTGCTCCGTTTTTGCCCAGCAGTGTTGCTGATGAATGTTTCCTTCTCGCCCCATCATCTCCCAGAGTTGCTGCTGCTGCACCTCTCCTGCCTCCCTCACGGCTCTGTCCCTGCCTTTGCACCCCGTGGCCGTCGCTGCTCTTGATACCTTTTGTACACACAGGATGATAACAGTGAAGTTCTGGACTTCTCAAATTGTTGCAGTCTGCAACTGAGGAATACCTCTGAGAACATGGTGTGCTTTAATACGGAGCAAACAACATGGGGATTTGTTTGATTCAGTCTTTCACTTCTCACGCTGGAGGTTCCAGCGGGTAGGGGTATGTACTTTTTCAGGGATGAAAATACATGACCATACCAGTGTTTTCAGAGCCGCTCTGGCATCCACTCAGTGTTCTTCTGACCTTCATCCAGGTAATTCCCTTTTGAAGATATCATCAAAAACATAAACTCCTGCCACTGAACTTGATCTTTTTGCCTCCCTCTCTTCCTTTTTCTTCCGGCTTTGTGAAGATCCTTGTCAGCTTTTGTGTCAACTGGATGCTTCCCTCAACTCAGACGCTCATGGCTAGGAGTCTGTGACTCATGGCTAGTTGATATGTTTTGCTACTCCTCTGTCTCCCAGTTCCCCACTGTCCTTCTCTCTGAGACCTTTGCAATGTGATATCTCCAGCGGTGGCAGCCTGTCTGTGAGCTTTGCATGCCATAGGACGTGTCCCTTCCTCATCACAGGGGAATGCTGCTTTACTGCGGACGCTTTTAGGGGCCAAAGAGCGGATAATGTTGGAAATCCACCTTGGACCTAGCAGTGTCCATACTTGTGAGGACAAGTTCAAGGTGATTGTACCCATTGTCGTACTGTCATTGCACCAGGAAAGTGAGTCCATTTTTTTAAATCTTCAGGCTAGCTATTCTTCGCATTTCCCATATAAAGTACCGCGTTGCAGGTTGGCCAGGACTCTTAACCCTGGAGATATTCCTACCTGAGCCCTCCACAGGACCACTGAGATCCTGTCCATGGCGGCAGGATCATCCAAATAGGTTTCATGTCCCTTTGTGCTGTGGTTCTTCCTTCCTCAGAAAACCTACAGGACTGGGAGCTGGATCTCCCGTCGTGTTCTGCCGGGCGGTCTGAGTGGGCGTGCTGGCCGGGATGTGCGTGGTGCCTGTGGAGGTTCGTTACCCTGCCACAGAGGGCTGCCTGCCCGGGGGGTCTCCTGGAGGTGGTCTCCCTGCCCTGCGCCTCTGCAGATCCGCATCTGCAGCACGTGAAGGACACGGGCTGATGGCAGCAGGCGCGGAGGGGCCGCGGGACTTGGTCTGCAGGACTCCTTTCTCATCTGCTGGGAGCACGGAGCTGCTGCCTCTGTGCTCCCGATCTCAGTGGGTTGGTTCTTCATGTAACGGAAGCTTGTCTTCTTCCTTGTCCCAGCACCCCGCTGCTTTGAGATACCTTTTGGAGCTGAAAAACGCAGTATCTTCCCCTAGCTCAATACATCCATCTAAGATACACCTTTGTGCTCCATCATACGGCACATCTCAGTGCAAGGAGATAACAGATCCTTTAATATGAATATACATATAATGCAGAATAATGCGGGGATAATGCAGAACGAGAAAAATTAAATATTATTATAAAAGCAGGCCCAGGATGAACACCCAGTTAAGTGCCACGGTTTAAAGTTGTTTAACCAGTCTCTGTGCATCTTTGATTTACATGTGTTGGCAAAACAGTGGTTGCACACCTCTGTCAGAAACCTGTGCTAGGCGGAGCGAGGAGGCAGCGGCCGCGGCCAGCCATGCCCACAGCCTTGGCGATGTGGAGATGAGTTCCTTTGGTTTCTCTTCTGTAGAGCTGGACCCCCCCGTGAGGTTTGCGGGCCGGGTCGGGGGTTAGCTGATGTGTTACTGCTTCCCCGGTGTGTGGTGCAGCGGCAGTCTGCAGGTGGCCGCGCCGTGCTGTTGCACCTCGGCACGCTGTTGCTGCGTTCATGGTGGATCCGCAATGGTTGTCAGCCCAGCTCTGTGCCAGCCCATCGCCAAGAGGGCAGGAGGGGCTCGGGCGTCCTCTCAGGGTTTTATGCGGTGTAGTGGGCTGGGTTTTTTTTTCCTCAGGGATGTTTTCACAGTACTGTTATCCGCAGGACCTGGGTTAGATCTGAGAGCTATGGCTCGTACCAGGCATATTGAAATGGTCTTTCTGTTTTCTGCTGTTAACTTTTAAGACCTTATAAGCACGCTGACATTACATGCTGCACAGCCTGTTCAGATATCCCTCCTTCTTCTTTCTTTTAGAAATTACTGAGTTTGCCTAAAAAGATAAAAATAGGCAAATTGCTGTTAGATTAAAAAGCGTTGTCACTTTGGTATCATGCTATGGAATGACTCAAGGTGTTACAGCATTTCAGAAAATAACCCTGTGCCAGAGCCATAATACGGTTGTGTGTCTTGTGCAGCCTGAACGTGGATTTCCATTGCTGAGTCTGTGGCGTGTGGTAGGACAGAGTCTCCATTCGTAGCATGAGGGCAAGACACGATGAGAAATGCCCTTGGCACGATGTCTGCTATCTCCGTGACATCACGGGATGAGTAGCCTGGCTGTGATGTTAAGACGGCGTTCCTGCGTGGGATACCTGGCTTACTGCTTGAAATGAAATCATTTATCTTCTGTGAGGAAGTCAGACTATTTTTTCTGATAGTCACCAATTCCTCCCACTTTGGTGTACAAGCACTAAAATTACTAGCTGCGAAATATTAAAAAAAAAATCTCTTTTCTGGAGTTTCCATCTTTGAGGCTTCCTTTTCTTGTTTACTTCTCCCCAGAAAGCTATTGCTTTTAACTTAGAGAAGCTCACTGATGTGATCTGTCGTGCAGTCTCTGGAACGGTTTCATCAGCGCAGTTGCATGCAGCAAAGTGGTGCTGGGGCAGGAGCGAGCAGGCGGCGCAGGGACGCCGTTGGTGGTTTCATAGCAAGGGAAGCCGGTGTGCCGGGAAGCACCAGCTGAGGTGACAACACAATACGTGAAACCCTTTCGTCTCCTTTGCTTTTTTCAAGTTGGACTGAAAAATGTAACCAGCAGGGCTCTTCTCCCTTCCCAGGGATTTACGTGAGATTATATTCTTAACCGACTTCTTATCCAGCGTGTTTCTTCGCACCTTGCCTGGAAGTCGTAACGCTTCCAAGGCGGGGAGGTTNGGAGGGATGGAGCTTCTGTTGGCTGCAGCGTCAGCGGTCCTGGCGCCGAGACCTCCGGGGGTGGTGGGCGACCTCCACCTCCCACAGCCAGAGCCGGGGGGACGCCTGGGGTACGTGCAATGCTCTGGTGCAGCGCATACATTCACCACACATTTTAGGAATTATTCCCGAGACGTACATCTAATGAGACTCATAATCAGTACTTTGAATTCAGGTTTTTCGCAGAGACAGTGGACCATACATTAGATGTTCATTTGAGGAACTCTGAAGTTCAAATGCTTTTTCTAAATTCTCCTTTCCAGTCTTTTGCCAGTTTGGTTATTTTTGCTTTCAAATTTTCCCAAATTTAGGTCATTTGCCCTTCTGTGCTTTCTTTGCCTGCTCAAAGAATGTGACCTCTGGGAGACCAGACTTATAAATGTGTATGTATATATAAGGAGCAACAGAAAGATCACAATTTGAAGCAAGCTTGGGGGAAAACAGGGATTTTTACTCGATTTTCTCTGCTACTGTGGCCTAATTTCCGGAATGCAGAAGGAAGATTTCCTTTCTTCCAGCCATCACTGATCGCTTCCAGCTCTGCTGAGGAGGTGGAGCACGAATTCTGGGCCTCAGAAAATGAAAAAAATTCACATAAACATTGTTGAGCTGAGGATAGTAAGACTATTTCTGCTGATAAAGGATCATAGTAGAGAGGTGTGCATGCTGTACTGAGTCACCGAGTTAAATATATCCCTTCATCACAAGTTAGTGGTAAAATGCAAATTAATCTCGTATTTCTAAAAGCTGTTCTTGTAGGAGGACAGGGAAACGTTTAACAGCTGGAGCTGCCCGTGTCGCTCCTGACTGTGTCAGTGTCTGGGAGGGTTTGGTTCCTACTGCCTGCCTGATCAAATGCGTTCATCTCAAATGTCGACCCATCAAATATGTTCTTCTCAGATGCCAACCCTGAGTTAAAAGAAAAGGGGTGGTGGGGGGTGGTGGTCCCAGTGTGGACAGGCAAAACCAGCAGCTGTATCTCAGCCTCTTCTTACATGTGTTTTCATGCCCTGAGCGGCAGCACTTTGTTTTCACCCAGAGTCGACTTGACCCAGCTGCTTCTCGTTCCCAAGTCAGCTGTAGGTGCTGCAGGGTGAGGGCACAGTCCCAAGAGGCTCAGCAGTGACTGGGGGTACTGGGTGTGCTGGGGGGGTGGGAAGGGCAGAGGGGGCTGCAGTTCACAGGGGCATCCAGCACTGGACTCAACCAGCTCAGTCCAGAGCGGTTCTTCCAGTTTGGTTTCCCGGGGACCAGTGATGGATTTCGTGTGCTCCTGCCCATCTCACTGCAGTTCTTTCACGTGTTGAAAGAGTACTTTTGGATCTTGTTCTGAAAATACCGGATTGTTCTGCCTTACTAGCTGTCATGTGGTGCTGTTTCAGGTTTTTATCCCAAATATGTAAGAAATCAACAAAGAGTTTGAGTGATGTCGCTAGTCTGTTGGTAGATGTCTTGCTTCAGGAGAGTGGTACGTCTCTCTGTCCTCTTACACATGTTAACCCACCTTTGTGTAGACTGCTGCTGTTCTGCGGTTCCCCGGGACGTGAGCACCCATAGAAGCAGTTCCTGGAGTAAGACAGAGCAGTTTTGTCTGTGTGTTTTGCCAGCAGACCCACGCTCAGCTTCCCCACTTTCCTTGTTCCTTTGAGTTCTCTACGATTCTTCCTGTGGAGAGGAACCACGGGATGGGTGGTGGGCAAAGCAATATCTAATGTTGGTCTAAAATGCTGCGGCTTTACTGGGGCGAGCTGCTGCTGCAGCTTCCTGAGTGGAAGCGGTTCCCCGGCCAGCGCAGCCTGGAGCGAGCAGGAGTTAGTCCTGTGGAGGATTCAGGTGAGGCGTGCAGGGAGCTCGGTTGCTGGTAAGTTGCCTTTCATTGGCTAACTGGGATTCACTGGAAGGCTTCAGGCTGGAGAACATCTCATCAGTACCTGTAAGACCTAAGATGAATTCCTAGCTGGTGTTAGGCATACCACCACCAGACTCTGAGGAGAGGGGAATGGTTATCTCCGAGCAATCCGCCACCCTCTCGTTGCACGAGCCATCGACATACGCTCTCCCTGCGGTGCTGAGAGTGTATTTTCACCTTGGGGTTACTGACTGGGTGAGCTGAGGCAGAACAATTGTTGGCTCTGCGTCCCCCACGGAAAGCAGCTGTTGTTAGTCCATATGGCGTAATCCGTGCAAGCGAGCACAGGATCGGTGCTGTTCAGAGCCGCTCAACTCTCTTCCCTCCCTCTCTTTTCAGGTGGCCATCATTGCAGGAAATTTTGAATTGGCTGAAATCATCAAAACCCACAAAGAGTCCGATGTTGGTGAGTTTGATCTTTCTTCTTCCCCCTTTTCTCCCTTTTTAATCTTGCTGTAGAGTCACGGGCTGTGTTAGCGTGGGTCTGTTAATTGGTGGTTTCCTGCAGTGGTCGGTGGAAGCTGCAGCTTGTTTTGGGTCTCGGGAGCGGCAGGACGGGTCCGCTTTCCTCCTGGGACCATCAGTGCCCAGTTTGTTTATTCAGTCCAGTGTTTGCTTATGACTGCTGAGGTTGCCAAGGTAAAGAATTAGCCAAGCCATTAGTCTGGAGCAGCTCTTCTGTAAAATCCCTTACCTTTTTCTCTCCCTTTGCATCATTGAGGCCATTTCATACTGGAGATCCTCTCCTGCTAAGGGCATTAACTGGGCTTGGTGCAAGGAGGAGACAATCTCTGTCTTAATGATAATGGTGATGGAGCTGCCCCACACTGAAGCTCCTATAAGTAAAAGGAACGAGGTAGCAGCCGTTCTGGTTGTACTTGCTTCTTTAGGGAGGAATATTTGCGGATTTTCTGGTCATCCTTTTTCCTTGTGGCATCTCTTCTGTCCTTCTGTGGGGCAGATATTATCATGCGATATATTATATGCTATGCAAAACTGAGTATTAGGCCAGATATAAAATCAACACTTACTGAGTTTTCTTGAATTATTCTGCGAAGTTTATTGGTCCAGAGCTCTCTAGAGCAATGGGGGAACCAGTGCGAAGAGTTAATTGTCGGCGTGTGTGCCTCCACAGAAGGTGCAGAGTCATCGGGTCAGCAGCTGAAAAAAACTTGTGGAGTTTGAAACAGCCAGCAAGTATTGGGCTTGGTTCTTGGAAGTGGCTGTGAATCTAGAAACCTGGTCCCCAAGACATCCTTTGTCACTTCTTTTCTCAGCTACTGCTGATAGTTGTGCACAGCCAGAAAGGACGTGGGGAAAAGCCTGAAAATGCCATATAACTATGTCAGTGAACAGTGCTTGCAAGAAAGTCGCCCTATTAATTCAAGGGATAGTGACTGTCTTTGCTGTGAGAGGGGTTTTTGGACTAGATGACCTCCAAAGGTCCCTTCCAGCCTAAATTCTTCTATGATTGAATCTGATTGACTGGCTCAATTATTTTTATTGAAAAAGTGTAAGAAAAAAGGGCATGAAAACATGTCAGGTAGAATGAATTCTTCATGTTTTAGATATGGCTGTTTATATAAATAGGTCAGGTAACAGTTGCAAACTAATCGCACACAAACCAGCAGGTCCAGATGGCGTCCACCTGGGGTCAAGGGAACCGGCGGTGAACTTCCCAAGCGAGGAGAAATTGTTTTTTGAAGTTCATTAAGAACGGAGAGGTGCGAGTGTCTGACCAGAGGAGAGCAGACTGGCGTTACTGGGGATGAGGAAGGGGCAGTGCTTGGTCTGGCCTTTTCTCCGACAGTTCTGTCAGAACAGTTGAAGAAATACTGAAACCGAGAATCTGGTAGGAAAGGGCAGCACAAGGCAGCGTTGTAAGCGATAGCTCTTGGAGAAGTCGTCTTCTCGAGTTCCCAGTATTGGCCTGCACTTGACTGACTGTGAGACAGGAATTGGTGGCCCCCACCATCAGAAATATTCGGAGAGGACCTGCGGTGTTAAGGCTGTGGGAGGAAGGGTGGCTAGCAGTAGCTTTTTCTCCGTTCTGCAGGACACCCCTGGGCACGTAGCTGCGCTTCTTAGAGCATTCATCGGTGTTTCTGTCTGGATCCGGAGTGCTCTTCTGAGGTGGAGCTGGCTGTCCCCACTTGCTGTGCTTTGTCTCACAGCGTAGAGCAAGCCCAGAGGGTGAGAACGGAGTTTCTTTCAGGTGACAATAACCCAGAAACAGCGTTTCAGAAAAACACCCAATGTGCTCCATCTGCTGCCAGGCGTTCAGCCCATGGGTCTGGCCAGGGCCACCACAGATGGAAGTAAGATGCCCGGTGCAGACGTCGGGTGGTCAGTGCCAGCTGTGTACGGCCCATTGGGCTGCAGAACTTCTCGTGCAGGCCTCCCTGCGCTTCCCTGTGCACGGGTCTCCGTCCCTGCGGTCGGTGCAGAGACCGAGAGCTGCTTACTTCGTCACAGCACTGGCTCGAAGAAGGCCAGAGTGGAAGGCTGCAAATCTGGGGAGGGAGAACAGGTTCTTACAAGTAGAAAACATTTGCGGAGACTGTGGAATTGGGCTGTTCCATCATTTCTGGGTTTTTTCCTTATTCTCATGTTTTATGGATCTGCAGACAGACAATGCCACGAATGGCAACTGCTGCACTTCATTTTCTTGGTTGGACCTGAGGTTGGATCATGAGGACTTGTCAATGCCACCACAGATCCTCTGTGGCATATCCCAGTGCTTGTGGGTCAGTGTGGCCTCTGCTGTTGCCTGTATGGGAATGGTTTCTGTGGAGCACCAAGGGCAGCCCTAACCCTCTTCCTAAGCGGCAGGAGGGTCTCCAAGGATACCACTGCAGAGCCTGGTCTCCAACCGCTCCAGGCAGACGTGGAGACGTTCTCAGTTAAGTGTGTTTAGTGGTAGTGCCTTGGGGCAGTACCTGAGCCACCTACTCTAGCAACCTTGAGTGGGTTTGCAGGGGCTATGTCTATAGGGAGAGCTCACTCCAGGGTGGTCCCGAGCTAGTTCTAGTTCCCAGCGCAGCCCCCGGAGGTGGCAGTGGGAAAAGGCTGCGTGTTGACCAGGAGCTGGTCAGTGGGAAACAACGCAACCAGGATGGTGTCTGAACCTCGGGGCCCGTCTGGAGTGCCACTGCCGGCCTCCTGGCGTGTCCCATTGGCATTCGAGTCTTAAATCCACATCGACATTTATCAGTCAAATGTGCAATTCCACTCAGTAAAATCAGATGTGCACCACATCACCTGTTTTTCATTAAAACATTTGCAATGGTGCTAATTGCACATTGTTTTTTTATCAGTTGGATCCCGTGCCAGCTGCTCGATAATTTTCACGATCCATCTTTTTGGGAAGTTTTCTTAGCCTGCAAGTTTTAAAGTATTTGTTTCAGCTACTTAGTGGCCACCTCTGCTTTGTCATCATGATGACACAAATGCCTCTTCCTGCTTATTTTAGAATATATTTCTGCATCTACGAAACAGCCCAAAAGCTTTTTATGAAGTTCCCTCCGCTGTACAAACCACTTGTTTTTCTTTAATGTTTTTAAGCTCCCCTTATCAATTTTGAGTGTCTTGTAACTTAATATTGATTTCAATTATTTTCCATAATTACAGAATAAATGTATTCTGCAGTACCGATTGATGTCTTCATTTTGCCACTCTTGTCCAAATAGGCATTTAACCATAGTTGCTTTATTTCATAATTGTGGTTTTATAACTTTTCTTTGTTTGCTAATTTTTTAGAAACTCCTGATTTTCATTCATATTTTCTCTCCCTACCTGAAAGTAGATCTGGAGGAACAATATAACATTAGTTCAACACTGAGAAATTAGCCTTAAGTGTTACATGTGCATAAGACTGGTTGGGGCTGAATATAATCAGGCCATGATTCACAGTCACTAAGCAACCACCAACTTCAAGTCAAAGGAATTAATTCATTACCAGTCATAACGAGGCCCGAAACAGTTACCCCATATTAGGTGGAATACCTTTTTGTTGGAGAATGGTGATCTGCAGCTCTGTCTGAGGTCACCAGCATTTGTTTGCCAAACTAAAGCGCGCCATAACAACACTTGTTTTCCTTACGTGTACAGGCGTAACTCATCTGCCGGTGACCCCACGTCGGTCCCTGCTTTTGGGATGTGTTGGTCTCTTGGCCCACGTCTGCTGGAGATCCTACAGCTCTGGCGTACCGTTAGCTCTGCATGGGCAGCGTTGCTGGCAGAGCCTTCCTCTCTCCTCCTGTTTTGGGGTGGATTTTTTTCAAGGTATTTGGGCCTATGAAGACACAGATTGGCCATAGCAAAGGTCAGAAAACAACCTGGTCACCGAACTCCTTATTAGGTGTCCATCCCAGGTAGAAAGATGATAAGCAGCGTGTGTCCAGATGCACGTGGCCCTGTTGCGTAGTCCCTTCTCTGTGTGAGCTGACACCAGGGTCTCAATTTAGAGGACGGCGTAGTAGCATGATTGCATGAGACTTCGGGCATTGAATTGTGAGCTGTCGCTGAGAAATCTCAGCTTTATGATGTTTTATAGCTCAAACCAAAGAATGAGTTATTTCTCATTAATGAGGGTGTCCTGGAGCCAACCCAAGATCAGTATCTCCGTGTCCTTCAGGTGCCCTCCTTATCTGAAGCCCATCCCAGGTATGTCCATGTGCTGCAAAGCATCCGTCAGAAACCATCTGTGGGAGCTCAGTCTGGGATTACCCAGCAGGTGAAAAATCTAACATCTTCCAGTACTACAGATTCTTCAAATTCTCCCCTGTGAAGAGGAGAAATCCACCCCAAAGGATTTAAAAGACAGTGTTTTGCCTCCTTAGGACGCTGTGACTTCATATCACTTATTCCTAAGATCCAATAACTTGTTCATAATATTCACCATCAATGAAACATTTTTCCTTTCATGAGGGAAACGTGATGCCATTTCAGATCTTTGACAATCAAAGTTGCGCTGGTCTGAACCTTTTCTGGTTTACTATGTTACTATGTCTTTTTTGAGATGGGGATTTCTACAGTGGCATAAGGATGTCTGCTTTGCTTTCTGCATTTTTGTAATGGTGTCCTGTGTTTGAGTAGTGTTTCTAACCACTACCAAGCTCAGAGAGAACTTTTTCTTGGAGCTATGCTGTAGAATAGCAGAGAGCATCTCAGATGGATGCGTATGACAAGCAGAAGTAGAGGTTACGACATTTCTTCTTCCTTTCTAACCTTTCCCCTTGATCCCTTCTCAGAGAAATTTTTGCAAAGTGCTAAATGAGGTGCATGTTGAAAAACTTTGTATGGGAGCCATAAATGAGTTCTTGTACAATGGAAAGCTTTATTTCTTTTTGTCTGATTGTGTCAAATTTCCTGGAATGTGTAACAAATGTGGATGTTCTTGTTGAACTTACTGTATTTATAAGGATAGTTGAAAATCTGTAGGCTGGCAGTGGCAAGAGATAAGATGGAGAATGATAGCTTTCTATGTGCCCTTCTTTCTTGTGTGCCTTCTACAAAGACTTTTTTTGCTCAATATTGTCAGACAGAATATTAAGCTACGTGCGGCCTTGGTTTGACCAGTCCAGCAGTTCCTAAGAAACAGTATGGTTCTCTGCCAAAAATGCAGTAAGATACGGTGAGACAACTGGAATAGCTCTTGGGTCCTGCCTGAAGTTGGTCTTCAATTACAGCAGGGTAGAGATAGGTTTCATACTCTTCTTGGCACAGCGAATTCAGTAGTCCCAATTAGGGATGTTCCACAGCAGAAGCCATAGGATTGTCATAGAAGATAGATATTCTGCAGAAAATCGCTCCTGGCTGGGAAGACTGAGCTGAGTAGTGTTTGGTGGCAGTACTTGTTTGGAAATGGAGTTAAAATCCAGGCTGGCTGAACTTGAATTGTAGAGTTTATTTGTCTAGGAGGCATGAGAACAGCATCTCTTCATGCTGTGGTTTCCCCTCTTTGAAGAGATGGAGATATGACTTACTGGATCATATTGGAAATATTCCCAACTGTTGTTCTCCATTAACAATGTTAAAATGTGCTCTGGTACCTTGTCCAGTGGTAGCATGGAATCAGAATATCATCGGGTCAACAGTTTCACCCAAGCTTATGAGGTCGGCAGTTATTTTTGTCAGTGAGATTTCAGCTCTTAAAGCCATCCTGGCTGATATAAATTAAATTCTCGTGCCTTTTTATTAATTGATAAGTGTCCCGTTTCATTTTTTTCCAAGCTTTTCCTAGAAAAGATATGAAGTTAAGCTCTGTATGATTATTGGAGTCATCCCACTGACCCTTTGAAAGCTGCCTCCCCATCTCTGGAGCTTTTGAAGGAGTATTATAAATATAGGCCAGCGACTCAGCGAGCTGTGTTGAAAATTCTTTTGAACTTTGCTGGAGAAGCTTTCAACCTGCTAATTTGAATGTACATAACTGAACTAGCGTCGGTTGCTGCTGTCCTTGGCATTGGGGGGGAGGTTTTAAATGCTCCATTTTGGTCTTGGGTGCATTTTTTTCCCAGTACACAGGTATGCGTGGGAATTATTTTCAAAGATCAGAAATGCTGGTTGGATTTTTCTGATTTTCTGTTATCATCCTTGTAAATGTAATTGCGTGGTGCCCGTAACAGGCCTGAGCAGTTGTTAGGATTTCCTCGGGGGGGTGGCAACGCCCCGATAGCCCAAGCAGGACCCTCGATGTGCTGAATGTAACAAGGTGGAACAGAGGAATGAAAAATGCACCAAACTCTTGCACGGAAAAATTTCCAGTGTTGAGATGCGTCAGGCTGATGGATTTTATCTGAAGAGAAAGGCTGAAAATCTCATACCACAGTACCGCTCACAGGTGAATTGCCATTGCCAGCACACTGGAGAATGGCTTGTAGGGGAAAATGGGCAAGTTTAATTAACATGTATTTTTAGCAGTTTTAATTTAAGTTTTACAAATGCAGAATAAAATCTGTTTCCAGCTCTGAAGGGCTGTCACTGAGCAGGATGAGGTGAGGGAGCTTCATTCAGGTGCAGGAGCGAGGAGGGCAGGCGGGAGAGGAGGGACGGAGTCTGTGAGGGACGGAGTCCAGGGGTGGCTCTGAGGGACAGAGTCCAGGGATGCAGTGTCAGGTGTGAAGGTCAGTAGCTGAGGGGCAAATGGAGGTGGC
>RSEF01000001.1:278881-289688 GCA_003993805.1 Himantopus leucocephalus | reverse complement strand
AAAAAGTCCATCCAAAAGCAAGAAAGAGACGGAGGCATTCTGAGCAACCTATTGGAAACAAGACTAAAAATAAAGGACAATTTCTGCGCTAGTCACTCTCAAGCACGTGTGTTTTCTCTGTATTTGGGTGCAGCTGCTGAAGCGACGCACAGAAGCCAAGTACAACCCAAGTCCCAGTAAAGTCTGCTGGGAACCGTCTGCTTCCCCGCTGTGCAGCCGGGCTCGGGATGCAGACGTAGGTATGGGGTGCCCAAGGAGAAGAAAGCAGGAGACGGAGGATTTCTGCTACAGAAGGAGGAGTTTTGACGGTATTTCATTCTTTTGTCTGGTCAACAAGGTTTCCTCTGCTACAGTGACAAGCTGATAAGAATTCTCAATGTATCATCGCAGATGCCGAGTACAAACGCTATCATTTTTATGGCAATATGCAATAATCCAACCTCACACTGGGTACCTATATGACTTTCAAATGGTATTTGATGCACACACTAAAGAATCTCGTTTTGGTGCATTTCAGAGAGACACTGGGAGAAGGTTACTCATTGCTGAATACACAACCACAAAGTTGTTGACACAGGAAACACTTATTACCCTTCTCTTAATAAAAGGAGAGAAGAAAATCCATTAAACACACACAAGTGAGGAAAGAATGAAAAGTCCAGAACATCGCAGAAAACAGTCGTTTTGACCTAAAGGCTTTCAAACGCTTTAAAGCTTCACTGTGAGTACGCAAAGGCAGCACAGCCAAGTCCTGCGTGGGAAACGGGCACGACAGGACAGACTGCATAGCTGCGCGATACCCTCTAATACAAACTCTGTATCTTACACAGTTGTTCTTCCAGCATCTAATTACCTCACCAGTATGGTGTTACACATATAACGAGCCTCTTTGTAGAAAGCTGGTACTGAAAAAAGCTGACATCTGAAGAAAGTACCCTTAAGTTTTGAAGACTAATACTCCCTGGCAGAGCAATTTATGCTGAAGAAAAAAGAAAGTATAAAAAAGTTTCAGAGATTTGTTTTACTGTAAGCAAGCAAAACCTCTCCACCAGTGTACCTGAATGGAAAGCAAAGTTGGAGGCAAGTGGACCACAACAGTTCAGAGCAGTTCTGCCCTTCCTACGCGCAGCAGAGAAACCCAAGATCCTGACGCTGTTCTGCCTGGCATCGTCTCTAAATCCTCCCTTCATTCCGTGATTTTTCTTCCTCCAAATTCTTAAGCACAGAATTTCTTGTCAGTGACACCTTGATTTCCACAAGGGTTACTTGGCCTTAGCAGGACGTTTTCAGTTTAGTAGCTCCAACACTCCAGAAAACACGTTGTTGAGCTGCAACACGTAAGATCTCAGTGGAAAAATCCTGTCCTAACCTCAAGTAAAGAAATTTAGCACAGCATAAAGCAGGACTTATGACAGACAGCAGTCCCAAGAGGTTGTATAATTCTCATACCAGGCTACAGCAACCAGCCGCATCCTGGCTTCTTCCCATCTCTTTCAAAATGACCTTCCCAGTAGACAAAACAAGAAGGAACAGACGGAGAGTTTCCTGACCCAGGTATGTAGGAAAAGCTTCACCAGTAATTCCGAGTCTCTCCCAGCCCTGAAGTAGACATGGAGACAGTCTGTAACAAACTCATTCATGGAAACAAAGCTAGAAAGGGAAACACAGGATCACGGGGGGTTTGTTAAGCTTCGTTGCCAGTGAGCATAAAAACCACTCAGCTTAAGCACATGCCGAGAGACCGTCTTCGACGGGCAGCACATAGCCTGGTCCAACCAACCTCCCGCCAAGCCCGCAGCCGCCACGCGGGTGTTGGTGGCCGACCCTGCCTTCAAACACGACAGCTCTGGAGATTAACCCCTGATGCCGGGACGCAGTTTATCTGATTTGTGCCCGCGCGTTACCTGCTCTGTTCGGGGACGGGGCTGGGATCGCCCGTCCTAGGTGAGCCCAGTGCTCTGAGCCCCCGGGCACGAGCCCGCGGCAGAGGAGCGCGCCCCTGAGCGCCACGCATGCTCGGCCCTTCAGATGACACAAGAAGCCTGAACGCGCACGGCTTGATCTGTGGCAAAAATTAAACTTTAAACAGAGTGAGAAAATTTTAGGCCAGACCAATTTTTCTAGCCATAGTTTAGGATTACTAAAAATAGAGTTTATAATGCCAACTGTTGGCAGGTTCAATAATCATAGAGGGATTACTTGTTCCGCATGTCCTCAGGGAATCTCCATCCCTTCTTTGCACTGAAGTAGATTTTGACACTGCTTCCCACTGCACTGTCCTCATCAGGTCCCACCCGATCTTCTTAACCCTTGATTGATACGGGACCATAAACGGCATTCCAGAAAGCTTCTAAGACTCTAACAAGCTACTTTCCTCCCCTCCCCAGTGTCCTAATGTACCTCCCAGGCTCATAGGATCTGGTGGCCATTTCTTGCACACGCTCAGAGCCCCGGCATCCAGATGTGTCCCTGGCACTAGGGGCTGTCTGGGGGGATGAACGTATCGCGCAGACTTCTGACCACCTGCTTTCATCAGGACGGCACGGTCCTCGGAGCTGAAACCCCTACGCTCCTGCCAGACTTTTGGTCTCTTTCCTTCTAGAAACTGTCTGGTTGTGCTGCTGCAGTGGGCAGAATTCAAAATCACCACAAACCTGCAGCCGGCTCTGAGTGGAAGAGCCTGCCCCCTAAACGGCACTTCCCTCCACAAAGCACACTCCTCCCTGTGGCCCGGGTCTGTTCCAACCACCAGCGAGTGACATTTGAGGTGCCAGGGCCCGGCCCACCGCTCGCTATCAAGAGTGGGTCTCCCGCGCCCTCCCGGAGAAACCCACCGCCGTCCCCGGAGCTGCTGGTGCCGCAGGGCTCCGTGGCAGCGAGCACTGGAGAGAGCGGTGCCGCGAGCTCCCAACTTCCCGGCTCATCAGCCCCCTCCTCGATAAACGGGAGGGTACAGTCATGGCATAGTCTTGGAACGACCGTGCAAACTGCAATCCGAGTTGTAACACCCCTCGATAAACACCAAATAAAGTACTGTCACCTTTATTTGCGACGTACATGGGCTGTTATGTTACCAACATTTAGCAAGTGACTGAACACGCAAAAGGAGAGGAAAGGGAGGTATGGTTCACAGCTTAAGCTAAATATGTATTTAATATTCCTAAACTTTGTAAAGTTTATTTGCTTTAAAAAAGTAAAACAGGGTATATAAATTCTATGTTCTCTTTACTTTAAATCACTTATCCAAAGCGATGCAAGATCCACTTGGACACCACCCAAGACTGCAATCACAAAGACCTGTTTATTTGTAACGGAAACCAAACTGGTCTAGAGAAGAGCAGAAGGGTTGATCAGAGGTATAAAAAAAAATAATAAAAATTGCAGGAAAAGATTTAAAGAATGGGGAACATTAACGGCAAAGCAATGTGTTCTTAAGCAGGTAGAAAAAAGGCATATGAAATGGCAAGCGGGATTTAAAAAAAACCAAAAAACCACAAACAAAAAAACCCCAAAACTTCCACGGAGCATCTGAACAAGAGAACACTTAAACTGAAGAGTAACGTATTTATAAACCAGCAAGATTAGATACTTTTCTACGTCAGGCATAATTAGCTGTCTTGTGACACAACCAGCATACAGAGCACAGCAGGGATCAGAAAGAGGTCAGATATTTATACAGAAAACAAGAACAGCCAGAGATGTACCAGGCGGGATACAACGACGTCCACTGACTCTGCAGCCCACCGCTGAGCCCCCACGTGGAAGCCCATGTCCTACAGAGCCCATCACCCCCACGTTGGCGGCTCCCCATGCACCCCCAGCAGCTCTCCCTACCCCAATGTTACTGTGCCCCACACAGCCCCACCACCTCTTCCCACCCAAATATTCCCAGCCACCCTCTTATTCCTGTTCGGACAGAACACGGCAGATCATGTCATGCAGCTTGCATAGCCTCGGTGGCCATGTGTGCAGGGCTCGAGACGTCAACTGGCTGCTTCCCCGACCCTCAGTTGCCATGTCACGAGCAACCTGGCCTTGAAACCTCCACACACGGCACAAATTCGGTTGAAAACATTTAAGTGGCTTGAAAGTGAGTACGAAACAATCAGAAGAGAAAAGAAACAACAGTTGGTTATGTCCAGCTGCCTCAGGAGAACGGTCTAGAAGTAGGGACCATGGCCGTTCCCCGTGGGGATAGGAGCCAGACAAGGACCATGGGGTGCTCTCGATGGCCGGTCCTTCTGCGGGTCACTGTGCTACCGTACCCTTTCCAGGAGCCCCGGCACGAGCTAACCAGAGGCTGCCTACCTCACAGGGACAGGACCTGGGTCAGATCTAGGAGAGAAACTACCTGAGCCTACAGTGGCAAAGCGTTAGTTGTACGTCCTGCTGACCTGAAAGGGAACAGGACTGTGCCCTGCCACCGGGTCACCGCAGGCTTGGCCGGGCAGTTGTACATATCGTAAGCAACAAAACCCCCACGTCTTCCAAACAAATTTTTCCGCATCTCAGATATTTTGGTTTTAATCAGTTCATTTTATTTTGCTTTTCATGAGCAACTCTTCTCTTATTCCTCTTCCATGACTCATTTTTCAAAGTTTCCAACAACAAGAGGAAATAATTCATCCATGTCTCAAGAAGCTCTCATTATTCCTGAAAAATCTTTTAACTTCCAAACACTGACCGCTAGACAAACAGCGCAGAAGCATAGCTCCCAGGCTCCCACAACACCTAACAACCTCAGCCACCCAATTAGGCTGCCTCGTGCTTGGTCCCCAAACGAGGTATCGTTCTTGTCACTCCAGGGCACGCGTCCAAGATTGCTGCGCTCACGGCAGAGCACCTTTGGCAAAGCCACAGCACAGGAGACACACGGGAATGTACCAGAGCGGATGGAGACAGCTCTGCACGGCTGTCTGCCATCACCCCCCTCCAGCCATGATGAGAGATAACGACTCCTCTTCTCCAAAAGCCTGGTAGGATCCACACTCGTGCCAAATTACTTCTGAGGAACTTACAGCTGCAGAGAACCGGAAGCGCATTCATCCACTCTCACAGTCCAGTTCTCAGCAAATGCACTATATTGGGGTCAAAGACAGGGTTTTTTTAATCCATTGCAGTCCCCAGGAGAGTTAGAGAGTTCCTCAGAGGGAAAGCAAGAATGGTCGGTGCCCAAGGGCTGCAAGAGCACTCAGAGAGCGGAGCACTGCAAGCTCAGAGGGCAGCAGGCTCTCGACGACTCCCAGCTTTGTCTGGAGCTGTGGAGAACATGCTGGAGTCAGCACCCACGGGACAGCGCAGCTCCAGCTGAAGAGACCATGGAGACAACGAGCACCAGGAGATGCTCTGCGGCATCAGGTGGGATACTGCTCTCGCACACACAACCTTCACAGCCAGTGAGCCCTGGGATCCCTGCTCGGAGCATCGCTACAATAAGGCGAGCAGGGAGCAGGGAGCGTGTGTCGCTAACTCATTTCATTTGTTAGGAAAGAAAAAAATCAGTCTCCTTTCTCCAAACGAGGACCTGGCCATGGTGCCTTTGATGTCTCACAGCCGGACTACAGCAGTCTCTTGTGTCTAAAGCCACACCAAAAAATGAAGAGATGAAGCCTGAAGTCTGGAAGGTTCTAGAGCCCCTTCCCCACCGGAATAGCAGGAGGAAAGAGTCAGTGGTTTTAAAGGTGGAGCGTGATCAGTTTACAGGTGACCGTAAAGCTGTGGAGGGCCAAGGTCTCGACCCACTGACCAGGAGACTCCATCTCTGTTCTTCCAACACTGGCAACGAGAATAACGCAGGAGCAGCAGCCTGGCGAGGAGGCAGCTCTTTGTCACCCCTTTGCTCTCCATCACCATGGGCACAGGCAGTTTGAGGGTGAAGTTTAAAACTTGGGCTTAACCTTCCAACTTATTAACGGCTCCATCTCTAACCCCCAGCATCTAACAGCCAGAACAGCCGCCTTCCTGCGGGGCGGCCGGGATCCTATAGCCCAGAGTGAATGGTGCGTGAGCAGCCTAAGTGTCTCTGGACGGATAAAGAAAGTCCAGAGGAAACTAGCTGGCTGAGCATCAAACAGAAACTAACAAAACCTATTTCTTCACCGAAAGCGCTGTCAAGCACTGGAACAGGCTGCCCAGGGAAGCGGTGGAGTCGCCATCCCTGGAGGGATTTAGAAGACGGGCAGATGTGGTGCTGAGGGACATGGTTTCGTGGTGGGCTTGGCAGTCTCAGGGTAACAGTTGGACTCCATGATCTTAAAAGTCCCTTCCAACCGAGACAATTCTATGATTCTACCGTCAGTGTGCAATAACAACTTTATTCACAAGTAAAATAATCCCCTCTACCTAAACAACCTCCAGCACAACCAAGAACTGCTACAGTAATAATTCAACAAAACCATAACCACAGCCAAGGGAAATTCAGCGTGCCATTTGTCTCACAGAGGGTTAGCTTAGATACTGCAGTAGGGAATGTCAATAAGGAACCACGGCAGAGAGGAAAACCTACTGTCGGATGCACATGGTAACAGTTGCTTGAGAATAACTCCTCCTAATCACAAAGTACAAAGAAATGACACTCCAAAACCGGCACGTTCACAGTGTTCCTAATTTCTCCCTAGTTTCCAGGCTGGAGATTCAATCCTCATTGTGCCTTGTCTCTGAACCATTTCTCCCCATGACCTTGCGATTTCAGTGCTGGTGACTACTGGTTCTCCCTTTGCTTGGGGCGCTCACATCTCATTTCATTTCTCATTATCAGGAACAAGCAGATCAAGGACAGACTCTCCTCTGCTTGAATTCTTTAGTTATCTTACAAACGAAATAACTGTATTGATTATTGCCTTTTGTCATCCAACAGCTACCAGGACAGTCACAGAACGCAGTCAAGACAGACACCCTAACTTTTACCGTGCTCTTGAAACCAAACCAACTCCTACTGCAAAGCCCCGAGGAAATCCGTCACGCAACGCAAGGTTCAGTGCATCTCTCGCTCCACCAAATCCAGTCCGCAAGACCCCTGCTTAACACGAGCGCTCAGCAGCACCTTCGCAGGAGTCCATTCGCTTTCAACAGGGAACGGCACCTCCGAATGTAACCCTGGGCAAACATTCAAGGATCCTCGGCTTTCTCTCAAGAACGCACACCAACAAGCAGCATTTGCTTCGTGACACAGTCCCGCTTCAAACAGGGCCACACACAAACCCTTGCATGGCTCGCATGCACGAGCATAGAGGTACTTGTGGTACTCCACCTCAAACTCTTCTCAGTCTTCTCTGCAATTCTCAAGATAAAACCTGCCAGATGTTTTGCCACCCTCCTCCTCTCTGACACTAACTGCTCGCCGCCCCAGCCATCTGAAATCGCTGCGTTTCATTGCATCCACGGGATGGCTGTCAAGTCCCCTCACTAACATGTCTTCAGATGAGACACCGGCCGTACCACAGCTTCCACGCCAGCGATCTCCGGTCCCCAGCCCCCGCCTGCTCAGCGCCGCCCTCCCCGCGGAGGTCCCTTCCCACAGCACACTCCCGCCCGCAGACAGCTCCTCACTCAGACTCGCAGCTTTGGACAGGTTTCTCCCTCAGCATCACACTCGAGAGAGCTCCCTCCGTGCAGGGCTCTCGCCCTTGCGCGTCCCCCCAAACGCAGCTCATCTCATTAGGCAACTGCCTCCTGCAATTCTCTGACAACACTCCCCAAATCTGCTCCCACCCTTCCCCAGACAGCTCTTCTGCTCATACCCACCACACTTCAACACTTCCTCCAACTGCCACCTTCTCCCTCCGGGACCCTCCACCCCCAACACCCCAACGCTTTGGTTCCCGGGCAGCTCGCTCGGCCCCCACCCAGCCGGTACGGCCTCTCCACCTTTGCAGGACCCTGATCTGAAGTCCCCCGGGCTGACGGAACAGCTGCCCATGGCCAGGCGTCCTCTCAGCCCATGCTCTCCCAAGGCCTCTCACCGCTGCTGCCCGTTCACGGCCACCCCACACCCCGTTAGCTCGAAGGAGAAGTCCAGCGCCACCTCAGCCAGGGACCTTCACTTACACCAGCGTCTACTACCCGCGAGCAGGGTGTGAAGGAGTTCTTCCCACCAACTGAAGACCACCCCGTTTCCAAAGGAGTCTCAAGTCCAGCGAACATGACAAAGCACCAGCGGCAGCAGCTCCGCTCAGGCTGCTGGGTCCCGTTATCCCCATCGCTCCACCTGTCTGCGACGCCAGGGCACCCTACCCAGAAACTGCCAATATTCCTATCCTCGCAAAAATTCATCAGCATCTCAAAAGCAGTAAATAACTGAGCGCTGCCCATCTACGCTGCCTGGAGATCTTTCATAAGCGAGTCACTGAAGTGATTCTCTTTTAACCCTCACTAAGCCTCCTCAGCCATGCATTAATCAAGCCAGCCGAGGGTGCCTCCAGCCCCGAGGAGCCGTTGCCCGTCCCAGTCCCCTGTTCCTCCCCACAGCGCTTCCCACCACTTGCTTCCTCTCTGGAGACCCCATGAAGAAGGTATGCAAACAATTACAGGTGAATGACATGAATTGAGGATTCTGCTGCAACTACTAAGGAATGGCATCAGGGCCACCTACCTAATGCAAACACCGGAGATACAGACGGGTGTGACAGAAATCGCTGGCGAAGCGGGTGAAGGCAAGAGGTGGTACCCCAAAGCCCCGTCCACCTGCTGATTCCTTCCAGCCCCCCGGAAACAAAGACCTTTACCCCAGGACCACACAACGCGTGGCCCCGCGCATCAAACGCCCCTTCACTCCGGCTGCCCCGCTGCAGAGCGCCCCATCAGCCGAGGCGCGGGCACTCCGTGCCCATCTCCTCCGCCACATCGGTGGGGGCAACAGCAAGTCTACTTGGACTGCCACCTCCAAGGGGAGGTTTTCGGTACCCGTGGCACAGGACTTGGAGGTCTCGCGTGCTCTTGAAGCGGCAATTCAGAGCATGGAACAGCAAGCCCTGTCTCCTGCTCCCCAGCTCAGATCCACACTTCAGCTAATGCAACCAGTCGGATTAGCGACTGCTCCAGCCCGCACTGTGAGAGGCATCAGCAAAAAAAAAGTGGAGGCAGGAAGATTACAAGAAGATGCTTAAACTTTCTGTGAAAAACTATGGAATTAGCCCACTTGCAGAGGAAGCCTTTTCGCATCCCCGCCTGCTGGAGGCTGACTGAAGACCTACCGCGGGGTTTACCTGTCTTTGGGGAAGTCTGCCCAACACCACGGGCAATGCCGTTATCCCTCTAAGCCCTCATCTCCCCTGAGCTCTGCATCGCTGTGGCTCCTCGGCGCGTTGGGTCGGGAGTTTTGCTCGGAAGCTCCTTGCCCACCTCCCCCCTCGCCGCTCTCGGCCCGTGCTGCCGGCGCCCAGCAAGAGGAGGGCTGGCGACCGGGGGGCTGCAGCCGGCCCAGGGCACGGCGCGGGGCGCCACCGGCTCTCGGGGCACAAACCCAACCCCGGGCTGNTGTGGCTCCTCGGCGCGTTGGGTCGGGAGTTTTGCTCGGGAAGCTCCTTGCCCACCTCCCCCTCGCCGCTCTCGGCCCGTGCCGCCGGCGCCCAGCAAGAGGAGGGCTGGCGACCGGGGGGCTGCAGCCGGCCCAGGGCACGGCGCGGGGCGCCACCGGCTCTCGGGGCACAAACCCAACCCCGGGCTGGGGAGAAGAGGGTCCGGAGAGACGCCGGCATCTCCCGGGGGTCCCAGCAGAGCACGGCGCCCGCGGCCCTGCGTCGTGTGGGCAGGGAGCGACGACCCACGGCCCCGCTGCGGGACCAGAGCCCCACGGCCGCGTCGAGGAACCGCGGCCCCACGGCCGGGCCCTGACCGCGCAGCCCCCCGCCCCGACCGGCGCCCCCGGGCCCTGCGCCCCCCGGGCCCGGCCGAGGGCCCCGCGCCTGGAGCCGTGCGGGGACCCCGCGGCCCCACCGCCGGACGGGGTCCCCGGGCAGAGCTGCGTGCCCCCGGGCCGAGCCCCAGCGGGACCCCCGGGCCGGAGCCCGCGGCCGGTGGGCGCCACCCGCGGTCCCCCCGCCCCCCGCCGCCGCCGCCCGCACTCACCCTTGACGGCTTCGCCCCGGTTGAGCTGGATCTCGCCCTCGCCCTGCGGCGCGTAGCTCTTCACCACGATGAACTTGCGGCCGGGCACGGCGCTGTACAGCTTCCGCTTGGGCCCGCGCAGCGGGGCGGGCGCGGCGTGGGGCGCGGGCTCGGCGCCGGGCCCGGGGGCGGGGGACCCCGCCGGGCCGCCGGGGCTGTAAACGAAGACGTACGTTACGGTGCTGATGCCCGGCAGCTCGCGGCTCGGCCCGCCGCGGCCCGCGGGCTGCGCCATGGCGGGGCCGGCGGCGGCGGCGGCGGCGGCGGCGGCGGGGNGCGCCGCCCGGGCGCGGGCACCGGCTGCGGCTCGGGGGGGGGCGGGGGGGCCGCCGCCCGCCGCCGGCTCCATGGCGCGGCGCCGCCCGCCCCGCGCCGCGCTCCGCTCCCTCCGGCGCCGCGCCGCCGCCGCGCGCACCATGGCCCGGGGCAGGTGCCGCCGCCGGCAGCTCCTCCCCCTGCGGGCGGGGACGGCGCCCGACCGGCCGCCCCCCGCCCCCGCCCCCGCCGCCCCCGCCGCCGCCGCCGCCCCGACCCGCCGCCGCCGCGGGGCCGCGCTCCGAACCGCCCCCTGGCGGCCGCCGGCGGAGGGGGGCTGGGGGGGGCGGCCCCGGGGGCGGGGGGAGCTCCCGGGGGAGCAGAGTACGGGGGGGGCAGTGCCCGGCGAGGCAGTGTGCGGGGGCAGTTGTGGGGGGTAGTTTTGGGG
>RSEF01000001.1:267375-277881 GCA_003993805.1 Himantopus leucocephalus | reverse complement strand
TCTTGCAGCAGCCCCAGTTTTTTTACCTGGAGAGCGTTCTCTGCTTCCTAAGAAACACCCATGCTTCCAAATAACCTGAATAAACCACTGAGAAACTGCCGGTGGTGCAGGAAAAGGGCTGCTAGGTCAAAATTGGGGACAGAAGAGGGGAAAGGATGAGCATCTCAGGCAGTGGTCCTTGCCTGAGCTGCCGTCCCTCTGCTCCCCTCGCCGGTGCGGGGCTGTAACAGAGATCCCAGCCCTTCTCCAGTGCAGCTCGGCAAAACCAACATCCAAATGTTTGAGGGTTTGGTTCTTAAATCAAAACAAGCCCTGGTTTTGTAAGTTTTTGATGAGCGAGGGGAAAAAGCTATCGCTTGCGTCATGGTGTTTTTCAGCCTGGGAGCGTTCTTCCAGGCGGTGGACGGGGACGTAAAGGCTTTAAACCCAAACACCCCTCACACTGGGCTGCAGCTCAGGAGCAGTTGGTTTGCTGGCTGCGAGCGGGTAGCTAGCGCTGCCGTCTTTCAGATTGGTGAATTTTGCCTGCAGTTTAGGGACAGTGGTGGTGACTTAATGATGGAACTGTGCTATGGGAAATAGGACACATTTATTCAAAGATTGTAGAAGGAAGTGAGCAGAGACTGAAGTGAACTTTTTTCCCCTGCAAATATTAGAGAAACTGACAGCAGAAATGTGACAGTCAACAAACAAACTTGTGCTCAGCAGTGAAACTATTGCTTTTTCTTCACTAAATACTGAATAATTTTAAAAACCATGTTTTCTTCTGCAACCAAAAGCTACGCTTGTGGCCCTGGACTCCCAAAAACCACTGTTTCCCTTTCCTCAACATCTGCTGGAGGCTCCAGTAATGCCGCTAAGTTTCTCCTGTGAAATTTCTCCCGGCTGTTACGCCACAGGCTTCATGGCAGGCAAATCTACGGGCTCTTCTGTCCCCCTGGCTACAGCCAGACACAAGCCAGAGGTAAGATTCAGCTGGCCTTTCTACCATTAATTTAAAAAAACAAATAAATACTAAAATCTTAGAGTTACTGCTTCGGTGTTGAACATTTCAGGCTCAAGTGAGTGTGGCATGTGGGACAGTTTCTGCTCAGGCTCTGGAGGCTTTTAGAAGCGAGCAGGAGAATCAGGATGCGTAACGCTGGCGAAGCGCCGCTGGGATCGGCGGAGGGGGCAGCGTGATGAGTTTCTCCTGGCAACTCTTCCCCCGCCTGCATCTCAGTTTTGTGTCTTCTATCGGTAGAATGACAGGTACGTTTGGTATCAGCGTAAGTACCATACCCTGTTTGCAAAGCGCTTTGTTTACAGATAAGTGCTATAAAAAGTGTTTTTCTAGTGCGAAGGCATTTATAGCCAAAAGGATTGCAACATCGTACAGCAACACCCCTCTGATTAATTATATATAAAAAAAAGCTAATAAAAGCTAACACAAAGCAAGGGGTGTGGCTCCTCGTTTACCAGAAACACAACTCGGGATCCCAATTCCCGGTCTCATCAGCCTGTTTCCTAGACATTCTTGCTGAATGAGTGTGTCCTTTTTTGGTTGGGGTTTGTTTTTTTTGGTAAAAGTGGAGATGGTAAAACTTTAAGATCTTGCGGCACAGCCTGCAAACTCCTTCTGCATTTCTAGCCTGGGACTTTATTTTTAAATTGCTATTTTAGACCAAGCACAATGGCAAATTACTGTAGTGCCCTGTGACAACCCCCTGTGAAGTCTCATTAAACTTCCCTTTACGTCACCGCTGCTATTTTATAAGGCAAATATATTTTCACATCGGCAAGTCTTTTGAAGGCAGGGGAGGGAAGAAACCAGGGAGTGAAAGCAGTGGTGTGGTTAGGGCACTTTTCTTCCTTCCAGCTCCCCGCCGAGAGCCTCATGCCCGTTCTGGCTCTGCTCGTACACAGAATATTGGGACGGGACATTCAGCACTTCCTCTTGAAGCTCATCTGACCCCCAAAACAAAAGCCAGGAACCACCGTGCTTTTCTTCTGAGGAGGCTGAGACTACTTTTCAGGTGAGGATTTTCCACTAGATTTAAGTATATCTGAGCTCCCAAGAAACCGATGTGCAAAACCGGGATAGAAAAAGCATTAAGGATTCATCTTCAAACCATCCAACCAAGGTCAACGCGGCGTAGGACGCTACCATAACCCCCCAGGGGTGTGTAAACCAACTGTAACAATCGTTTTGTGGGACAGTCTAATTCTCTCCCCCTGCCACGCACTGACAAGCAAACACGTGAAAACATTTGGCACGGGATTCTACAGGAATTCAGCGCCAAGAGAAGCCCTGACACACGCCTGCTCGCCCCAACGGACAGGACCAAGCCAAGAAGAGCTCCCCAGAGCCTCGCGTTTCTGTTCTTTGGCTTCACCGTCCAAACGCAACGTGTCTTTATTAGTGCAAAACAGAGAGGTGCAGTTTGCCAGCACGATGGCTAACCCAAATAAAAAGCTCTCATGTCTAAGCCTTTATCTTGCTTTCACACGTTTTAAAAGCACCGTCTTCCCTAATGATGGGATCTGGATATGAATAAGCTTTGATGATCACTGACTTCTGCTCAGCTTTGGTACTGATGTGCTTTCGGTGCACTTGGACACCCACGTGTGTCTGTGCTGAGCCCGTTTGAAAGCTTTTCATCCCCACTGAGCAGAGGGCAGTAACTCGAGCACTCGTTAGGTTCACAAAGGTTATGGATTTACCATTGACGTTGGCGATAAGGGACGCTACGGCAGGCTGGATGGCATCCCCGGTCAAAGCAGGATACGTGTTCAGGAAGGAGGAGATGGCTTGCAGTAACTCTGCCAGTTTGGCTTCAACACAAGCTGAAATAACTTCTCCTAAAATTAAGAAGGGGAAAGATTACGAATTTTTTTTTTGCATGCACAAACTCTCATCCTCACCTCTCCCAGGATGAACATGCTTGAGCACAGCAGTACAGGTACCCCACTGTTCCTCAAGCCTCGAGTTCTGCACGAAACACAAAATAACAAACACTGAAGACCAAAGCAAGCAGAAAGCCCACATGCAGTGGTGGGATGGACATGGAAACTGCTCAGCCCTTAGTCAGCAGGGCCAGGACCCTCTGTGAGGCTCCACACTGCCTTTTGTCCGGCTCCATGAGCCCGAGCGATGAATGTCCCCACTTCCTGCTGCAGGGGCATCGTGTATCATCATGTCTTTACATCCAAAGGCCAAGCTCCAAGGGACAAACACGGTCCTGAGCCCAGCACTCAGAAAGATGCTCGGCGAAAGCACCAGCCCAGGCAGATCTAATTTCCAAGTGCAGCTGGTGTCATTTGGTGGCTACTAAAAGCCAACGTCTCGCGAAGCGGAAGAGCACCGCAGCAGTTAAGGGTTGGCTCAAGTGTGGCCAACCCAACTTGTTCGGCGTGCCTGGGGGAAGGCAGTCACCATGACCTCGAGCTACAGCTTGCGGCCGTGGGTGGGGAGACCAGGATCACAGGGAACTCCGGATGCCTCGGCGGAGAGGGCGGCTCTCCTCCTGGAGGTTTCTTCTTCCAGCAAGTAGTTGAAGGGATTTTGTTAACGCCGCCATGCTGCACAGGGTTCCTAGAGCAGCACCGAGCCTGTGATAACAGTTTTCTTAATTCTTGGTTTAGGTCTTTTTACTTGGGCTCCAGCCTGGAGAACGCTCCTGTGAGGACAGAGGTTATCCTGGGAAAAAGGAAAGAGGGGAAAGTGCCGGCGTGCTGGACACGGTACTTCTGCTGGAGCCCGTTTCCATGCTGTGACACACGCTTGGGCTCCCACTGGCACCCAGAGCTTCACCAGCTTGTGCTTCTCCTCGACTTGTGACATTTGGGCTCCTTCCTGGTGAGCAATCCCGGTTTTCCCAGAGGGGTCATCGCAGGCACCCTTTCTTCCAGCCCGTTTAACTCGTGAGTAATTGCAGCTGCTTTCAATGGCACTTGAAGGGGTTTTGCATCGCTTTTGGAAGAAACCTGTGCACTTAGACAGCTAAGTGCTCTGAAATTTTATCTATTGATGCAATTCATTATAGGAAAAGATGTTTACATAATTAAGTATTTGCGCAGCGAGAAGCCACTCTGAATTGTCTGAGGGCTGTCATTGTTTTAAATAAATAATGCAGCAAGAATGAGACAGGATCGCTTCTGCTGAACATAATCTGCTTGTTTTGTAAGCAAATAAGTGGATGGAAAAATATTTACCTTTTCGGAAGAGCTCACAGAAGTTCCGAAATTTCCCGTCGATGTTCCTCAGGTGTGTGGTGATGCGGAGCACCTCGCCGGCCGTGGGGTGCAGGGGGCCGGCGCGATCACCGCGGCTCTGCATCGAAGCAGCTGGGCATCGGGCATCGGGCTGGTGGCCGGAAGGAAGGCGTCTCCCCGGCTGTCCGCCTGCGAGCCGAGCAGGACCGGCGCTCTCCCGGGCTCCCAGCCCGTTCATGGCGAGGTGTGGAGCTTCCCTGAGTCCGGTGGGTGAGCCTTTGTCTCAGGCTGTGTTTGTGGGTGCGCACCTCCGAGGAGAGCCGTGAGCACGGCTCCCCCTCATTGAAAGGAGGAGGCGAAGCGGCATTCTGCAAAAGCAACCGGAGAGGCAAGGCAAAACACTCGGCAAAAAATGGAAGGTAGGGGATGACTTCTCACGCTCTCAGCATTTATTCATTTTCTAATTCAGTAGAGTTGCAACCCGTGTTTTCTGAGAAATGACCGAAACAAGTTTTAATTACCAAGTTTCTTCACATCCTTTCCAGCAAATGGAAACCCAAGTTTAGGAAACTTTTTTCTTAGCAAGGCTTGGATATCAAAACCAAGCTCCGAATATCCATATGGAATAGTGCTGCATTTCCATATGGGTCTCTCTTATTTACCATAACATTATCTGCAAGTAAAAATGTTGGTTTAGGCGAGCTGTAGAGAGTGTCTTCCATCTCTTTCGTTGTCCTTCCTCAGCTAAAACACAGACGGGGAGAAAGCCATCGCCTCTCCTGAGAAATCTCTCCGTTTATCTGAAGTTCTGCCGCAGTTTGGTGTTTGCTGGTGAAACCAGAAAATCGAGCTGTTGCCGGTGTCCCCGGTGCGTTGGGCTCCCGAATCTCCGAATCTCCGCCGGGCTGCCCATGGTGCCTCTGCTGCTACGTGCAGTCTGCGTGGGACGAGTCTGCAACCTCAGGCAGGTGTCAGGCTGTGTGGATTTTCCACATTCCTCTTGGGAGTTGTGAAATTACTCACTTCCCAGGCTATCTGCTGGATCAGACCCATCCTCCTACCCGGCTTTCGTTAACTCTCTGCTGTCTGGAACTCGTGAAGCATCTGTGGGATTCCACGTAAAACCAGTATATTTTATTTTTTTGCAGAACAGCAAGGCCTTCGGTAAGGAGACTGTGCGACACGGAAAAGGTAAAGCAAAAATTACGCAGATTTATTACCAAAAATTATGCAGACTTATTACCAAAAATTACACAACTGTAAGGTAGCATGTTTGAAAAAGTAAATATCTCAGAAATTGATTATTTACACGAAAGGGTGCTTAGATACCGCCCTGAGCACTCAAATGCCCTTTGTTCTGTGTCCCATAACTATAAATAAGAAGCCCCACGCGTGAAAGCAGAGCTAAACCTCTTAATAGCGCCGTGCAGTGCGTCGGGCGGGAGGATTTTCATCGCTGGTGGAACTAGAGATGAAGAAATAACACTTGTGGCTGGCTGTTTGTAGGGTTTTCCTGCTCCTCGCAGCCAGCGTGAAGTGCAATGCCGCAGTCACTCACCAGGCAGAGCATCTTTTGGAGCGGCAGTTGGACTTGATGATCTTAAAAAGGTCTCTTCCAACCAAAACCGATTCTACGATTCTCCCATCTGCCGGCGCTGCCTCCCCTTGTTCTCCCGTCTGCAGCGACTCCTGCCCACGCACCGCTTGTCGACGTTCCTTTCTTGGCATCCCACGTATTGCCAGGCTTTGTTAGTTATGAGAAAAGAGCGACTCCGTCTCACGCTCTCGTCTAGAGCACAATCCTAAGCGTTACGGCTTCTTTGGCTGGGGGGAAAAAAAAAATAATCCAGAAAATCAAGAAGAGGAACTGAAGTCCTTGTTTCTCTTTGCGTGACGATGATGTCGGCACAGCCGCGCTGGCCCGTGCTGGCAGATTCCCTTTTCGCCATTGCCCAGTCTCCCTTCCTTGGCCTGTTGTTCTGCCGCACAACCACCAAGAAAAGAGCAACTTTCAGTTTTGAACAGAAGAAAACTCAGCGGTTAAATAAAAAAAAGGGTAGGGCTGGTAGAAGTCCACTTTTAATATTATTGAACTTCACGTANATTATTGAACTTTACGTAAATTCGGGTGGAGAGTGTCCTTTTATTGACACGACGGTTCCACGGGGACGAGAAGAAACCAGTTGATAACAGGTGAAAATGTTGCCCTTTTCCTCCCTCCCATTGCTCCAGGTTCCCAATTTGTCATTTATAACATATTTTTTTTAAAACCACAGCCGTACTAACTGCTGGGCACTGCCGGAGACAGACGGAATATTGTTTCATTAGTGACCGTCAGCCAGCACAGCTTCACTCCTCCTCCTGAAAGCGCTTTTGGGTTTAATTTGTGGCTTTTCGCACAGTGTCTGTGCACCACAGAGCATCCAGAAGGAGATGCCCTTCTTGTTCTGCCCACCAGAGTCCCTCCCGCCCATTTTAGAGGGCTTCTCCTCCTTCCCTCCTCTGCCTGCCAGACCTGCTGGGTGAAGAGAGGGAGGATTAAGTGAGAAAACGAGTCAAACAAGCCTCTGTCTGTCTTTGACATGCACTTTCCTTCCCGGATCGTTCAGGGATCCAGCAAAGCTTTTCTAAATCCCCTGCTCAGCTCCCCGGTGATGCAGCGGAGAACAGGGGACCAGAAATGAGCAAATTAACGGTCCCTTCCCCCCTTTTTCTCCCGTTTTTCAGACCCCTTGTTTAGGGAAAAGGGGGGATGTGCATGGCAGGATTCCCTGCGGGCTCCAGAAATGAGATTTTTGACTACAGAGTGAGTTCAGAGACTCAGCTCCGCACAAATCTGTTGGATTTGACAGGACGAAGCAGAACGATGTTCACTAAGGACACGCACCACCCCGGCAGGTTTCGGAGAGGCAGATCTTCCGCCCGGGATGGGACTTGGTTTCCCGGTGGATCGCAGCGCCGGGAACGCCGTTGCAGCAGATGGCAACCACCATGAGCGGATAAAGAGAGGTGACAGGTCACCGGCATGTCACTGCTGCGTTCCGGTCATGGAGCAACCTGCTCCTCAGCAGGATTTGGCCAAAACGTCAGTTTTCAGCAGCGTAATGTCAGCAGCGACACGAGAGATTTCTCAGGACTTGCTCGCTTTAGCGCGTGGGTGTCTGTCTCCTAAAAAAACCCTTTATGAGCTCGTTGCGGGGATTCTGTTCTCGCTGTCATTTTCTGCAGCTTCCCTGTAGCTCCATAGCAGCACTTGGACACACTGCCGCAGGGGATTTAATGCAATTCCTATTTTTTAAAACTCTTTTAGTGAGTCGTTCGCTGAATGCTGGACTCTAGCAGTTTGTTTTCTTCTAACTTTTTTTGATAATTAAATGATAGAGACGTCCCTGTGAGATGTTTTTGCTATGCTAAGTCCTACGGTGACAAAAAGGAGATGTAATTCCATCAGGGTTGGAATGTCAAGCTAAGCAGTTTTCCAGGTATGAACAGCCACACACAGGAGTAGAGCGCGTTTGCCTTAAAACGGTTCAATTTTTGGAAAACTAATGTGATTTTAGCCAACTTCTAGAATACAGAGCGATGTTGCTGTTCCGGGGACGGCGGGTAGGGACCGTGACCTGAGGGCTGTCCCCGGCCGGGTCAACCGGCACAGCCCTAAGGAGACTCTTCACCTTCCTTTTTCCTTCCCTTGTCCTTCTCCTCTGTCTTCTTGTCCAGCTTGTACTTGAGGCGGCGGATGGGGTCGGTGATGCTTCTCCTGCTCCACTCATCAAAATCCTCCGCCAAGAGAAAGTTTCGGTCAACCAGCTCGGCAGCCTCCTGCCAGTTTCGGAAGCAAGCGGGGCCCATGCGCCGGATCTCCTCCACGGCGTTCCCAACGATCACCTCCCCGTTCGGCTTCAGCACCACCACCGCCGGCACCTCGGAGACGGCAAACCGCAGCTCCAGCTCCCTGCAAGGCAAACGGGGGGAGAAACCTCAAATCGGCGAGGGATCCTCACCACTGCTCGTCCTCCTCGCTGCTCCTCATCCCACCACTCCTCAATCCACCGCTCTTCATCCTCCTCACCGCTCCTCATCCTCACTGCCTGGTAGGATTCCCACGGCCGTCCCGGTGCCGGCAGAATTACACAGAGACTCTTTACTAAACGTAACTCGCTCGTTTATCTATCGCTGGTAATTAGTGCCTGATGCGGATCTCTACGGGCCGGCCGGGAATTTGGGCCGCAGCTCCGCACGGACGGCTTCTGGGACCTGTTTTACACAGTTGACGTTTTAACCCGCTCCAGTTTGCCCTCAAAAGGAGCTGGAAATAATTCTCGGTATTAATTGCAGCTTGTTCTGTCGCTAACGAGGTTACAGTAAATACGTGAGCGCTTCCAGCCCGCCTGGCTGCATCCATCTTCCACGCTACGTGTCCTGCCTGGGGGACTGACTGACGCGTCTTTTAGGGTTACAAATAGTACGTTATAAAATCGGAATACAAAGATATCAGCGAAAAGCGAGATGGAAAGAAGAAGAAATACCATTTTTGCTTTATAAATAGGTGCGGCCAAACAGCTTTAGTATTTTTTTCCCTTAACGCACCACACTGACCGCTCCAGTGGGGACTGAAAATGAGGGAAAACACCTGGAAAAGAGTCTAAATATCCAAAAATACCGCCGGGGCGCGTACCTTTTGAAGGCATCGCCGAAGGGAACGGCCAGCCAGCGTTTCGGCATGCTCCTGAGGAACGCGCTCTGCTGCTCCTCCGTCTCATCCCGTGACACGTACACCAGGACCAGCTGCGAAGCTCGTTCCACGTAAAACTCGTCGGTCAACCGGACGAAGAAATCCTTGAGGATCGGGGAGAACTCCCGGCACCGCGGGCACTGCCCGGACCCGAAGTAGAGCAGCAGCACCTTGTTCTCCAGCGCCCGGCCCAGCTCCCGCTCCGTCTCCACCTCGTCCCGCTCCCGGTTGCCCGTCAGGACCTTCCCGGTGAAGAGGGCGGCCATGGGCGGACGATGCCGACCCACCCGGTGGCTCACGGTGAGTGCTCGGCGGTGGGAGGGGTGCGAGACCCCCGCAGCCCCCCCCGGCTCCGCCGCCCCCGCCTGGCGGTGATCCCGGAGCCTCCGGTAATCGGCTTAAACGGGGAGGTCAGTGCCTGGCGGGGGGCGGTGCCGGGCCCGGGGGAGTGCGTGCGGATCCCGGGTGTGTCGGTGCCACGGGTGCCGGGCCGCGGGAGGGTGGGCAGTGCCGGTCCCGGGCCGTGGGAACCCGGTTGTGTGGGTCCCGACCGGTGCCGGTCCCGGACCGCGGGAAAAACGTGCGTGTGCGNGGTGTCCCGGGTGTGCGTGTTCCGAGCCGCGAGAACCGTACCGCTCCCGGTGTGCGGGTCCCGGAGCGTGGGAATCCGGCTGTGTCGGTACCGGCTGTGCGGGGGGGGGCGTGGGAACCCCGGTGTGTGGGTACCGGGGCCGTGGGGTCCCACGCTATGATAGTCCCGGGGCCGTGGGGTCCTGGGTGTGCGGGACCTGGGCAGCGCCGGTCCCGGACCGCGGGAAAACCGGGCGTGCGTGGCCCGGGCAGTGCCGGTACCGGGCCGTGGAAGCCGACTGCGCGGGTCCCGGGTGGTGCCGGTCCCGGGCAGTGCCGGTGCGGACACGGAGGCGTTTCCCGCATCATTCGTTAACCCCCGGGTGGGCACAGAACCCCCCGGTCCCCCCCGCGCAGTGCCCGACCGCGGCGGCACCGGCACCGGCACCGGGGGGGGGGGGGGGGGGGGGGGGCGGGCCCCCCCCCCCCCCCCCNCCTCCGCGTTGGCGTTCCCCACGCCGCCCCGCCTCACCCAATCGGAGCCCGGCAGCCGCGCTCTCGGCCAATAGAATCCCGCGTTTCCCGAGGGGCGGGACGGTGGCCGGTGCGTGCGGGGCGGGGCTTAACCTGAGGCGGCGGCGGCTGAGGCGGGAGCGGGCGCGGGAGCTGCCGGCGCCGCTGAGGGAACGGGGCCCGGCGGCGGCGGGGGCGGCCCGGGGCGGCCCCCCCGAGCCCTCACCCCTGCCCCCATGCACCCGGCGGGGGTCTGCGCCGCCTCCCTGGGCTCCCTGGGGCTGCTGCGGCTCCTGGGCGCTCCCTGGCCCTGGAGCCTGGCCGCCACGCTGGGCGTCTGCCTGGGCAGCGGGGGATGGCGGCTGCTGCGGCTGCTCTACCGGACGGCGCCGCGGGACCTCTTGTAAGTGTCGACCCCGGCGGCGGAGAGGGGGGAGCCGGCGGCTCGCAGCCCCGCGCCGGCCTTGTAAGGGAGACGTCGGCCGTGAGCCGGC
>RSEF01000001.1:252804-266375 GCA_003993805.1 Himantopus leucocephalus | reverse complement strand
GCCCCTCCGCCCGGCGCCGCTCCCCCCCCGCACCCCGCGGACACCCCCCCCGGCCCCTCCGGCGAGCCCTCCGCGGCGCCCCCTGCCCGCCGGGCCGCCGCAGCCGCCCCCCCCGCCCCCGCGGCGGCCCTCCGCCCCACCGCGCACCTGCGCGCCCCGACCCCGCGCCGGGCCGTCGGCGGGCGCCCGGGACGCGACCCCCGGGGCGGCGCGGCCGCCCGCTCCCCCGCGCGGGGCTGCCCTCCGCTCCGCCCCGCGCCCCGGGGCCGCTCGTTACCTGCGGGGCGGCGGGCGGCGGGGCCCGAGCCACCATAGCCGCGGCGCGGCCGGGGGCAGCGGCGGCCGCCGGCAGCGGGAGCGGCGCGGGGGCGGCGGGGCCGGGGCGGGGAGCGGCGCGCGCGGCGGATCCTCCGCGAACTCGGCCCCCGCCGCCGGCAGCGGGTGTTAGTTTAAGGAGTTGTCATGGCAACGGGGAGCCGGCTCGCGCGGGAAGGGGCGGGCGGAGGGAAACTTCAGAGGCGGCTGCTCCGGACCCGGACCCGGACCCGGCACCGGCACCGCACCCGCACCCGCACCCGCGCCGGCCGCCGCCCCCGGAGGTCGCCGCCCCGCGCCCGCCCCCGGCACCCCGCGCTCCCCGCTCCCCGCCGGCCCCGCTGCTCCCCGGCGCCTCGCCCCCCCACCCCTCCCCGGGCTGCCCCCGCTCCCCGCTGCCCTCCAGCGCCCGCCCCGGCCCGGCCTTCCCCCGCCGGCGGCGGCCCCGGGAAGAGCCGGCGGGCGGCGGCCCGGGGCACCCCGCGGGATCCCCGTCGGCAGGACAGGGCTCACGGCCCCGCGGCCCAGCCCCGGGCCCCGTCCCACAGACCTGCCCCGCGGCCCCACGGCCCGGCCCCACACTGACCGTCCCCCCAGAGCTGCCCCGCCGCCCTGCCCCTTGGCGCAGCCCGAGCTGTCCCACGGCCCAGCCCTGTGCCGCCAGTCCCGCCCCGCTGAGCCCACAGCAAAGCCCCGGGGCCAGCCCACCCCACTGACCCCCCGGGCGAGGTACCCCAGTCCCTGCCGGGGGTACCGGGCTGCCTTTCCCAGCGCCGTCCCGGCCGCACGGCCCCGGCAGGGCGCAGAGGAGCCCCAGCCCCACGCTGCCGGGGGGCGGCCGGGCTCCCACGGCCCCAGCCCCGGTTACCTGGCGCAGGCCCGTGTGCTCCTGCTCTGGCTGCTCTGGCTGCTGGCGCCCGCGGAGCTGGAGCCTGCAGGAAACCCACGGCCGCCAGCTCAGCCCCTTTCCTGCCAGGAAGGGGACACCCCTGGCCCCGACAAGGCTACCGCCCCGCTCTGCGCCCTGCGTCCTGCCACGGCCGGGCTGAGGCGGCGGATCGGGACGCACGGACGTCCTGGGTCAGGGCTTGGCCACGGGGTCCTGCGTGCACAGAGGCGTGTGCGTGTGTTTGGGGTGCTGCGGGGTGCTGCGCCTTGTAGGGGGTCTGTGTCGTGCACAGCTCTGGGGTCTGCACGCATCCGCCGGGGTCAGGATGTGCCTCCGCATCCTATCTGGGGAGCCAGGAAACACCTTGCCAGAGCAGAGATTCTCCCTTCCTGTGGGAGCACCGCTGGCCGGGAGGAAACCCCGCCGCAAGGCCGAGAGCGGAGCGCCGGCAGCACTGCCCACAGCAGTGCCGGATGGACGGACAGACAGACGGACAGACAGCGCCCTGGCCTGGGGCGCTTGCTGGGGCGTACGGTCTGCCCCAGCCAGGCGCCGGCAGGATGAGCTCGGGCAGGGCCGAGCCAGGGAGCACGGGCCCAGGGCACAGCGGTGCGTTACCGCGCAGCAGCACCCTCGGCACAGCTGGGGGGGAAGGAGGGGCCCTGCGCACCCCGGGGGGGCACTCCCTCCCGTCCCACTGCCCTCCCTGCCGTGCCCCCCCCGGCTGCCCAGCCTGGCCCCCGCTCCCCTCAGCAGTCTCCGTGCGTGCTGCAGCAGCCGCAGTGCACCGCAGGGATGTGTCTGAGTGGGCTCAGCTGAAAGGAGGTCCGGAGTGCCCTCCACGGCCTGAGCCGCGCAGCGACCTGTGCCCCTGAGCGCCGTGTCCCCCTCCAGGAACAGGCTGGAGCCTCATCCCAGGCAGCAGCTCTGTCCCTGCCTGACAGTCGTCCCACCTCTGGGCAGTGGGAGTCACGCTGCAGCCGTCACACCCGTCTGGGGCCAGCCGCAGGACAGACAGACCGACCCCTCCAGCCAGCTGCAGGACCTCGCGAGGCTCTTCTCCCCATCCACGGGACAGCTTTCCAGCATCCCCTGCGACCTGTGCTGGCCATAGCTCCTACATATATATCCCTCCTCCACCCTCCGAGGGGAGCTGCAGCCACCAAGGGATGTCTTCTGCTACTTCCCAGGTCAGTGTTGCCACCTCAGAGGCTCGGAAATAGCGTCCAGGCTACGCCTGTACCTTTGGCCCGCATTTGATCATAAGATGTTTAGTTGCAATTCTTTGGGTATTTTTTAGCTTATGGAGGCAAACTTCCTGGATTTCCTTCACAAGCCCGGAGACCCGAGAACACACTGTTCCTATAAAGCTGACGCGTTGCCCCAGTCCCATGACTCCGGGCATCTTCTGAGTACTGCACTGCTCACACCAGTGCTCACACCAGCAGTTCAGAGCTGGCGCTGTGATACGCTCTGCAGCCCCATGGCGTGAGGAGCAAGCCCCAGCTGCACAGGAGGGAAAATGGTCCTGGGTCGTAGGAATGGGACCAGACCCTCCACGCAGGGCAGTGGGGTGGGCACTGCGCTTGCAGCCCTAAGAACCCCTTCTAGGCAAAGCGACACGTGAGCAGGTCCTGGGGGAGGTCGAGCAAGCAGAGCCTGGCTGCACGGCACAGGGAGCAATTAAACTGTGAGGGACGGGCCTCGGTGGGGCGGTGTGGAGCAGAACCTCCTCCTTTTGGCCAGCAGCCCCCTGGGAGGGCAGAGTGGGGGACCCTTTCCCAGGTCTCTCTGAGCCGTGGTGGGGCAGCCCACTCCTGAGCTCCTCCGCGTCACAGCCCGGGCACAGGGCAGCTCGACACGAGCAGCACCTGACGTATTGAATGTGGCAGCTCCCCTTGAGACCAGCCAAGTGTGAAATAGAGCCGGTATGAGCTGGGAGAAGAGACATCGCTTGGGGGGAAGAGCCAAAAGTGTGCTCAGCTTAGGGGATCTCTGCGGCAGTCAGCACGTGTGGTGTGGACAATGAGGAACCCCGTGCCAACTGACCCGCGACAGACTCACAGCTGAATGAGGTGAGCACCTCCGAGCCCGGGCAAGCCCGAGGAACGGGAAGCCATCCCAAACGATGGGAAGCCATCCCTCCTTCTGCCCCTTAGGAAGGTCCCAGTGCAGTCCTGTGGAGTGGACCCATGTTTGTGTCTACGCACAGATGAGGCGCTTATGCAGACAACCCTGAACACGCACAGGGCCGTGCCGGTCCTTGCTGAGCCTCAGCCCCCAGGCTGGGTATGGGGTACATACATGGGTGTGACACCACGTGTGCAAGCGCATAAGGCAGGTCAGTCCCTTGGCGTGCAGTCCAGGGGGTTGAACAAGCCCACAAACAGACCACTCTGGCTCGAGGAGGTGGGAGTCCCAAACGGGGGGCTCTGCAATGGGGCAGGTCGATGGTGGTGCCCCCCCCGGGGGGATACAGGCACACCAGCCCCAGGCAGCAGGGATGGGGGGTCCCCGGCTGGGGCTGGCACGGGGCAGGGGCTGCAGACAAGGGCTGTGCCGTGGAGCATGGGGCCTCTGTGCGCAGAACGGAGCTCGCTGCCTGCGTTGCTTTCTCCAAAGGTCAGAGAACAAGTGCAACGCAAATGCCGGCGAGTGGGAAGCAGCAGGAAGCCGTGTCTCCCAGACAGGAGCGCGGAGCCAGGCGGAGGCAGGGCCCATCTGGTCCCTCCGGTCTGGCAGACGGGAGGATCGTAGAGACCGTGCAGGGCCCCAGGGGAGGCAGGGGAAGGGGCAGAGGCGGAGGGCAGCCCGAGCTGTCCTGCTCTGACAGAGTTTGTTCCCAGGCATGCCAGGGCACCCCACAGCGCAGGGCTGGGAAACCCAGTCCAGCAAAGGAGCCGAGGAGACTCCACAGGCACTCATCCTCTGGGTGGTGATGTGCATCCCACGAGGAAGGAGCTCGGATGATGACCGTGGAAAGGCGAGAGGACCAAAGAGCCAGGTGGACCTCAGGGGCTGTGGCAGGGATGCAGGTGGCTCAGCTTCCTGCGCACCATGGAGAAGACACGGCTGCTGTGGCTTCACATGGGGACACTATGCAGTGCCTGAGGTACGCGTCTCACTGCAGGGAAGCAGAGGCAGGTGGTACCTCCAAATCTCACACTCAGTGCATAAGCGTTGCTCCATCTGGAGCAGGGAACTGCCTTCCCCATATCCAGACTTCCATAAGTGCGCTTTGCTGAGATCCTGCAGGCCCTGACAGGGTCAAGTAACGGGGCAGCAGGGCTCAGCACCAGAGGGACAGCTCAGCTCCCCCTCCTCCTTTGAGCCTCCCTACTTCACACTTGCTCTTTCCATCAGTACGTGGCCTAAGGCACAGCATGGGATGGCGGGGAGGTGGGAGGCTGGCCGAAGCTCCCTCTGTTGCTATCCTTTGGAGGGAAGGCGGTGGCAGCAGAGGCTGCTCCCACACTCCGGTGCAGTGCACAGTGAGAGAGAACAGCACATGAAAGCAGAGGGGCCGGGCTGGCGCCAGCCGGGGTCAGAGGCGGGCTGGCAATGGCTGTAGGGCCGGCAGCACGCCCAGCTCTCCTGGCAGCACAGAGGGGATCATGCCTGGCCATGACAGCTCCTTCAGCCTCCATCCAAGTCCAGTCTCCAGGAAGGCCAGGACATGGGCGGGGAACTTCTTGGGCAGCTCTGGAAGAGGCTTTCACTCTGGCACTGGTTATGGATGCCCCATCCCTGGAAGTGTTCAAGGTCAGGTTGGATGGGGCTTTGAGCAACCTGATCTAGTGAAAGATGTCCCTGCCCACAGCAGGGGGGGTTGGACCAGACAATCTTTACAGATTCCTTCTAACCCAAACCTCTCTATGATTCCATGTGCCGGCAAAATGCCTCTCACCATATAGTGACACCACTTCTCCTGAGGCATTCTGAGTGCTTAGGGACTGGTTCCAAGGAGAGGAGCAATCGGCTCCAGCTGAGCACAGGCAAGGACAGGGCTAATGCCACGGGCAGAGTGCGCCGACAAGCCTGTGCGCTGGGCAGCACTCCAGCCATGGGTTCACTACTGCTCTCTTCAGCCCTTGGTGAGGGTCATTCCTGCTGAATTCAACGCTCAGAGCTTCGTTAGAGTCACACTGCTGAAAGCTCTGGTTGGAGATGATGCATCTCCCACCACCTGTGATGATACAAAAACATCACCATGTGGCTCCTCAGCAGCACTGGCTACCTCAAGCAAAGCCTCAGGTTTCTGCTGGGCTCTGAGTCCCACAGACCGACGAGCCAAGTTCAAGGTCTGGGCCCTTCTCTGCAGGGCGCAGCACGGCCCCGACCAGCACAAGGAGCCTGAAGCACTGGGATAAGGCCACAACTGACCACATTGCTCCTCGGGCACAGCGACGCTGTCCCCAGCCAGGGTGAGACATGCCAGTTCAGGGACAGCTTGCTGCGAGCTCACCAGGCTGCCCTCCTAGCCTCACTGCCTCCTGCTCCGGACACCGCCGCTCCTCGCTGCGCCACCTCTGCGACCACGGGTACAGAGCAGCCCTCGTGCTGACAGATGGCATACAGCCTTTATCACCCGCATTGCCCTTCCCAAGGTGAGTGCCCAGTGGCTGCCTTGCCCACCAGCACTGCTTTTGTTGCATTTGGGGTCTGCTTGGACCCAGCATCCCTGGGCTGCATTCTGCCTCTGCACTGAGTCCTAGAATAAACTGGATATTTTCCATGATTCCTTCACTGTGCCGTGTCCCATATTCTGGATCCCATGCTCTCCCCTTCACGGCCATTGCTGGATGTTTGGTACAAAGCTGGTGGTCCAACAACAGCTCTAAAAGGTGGACAAATGCGGGACAAGGTCTTGTGTTTTCCAACTCTTGGTGACAGCAGAAGGTGCAGCTGTCTCTTTTCCCTGAGCTCATGGTGTAGGAGCAGCTGCTGTGGGACTCTGAAATGTCAGATCTTCCTAGCTGACACAGATAAGCCTTGGGCTCTGCCAGCAGCAGCCTCTGAGCATGCCGTTAAGGGCACCCCATGCTCAGCCCTCTGCTTCCTGCAGCAGAGGCTTTGATGAGTGCATGTACCAACTGTGCATCTGCCCGATTCGGGCTGTATCTACCTGGGCAGACAGCGCAGGCATACGGTGAGGGGGAGCGAGGTGGCAGTCCTAGGCCACTGGCTGCAGCCCATGCTTTCTCAAAAACTATGTCATGCAGCACCACTGTGTCGTAGTCACATGTAAGGCGTCTGGTATCTTACCACGTTTCCTGCCCTCGCCGCTTGTGCTGTGCTGGGAGGTGAGTCCAGAACATCACCACCTACAGCACAGCTTTCGGCAGCATTATCCTGCTCCAGACACCTCCTGTGCTGAGTTTGGACACAGTCCCTGTAGTCCTGCTGCTAAAGAGTCTCTGGCTAACACTTATTAGTGAAAATGCCTCTTCTGTACCCATGTCCTGTGTCACCAGCTCCTTCCCTAGCTCATCATGCTGCATGGCAAACACCTCGTCTCCTGAGCACCTGGCTGTGTTGCAGTGGGCTGCTCTCAGCACCCACCTATTGAAGCCTTGGCACATGCCTCAGATAACCCTCAACTCAAAACAAACCTTATTGCAAGAGTTAAGAATGATTTTACAAGGATGCAACCATCAACAATGCTGTGCCTAGGCTCAGGCAGGTAGGCGACATGAAAAGCTTTACTTGCAGCTCCTGTGCTGTAAGGCAGAGTTGTCTCTCTCCCTCTAACCAGATCACATCCACCAGGATGCTGATACAGCCTTTGGCCATGGTCCTTACTCCAAACCTCTACCGTAGCTTGTGTTTTCCTGTAATTTGCTTTGGTGCTAGAGACTCCTTGGCACACTGAACTCTCCCTTGGCCTCTTGTCAGGGTCACACTTTGACTCTTTCTCTGAATGCCAATCTTTGTGCTTCTCCCAAGAACTGCAGACCACCTTACCGAGTGTGCAGAAATGCTGCAGGCCCCTGAGCATGGCAATGTGCCGCTGTCTTGTGCCCAGACTCTATGTGGAGCCTCTCAGCTTCCCTGGTGCTTCATGAAGTACAGCTAACCTCACATGGTAGAAGACGTTATCCCACCCCACTGAGCATGGCCCAGCCCTTTCCATGTTCACTCTTCTGAGCCCATTTCGCATACAAATATATTTTCAAAGTATTCTCTCTACCGGCTTGTGAAGAACCCTGAATGCAAATCCTGACTACATTTACAGCAAGAAACAACTGCATCTCCTCTGGGGTGGCACTGCCAGCACCAAGGTGAACCATTTGTGTACTCCCAGGGCTCACAAACAAGCCAAACTTTTGCTGTCCCCACTGGGAAGACAGATGCTGGTCTCCCAGACCAGAACAGCCAACTTCTCGGCCTTCAGACTGGGGCCACACAGAACTGAGCCCTGTCTCCGCGCTGCCCGCAGTCAGTGGTGGACCCTCACAGCAGCACCCCCACTGCCTGGGGCAAACCAGCGAGTCTGGGCTGGGGCTCAGCCTGAATGAAGCACAGACACCTGGTGCCTGCCCGTGGTCCTTCTTCAGGTGGCTCCAGGGTCACTCCCGATCCCGAGGCTGGGTGTGTTACTATGCCCTGTATGGGCAGCGAGGCACACTGACCTTCTGCAGCCAGGCCACCAGCCAGCCTAAGCACCATCTGCACTTGACTCTGCATCATATCTGAAAAGTCGTGGCAGTCAGGCGAAGTCCCCGGTGACTGGAAAAAAGGAAACATCATGCCCATTTTTAAAAAGGATTAAAAAGGAGGACCCTCAGAACCACCTCACCTCCAAGCCTGGTAAGATCATGGAGCAGATCCTCCTGGAAGTTGTATTGAAACATACGGAAGACAGGGAGGTGATTAGAGACAGCAAACACGGCTTCACCAAGGGCAAATCATGCCTGACCAATCTAATGGCCTTTTACAATGGAGTGACTGCATCATTTGACAAGGGATGAGCTACGACGTCATCTACCTAGACTTCTGTAAGGCCTTTGATATGGCCCCTCACAACAGCCTTGCCGCTAAATTGGAGAGATATGGGTTTGACAGGTGGACTGTTAGATGGATAAGGAATTGGCTGGAAGGCCATGTCCAAAGAGTTACAGTCAAGGGCCAGCAGGTCAAGGGAGGTGATTCAGCCCCTCTATTCTGCTCTCATGAGCCAGCAAATCCTCCTGGAGACAGGCTTGCAAATGGAAACCACCTGCCCTTGGACAGAGCTTGTAGGGAGAGAGCTGGTCAGAGCGAGACGGACTGTCTTGGGATGGAGTCGGGAGACGAGGAGGCTGGCAGAGGAGGATGGGGCAGACCTGGATGTGTCGGACACACTCCCTGCCCTGCAACGGGAATGAGCGCTTGCTGCCTGCCTCCCCAGGGTTCTGCTGGCAGCACCTGCCCCTTCCCGCTGCTTAATCACCATTCTCTATGATAATGAGGCAACAGCTCCTTAAGGGAAACATGCCTGCTAATTAAGCTCTTAATTTGGTGACACTGCACATTTCCAGAGGCTGCCTTTGTGCCTGCCTGCCTGCAAGGACATCCCGTCCCAGCCTGGCCACGGCAGAGCCCTCTGCCTTTGTGCCATGGCCCTGCTAGAGCCACAGGCCCCCACTGCCCCACGCTCTCTCACGCCGCAGAGGGTGGTGAAAAGCAGCCACCTCCACAGCCCCCCACCTCAGCCATCACGACGCTGGAGAGCGGGATGCACCGCCTGCGGAGCGCGGACACGCAGGGACACGTGCATGCGTGCGCAGGGAGGGCTCACCTGGGCTGCGCACACACACGGGCAGTGCTCACCGCAGGCAGTACACACACACACAGTGCTCACCACAGGCTGTGCATGCACACGGGCAGCGCGCGCCACGTGCCACATGCAGTTGTGGACACTGCTCGCTTGGACAGTGTGTCTTTTCACTGTTCACCCTGGTATGCGTGTCACTGGTTCATGTTAAGCCTTGCTCTGCTTGGCAAGGACGGGCTGACGTCTCTTGTCTGTGTCCCATCAGCCTCAGGGCTGTGGTGGCGGGGGCCAGGTGAGGGAAGAAGTGGCTGGCCAGCAGAGCATGGGTCAGTGCCACCACATACTGGGAGGGCTGCCTGCAACTGGTGAGAAGAGGCAGCAGCTTCAGACCCGATGCAGCTCGTCTGTCACTTTGCAGCAAGTCTGTGGGAATGACAGGAGTGCTGAGGTCTACGGGCTGAGCTGGTGGGGCTCTCTGCCCTCTCTGATGGCAGGTTAACGGTGCAGGCAGTGGTGGTTCACTGCACCCCACGAGGGCTTTGTGCAGGCAGTGCTCTCAGCCTGTCCCTCTTGGCTCTCTGGAAGGAGTACTTTGGATGGTATATGCATGGATCACGGCAGAGGTTTCCACTCCCGGGTCCTTGCTCTGTCACACTCGGCCGTGGCAGAAGGGCCTCCTGCTCCCTTTGGGTCCATGAACCTGAATGCAGTGAGGCTGGAGAGGCACCATCTCCGCCACCTGGTGCTGATGGTGGCAGGAGCCTGGGGCTGGGGATTCTGCAGGGACTGGTTTTGGCCAGGATAACCATCGTTTGTCACCTCTGTGGTGCACCAAAGCACTCTGTCTCACTCACTGGTGCAGGCTGGAAGAAGCCAGCAGGCAGACAAGGGGCTGCACGTGAGCCAGCAGCTCTGCCAACTAAGGGACCTTGGGTGTCCACCTGCGTGTCAGTGTGGCACAGCATGGCATGGCCTGGTGTGTCCATGCTGCGCAGGCGCCCCATGGCCGTCATGGGGGACACCGGGCTCAGGGAGTGGTGCTCTGCCACCACGTCCTCCGTGAGCACACAGGGCCAAGTGGGGCACAGCTGCTGCCCGGAGCACGGGCAGTCGGGGACCTCGCGGCAGAACAGGAGGCACTGCATGCTGTGGGACAACGTCCCAGTCACAGCTGGGCTGCGGGGTACGAGAGTCCCCGCTGCCGTGGTGGGTCAGGGACTACACACGTGCTGTGTGGCAGCACGTGTGGGGCCTCTGGAGCAGGGGCAGTTGGTAACTCCACTCGTGTCCTGACAGAAGGAGGGTCGCTGCCCCTGCCCACAGCAGAGCCCGGCCCCGGAGAGGGATGGGACCTGCTGCACAAAGCTGACAGCAGCCTCTCCCCTCCCAGCAGCGTGCTAATTAGTGAGGTGCTAAGCCCTGAATATTATTCATTGCTGTGATTACACATTCAGATAAGCACGAGTCGTGCAGTTATTGCCATGTGATTACAGCTCACTCTGGGATTAATCAGGTATCTCTCTCCCTCAAAAACCCTGCAAGTCAGTCGCAGCGATCAGCCGGAGCAGCCGGCGGGTGGGGAGGGAGCTGCCAGGATGGCGACAGAGATGGACAGAGGTGGGGATAGGTGTGGGGACCGTGATGGTGACAGGAATGGAAACAGTGATCAGGATGGGGACAGGAATGGTGCTGAGGTGGGGATGGTGATGGGACTGGGAATGGTTCTTGGGCTGGGGACAGGGATAGAGACGGTAATTTCAGAAAGGGCAGGTGAGTGGGGCAGGGAGGTAGATAAACCAGAGGAGGCCAAGCACAGTTTGGCTGCAGCGGGTGATTTCACAGGGACATATTAACACAGCAGGCTGCTATGAGACCGCAGCAGGATTTGCTCAGCCCACCTGTTAGTGCTCAGTTTGGGCACAGCTCTGCAACTCTGGGGCTCCCAGAGCAGGGCAAGCGCCTTTCCTGGACGTGGAGGAGCTCTTCCGAGCCAGCAGAGAGTGACCCTCCACAGAGCACACCAGAGAGAGCAGTTATCCCACAGCCAAGGGAGGAGCATGCAGTGGGTACTCAGGGCACGCAGGATCTTCGGCATCCCTCCCCAGGGGCCCGAGGACACTGCCCGCTGGAGCGTGCTGCCAAGGAGCAGCAGGGCACAAGGCAGGCAGCTGGGTAGCGGGCATGGCTCATGCCAGAACATGAGCCATGGCCCCAGACCTCGGTGGGGCAAAGTCGCTGCCTTGCATCTGTATGCCTGTCGAGGGAGGATGTAGCTGCTGCTGTTGTAAGCCCAGAGCATGAAATGCCCCAGGAACCAAAGCTCTTCTGGGCAGCAGGGCAAGGGCCACAGCTGCCCGCTTCAGGGGAGCAGCCATGGAGAGGACGTGTGCAAGGGAGGTGCTCAATTTCCCCAAGAAACAGACTGCAGAAAAGGGGCAACATGTCACAGCATTGCTGAACATGATGTAACTGCCCAAGATCTGCTTGGACTGAGCTCCAGGGACAGTGTGCGCACTGGAGTCTCCTGTACAGCCATCAGATTGCATCTGGGCACAGTGTTCCCCTCCTCACCGTCTCTGGTGTAGGCACATCCTGGCATGTTCACACGGATACTGAGTACAAAGGAGATGCAGATGGGGCACACAGCCAAGCCTGCCTGCCTGGCTTCCTCATCCAGCAGCACCAGGCAATCATACCTCCCCCAGTCTCTGCCACGAATAAACCTCTACATGGCACCTGCTTCCAGTAAGACATAGGCAGAACCATGGCACCACCAGGCAGATCAGCTGGTGAGCGCACCCCTGTGCCACGGCACTGTCCTGGGCACAGGCTGTGGCACGTGAACCCATGAAACAGTCGGTAACAGAACCCTAATGGGCAGCACTCACAGACGGTGCAGGACCTGAGCCCAAGGCACCAGGAGCGCACACTGTGCACTCACACCAGCCCAACCCTGGCATCATGACACAGTGACGATGTTATGATACCCAAAAAGCATGCACCGCTACAGCCAGCCCACACCGGTCTTGCTTGTCCCCATCCCCATGAACTGGTTCCTCAGGAACCACGCTGGTAACTGCAGGGTCCCATCCTCATCTCACGTACAGTCTGTTACATGGCCCAAAAGCCTGGTTGTTATCACTCTTGTCAGCGTACTTCACCTTTGGCACCAAGGGCATTTGTTCAGCAATAAAGCTTACAGGCAAGGCTCCCCCAGGGCAGTCGTGCCCATTCCTCTGGGAGCTGAGGTCACTCCACGCTACATCGCTGCCTGCTCCAGGCACAAGCACATCTATAAACTGCCTTTGCGGTAATGGCCAGGGAAGAGCAGGAACATGAGGACAAACCCACACCCTGGCAAAGTCGCACAGCGCTGCCCTGCACAGAGAGCCACCCCCACAGCAGGCACAAAGGCACAAGCCACACACAGTGGTCACGTCACCCAGATCCTGGCCAGTGGGCCTCAGCCACCACAGAGGGTGGCACCGGACCAGTGCTGAGCGAAGGCAGTGGCTTGGACGTGGAAGGTGGTCTGTTGAGCACCCCATGGACTATCGCACAGGGCGGCGCTTTGAAGCACACTCCAGCTGCACACTTGTTGGTTTTGTACCTGCTTCTTCCTAAACAATACCTAAACAGGCACTTTCTTCTTCTGGCTGCCAGTCTTTCACCAAGTGATGGGGTAAATCACGCTGCAGCCACTGGCTGCGGAGATGTGCCTCTGCAGGACACTGACCAGGGCGAAGGGACCGATCTTGCCCATCATGGCATGGCAGCCAAAGCCCGCGGGGGAAGCCCCACAGCCGCTCGCCTGTGTTGCAGCCAGTACCCATGAGCGGAGCACAGCAAAGCAGCCCCGGCGCCCCACGGACCCATGGCACAGCACACGCCAGTGCCGGCACAGGGGCGGACCACCCCACCACAGCCACCCTCACCCCACGCTGTCCGTCATGGGCATGGCTCCGTGTGCGAGACACAGCACTTCTGCTGCAGCTGCCACTATTCCTCGCCCATGCAGGTTGGCTGAGCAAGGGTAAAACCCCAGCCCTCCGCTTCTGCTCCTTGGGGGGCTCTGAGACTGCAGCACTGGGTGTGCTGGGCCGCTCCTGCGGGCCTGGGAAACAACCGGGGAGCAAAGAGGATCTCAGGGCTCGGCAGCAGCAGATGCCTGCAGCTCAGTCCCATGGAGGAGGAGGGACTTTGCACCTCAGAAGGAAAAGACTTGCATGCGTGGGGCTGGTTTCCATTGCGGTTCAGAATGTGGATGAGAAACGTGGGTCTTTCACACCCCAGACCCTTCTTGCATGGGGCTGTGTTCTCAGAAGCTGAATCATCCGGACAGAACTACTGAAACTGCTCCCAAAGAAAGGCCTTGGGGTTCAGCTTTTCTGCAAAAGAGGGCAGAGGCCCCAGGAACCAGAAGAAGCCCCATGGGGACTGAAAGCCTTTGCAGCACCACTAGCTAACACGTGCAAAGTCACTGAAGTGCACACAGAAATACAGCGTAGGGGGAGACGTGCACCTGAACCGGGCAGACCGGCGGGAGAGCAGCCCTGCAGAAAGGGACCGGGGGCAGCTGGTGGGCAGCAGCTCGGCAGGAGCCAGCAGTGT
>RSEF01000001.1:240428-252794 GCA_003993805.1 Himantopus leucocephalus | reverse complement strand
CATCCACCAACATCCCCAGGTCCTTCTCCTCAGGGCTGCTCTCCATCTATTCTCCACCGAAATATCTGATTTCTTAGAAGTCCCATGTTTGTTCCCGAAGAGGTTATCATGTGCTGACTTCAAAGTTCTTTTCGGAGGGGTTTTGTCTGTTTGTTTGCCCTGGTTTTATGGTCAAATATGACATTCTGAGTCATTGTGAGTTGTACCGGAGCGCTTCGCAATGCCGACCCGTGGAAGTGGGGATGAAGCCCTCTATTCACTGGCCACTAATTACCCAGCAGGCTCCAACCTCCCTCCAGCCGCTTGCCTGGGAAAGAGAAACAAATATATCGCAAGTGGCCGGAGACTGGGAATTCCCTGCTACGCGTGGGGAGGGCAGCTGGAAACATCCCTGTCTTTTCAAATCGGTACACAGAGTTCACAAAGAAATGGCCTCTTTTTTTTTTTTTTTTTTTTTTTTTTTTTTTTTTTTTTTTTNAGAGAAGCAGATGGAGACATTAATCTGGGGATGGTAGGAATTTGTTTTCTGCCTTTTGGCTTTTGTTTTATTTATTATTTTTTTTCCTGAGTCTCTTCATTTACCTGATAAAGTGCACAGATGAAGCAGAAATCTGGTTAGGCTGAACCGTTGGTGTGTTGGGATTCTCTGTAGAGTCTTTTTTACAATGAAGGACGGGATTTCGCTAAATTAACTTCAGAAAAACCCCGAAAACTCCCCAAGTTGCAGGCGGAGGAGCCCCGCGCGGGGCATCACCCTCTCCCCCTTCTTGAGGTTTATTTTGGGGGTGGGGGTTGGTTGTTTTTTTTTTTGTTGTTGTTTTAGGGGAAAGAAGAAAGTGGTTTGATTTTGTACTCATTTAACCTCTTGCACAGAAGAGGCACCATCAGCCCCACTCTGCGCTCCGTCGCTGCTGGCGGCCGGAGGGATGATTCATCTGACGAGGGGATGGCTCCGGCGAGAGGTCACCGGGCTCGGCACGATCCTCACGGCCTCTTCTCTTGGAAAGGGGAATTCCTCCTTGTCGTCAGCTTCTTGTCATGCAGACAGCCGAGCGCAGAAGGGCGCGGACTGTAACTGGCCTTTTGCGAAGTTTACAAAAGACAGCGACGTTAAATGGGGATATCACAACCTGCGACCGTGTTTAACACGCTCTTACGCCACAGGGAACCGTCCTTTACACAAACCAACAAATCCTCGCCTTTTGTGCAATTCCGATCAATTCTTAATTGCCAGCGTTACGCCCTCTGAGCTCGAGGGAACGTCCCCCCTTCTCTCGTGACTTAATTGTTTGGGGTTTTTCTGTGCTCCCTGTGCAAACGCTTAAGGATCTGGTGCCGCTTCTTTTCAATCAAGGCTGTTCCGTGTGTGTGAATTACAAAGCATTATTAGTAAAAAAGCTCAGGGGAGGAATCTTCCAGGAGCCTCCTTATCATAGAATCATGGAATCATAGAATAATGGAATCGTAGAATCATAGAATCATGGAATCATGGAATCATAGACTCATAGACTCATGGAATCATGGAATCACAGAATCATGGAATCATGGAATCACAGAATCATAGAATCGTCTAGGTTGGAAGGGACCTTTAAGATCATCGAGTCCAACCATCCACCAAACCCTGCCAAGTCCACCACTAAACCACGTCTCTCAGCACCACATCTGCCCGTCTTTTAGATACCTCCAGGGATGGCGACTCCACCACACCCCTGGGCAGTCTGTTCCGATGCCGGACAACGCTTTCAGTGCAGAAATCACCGAAATCGCTCTCATATCAGCAGGCACCTTGTCTCTTGCAAGTGCAGACATGGGTGCTTGCAGGGACAAGATGGCTCATTCACACTGATTGGTAAGATTTTGCAGCTGATGTAGAGTTTTTCTCCAGATGTTTATTTTCATCTTAAGAAAACAGACCTTAAGTGGGCGGCCTCAGCCCTCGGTCACAGGGAAAGCTTTTCGGCCTTTTTGCTGAAATCGGTTCATGCTCCACCTCTGCAAACGGACTGGAGGAGCGCCCCAGGGTTTGCTCGGCCCCCGAACGCCGGCACAGCTCCTTCCCATCTGCGTCCACAAATTGCTGCCTCCGCAGGGCAGAGGGTTGGCGTGGGCACCCCTCCAAGTTTCACACCCTGGGGGAAAGCCGAAACGAAAGCGGAACCGTATTCGGACACATTTCGGGGAGAAAAAAAAGCCGGGAAGTGAAAGGCGTTGGGATGCCGTCGTGCCGTTCGCAGCTATGGATGCTGCGATGGGTCTCACTCGGAGCTGGGCACAGCTCTGGTGCCTGCGGGCTCTGCCTTGGCGGGAGGAGGAGGATGGACGGTGAAGCAACACTGCAGAAGCTGGGAGGTACCGTTCTGCAGAGCCGCGGTGCTTCGCACTGGCCGAAGATGGATTAAGAAAGTACAGGGTCGCGTTTTCCCTCCGGCCCATGGAAATCTGACGGAACAGAAACTTTGGGAGCAACAGGGAGATGGAGCTGCAGTGCAGCTGCGTCGCGTTTAACACAGCCTGTTACCGGGGCAGGACGTTTTTAACGTGAAAAATGCTACTTTTGGGTTGATTTTTTCGCAGGGGCTGAAGGAGAAGCCCCGCAGCGGTGCTGGTTGGGGGCTGACAGGGCGGATTGCCCGCGGTCCTGCAGTGGGTGGCTGTTCCCAGCCAGCCCAAGAACATTTCTCCGGCGGGTGGGGGCTTCCCGAAGGATGCCTCACCGGGACACCCTGCCCACTCCTCCACGGCCGGAGCAGACGCTGGCGGTGCGCCGAGGGGGAATTTGGAGCAAACCAGCCCGAAGGGCTTGTGGTTGGAAGGACATTTGGGGGCAACGGCAGCGAGACCTGGAGATGGCAGCTGTAATTATTGCAAACTTCGGCAGCGTTGTTATTCACCGGGACACTCGGAAGCTCAGCGCTACGATACTTCAATTTTCCTTAGGGTATTTAAATAATCCTGGGTGGAGGGATTGCCCTTTCTAATCGATCATATATTTTTGTTACTACCCTGTTAGAATAGTTTTTGGGTTTTTTTGTTTTTTTTTCTAATTTCTTATCATTGTCTGGGTTCTCTTTGGCGGCTGGGTGGGTTGTAAGACGATGTTTCTGCTGGGAAATGAGTGTCTGCGCTCCAGCCCTCCCCAGCGATGCCGCATGAGCTGCAGGCAGAGGAATGCCGATTAATTAAATTCAGTTCACACATATGGTCCTGTGGTTTGACGTTTTGTCCAGCTGGCCCTGGATATGGCAGAGATGGTGCAAGACCGTCTCCAACCCCTCTTTCTGCATTTTTATTTTATTTTTTTTTTTTCCCCCCTGGGATCATAATGATCTAAAAGGGGATCCAAAGCAAATCAGAGGGTCTTCCAGGGAGAAGTTGATCAAGTCTTTCCCAGGGTGGTCCTGGGAAGGAAAGGGCGATGCGGGGAAGAGATGCTGTGAGACGATGGCCCGTGCTGCCTGGTGAAACCCAGCCCAAAAGAAACCCATCGGTTCCCCGCGACAGCGCCCAGGCAAAACCCAAGGGCCGGTAAGAAGCGCTCACGACCGGGACTGCCGCGGGGGTTGTTTCTGAGCGTCGTGCCACTTCGGAGTGGGCAAAACTCCACGTTGAATTAAAGACTGTGAGTTTGTTTCTTATTATTGCCCCTTTCTCTCCGTTTTTACCATGGAGAGGAAGAAACTCAAACATTTACAATGATGCCGAAAGGTACCTTTAGGGACAACTTGTCCCCTTTGTCCCCAGCACGGCTTGTCACCGCGTCAGTGGGAGTCATTAACTGCCAGCCTGGTGAAGAATCAGAGATTTTGATGCTCGCCACAAGGTGAAACAAAGAAATAGCGGTCCGATAATCATCGTGATCGCTGCGCTGCTTGTGCCGGGGTGTGCCAGGACCCCCGGTCAGGAACCACGTCCCCCGGTCTCATGAACACCCCTATCCGCCCGGCAGGAGGGAGCTTTCCCAACCTTGTTATTTATCATGTCAATAATAACAACAACTGCTATTATTTGTTATTTATAGCTTAATTTATCTATTTTATTTGTATTCATTTGTTATTTGCTATGTATATTTATTATTTGTTACTTATTATTTGTTGTTTATCATTTATTACTTACTGTTTATTCACCGATTTACTATTTACCGTTTATTATCTACCATCTACAGTTTATTATTTACCATCTACGGTTTCTTTTTTAACTACTTAGGATAAGTTCTATATCTTATTTACTGTTTGTCATTTGTCTGTCACATTAACATCATTTAAAATTTAACCATATTTAACATTATTTACAAACGATTGGGAAGCGTAGCCAAAGAGCCGCTGGCTGCGCTTCTCCACTGGCTGAGAAAGAGCCGTCAGGAGGAACCATCATAGCCCCTTCCAGTCCCTAAAGGGGCTCCAGGAGAGCTGGGGAGGGACTCTTGATCAGGGAGTGGAGCCACAGGATGAGGGGGGATGGTTTTAAACTGAAAGAGACTTAGATGAGGTATTAGGAAGAAATTCTTGACTGTGAGGGTGGTGAGACACTGGAACGGGTTGCCCAGAGAGGTGGAAACATTCCAGATCAGGTTGGACGGGGCTCTGAGCAACCTGGTCTAATTGAAGATGTCCCTGGTCATTGCAGGGGGGTTGGACTAGATGAGCTTTAAGGTCCCTTCCCACCCAAACCATTCTATGATTCCATGATTCCACCCCTCTGCCTGCAGCCAGGCAGGATTTAGGATGGAGGTGCAGGCGGGACAGCAGCCCGGGGCTGGATGGGATGCTCTCTCAGCCGTTTGCATTTGCTTCCCCTTGCTCTGGGTTTCTCCAATGATTTCTTCTGAGTTCTTTGTTTAGATTTGCTTGTTCAGCAGATGAGGAGGTGGGACAGATCTCCCTGGCCCCAAAAAGGGTGCCTGGAGCAGGCCAAAGGGATGGGGCTGCTGGTGTGAGGAGGCTCCTGCCCTAGAGAGGTCACTCATGACCAACAGTCCCCTCCAAGGGCTCACACTGTGTCCTGCCACCTCAGCAGGCCAAGATGTGAGGACAGGGCACGGAGCAGTCGCCCACCCGCCAGTGTCAGAGAAGGGCAGGTCCAGTGGTGTGTGTCATCCCTGGGACGTGGCGGCTGGGCGCGTCACACCGTCCCGCTCCCCTCCCCACAGCTCGGGACGATGGAGGTGCCCAGCTCCGCTCTTGCAAGTGGGGAAGTGACAGTCAGCGGGCGCTGTGTCAAGCATCATTTCCCCGGGGGGGTTGATGGGGAGCTGGTGGCTTCGGTGTGACAGCAAAGAGTGGACATTCACACAGACAGGAACCGCGACACATCTCAGGGACGTTGCCACCAGGCACAGAAGCAGTGAACAAGAAGGAAGATGATAATTTCATGCTCAACGCGACGGCAGGTTTGCAAACAGGAAACGTTTGAAGCAACCAGCAGATCAGTCTGCAACGCCCGTCCTTGTGAGGGTGACTCTTTGGCAAGCCGCTTCCGCTGATCTCAGAAGTGATGACCAAGCCCTGGCACGTCTGCCTGCCCGCGGCCACCCACCCCTCAGCAGAAACCCTGGACCGTCATCCCAGGACCCATTTGGCCTCAAGCTGAGGAAGAGGCAGGGTGCCAGGGCCCACACGCGGACCATTGAAGGAACCTCATCATGGAATTACCTTGTTCCCGGTGGCCACAGCTCATCTAGGAGAATTTTGCCATGGCAGCTCTGTAAAATTTCACGCGCAAGTCTGACAGAGAGGACTGGAGTTTGCAGCTCTGGGATACCAAGGCTGTGCAAGGACTCTGCCCTCACCGGGACTCCCCGCGCCTGGTGAGAGGGGTCTGGGGCTCACCTCTGCTCCTGCTGCTGGGGGACACTGCTCCGCTCTTCCTCGGTCTTTCCATTCTCTCCAGTCACCTTGTCAGTCTTTAAAAGGCAAACAGCTCTGCATACCTTTTCTTTCTCCCTCCACTCCTCTTCCAGCTTTCTGTCCATCTCCTGACAGCCTGGGCCCAAACTTTTCCTTCCTGTTCATTCCTATTCCTATTCCTATTCCTATTCCTATTCCTATTCCTATTCCTTCCCTCCTCTCCTCTCCTCTCCTCTCCTCTCCTCTCCTCTCCTCTCCTCTCCTCTCCTCTCCTCTCCTTTTTGCTCAACTCTTATGTTCTCTGGGTTGCAGATGTTGTAGCCCGTGGAGGAGAAGGAAAGCTGAATGACCGGAGGACATTCACAGTACTGGGGACCTGAGAGTCACTCATTTTGCCTTCATCTCCTCCCTTTCCCCAGCTGAGCACAAGAGACAAAGGAGGAAGATGGACCCACATCCCAACAACACCATCCGTGACTGGAGTACAGCGTCCCCAGCGCCTGCAGGGAGCATGGTCTATGGGGATGGACACAATGGGACCAGGTGCTTTGCAGAACACATCCCTGAAATCGTCACCGGTAGCATCACACTGCTTATCTGCCTCTGCGGGCTGGTGGGGAACGGGGCCATCCTCTGGCTCCTCGGCTTCCGCATCAGGAGGAACCCCTTCACCGCCTACCTCCTGAACCTGGCCGTTGCCGACACCTGCTTTCTCCTCTGCGCAGCGGCTTTCCTTGTAATATATCATATGCCCATGCTCAGCTGCTTTCAGCCAGAGATTTTGCGGGTGCTGCCTCTATTTCACTCCATGGTTCTGCTCACGTACAGCACCAGCCTCTATCTCCTCACGGCCATCAGCGTGGAGAGGTGTGTAGGTGTCCTCTGGCCTTTCTGGTGCCGATGCCACCGCCCGAAGCTCCTCTCAGCCATCATGTGCAGCCTGTTGTGGGGCCTTGCCTGTGTCCTTGCCGGGCTGGTGTACTTCGTGTGTGACCTGGGTCACTCTGAACACTGCTGGAAGGTTCTTGGAACCTTCTGCGTTCTCAATTTCTGCTTTTTCACTCCCTTTGTGGTTCTTTCCAATGTGATCCTCTTCATCAAGCTTCGACGTAGCTCTTGGCAACACCACCCGGCGAGGCTGTACGCTGTCATCTTCCTCACTGTTTTCTTCTTCGTCCTCTTTGGCATCCCGCTCAGCGTCCAGATCTTCCTCAACTTCTTTGTCTATATTAATTTTGTCTTTGAGATCTGCCTGTTGCTGGCCTCGTTCAACAGCAGCATCAATCCAGTTATTTACGTCCTGGTTGGGAGCTACGGAAATTCCAGGTTCAGGGGCTCTGTCAAAGTGGCTCTTCAGAGGGTCTTTGAAGATCGGGCAGATTCCCAAGAGGTGGGTGAGACCCCTGTGATGGGAATTGCTGCCTAAACCCCTATGGCTGCAGACTGGCACCCGGGGAGGGGCAGCCCTGACTCTGCACCCCGGGCCAGCACCCACGGGAGCAGTGCCCTTGCCTGGCTGGATGAGCAGGACCAGCAGTGGATGGTCGCGTGTCCCCCCAGGACACGGCCAGCCTCGATGAGATTTCCAAGGGCAGGGCTGGTTCCCACCTCAAACTTATGTTTAAGTTATTTTAATAAAAGCGTCTTTCATGTAACTTACTGGTGATTGCAGTTTCTTCTCTTGCTGGCTCCACCGGGTGACCTCGCTTGTTCTCCAAATTGCAGTTGTGACAGTCCCCTCACGCTGTCCGCTAGTTTATACTGCTGAAATGATGTGGTCCAGAAAGTCCTGCATCATTTTTTTCTCCAGGGTTAACATGGCCACACTCCTGCGCTGTGACCTGTACCTTGTCTGCTTCCCAGCACGGAGATGTCCCAGCTTTTCCTGCCTCTACCTTCTTCTGGGACCTTGATGCCTGATACTAAAGCACTGAGCACTCACTACCTTGATCCTCAAAAGCCCCCAGACCAGAGAAGATGATGGTGAGGGACAGAAATTACATTTTCAGCTCCCTCTAGCTTGATGTCCTCCTGTGCCCCAGTCTGACAGAGGAAACCCATCTCAGTCTGGCTGATCGCAGAACCATAGAATCATAGAACCATAGACTGGTTAGAGTTGGAAGGAACCTTGAAGATCATCTCGTTCCACCCCCCTGCCCTGGGCAGGGACACCTCTCACCAGCCCAGGTTGCTCCAAGCCCCGTCCAACCTGGCCTTGAACACCTCCAGGGATGGGGCAGCCACAGCTTCTCGGGGCAACCTGCGCCAGGGGCTCACCACCCGCACAGGGAAAAATTTCCTCCTAATATGAATATACCCTCTTTCAGTTTCAAACAGTTCCCCCTTGTCCTATGGCTCCCCTCCCTGATCAAGAGTCCCTCCCCAGCTCTCCTGGAGCCCCTTTAGGTGCTGGAAGGGGCTCTAAGATCTCCCTGGAGCCTTCTCTTCTCCAGGCTGAACACCCCTAGCTCTCTCAGCCTGTCCTCACAGCAGAGGGCGTCCAGCTCTCGCAGCATCTTTGTGGTCTCCTCTGGCCCCACTCCAACAGGTCCATGTCCTTTTTATGTTGGTGGCTCCTGAGCTGGGTTTAGAGGCCCCAGAGCTGGATGGAGCTGGCAGCATCAGTCAGCAGCTGAACCTTCACCCTGCCAAGGAGGTCTAACCAGGAAGGCAGGAAGGGAAAGGTGAAGAATCGTGGAATGGTTTAGGTTGGAAGAGACCTTAAAGATAATCCAGTTCTAACCCTCTGCCGTGGACCAGGTTGGACAGAGGACGGCCAGCCAGCCAGCCAGCCAGCACCGGGTGGTGAAGCCCATGGAGCAAACTGCCAGGAGAGACCTGAGAAGAGAGACAGAAATAGAGGCTGGGAAGGCTCTCGCAAGCGAAAGCTCGAGGAGGCTGATCTCTGCCTGCCAGATGGTTTTGTCAACTTTCCTGACACACACACAAACAACTGCTACCAGAACCATAATATTTACAGAACGTAGCTTCCTTTGAACACATACACGCCTGACCCCTATACAAACAAATAACTGATGTCTGTAAATCTGGTGTTGGAAATGAAAATTTTAGGCTCGGGCTGTTGCCCGTGAAAGCAGAAGCTGAGAAACTCTGGGTACCTCTTTTGCAGAGCACACGGGTGTCGCACGGCATTACGCTGGTGTACCTTGAAGTTTTCCTTACCCATGACCTGTTTGCACGTGAACGGGTTGGCTTGGTGAGGGGATGTGAGATTCGGTAGTTTGGGGACCCAACCGCAGCGTCAGTGAGGGAGAGAGGAGGCGGTTTTGGTCCTGGGGTCCCCACGTGTGCCCAGCAGGAGCAACCCTTGCTCCCAGATGCAACAGGAGCGCTTTGCATTTCACTTTCATGGCGGCCAGTTGGGGTAGGAATCATCTCACCTACCTTCAGCTCTCTAGAAATTACATGGGCCTGTCTGTGCAAACTGTCGTAGGCAGCTGACTGACTGCAAAGGGAGTGTAGGAGACAATGCAGATGAAAGCCTTCTAGCTGGCTAAAGCCAAGTGAGCAGCATTCATAGAATCATAGAATGGTTTAGGTTGGAAGGGACCTTGAAGATCATGTAGTTCCAACCCCCCTGCCATGGGCAGGGACACCTCCCACCAGCCCAGGTTGCTCCAAGCCCCGTCCAACCTGGCCGTGAACACCTCCAGGGATGGGGCAGCCACAAATCCTCTGGGCAACCTGTTCCAGTGCCTCACCACCCTCACAGGGAAAAATTTCTTCCCAATATCTGATCTAAATCTGCCCTCTTCCAGTTTGAAGCCATTCCCCCTCATCCTATTACGACACGCCTTTGTAAAAAGTCCCTCCCAGCTCTCCTGGAGCCACTTTAGGTACTGGAAGGCCGAAATAAGGTCTCCCCGGAGCCTCCTCTTCTCCAGGCTGAACACCCCCAACTCTCTCAGCCTGTCCTCCCAGCAGAGGGGCTCCAGCCCTCGCAGCATCTCCATGGCCTCCTCTGGCCCCGCTCCAACAGGTCCATGTCTTTCCTATGTTGGTGGCTCCAGAGCTGGAGGCAGTACTCCAGGTGGGGTGTCCCAGAGCGGAGCAGAGGGGCAGAATCCCCTCCCTCGCCCTGCTGGCCACACTTCTGACGCAGCCCAGGATACGGTTGGCTTTCTGGGCTGCGATCGCGCATTGCCAGCTCATGTTGAGCTTCTCATCAATCAGCACCCCCAAGTCCTTCTCCTCAGGACTGCATTGATTCACCTCTCCTTAGGAAAAAAAGATTTTCTTGAAATCCTACGTCATCTCTGTGCGGTCTGCCTGTGCTCGGGCTCACGTCATTCAGTTAGCACACAGTAGCACGCTTTTGGAAACTTGTGTATTTGATGGTCAAATATCCCGGTGAGATTGTGGTATGCAAGTGGCAAACCTAGATCTGAATCGGAAAGAGAAGCTTTGGAGCAACGCCAAGCTTATAGCCCAGGGTCCTAACGATACACCCCTGGAAGGACGGGAGAAAAGTTCAGCCAGTTCAAAGATATGAATATTTGGGGACTGGGGTTGCTTTAAAATGAAATGAAAGAGGAACCGGACACGGAGACAATGTGCTTTTCCCAGAGGTCTAGTTTCTGAGACTCTTTTTTTGTTAGTCATTTCCTGTACAAAGCCAAGAAGAGATTATAACCAGAACCCCGATACTGTCAAAGGCAGTGAAATAGTTCCCTGTTTGCAAGAACCCTTGAGAATATGACCTGCTTGGCTAATGCTGAGAAACGTGGTTTGTGAAAGGACCGGAGAAAGATCCCATGCTGGACACTGCACAGGCTCACCAAGGCAGGCTTTGGTCCAGTTTTCCAAGTGATAATTCCAGGAAATGTCGGCGAGCATGAGGTGATGAGTCTGCAGAGCGTCTGCTCCAGCGAAGTTCTCCAGGCTGCGAGAGGAAAGAAGGTCAGACATTTCTGGGTGGGAGGGTTTTTTTTTTTCACCCTAATCAGTGCCTCCCCTTGTTAGTTTTGAACCTGTTGGTCAATTTGCACCAAATCTGATTGGGGAATAGTGGTCTCGAGGGTATTAAGACCTATAAATATTGTGGAAAGAGGTGGTAGGGGAATAATGAAATGAGTGCCCCACTGAAGGAACCCAGCAGCTTAGTAATATCCACTATAATATTAGAAATCTGAGAATCCGTATCAGATCCATCCCCAAACCCACTTCTTCTTTGACATCTCCAAGGACAATCCTTTCATCTTATTATTTCCCTCCTCCAGATCTGTCCTGTCCGAAGCCAGGAAGGAGGCATCTCCCTAGCTTTTGCTCCACCTCTGTACATGCTCTTGTGCCAGGCGTGTCATACCCCTCTCCCCACACCCTGTCTTCCATCTTTCCCATCCCTCGTACCTCTCTGTGCTCCTCCACATGGAAGCTGGGGCATGGCTGCAAAGATCTGAAATGCCTTCTGTGGGGGACAGCGGAGTTGCTAACGTGTCTCTGTTTTATCTCGTCCCTCCAGCTGTGCGAGGAGGAAGGAGAAGCAGCAGAGGTTTTGTAATGAGCGCAGTACTCCCTGCCATGGAACCAGCCAGCCCTGCTTGCTGGAGCCAGCCCAGTGGGACAGCATACAACAGGAGTTGGCATCAGAGGCTGCTGAGGCACGAGGATGACGACTACAACTGGGCCGACTATGAAGATGGTCACTTGAGCAAAGTCCCTGTCACGCTGCTCATCTGCCTCTGCGGGCTGGTGGGGAATGGAGCCGTCCTCTGGTTCCTCGGTTCCCACGTCCGCAGGAATCCCATCACCATCTACGTCCTCAACCTGGCTGTCGCCAACTTCGTCTTCCTCTTCTCCATCGCCATTGCCCTTGTGATACTTTACAGCCCAGAGAGCCTTTGTCACAGGCTGGGTTCACGGAATGTGACAACCATGTTGAACATCACCATCGTCTTCGCTTTCACGTCCAGCGTCTACCTCCTGACAGCCTTCAGTGCCGTGACGTCTCTGTCCCTCCTCCCCCTGGCCCGCTGCTCCTGCCACCGTTCCTGGCACTTGCCAGTGCTCGTGTGTGCCCTGCTCTGGGCCCTCTCCTCCCTGCTCACCCTGACCCTCTCCTTCTGCCCCGCGGCGCTCATTGTCTTCGTCCTGAGCTACCTCCTATCGGTGCTTACCCTGATGTTGTCTGGTCTAACCCTGCTTGCCAGGGTCTTGTGCTGTTGGCGGCAATATCCCCCAAGGACTCTCTGTGTTGTGGTCCTGCTAGCTGTCTTCTTCTTCCCCTTCTTCACTGCGGATTTTGGTTACTGGCTCTTGCTAAGGCTGTTTGATTTTTCCGTTTTTGTCTTTGACGCCTCTCTCCCGTTGGCCTGTGTGAGCAGCACTATCAACCCTGTTATTTACTTCTTGGCTGGGAGCTGTGCAAATAACTTCACGCCCTCTGTCAGGGTTGCTTTCCAGAGAGCTTTTGAAGATGTAACAGAGCCCCAAAACAGAGGCGAAACTCCCAGCGAAAACACGGTGGAAACAGCTGTTTAAACCTCTGCAGCCGCTCACTGAG
>RSEF01000001.1:220155-233859 GCA_003993805.1 Himantopus leucocephalus | reverse complement strand
CTGTGCCTGCAGCAGTCTCCATGTGCTTGGACTGTATAGGGCTTTCCTGGATGCTGAGCCAAATAGCTGTGTGTTACCTTCACTACGTTGGTGCCATCTGCAGCAGACACAAAATAAAAGGGCAAACTGAACTTCCGGGCAAAGTTGCAGCTTTTCTGGGTCACCTTCAGGTCCGCTGGGGGCAAAAAAAGGAGAGGTGGTCAGTAAGACATCACTGTAGGCAGAATGCCAACATATGCAGGAGTGGCGGAACAGATGGAGACCAGAGCCGGATTTAGCTGTCAAGGCCTCCTCAGTGTAGTACAAAGCTAGGAGAGTCCTACCCAAAAGCTATAGGGTTTTACAAGCAACAGCATCAGCAAACCGTTGACAAGAAGACACAAAAAGGAAAGAGTTGTTGTTGGTTTATCGATGGATGCTGATGTGCTACAAATGAATAATGCTTTGCAGCTTCGAACATGTCACTTGCTCTGTGTCAACTATGAATGTTTTCCAGGCACACCCCTGTGATTTTTGCTGTGTGCCCACATGATCTGAATGCCATTGCCAGTACTAGTCATGCCTCTCCCTCCACTTTGGCCCTTTTAACCAGAACTCGCCACTGCCCTTATACCATGTTACTTGTATTTCTGTGAGTCAAGGGCATGCTCACAGTGTACAAATGACTCAACTGTTATACATTTTTACTTAACAGGCAGTTAGGTCCAGCTACCCCAACCTCAGCAGGCCAGAGCCTTTATTTTGGAACAAATCTACTGCATATTTACAGGAGGTGCTGACCCAGCAGTAACAGCTCAAAGTTTTGATAGACAGACAGCCTGTATGCCAGCACAGGACGATGACTCCAGGTGATCTGCCTTTTCTCATAGAAGCAACAGCTGAAGTAGTTCAGAGTCAAAATGCTTGCCAGTGAGCACTGCCCAGGCAGCCGCTCCCTAACGCTTTGCAGGAAGATGGATCAACTGTTCTGCAGACTGGGCCTGTGTTAAGAGCTCTGGGCTGATCATTTCCTAGTCTGGGTGGAATACAGCAAACGAAGGCAAGGCAGAGGACTCTCTTGGAGCAGTGTTCACTCGCACATAGAGCGGTAAGAGCAGGATTCATCTACACAGAGGTTCTGTCTACAATATGGCTGTCAAGACCAGGTCTGTTTGCCTTGGACTTCCTCTACAGTCCATGCAACCAGTGGATTCAAGGCTGGCTTGACACATCCTATCGGAAAGGCTTTTATTAGGTAAGATCAATCATGCCCTAAACCACACCACTGAAGCAAATGAACTTCCGTGGGCTACAGTGGGAGCCCAGACACCTTATTCAGGTACAGACATCTATTCATAGCTGCAATGATTTCTACCATGAATGTCAGCAAGGAAGCCCATGTCTGACACTGTACTTGACAGAGAATAGCAGGAGAATGTGGTGCTAAGGGTATGTGTTCTCTCGTTGATGCTGAGCAGAAAGCTGATGCGTTATGTGCTCTCACAGGATGCTGGAATCAGATCACAACCCCAATGACAGCAATAGTTAGTGCCTAGCTGACATTCCTAAGAGGAGGAAATCACCCAGTTGCCTGCAGAGGTAGGTGAACAATTTTGCCAGCAGGTATATTTAAACACTTTAGCACTGAGGAGTCTCACGGAAACCTGCAGGCTGAATTAGCAAGACAAAGGCAGTTACTGACTGTATCAGGGGAAGACACATAATAAGTTATGCTCTTTTTCCAGCAATACATCCAGCAATTTTTGACTAAGTACTGGTCCAATCAGCTTTTGGGTTTGCTGGATGAAATGGGCAGCATGGTAAGGACAGAACTGGAAGGACATCACTTCAATAAACTTTAAATGGATCCAATTTGTATTTTTAATTGTTAGTCAAACAAGGACAAGAGCCTATAAGATAGCATGCAAGGTCAATACAGGACCCAGCTATTCCTTTGGTAAAATACAATCCTGAGGGACTAATATTCAAGAACTCATCTGGACCTAACCGATGAATGACATTCTTTCTCAGCCAGGTCAGAAGAGAACCACATGACAATCCTGAGAGGTTGAAAGAAGATATACTCACCATCAATTTTGTTGGCCACCACAATGCATGGAATCTCTGGTCGGAATTCTCTCAGCTCCTTGTACCAGCTGTTTAAGTTCTTGTAGGTGACCTTCCGCTGCACATCAAACACCTTCCAAAAAAGAACCATCTATCATAGGGCCAACAGCAGGACAGCTCCTGATCAGCCCACTACAGCAAACACAAGTACAGAATCCAGAATTTTCCCAGGAGGACAGCAACAAAGGAAACTGGCCTTTGTTAGAAAGGAAGAAAGAGAAAAGGGAGAATATCCAGCAAGCCTTGAAACATGCAGCCAGCCCGTTTCTTTGGATGATGCACAAAACAGTCCTTTGTTTTCCTTTACATTCTTATTTTGTACTACAAGCACTCTATCACCCATGACAGTGAACAAGCACTGGGAAAGATCTGTTCTGCTAAGTAGGGTAAGATGTGAGGCTTCTTTATTTTAACAACTAACAATTAAAATATCAATGAAGTTGACTGATGCTCACAAGTGATAAGAAGTAGTGGAAAGCTAGGGCAACAGTACATATCAAGAGACCTGAGCGGGTCGGGAGTCAGGAAACAAGACTGATTTGAGCTACTAAATGGGAAACACAAAGTATAGGAAAATAGAAAGGGCAGAAGACCAGAGAAGAATGTCTTAGTACCCCTGCAGAACATGTCAGAACAGTTTTGTACAACATAATCCTCCAATAGTCACATCACCGAGCAAGAAAGGAATGCTCTCAACTCGCATCACCTCTGACAGGACTGCTTCTAAATGAGTACATTCAGTTGTACGTACCACCTTACTGGAAACACGGTAACAAAAGTAAGGGAATTTAGAAGACAGCAAAGCCAGGGAATATAGTAAGAGTGCTATCAGGAAAGACAGAAGAGAGCTAAACATACCCAACTACATTGGTTTAATCTGGTGAGAGAAGAAAGAACGATATAGGAAAGTTTTTTAAATCACTGGAAGAGATGAGAAATAGAAGGCAGCATAATCATAAAAAGTAACATACAGGCCAAGTGACAACTGGGACTGTTATTAGTCAAAATTCCGTCAGATCACAGCTGAGACACTACCCTTACCATGATACAAGCATGAGCCTTATGGTAATAGGATGCATGCATGCTCTGGAACCTTTCCTGTCCAGCTGTGTCCCAGAAGTCTGTAAGACACAAAAAACAAGCTTAGAATGACACAACTTTCCAAGTTCTGGTTTCCTCACAACTTAAACCCAGGATGCAAAGCCCTGTCCATCTACTCAGGGTCACAAATTAGGTTTCACCTCACTAACCTGAAACATTCCAGGGCTAAGAGATTATGCAAAACTAGGACCTTTTCTTAGCTAGGCTTAGCTATGAGTTGTGCTGACACTGAACATTGCTATCAACATCTTAGAGAAAGAGCAGTCATCAGTGACGTGACTTATTATTATATTATTATAAAGAAATACACCACACTTTAATGCAATCCTAACTCTACCACATGGAATTTGGCGATGGCCGCTAAAAATAGCTCAGTAGAGTCAAAATTAAACTAGCAAGGGAAGTGGTAATTCAGCACAATTTAAAGTCTTCAGATCAAACTACCTGCCTTTACAAATCGCACTTCACGACAGGTCTTCTCTGCAGCGTAGCTTAGATGATGGGCATTACATTCATAAAAGGTGAAGACAGAAGACACTGAATTCTTGTCTAACATAAGCCAGATGAATTACTTAAACTATAGCAAGGTACTTAATAAAGTACTAAATCCATGTTAAAAATAAGTCCCCGACATAGGAATACATACTTTTGCAAGTTGCCTTAATATTAATTTCACTTCCTGGTTAAAAAAAAACAAACCACCTTATCTTTTATTTGAGTTTACCTAACATCAGCTAGAGTCTGTTAAATATTTCTCTCTGAAATTAATATTCTGATTTTATATTCAAAGATTTCCTTATGTTTTGCTATATTACTGATAATAGTTGTTTAAGAATTGTAACATTTCCTCACTCAAAGTGATGATGTACACTGATAAAACTCTGATGAAAAACCATCTCTACATTTGTAAAATGTATTTCAAACACGAACCAACTGAACAGAATTCAGAAGAACCATAAAGAATGACAAGAGATCTAGAAAACACGCCCTGTGAGAAAAGGCAGAAAGAAGTGAGGTTGTTTACCCTAAAAGAGAGAAGAAATAGAATCACTGAATGGTTTGGGTAGGAAGCGACCTTTAAAGATCACCTAGTCCACCCCCCTGCCATGGGCAGGGACAGCTCTCACTAGATCAGGTTGCTCAAAGCACCATATAACCTGACCTTGAACACTTCCAGGGATGAGGTCTCCACAACTTCTTTGGATACCCTGTTCCAGTGGTTCCTGAGTGTCACGACCCTCAGCATAAAACATTTCTTCCTTACATTGAATCTAAACCTGTCCTCTTTCAGTTTAAAACCGTTGCCCCTTGTCCTGTCACTACAGGCCCTGGTAAAAAGTCTTACTCCATCTTTCTTATAAGCCCCCTTTATATATTGAAAGGCCGCCACAAGGCGTCCCCAGAGCCTTCTCTTCTCCAGGCTGAACAACCCCCAACTCTCGCAGCCTCTCTCCACAGCAGAGGTGTTCCAGCCCTCTGATAATTTTCGTGAACCTGCTCTAACAGGTCCATGTCCTTCTTGTACTGGGGATCCCAGAGATGGATGCAGTACTCCAGGTGGGGTCTCGAGCAGCGCAGAGGGGGAGAATTGCCTCCCTCGACTTGCTGGCCACGCTTCTTTTTATGCAGCCCAGGATCAATTTGCTTTCTGGGCTGCAAGAGCATATTGCTGGCTCATGTCCAATTTTTCATTCACCAATAAAGGGGGAAGGTACAGTGTTCAAACAGGTAGAAAGCTGGTGCAAACAGGAAGGGGAAAAACTTGTTCAGTGTCCAGGAAACACAGGAAATAACTGGTTTACCTTGAATAAAGAAGATTTGCATTAAGTATCAAGAAGGAAAGACTTTCTAGCAGTAAGAACCAGGTATGTTGGAATAAATGGCCTAAGCAGTCTTTGCCATTGGAAGTTTTTAAATACATTTTATATATCTATATCTATATCAGTGAGGAGTATCATTAAGAGTTTCTCCTGTTCAAAGATGTGCGAGATGACCTCTCACAGTCCCTTCCAGAACTGCAATACTCTGAACACACAGAAATTGCAGTGATACAGGCAGCAGTACAGAATATCAACTCAGATCACAGAATAAGACAATGTTTTTCTTGAACTTCCATCTCTAACACACAGTGAACAATACTGTGCTGTCAGAGGCTAATTCACATAGGTTAAAGCAATGCTCCATTGGCATAAAAAAAATAGAAAGTTAGCACTTGTGGTAAAACTGAAGTTATGGGATATTTGAGAGTATGACTGATAAACAGATGACCGATAAAACTAGGACACTTGTAGTCTATCAAAAAAACCTAACAAATGTTGAGATAAAAAAAGTGGTATTTTATGATAAGATCATACAGGCTAGACATATCCAAAGAAAGAATTTAAATATTCTATAAACTTGAAATATAGCAATTGGTATACACACTCATAGTAACTAATCAATCAAAAATACCCAATAAAAAGATGACCAATAATAGGAAGATTGTGTTAAAACATTAAAAAACAGCAACTAAAACAGCAGATCTACTAAAGTAATCTATGGCATGGATTTTTAGAATTGGTGCTGATAGGCAGCTAAATCCCACTGTAGACTATTTTGTAATTAGCATATGGCATATTTCTTCTCACTCATTTACTATATCGAGTAAAGGAGTCTGAAGACAGTTTCATACTGCAGCTAAACTGATATAATACCCAGCTCACAACAAAGAGCAAGCCCACTCTCTACTCTTCCTTCTTTTGCCGGTGTGTTCCCACCTGCCCCTTTTACCAGCACTGGTGTGTATAAGCCTCCACAGTGAAATGTTTTAGGAAGGCAAATGAGTAGAAACCCGTTCACTTATTTTGTGAGTGGTTAAGATGCACGGTTAGCTCCCTGCACTGGGAGTGAATGCTGGTGATGCATAGGGGAAAAGGGCTGCAACTTTCACTGGCAGCTAGCTTAGCTTCATGGTAAATTTGAATCTTTGATAGCTTAGTTCCATCATGCCACTGCATCCTAAGCAAAAAGCACTTTGACTAACAGTGACTAACACAGCTAAATCAGGTTTCTTGCAGAAATTACTTTGACAAGTACTCAATCCCTTGAAAAAAACAAAGATAATCTTTGACTGAGATATCCCCTTGCCTGGAAGTCAAATGGCTACTGCCAGACTACTGGCATGGCTGAAGAACCTAATAACTGAACAGTGACCTGGACTGGTAGATGAAGGGAGACTAGTGGCTATTGTCTGTCTAGACTTCAGTAAGGCTTTTGGCACTGTCTTCCATAATGGGCTCATAGAGAAGCTGTTGATATATGGGCTGGACAAGCAGACAGTGAGGCAGATTGAAAACTAGATGAATGGCCAGCTCAGAAGGTGGTGGTCAGGAGCGTGAAGTCTAGTTGGAAGCCAGTAACTTAGCAGTGTACCCCAGGGGTCGATACTGGGTTTGATCCTGTTCAACATCTTCATTAATGATCATAAAATCATAGAATAGTTTGGGCTGGAAGGGACCTTTAAAGGCCATCTAGTCCAACCCCCCTGCCATGAGCAGGGACATCTTCAATGACATCAGGTTGCTCAGAGCCCCGTCCAACCTGGCCTTGAATGTTTCCAGGGATGGGGATCTGGATGACGACTGAGCACTGGCACAGGCTGCCCAAAGAGGTTATGGAGTCTCCCTCCTTGGAGATATTGAAAAGCCATCTAATCGCTGACCCGGGCAACAGGCTCTAAGTGGCCCTGCTCGAACAGGGGGTTGGACAGGATGACCTCCAAAGTTCCCTTCCGATCTCAACCATTCTTTGATTCTGTGATCCCTTCATTCCCTCATTTCCCTGCCTACAAACCACTGTTTGGCACCTTCTTGCCCACCGCAAGGAACTCCCCTGCCATGTTTTTGGGTCTGTATACTGCTGCATATGCCAACGGCACCATCGCTGTCTCCCTCTCTGCACACAGCCGGCAGTGCCTTGTCCCCGGAGCCCACAGGGCACACGGAACGCCTGGCAGGGCGCCCCCCACTTACCCACGAGGACCGCCTGCCCGTCCACCCGAGCACGGTGCTTGTAGAGCGTCAGGGCGAAGGTGGAGAGCTGCTGGGGGCGGCTGCGCCCGTGTTAAGGAGCCAACGGAGGAGCACGTCCCCCGACTCTGCAGCGACCGCCGGCGCCGGGCCGGCACCCGCTGCCCCGGCCGGGCCCGTCGCGGTTTCCCGAGCCGCCCGCCGCCCGCCCGCCCCGGCCGCGCCCCCCCGGGCCGCCACCTGCTCAGGGCGCCGGCCCGGGAATGCGGGCGGCGCTGCGGAAGGATACAAGCCGTCGAGCAGGAACCTCTCCAGCAGCCTGCGGAAAGACACCACACGCCCGTTAGGCCGCGGGACCGAGCCGCCCCTCCCCTCCCCGCGGGGCACCGGCCGGGCGGCGGCGTGCCCGCGCCGCCACGCACTTGGACTTGCCCACGGCGCTGTCGCCCAGGCAGATGATCTTCACGGTCTCCTCAGCGCCGGCCGCGGCCTCATCCAGGGCCCGCTCCGCCGCCACCGCCTCCGCCATGGCACCGCCTCCGCGTCCCCGCTGCTACGCGACACGGCGGGCCCCGCCCCAGGCCCCGCCTCCCCTCGGGCCCCGCCTCCCCACCGGGCCCCTCCTCGCGGCCGGGCCCGGCCTCCCCGCCTCAGGGCCCCTCCGTGCGTCAGCGAGCGCTCTGCCCCGCCCTTTTTCGCCCTTGTTAGGACGTCACGCACGCGACGTCCTGCCGCACTTGTCGTCACCCACGCGACGCTGGCCGGCGGGGCGGGCGCCATGGCGGCTGTGGGGCGCTCCGGGCGGCCGCTGCAGCTGACGCTGGCGCTGCTGAAGCCGGACGCCGTGGCCCACCCGCTGGTGCTAGAGGTGAGGCCTGGGCGGACAGCACCGCGCCTGGCCCGGCCCGGCCTGGCCTGGCCTGGCCTGGTCTGGTCTGGTCTGTCGGCCCGGCCCGGGGCGTCCTGGCGGTGCGCGCCGCCCGGCCAACCGCTGCGCCTCTGCCCGCAGGCCGTGCACGAAACCATCCTCAGCAACCGGTTCCTCATCGTGCGCGCCAAGAAGCTGCGCTGCGGACGGGAGGAGAGCCGCCGCTTCTACCGGGAGCACGCGGGTAGGCGGGCCCGGTCTGCCGGGCGGGCCAGGCCGTCGCTGCCCTCAGGAGCAGGCCGGCCGGCAGGCGAGCTCGGCCGCCGGACAGGGCCTCACCGGCGGGGCTGGGCTGTGTGACTCGGGCCGCGTTTCTCCTGCAGGGCGGTTCTTCTACCAGCGGCTGGTGGAGTTCATGGCCAGGTACCTGTCGTGCCCACAGCTGGGCGGTGTGGGGCGTGAGAAGGAAGCTTTGCAGGTGGGCCCTTGTCTTGCCTGAGCAATGCTTCTGCATCTGGAGGGGCCCACCTTGGCATGGGATGCATCTCATTGGGAGTTGGTGCTTGTGGTGTACCGAGGGTGAAGGCTCTGGGCTTGAGGGTGGAGAAATGTCAGGAACCAACTCTGCTGTGACAACAGTAGTCCTTGGTGGGGTGGTCTCCCCAAAGGTTGCGGGTACCATCACCTAGGAGGAGGTCATCCATGCAAATGCTTTGCTTCTGAGCCATGGTTTCAGTGTCTACTGTCATGGTAGGTCTGTCTGTATCGCCTCCCAGAAAGCACTGCATGGCAGTTGCACTGCCTTGCTTCTTTGCAGTTGCTGTTTTTATAAGAATGAAAGAGCTATGTCTGTTTGTGACCTTATATCCTTCTGCTTTTTCCTGGTCCTTTTCTCAGTGGCCCTATGTGGGCTTATATCTTGGCCCATGAGAATGCTGTTCCACTCTGGAGATCCCTGATGGGACCCACCAAAGTATTCCGAGCCCGAAACAGCGTCCCAGACTCCATCCGAGGAGCTTATGGCCTCACTGACACCAGGAACACCACTCATGGCTCAGGTAGACCTGTCCTTGGCTGAGTGTTGGGAAAAAAACTGGAGCTCAGGGAGGTGTGAATGATGGTATTTTGTCTGCCTTTGCTTGCTTTCTCTTTAAATCATTAACATTAAATCAATGTTAATGATTTGCTTACTTCTGCAGACTCCACTCACACCTGCCCTGGTGTGACCAAGCCTGGTGCTTTTCTTTATGGCTTCTGCCCTTCCCTTTGGAACATAGTACCTATTTGCAGTGCCAGACTGGCATCTCTCATCTTTTTCTCTGTTTTCTAACAGATTCGCCAACATCAGCCAGCAGAGAAATTGCCTTTTTCTTCCCAGAGTTCAATGAACAGCTCTGGTACCAGCAGGAAGAGCCACGTCTGCGCTGTGGGCAGGTGTATTACAATGCAGAGGAGCGTGTCCACTGTGTTGTCGGGGATGAAGAAAAAGAGTTAACCTGAGTTACCTGGGGGTATGGTTTGCTGAACTGGAAGTAGCTGCTAGGCACACTGTTTGGGTCAGCCCCATAAAAAGACATAGAGCCGTGGCATGTTTTAAGGAGTGTGGGGGAGGGAGAGAGCTAATGGACATTATGTTGTGCTACCTGAGATTATGTTATTCATGCAGCGTACAGGTGCTGGGGCATTTTAGGAAAAACTTCTCAAGTAGCAGTACTCCAGCCTGGTATAGAGGTCTAGCCATGCAGTTCATTGGTCCCTCTTGTTTATTTGGGTATGAGTGGTACAGGTGAGTTCATCAAAGGGCTAGGTAGAAAGGAGGTTGCTAGTTCCAGTTAGGATATGGTTGGTTTTGCTGGTAGTAGGCTTCAGATTCTTAATATTTGCTCTGTTCCCACAGTCCCATAAGGATAAAAGAGGGGAAAAAGAACATAAAAAAAAATGCAGTGGTAAGCAGGGCAGTATTAACTCTCCTGTCCTTGCTTTCCTGGATCCAAGCTGAGAGACAAGGTGGCCTTCAGTTTTGTGTCATGATTTCTATCTTAAACATCTGGTGGAGGACACAGTTAGAAGGCATTCGCAGGAGGAAAGCAGCATATCCTACTGGTTCAGTTTAGCCTGGGCTGACAAGCCGGCAACAGAAGTTCGAGGGGAACTTGCAGAAAGGTGTGGAGTAGTCCAGTACCTGTGAAGGATCTTCTGTCTTCTGCTTTTAGATTGCCTGGGTCATGAAATCATTGCTTCTGATGAAACTTGGTAGTGGCTATTACAGATATGGTTTTCTTGAATCCATAATAAAAGGCCAGAGAACTTAATTTGAGTGTTGGTACACAGAGGCTGTAGAATTTCTGCCAGGAGCTCTTTATATTAAGCCTTATAACAAAATGCCTAATGGTAACTCAGAGACTCCATTGCCTATAGACTTACTGGGAATTGAAGCACTGTGTTCCATATCTTTTGTAAATTATATGGACAAAGTAATTTAATTATCCTGCTAATTGATAGAGTTATTATATGGTAGTGCGTGAGGACTTGGTTTTGAGGTACAGTGCGAGGTTCTGACATGCTTATTTATGTTTTCCTGTTTGATGCATTTGAGATCTGTTCCTGTATGAGTTTTTAATCCATTTAAACTGTCCCTCTAATAGCTTCTTACAATGCTGATTTTTTAAATTAAGGTGCAATGTTGTACTGAGTGAATTTCATTCGGATAATTTCAAAGGCACTGTATTGGTAAAGGTACCTTTGTAACGTACTTGGGACAAGACGTTTGTTAGCTTGACTTCCTTTTCTGAAGTTATGCATGACTAGCATCGATGATACTAGTCATTAAATCTGTTGACTGAGCTGTTGATTGAGTCTCAAATTTACTAGTGCGTTATTGTGTCACAGATTAAAGTCAAGTTACTCTTTGACTAATTTAAGACAACTATATGAAAAGTTGGACACTTGATTGAAAAATGTTTAAATGTAGGAAGTGCTGCTGTAGAGCTTCCTTGATAAAATACATGAACATTTTTGTTCCTTCCTTACTATTATATGACATTAAATGCAGTTGTTGTTTTGTTCCAGGTACAGATCAAAAGGATCTGCAGAATCTTTCTGCGTTTTTGCGTTGCTGCTTTTATTTTCACCAGCAGTATCCAATGGTGGATCTGCTCATGATAGAGTATGCATTTATGCAGGTCTGAAATCTTGCCGTCCTTAATGCTATTGTCAATTGGTATTTAATTGATTCCCTGAGTTTCTCTTAAGTTACGTGTGTTTTTTCTTGTAACAACCCTGACTATTTTTTTCACCTTTCTTCTTTATATAGTGCTTTCTTTTTTGGCTATTAATTTGGGATGCCATTAAATAATTCCTAGCTTACACTTCTCATCTTAAATGTTTAACTCTTTCTAGTCACTTGCAAATATTACATTTGGGGAAACTGACCATTTTAAAATTTCAAGTACAAATAGCACTGGCTTAGTGGTGCAGTGTTTTTGCAGAATAATTATAAGATCACAAGCACCATTACTTAGCTGCTAGTTGTTTTGTCCATGTAAACATTTCTTTGGTCCACCAAGATTGTACCTGAGTAGAGGTTGTCAAAACTGCAGTCCCGCTTCCCTAGACAGAGCGTGTATTTTGCAAATCTAAAGATGTTCTGTGAACTTTACCAGGAGATCTGATACTAAAATATTTGGTGTTAGATGCAGGAGATAGTATAAAAAAATTACTTTTACTATTAAAAGAAGCCTTTGGATTTATGAGATGGCAGATGCTGTCTGTTTTGAGGACTCTTATGAAAGTCTCCCCCCCGCCCCATAAGCGCTCAAGAAATGTTTAACTTCTCTAGTGAAACTTAACATCTGTTTTGTATAGCTCCTGGTGGTGCCTCTTCATCCTATGGTGAATCACCTTTGACTTCGTAACTTCCAGTGGCTTTAATTTAAAACAATTTCCTGCACCCTTCCTCACTTTTCTCTTCTTGCTACCCCCTTCTCTGTCCCTAATCTGTCTTTACAGAATGAGTTGAAACCTGTGCCTATTCTTTTTTTTTTGTTGTTTTGTTTGCTTACACCAGAGTCAAACCATTCTTAAGAAATCTTGGTAATGTCTAGCATATGCTATTTCTTCTTTTTCATAAAGAATTTTGGTTGCTCCAAACATTATATTGTAAAACAATAAATGCAAGTTATCTGAATGCTGCTTTAGCTTAAATTTGTAAAGTCTGATGCTGCAACAATCTCATGCACAGTAGACATTTGTATTTTGATTGTTGTCCTCTTCTTACTAATGCTTAAATGCCTTCTGCCTGTTCTTTATTCACACAGAAGCATAGTACCTGAATATTAGACTGAAGGATGCTGAACCATACAGTTTCTGCTTTCTAGAAGTGCTCCACTATTTAACAGAAACACTACAGTCCTGTTAACATAATCTATCCCACCAATTGCTTAGCTTCCAGATCTCTCCTTGTGCCTAGGAGATGAGACAGATTTCAGAAGAATTTCTCTAGAATGTCTTTTCTCTGGAAAAGATAAACATAGTCCTATTTTAAATTCAGGTACTCAACTTCAACAACAGCTTGCGTAACTGACTACTGTTTTTTCTCTTTTTTTTCTGGGTGTTGTGTGAAAATATGGAAGCTAAGTTTTGCTTATCTGGGATATTTTGGAAGGAAGGGGAGCAAATAAAGAAGAAATCTGGCTAATAAAAGTATTAGATAGTCAATGGGGAACCTAATGTGAAGATGTTTGAATGCAAGGGAAGTTCATATCCTGGACATGTTAGTAACTGGGATCAGGATCTGATGAACAGGGATGGAAACTGTATCTGCCTGGAATCTACCAGGGCTTTGAACTGTGTGTCATGTAGATGTGGTTGGCTTGCTTCTGGACACAAGCAAGCCCATGAGGCAAATGTGGATTGTTGTGTAGGCATGAGTGCATGTGTGAGGCATGAGTCTATGTGTTTTTTCTTGCCCATACTTGTATCTTATTGAGCCCAAGATTAAGCTTGGTTAATAAGTCCAAATCTAGCTCCTGCTTGTCCTGTCTTAGGCATAAGGTAGAGATTGTTAATTTTCTGTGATATAGAGAAAAGAGTCATGGTCTATTTTTTTTCTGCAGTTTGATGTTCCTCTTACTCTTTGGTCTTCCTGGTTCTGTATATACAGATTTCAGGTTCTTGAGGACTTAAATACTTGGACCTAATGGAAAGCTTTGGGCTCAATATTAAGTAAGCCAGCATATTAACGGACTGTGATGCAAGTACAGACAGACTGTGAAGTATAGCAGTGTCTCCATTACATTTTTTCTATTACTGAGAATGGAGCTGCATATGACTTTCAATGGCAGATTGGTCCTCTTGCAGAAAAGACTTGCTTTAGAGCCAGTCCTGTGACACAGGTAATAAAAACAATCATCTGTCTCAGGATTTTGCTGCCAGAAGACTTATACCACCTTGTGGAAGGAGGCATTTGCAGACAGCAGGTGAAGGGCAGGCATGGCAGCTGCATTTTGCTGCAGTCACCTCAGGTTTCATGTAGCTGTTATGTACTAGAGGTGTCTCAGATGCAACAGCAGATTCTTAGTGCATATTTCTGTCCAGGAGATATATCCATAGTCATGGTGTTGA
>RSEF01000001.1:196513-220055 GCA_003993805.1 Himantopus leucocephalus | reverse complement strand
GGGCCGTGGCTGGTGAGTGGGCGCCCACCCCGGGAGCGGGGGGCTGCGGTGAGCGCTGGGTGCGCGGTTTGGGGAGCGGGGCTGTGGGCTGCACTGGGATGGGTGCGTGGGGCGGCCGTAGCGGGGGTCGGCGGTGCGGTGTTTGGGGAGAGGGGCCGTGGCTTGCTCTGGGATGTCGGAGCTTGAGGGCCGGAGCTGTGGTGGGAACCGGGGCGCCGGTGCTGGGGAGTGAGGGCTGGGACGTGCTGTGGGGCAGGCGGAGTGGGGCGCAGGGGCTGTGGCTGTCGTGGGAGGCTGTTCTGGGGGGTAAGGGCTGAGATTCGCAGTGAACAACGTGCTGGGCGTTTGCAGCGCCACATACATGCCGGGAAGCGGGGGCCATGGTCTGTGGATGGGCGTATGTGCTGGGGAACAGGAGCACGGCTTTTCAGTAGCGTGCGCGCTGGCAGAGCGTACATGGGAGGATGGGGACCATGACACCCGCGGCACGGCCCAGAAGCATTCGGGCAGAGAGGGGGACTTGCGATGAGGGTACGGCACTGCTTTTAGTAGCAGGTGCCATTGCTTTTGTTAACTTACATGTTTGTGGTCCGTGTGTGTCTGTGCAGTATTGGGTGTATCTACCCTCAAGGCTTTGCACATGCCTATGCGTGATGCTCAGCGCACCATTTTTGTGTCTGCTCTGTCATCTGTGTGTAAGCACAATTTGTGTAGTAAGTCGTCTCCACCCCAGGCTGTCTCTGGCTGTTCTCGGGGCTCGGGGTGTGCTGGACAGTCCCGTGGATGGGATTTGTGTGGTTGTGTTCTTGTGTCTGGGCCTCAGCTTGCAGTTTTGCCTGTCCCTGATGTCTTGGGGAACTGCTGGAAAAGTGAGTGTCTGCCACTCTCCTACTCTTCCAAAACTGGGTCAGGGAAGCGGAAGACTCCAGAGTGGGTTTGACTGCACAGGTACACACGAGTGCCCGTGGGTGCTTGTGTAGATCAGCGTGAAGGGAGCAATGGATTTAAGCAAACAGGGTTTAAACAGGAACTGTACCTGCTGATTCTTGCCTTGACATCTACGGACAGGGATCCTCCAAGCCTCCAGTGGTGTAAGGGTTACGTCTGTCAGGCATCTGCGAGAAACAGTCAAACATGAGGCTGGCTTTGCAGCTGTGCCTATGGCAAGGCATGGTGGGAGAACGTCTTGCGGTGTTAGCGTACGAGGCGTTCTTTTAGCTGTTGTGTGTTTGTGCCAGAGTCTTGGCTTGTGAGGAGAGGAGCTGAGGACTTGGGCACTGACCTCGGCAGGGCTCTGGTCTGCTCTTGGGCTGGGTCTCCTGGGGAGTGCCTTCGCCCAGGATGTGCAATTGCTCCGTGTCTGCTGGGCTGGCCAAGCTGCGCGCTGCGGCCCGCGCAGATGTGGACGCTGCACAAGACCCCATGCTCTGAGGGCGTGAGTGGGAGCTGCAGACCTTGGGACTGTGCCCGAGGTGCAGCGCGTGGCGTGTGCATTGCTCGCGTGCCTGCGGTGGGGCTTGGGGGGCAAGGGTGGCTCCTACCTGGGGCATGGTGGGCTCTTGTCTTTTTATACTAGCACTGACATACATTGCAAAGTTCTTGTGCGTTTTGCACCTGCACAGTAGTCCTCTGCAGAGATTTCGCTGACTATGCCAAACTTGCGAGGTATGTGGTATGTGGCGACAAGGGCTGAGGGCAAAAAAGAGCACAAAGGAGAATACTAGAAGGTCCTTTTTTTAGATAATAACTTTTTTTTTTCCCCTGTTGTACAGCATGTAACACCTAAATATTCATATAACACCTAAGTATGCTTAATGGTGCTGATATTATGATATGAATAATGCATATCTGCACTGTTTGTGTTTTGTACTGTATTGTTCCTTAAACCACTGTTGTGTTCGGGAGGTGCACACAAACAGACACACGAGCAGTCCGCTACGGAATATTCTGTCGAGATTTCCACCAGCTAAAAATTCTTACTGCTGCCTCCGCACAGGAGTGCGTAAGTGCACATGCAAATGGTGAGGCACGTGTGTGCGAGCGGTGGGGAGCAGCGTACGGGGCCGTGGGGTGGAGAGGGGGCTGTGGGGGCAGGCTAGGCCCCCCTTCCCGTTCTGCAGAGTGCGGCAAAGCGCCTGTGAAGCTGGGGCATCCCGGCGGGGTGAGGCACGCGATGGAGGCACGACAGGAGCCCAGGAGTGATGGCGAGCTGGTCCTGCCCTGCGGCACAGCACAGAGTGTGGCCGCAGTGGGGCTTTGCAGAGCCGGGCCAGAGGCTGGCGGTGGCCTTTGGGGTAGAGCTGAGCTCTCCCATGAGAGACGGGGCAGGGGCACGCCTGCGGCGGGGACATGGGAGAGGAGCTACGGCCGGCGGCCGCCTTTGGCATGAGGAGCATTCCAGGGATGGGCCACAGCCAGGAGGTCGTGTCCGGAGGGCCGGCCACCCAGCAGCGCTCCTGGCGCCCGCCCCGCTCTCCCTTTGCGCGGGGGGCGAGGAGGGTCTGGGAGGGGAACCGGAGCGCGGCGAGGGAGCAGAGCCGGGAGGTGGTCCGGCTCTGCTTGTGGCAGCGGGGACGGGAGGAGCAGGACCTGTGGGGTGCAGCTGGGGCTCGGCAGCCTCGTGGGGCTGGCAGTGCTGTGGGGCGGGAATCCCCTCTGCCATGGCAGACCTGGCGCAGGGGGAGGCCGTGCAGCTAAAACGAGTACAAAGAGTAAATTGCCATCCCACTCCTAAATGCAGCTGAGCTGCTGTAACTGTGACAACAGGCAAAAGCTCTGGTTCATGAGTGTCTTGGCTCCCGTTGGCAGCGTGGGAAGGGGAGGCAGCACTGGCGTTGTGAAAGTCTCTCCAGGATCAGCCCAGACTTTGAGGGGATGGGGTGTCCGTGCCACGTCCAGCAGTCAGGCTGCCCATCTGTTAGGAGGAGCAGAAGGCACGGGGACTTTCGTAACCCAAGAAGCAGGTCGACCAGGAGACTCTTCTATCATTAAATATTGAAAGTTCTCTGGCGGCAGCGCGTTCTCCCCTCGCTGACAGCGGCTCTGTGAGTTTGTGATTCTGGATGTTGCATGGACTCAGCTGTGACTGCGTGGGTGACTTCGGGTGGGAACGGGGCTGGGCAGAGCCTGGGACGGTGCCGGGGGGACCATCAGCGCCAGCTTCTCACCATGGTGAGCCCCTGCCCAGGCAGAGCCGAGCCCCCGGGACGTGTGTGGGACGTGCGCCCCACAAACAGCGTCAACTTGCCATGAGCCCTCCATGGCAGGGCCGGGCGCTGCTCCAGCCTGGCCCCTGCTTTAAGGGGCTGCTCATTTGGAAGGAGCTGCTTCTTTGAGTTGCTCTTTCACGCCAGGGTGGGTGACTTTGCAAGCTCCAGAACAGCAGAGAGTCCTCGGTGGACAGGGGTTGGTTTGGTGGTTGGCTGGGCCTTGTCTGCACCGAGAAACCCAAAGGTGCCATATGGTTCAGGGCTGCGCTTCTCCCCAGGATGGAACTGATGGGTCGTGGGCTGCGTCCCACCTCCCTGCAGGCGCTGCCCCCCGGGGACTGTGGGCCTCCCTCCCCTGGGAGAGGCTGGCATTCCTGGCTTATTTAAGGAGTGGTTTGGACTTCCAGGTCTGGATTCTTCTGCTTTTTATAGACATCCTCAGGGGAGTGCAAAGAATGGCAGGAAACGCGGCGGCCCCGCAAGTGCTCAGCCCTGGTCGCTATTGTTCAGTGTTGGCGGAAGCCGGCCGCAGGCAGGGCTGCCCGGGGGACCTTCCCCTGCCCGGAGGCGGCTCAGCGGAGCCTCAGCCGTGTCCTTACAGCGTGAAGTAATGTTTCCTGGCCTTGGTAGAAAGGGACTACAGCTCCCGGCGTGCGTGGGGATACAGGACATTGCGTGCTGGGCCTCGAGGGCCACAGGCTGTACCTCTGCCTCGATGTCCCCCGCTCCTCTGCAGGGTCGCAGGTCCCTGGAGCTGCGACAGGAGCCCGCTGGCACATGATGGCCAAGCTCGATCTTGCCCTGACTGTCTGCTCCCCTCCAGCCCGAGTCCCGCAGGCCCATGGGGGCCGCCTGGAGCAGCTGTGCCCGACCAGGCTGTGCCAGGCGGTGCCGTGCGACGGTGGCAGTTTGGCTGCGGTGTGACCTTGGGCTTGCAGAGAGGGACAGTGGNGCCAGAGCAGCGGCTGACCTTGGGCTTGCAGAGAGGGGCAGTGGTCTCTGCTCGTGGCGCTGCAGCCCAGGTTTGTGGCTGCCCTATTGCCGGGGAAGGCTTGACAAGGCAAGAAAGCATTTCTTGTCTGGAGCAGCTGGAATGGACTCCGTGACGATGCCTGTGAGAGTGACCAAGCGGCGTTGTCCCTTTGCAGGGTAAGGGCCCCGGGAGACCTCAGGAGGCAGAAACGGGCACGTCCCCTCTGTATGACCCCTGATCACAGGCATCTGTGTGTGTCCCATCTGCCGTGTCTTAACCCCATAGACATCCCTCTGGGCAGAGAGGCATTCCCACAGCCCTCCTGAGATAGGAGTCTCCAGATGCTTCCCAGCTCCCAGTTCTGTCTTGGGGACAGTTTTACTTCTACTGACTTGTCATTTCTGATCATGTCGTGTTTGTTAGACTGCTGGGGACCAGCTGCTGTTGTTACTGCAAGTCTGCAGTCCTTGCCTCTTATCCCGGAAAGGGAAGGAGCTGCACGAAGAGCAGGGAATCTGGGCACTTGTGATAAAAGAGTCAGACTTAGACAAGCAAAAGGCGAAAGGCAGAATTGCCATTCATGAGCAAGAGGAATAACAGCCTCCCTGGAGCTCTCCCTGCTAGTCTGAACAAGGCCCCTCTGGCTCCACAGACAGCAGGATCCTCAGGGACTGTGAGGGCTTGGATCCTGGCAGTGTGCAAGCTGCAGTCTAAATACATCGCAGATCATCTGCATAATTTATTCTTCTGTGAAGAGTTTAATTTATCAGGTCCAATAATAAACTCATAAATCTCCTTTGCCTGTTATCAGGGTTGGGAGAAGATGCTCATATTATAAGCATTTAATTTGTCTCCTGAGCTGCTTCCTGAGCAGATCGGTGGCTTTGACGTTACTGGGTGTATATTCCCGTGGTCAACGTTCCACCGGGCCCTTGTCACCTGAGGACAGAAAAGATGGTGCTCGAGAGGCCCAGCTGAGGAGGAGCGCAGGAGATCGTCGTGCTGGCCTGGACCTCCTCTGGAGGTCAGGGCGGGATGGAGATAGTGCGGACGAGAGCCAGGAGGAAAAGCCATCTCGCTGGAGACCGATCGAGGCTGCTGCCAGTGCTGGGAGCCACTCTGCAGTCCAGAGCTACCCGTTGGCACCGTCTCGCTGCCCTGGCCCACCTCTGGCACTGCCCCGGGGTGTCGGGGGCCGGCTGGGGACCGGCCGTCTGCGCTGAGGGGGGATCCTGCCGGCCATCAGCAGGCTGCAGCAGAGCCCGCGGGAGGGGGTGCACAGCCTCGCCAGATTTGCTGCCGCTGGTGACTTTGGTTGGTATCCTCACCCACAGAAACCTCTAGATCTGGCTGGGAACTTGCGCCGTTCTGGGCCTCAAGGGCTTCGTGTGGCAGTGAGCTACACCATCTAGTCAGGGGCGATGTGGAGAGGTGTTTCTATTTCTCAGTGTGAGATCCCACAACGTTTTCCACTGCCCTCATGCTGTGAGATGAAAAGAGCAGAAGTGTCATCTCCTTTCTGTAGACTGCTCAGGATGTTACAGCCTTTTATCTGTGTCCCTTCTTATTTGCCTCCTTCTAAGGCAGCAATCTGTGCTCTTTCCTTTCTCTTCTCATGACGTTTTTTCTTGCCCTTCAGTCATTCTTGCCTCCTGTTTCTGTGTCCCCTTGGTTTTGCATTTTCTGGGGGAGCCCTGATGCCCAGTCCCGCACCCGTTAGACGCGTGGGGCTGTGCCCAGGATGGTGGCTGTGTGGGCACCTGTTTCCCACGCGCTCTGTTGCCCGTTTGGCTCCCGGTGCTGCCTGCGCTGCCCCAGCCCTCCTGTGCCCAGGGGGTGGTGGTAAAGGGCAGCTGGTGCTTGGCTGGCTCGGCACGAAGTGCTGCCGGGGGCGCGCAGCTTGGCTCCCCGGGGCTGTGCCGGCCGCCATCGCAGCCTGGGGCCTTGGTGTGCATCTGGGGAAGGCTCCTGTTCTCCAGATGACTGCCACGTGTGTGTGGTTTGGTTAGGGTGTGGAGCCAGGCCACCAGGCATGATGGGGTGTTTGGGTTGTGCCGCCTTTGGTGATATGTCGTTGTAGCCCTGCTGCGTGGCTCCAGCCCAAACCCACCACATCCCTGGGCTGAGGCTGTCTGGAGGCGGCGGCGCGAGTTGGGAGCACGAGCTGCCAGAGACACCTTTGGTGGACACGCAGTTCTTGCTCTGCGACACCGCACAACCCACCCCCTCATGCGAGCTTCTTAATTGCAGCAAGCAAGCTTCCTGGTGGGGCGGGAGGGCTGGGGCTGGTCTGTGCGCTGGCCAGGCTTCGGACCACGCTGTGTGCTGCAGCGAGGGGTTTCGGATGGTGTGTGGGTGGGAGGAGGCTGTGTAGGTGTCCCAGCCTGTGGCACCCTGTGCCCAGGGGTGTTACCCCGAAGCCCGAAGCCCTGCGAGGCTGCGCTTGCCGAGGTTCGGTGTCCCGGCAGGCATGGCAGTGCCCTGCCCCACGGCCTGCCCTGCTCAGTCTCAGTATTCCCAGTGCTAACGGACGGGAGAGAGACTCAGTTTGCTGTGGTCACTAAATGTCCAAGCAGGACACACACATGCCCTGTGCTATTTTGTTTAGGTCCTACATAAACAGCCGTGGTAGGTTTCCTATGTTTTCACGGCACAGGTGTCCTGTGGGCTTTTCTCAAGAGAGGAGTCAATGGGCCGGTGGCAGCTGTGTCCGGAGCATCGTGCTACGGCCCCGCTGGGACCTCAGCAGCGTCATTTTACAGAGAGGCACACAATAGCCGCTAAGTTTTCCAGGTGCATCGCAGTGTCTGTGATCCTTCTGCCAGTGGAGGCTGGAGTATGTCTTGCAAAATGTTTAAAGCCTGGTGGCACCGCAGCTGCCCACGTGGCACACCGCGACCTCTCTGCACAAACAGGCTCCTTGCGGCGGCCCCTTCCCCCCGCAGCACCTTGCACTTGCTGACACCAGCTGCAGCACAACAGGCGTGCTCCAAGAAATCCCAAGTCATACATTTTTAATTTTCTACAACAGAGCAGCCATTTCAGCCACTCACCCAGAAAGGATCTTTAATGAGAAGCAAGGAGAGAGAGCATGCACATTTCCAGCACATAAGAGGCATTATGGATACCCTTTTCTCTTTCCCTGGCTGCCTGTAGCCGTTCCTGAATTTAGCCTGGGCCACTTGCCCTGTCGTCTTCTGGAGGCGGGTGCAGCTGGGCCCTGGTCCCGTTTCTTGTCCTGAACAAGAGGGTCAGCCCTGTGGAGGAACTGACCCTTCGCATTGCTGGCATTTCAGCTCGAGCCTGCCTCTGCTCTCAGGCTGCGTCCTGCCCAGGACCTCGCCTGGGAGCGATGACCCAGGGTGGGAGAGGTGCTCGAGGAACCCTCTGACCCAGGGTGGGAGAGGTGCTCGAGGACCCCCATTGACCCAGGGTGGGAGAGGTGCATGAGGATCCCTGCCGACCCAGGGTGGCTGCATCCGCCTTCCCTGGCGCTCGAGCCCGGGCTGTTCCTCGGGAAGCTGCATTGCCCTCGCATGTGGTCTTGCCGAGCCATGCTGTGGGTCCCGCGGAGGCAGGGGGCTGCCACTCCTCCAGCCTGGGCAAGGGGCTGAGCCCCTGTGGCTCTCCTCGGGGGCAGCGGACGTGCCTGCCCGCGTGGTGAGGATGGCCCCACGTGGGCAGGAGGGCTCAGGGCGCAGCGCTCCTGCTTGCGCAGGGAGGCCAGGGATGCTCTGCTGCGGTGGGGCAGCAGGCGTTCGTGCAAGCCGTAGGTGACCTTGCGTCTCTCCCTGGTGTCCTGTAGGAGGTTTGCTCTGGGGATGCTCTTGTTCCCAGCCCTGCGGGTTCCACACCTCCCTGCTGTCCCAAGGCGGAACCTGATGTCTACATGGGTGCAGCGTGCTTGGGGGCCGTGCGTGCGGTGCACTGCACTGATGCTGTCCTTGCTCTCTGTTGTCTGCAGGTTGATGAAGAGGGAGTGCTGTGACCCCGTGCCCGTGACAGTCATTTCAGGTAAGCATTGTTCTGTCCTTCCCTTTCTGCCTTCAGAAATGCCCTGGCCTCCTGAAGGGGGTTGGTGGGGAGAGGGCTCAGGTCGGTGAGAGCCTTTATCCAGGAGGGGATGGCCTGTCTGGAGCAGTGGGGACGGGGACCTGGCTGTGGTGCTCAGGGGAAACTGCGTGGAGAGCCGAGGGCAGAAACAGGGCTTGTGAGGGCTGGCAAAGGGCGGCAGGGCTCGGGCTGGAGGGAACAGGACGCATTCAGGCAGGCTGCAGGCGATGCAGAAACAGTTATGAGTCAGGGTTAGGTCATTACTACATGATGTGCTTTGAGGAGGCATCAAGAGGAAATGTCTTGGGGGAGAGTGGGGAACCAGGTCAGCCTGGGCCCGTCGAGCTGGGACCCAGGGTACCCTCTCCGATGGGTTCCCCCCGGGCCCACCCAGGTGGGATCCAGGATCTGTGTCTGGGACAAGTACCACTGGTCTCAGGACAGGAGCGTTCCTGGACATCACGCTGGCGTGGGTGCTTCTTCCAGCCCTGGCTGCTCAGATTCTTCCTCATGCAATGGGGCTTTTTCCTGCCCTGTCTGAGGATACCGGACCCTTTGTAAGTGCCGCCCACGCTCAGCGCTGGTGTGGCTGGTGATCGTGTCACCCCATGGCTGTGCTCACAGACCGGGTGCTGCATGCGCTCTGCTCTACAGACCAGGGCAAGGTCTTGATGACAGCTGAGTGCAAATGTGCAGCACGTTGTGAAAAGCATTTTCTTTGGCCACACTGAGTTGTTTAGGCTTTTGGTGCTTTTTGGTGCTGTGGCTGCTGTCAGGCTGGCACGAGGGGAGTTGCAGGGCCATGGCGTGAGGCCAGCCAGCTCCAGATGTGCACAGTGAACCTGCAGCACCATTGCTGGTGGGTGCCAGAGCTCATGTCCCACAGAGGGAATCAAAGCAATGGTGGGTGCCTCTACCTCAGGTTGCTGGGCTGAGGGCAGGGGCGGCTCATGCATCCTCCCAGGGCACCAAATGGGTGTGGGCAGGGAGGGATGCAGCAGCTGCTTGCTGTGGCTGTGGCAGGGCCAGAGCCTGGCACAGGGGGAGAAAAGGGCAGCAAGAGCTACACTGGGGACAGGGAAGCATGAAGGACAGCACGGGAGAGGGGAGCGGGGAAGCCCACAGCTGGTGGGGAAGCAGCTTGAGCTGGGGAAAGGTAGGGGAGAGATGCCCCGTGGGAGTGGGAGATGGCGAATGACAAACGTCTGCCCGTGATCTGGGGCTGGTCTGGCCCCTACCTGCCTTATGTTCTTTGCTCAGTGCTATGCCCAGTCTCCTGCCCTGTGTCGTGCACTGCCCTGGCCTCTGCGTGCTCCCATGAGCAGCCTCCCTCTTCCCTCTCCACAGGGCGTTCTTGGTGCCCAGCGCGGTCCCCAGCCCCTGCCTGGCTCAGTACCGGCCAGTTCTTGTCAATGGAGTGTCTGGCTGACGCTGTTCCCGCTCCAGGTGTGCACACCTGGAGTGTGTCCCTGAGGGTGTGTTCCCACCTACTGCTCGCCATGCACTGGTGCGGGGAGACCTTATCACTCTCTACAACTGCCTGAAAGGAGGTTGTAGAGAGATGGGGGCTGACCTCTTCTCCCTAGGGACAAGTGATAGGACGAGAGGAAATGGGTTCAAGACATGCCAGGCAAGGTTTAGATTGGATATTAGGAAAAAATTTTCCCTGAAAGGGATATCCAACATTGGAATAGGCTGCCCAGGGAGGGGGTGGATTTGCCATCCCTGGAGGTGTTTAAAAAAAGGGCAGACGTGGTACTTGGGGATATGGTTTAGATGTGGTTTTGTCAGGTTAGGTTAATGGTTGGACTTGATGACCTTAAAGGTCCCTTCCAACCTCAACAATTCTATGGTTCCAAACAGTGCAGGACTTGCAGGGGAGCAGGACTCCGGCTGCTGCCCCTGTCTCCCGGCTGTGACCTGCCAACTCCATTCGCTGCAGACATTTACCATGTCCCACCCCAGGGCAGGAACGAGCTGAGAAGCGAGGGACCCCCGTGTGCGTGCACACCTCATGGACACTTCGGTGGGGCTCAGAACGTCCCAGCCTCAGCCAGCCCCTTCTCCCTGCGCACTAGGCAGGCTGAGCTGCGGTGTGCAGCAAGCAGCACATGTCAAACTTCAGGGTGAAGGCTTGGAAACCAGAAGATGGAACAAAGGAAACATAAAATGCTAATGCACAAGAATAGTGTGTGCTTTTTCTGGCTTCAGCAGGCTCTTTTCAGAGCCTGCAGCTTCATTCTGGGACCCCTGAAACGTGTTGCCACTTCACCTTGTAAATCCTGCAGATAACTCAGGCTGCCCGTGCAGGGCTGGCTGTGCTGCGTGGGCCCAGCTGCGTGGGCTGCGCTGCGTGTTTCCGTGCAGGGGCTGGCTGCGCTGCGTGGGCTGCGCAGTGTGGGCTGCACTGCGTGTTTCCGTACAGGGGCATCGCTGTGCCGTGCCGTGCCAGGCGGCTGAGGGCTGGGGAGCTGCTGTGCTGCCCGGGGTGCTTCCCCGCAGGGCTGCAGGGCTGTGCAAGTGGTCGAAGCACCGGCTGCCAATGCAGGGCAGGTGCAGTCTTGGAATATGTGCGGTGGGGATGAATTGTGTTTGTACTGAGATGTGGGCATTTATCCAAGCTATTCTACTGGCTTGTATGCTCAATGAAGTCAGCCTTGCCTGGTCCCAGAGCACATCCATGACTTGCAGGGCCCAAATCTGATTGCTGTGGCAGCATCATTTCTGAACACTTGCAGCAGACCACTGCACAGAAGACAATGCTCTGACCTGGTCCTCTTTGTTCTGCAGCAGAACAGCAGATCCCAGTGGGAGCGGGGCCCCGTGGAGCTGGGCTTGGTGAAGGCAATCCCTGTTGCAGGGCTTTATTCCCAGCCCTGGAGAGGAAGGACTGTCCTTCCCTGCTCCGGCAGGAGCCCAAGTCTGTGGGACACGGAAAGGCCTCTCAGCACCCGTGGGAGGCTGTGGCTGCGTCAGGAGCCTGGCTCAGTCCTGCTCTGCTCTGTCCCCGCTATGGCTGCCCAGCCGGCTGCTGCCTGGAACCTCTTCCCCGACTCCTGCCGGTGCAGCAGCTCTGCCCTGCGCTGTCTCTGCAAGGTGGGACGGGGCTGGAGGCAGGGGTGCTGGGAGGGGAGGGATGCCAGAGAGGTGATTAGCGTCTCAGTCCCAGACAAACAGATGGAGGCAGCCTTATCCTATTACCTAAGGGCTAAGCGGGAGAAGCTGAGCGGTGCGTTGAGGCTGGCTGGTCAGTGGGTGCTCTGGGCTTCTTCAGCGGCAGGATGTTTTTCTGGGGTGGCAGCCACCCCGATGTCAGCTCTGGATAGTGTCTGCACCGGGCAGCACCGAGACCCTGGGAACAGGTCAGGTACACGCTCCTATGACATGGGGTCAGCACTGGCAGCCCTGGACCCTGCGCTCTGCTGCCGGGGCCGGGGGGGCTTTGGCGGGGAGGCCGGGCACCTGCAAAGTTGGGGTGCCGAGGCGGTGCAGGGACTGAGCGAGACGGTGGCGACGGGACCTCGCTGGTGGCAGCAGTGAGGGGGCAGTAGATCCTGGCAGCAGCGGGGCTGTCCAGGTTGCTTTGCGGATTGCATAGTTCCTGGAGGTCCTTGGGTTTCTTGCTTCTTGCTGTGTTGTGCTCCTCCTAAGCTGGAACCGGGAGGGTGGAGGAACGGCGCAAGATTGCAATAGCGCAGTCCTGATGTCTGTGCAGCCCTACGGCTGTGCGGGATGGCAAGCTGGGTCAGCCTGGACCACGGCGTCCCGTGCACATCGAGGGGCTGGGTGTTCATCTGGCTGTGCTGGCGTGGGTCTGTGCTTGCTGCCCACCATGCAGGGACACAGAGGTGCTTGCTGAGATGAGGGTGGGAGGTGTGGGAACCTAATGCTTGGATTTACTTGTCCTTGGGCTGTGCCACCTTCCTGGGCTGTGCTTACCTGCAGTTGTGCCCAGCGGTGGTGTGGGGAGATGGAGGGAGCAGATGTGCTTTCTGCCAGCGGGTCCACGGTGGGGCAGGCTCCAGGGTCTTGCTCCTCCTGGCTGTGTCCTCATGTGTGTCTGACCCACGCCTGCTCTTCTCTACATCGATGGGCTGGGAGTGTGTGTGCGTGGGTCCTTAGGCTCTGGCTCCACGTGAGGAGCTGATGGGGGTTCAGTGACTTGTGGGATGGGAGGAGATGCCAGTCCATCTGGTGCACGCCTCCAGGCTGGTCCACAGGACTCCGGAAGGGTCTGATTCCCTGCTCTGGTCTTGGTGGTGATTTCCAACTGCTGTCGTGCTGCTGTGGATGGTGCGGTGCCGGCAATGAGGAGAGGTCCGTTCCTGTCCCTGCTGGTCCCACGCGGCAGTGTGACCTGCTGACTGGGCAGGCAGCAGGCTGCAACGTGGGTGCAGGACTGGGGACCCCGACTGGGGTGCACAGGGCCTCGCACGTGCCGCGTGAGAGCGTGTAGCAGTGGTTACCAAGGTGACTGTGTTAAGTGATGTTCCTATGGCTACGCACCGCTCGTGCTCAGAGGTACTGTGGGGGGAGTGTGCAAAGCCCCCAGGATACCCGGTGCCTCCCGGTGAGGCTGTTCTCATTGCAGCCATCCCCTGGCTCCCACACCAGAGACACCTTCCCGGGGTGGGAGAGGCTGCACGGGCAGCTCTCGGTGCCAAGCTGCCCCACGGGCCGTGGGCTCTGCAGACGCCGAGGGCCCGGGACTGGACTGGCCGTACGCTGTCCCTGGCTGGGTCTCCATGCCCGGCAGGGAAGGACCTGCCGTTTGCAGACACCCCTGTTGGGGCAGGCTTGGGGCAGGCCCTGCGTGGTGATGGGGCTCTGGGGACACCCTCCCCACTAGAGCGGCAGTCACCACATCCCTGGAGCCCTGCGTTAGTGGTGCCAGCTGCTGTGAGGTGCCCTCACGGCACACGGAGCCCATGGATCCCAGCTGCGTCGCAGGGGAATAAGTCCTGCAGGCTTCAAAGTCTTCAGTCAGCTCTGCCCTTCCGCAGGTTCTGTTCCTCCCTTCAGCCAGGTGCACCCTGAGGGGTGGCCCGGTGGGGACAGGCTGGGGTGCTGCGTGGCCCGTGGAGCTGATTTGGAGCGTGTGCTGCACAGGGAAGGGTGAAGGCAGACCGGGAGGAGGGACTGTGGTCACTGATGCTTTGTCGGGAACTGGGACAGATACGGCAGGGGGCTGTGGGGCAGGAACCAACAGGGACTTGCCCCATGTCTGATGGAGAAGAGCTTGGGGAGAGCTGGGACACGGGTCAGTCGGAGAGGGAAAGGGGATGTCTGGGAAGTGTTTCTTCACTCTGGATTGGCACTGGAGTGAGCCCAGGCTGGGAGCCTCGAGGAAGGACTGTCCCCACATGGGCTGGGGGACAGTGGGACAGTCCCAGTGGTGCTGACCGTGGCTGGGGCAGCCACTTGCATCTTGCTGGTGCTGCGGGAGCCTGGAGCTCCCCACAGAGATGTTCTACTGAGGAGCAAAGATGCACAGAGTCCAAGGATTGAGGCTGGGATGCTACAAACCCAGAATTGCCTGAGAGTTAGCTGTTCTGGCAAGACAAGGAGCTGGCTGGCTCAGAGAGGGTGGGGAAGCAGCCAGAATGCATGCAGGAGACCCCGGGAAGGTGGGTGTGGGACAGAAACCTGGATTTAAGAGGCCACACATATGGCCAGGGCTGTATGTGCAGGCTGATAGGGCTGGATTAACGACTTTCCACCCCAGCCCCTCATTCCTGCTCTTGTGTCATTGTTCATTGCCACTTCTGCTTTACAGGAACAGTGAGAGCTGTGAGCTGCTCCTGCTAAAAGCCATCAGGACAAAATGGGCTTCGTTTTAACCTGGGCCAGCTCCCCGGGCCAGCTGGCAGCATGAGCTGCCCATGTGTCTGCATGTCCAGCCCAGGGGTGGACATAAGTGCACAGGGATGGGGGCAAGGACCAAACCACTGTGTCCCAACATTGCTGCAGAAACGCCTGTGTCATGCAGCCTCAGCACGCATGTGCTGTCCTGCCCACCAGACCACTGTCCTGCCTGCCCAACTTGCCAAGGGAAGGGGGTACGTGGCCAGGCAGCGGGCAGGGCTGAGCCTGGCAGTGGCCATGCTGCCCCAAGCCACCCTCAGGGCTGTGTGGCCGGTGCCTGGCACCAGAGAGCGTTGGACCCCGTGTGGGGACCGCGGGGACAGAGAGAGGGTTTGCTGGCCTGTGCTCCTTCCTCCTGGCTGGGACCAGCCAGTGGGGGCTGCTCCTCCACCGTGGGGGCTGGGGGGGCCTGGCTGGTGCTGTTGGCCCCTGCTCTGCCCTGCGCAGGCTGGCAGGGAGCTCTGTGGCCCATCAGGCCACCTCCGAGGGGCCTGGCTCCTTCCTGCAAGGGGGGCAGTCCTGCGTGCCCCACAGGGTGGTGGGGCAGGGATGGGGCAGGTGGTGCGGCCGTGTCCTGGAGCGGGGGATGCACGACCCTGCGGGAAGTAGGCAGCCGGGAGTCCACGCAAGGCTGTGACCCTCAGGAAGCATACGTGTTTTGGGGCAGGGGTTACCACCGTTTGTCCTGTTGACCTGAAGAGTTGTCTCCAGCTGGGACAGTGGTAGGAATGAGCAGAAAGTCTTTGCTTTGGCCAAGCGGGGCTGCCCCAGGGCTGGNGCGGTTTTGCGGCACTGCGCTTGCTGGTCGCCAAGCACTGGGTTCCTTTCCTGCAACGGTGCTCAGTGGACGTAGGCAGATGGTGAAGGGCTGTGGGGCTGCAGGACAACTATTAAGGACAACTCTTGGGAGCCCTGTGCCAAAGACTATTGCCCCAGAACTCTGCAGACAGGATTCTCTACAGATTGCCACGAGCCGTGAACTGCAGCTGCCCCCCCCTGTGCTGGGGGAGTTCAGGGGTGCTCCTGCCTCTTTTCTGGACGCTCAGGGACATGGATGAGCCCTGGTGTTCCCGGACCTGCGCTGTGTGGGCATAGGATGCTGCTCCTTATCCCGCTGCCCCTCACTGGGGTCAGCACTGCTCTGCCATCGCCCTGGGAAAGCCAAGCACTGGTGCAGCGGGTTTGCTCCCGAGAGCAGTGCGTTGCGGGACTTGCCCTTTAATCATCTGCACATCCCCAGTGGCCCACTAACCCTGGCAAACGGGGAGAGGGAAAATCAATTGGCAGGAGAATTACCCATCAGGCACTGTAGGATGCTGTGGGCTGATCAATGAGCACTGCTCCCGCTCCCTCTCCTCGTTAGCTTTGCGTCCTGACACTCAGTCCGGGGGCGCAGTGAGCACAGTCCTGCCCCTGCTCGCGTGGGTCGGTTCTGGAGGACACGGGCAGTGGTGGCAAAGGACAAGGTTGGGCTGGAACAGACTGCTTTGTGCTACCTGTCACATGGGGCTGGGACAGAGCCATGGCAAACAGCGGGGCCAACTGACCTGCTTGTGCCCAGATAAGCAACGAGGACGGCTCCGGCATTGCGGAGCCCTGGCTCCGGGCAGGGCCCTGCCTGGCAACCCCGGGCGCGGAGCTGGCAGGACACCAAGGACCAGCCCCGGGTCGGTGGGAAGTTGGCCCGTGGGAGCCCCAGACTGCCCACCCCCCACGCGGGGCACCGAGCTCAGGCCCCGCAGTGGGGGCAGAGCAGCACAGTCCCTGCCGCTCCCCGTCCCCGCCGCGGGGGCCACCGTGCCTTCCACAGTGCTTGCAACCATCGACCCTGCGTTCCAGCTGCAGCTGCAGCCGCCCCTGGTAAATCAGTAACGTCTGGCCTCTGCGAGAGGACGGCTCTGCTCGTCCCATGGGCATTGCCAGCCAAGCGAAAGCGGACGCTCCCCGATCCTTTGAGGTGAGGGCTTGACTCTGTGCAGCTGCGTGGGAGGGCTGGGGGCTCTGGGCAGGGCTGTTAAACATGACCTTGGGAGGACTCGGGGGTGACGAGGAGCTTGCACAGCACCTGCCTGCAGAGCCGGGGCCGGGCTTGGTGCCGTTGCAGGAGTGGAGCCTGGGGTGCTGTGGGAGCCGCTGGAGTGGGTGTCTGGTCCGGTCTCTGGAGGGGAAGTCATGGCCTGAGGCTCCGCGGCCGTCTCTGCGGGGTCTGGCAGGGGAGGGTCAGTGCTGGGTGGATGTGCTGCCCTGTCCCCGGCGCAGCTGCCTGGGTGCTGATCTGGAGTAAGGCAGGTGGAGTCTGTCCTAGTCAGTTCTTTCACCAGCAGCGAGGCAGAGGCGGTACGCCAACAGCTCTTCCTGCTGCGACTGCAACAGCCCCAGCACGCGGGGCCGTTCCCAGTGATCCCAGTAACGACAGCCCCGCGTGCTGCCCTCTGCACCCGCCCTGGCAGCGACACCCCAGCAGGATGCCGGATCTCCCCTTGTCCCCCACTTGTGACGCTGCTGTATCCACCCACAACCCCGATGCGGCGTGAGGAGCTGTGGAGCGCTGGGACCTGGTGCGGCTTGTGCCGCTGGCGTGTGGCCCTGGGGGAGAGCTGGGGTGCGCGTGCTTCTCCCGCACATCAGCACGACCCCGGTACCTGTTCCCCGCTGATCGGTGCTGCAGTAGCTGTCGTTCCGTGCCGTCTCACCCCGCTGCCTGCAGCTGCCCACACCGTGGCCCATGCACCAGCCCTCGCTGCGCCGGTACACCTCCGGGTATGCTGGGCCAGAGGGTCCCATGATGCGTGTCTCGGGAGACCCTGCTCCTCGAAGGGCCAGCCCTTTCTGGGGTCACAGAGCCGCTGGGCCTGTGAGCGCAGAGGTGAAGCCCCAGGCAGGCGCTGGTAAGGGGAGGGAATTTAACCCCGATCTGGCCAGGGAAAACTGCCCGTCCTAGGCAGGCTGCATCGCTCACTGTGGTGGACTGGTGCTTGGAGGCTTCTGCAAGACAGCGTGGCTGGGTGCAGGTTAACCCTCTCCGGTGATTGTGGCCAACAGCCTCTGCAGAGGAAGATGCAGAAGGTGTGCAGCTCTGCTTTGCCCCCGTGCTGAGACTTGTTAGATCTCCCTGGATTCTGGAAAGATCGTTGCTGTTGCTGTTGAGGTGTCAGCTGCTATTATCCTTGTTTCGTTTCCAGTGCTCCCGAGCAGACTGTTAGCATCCGTGGGACTGCTGCTGGGGCGGGAGCTGAGACCTGCCTGCCACGCGCGCTCTGGGTGACAAGGGTTTTGAAACCTGGAAAGGCACGAGACATGCACAAGACTCCTTTGGAAGTGCGTTGTTTTGTGTCCCTGTGAATCCAACCTGCGACGGGTCCCTGTGACCGAGGCCCCTCCTGAGTCTGTCAGTCCCTCCGAGCGTGTCCCTGGGGGAAGGGGTCTGCCATGCAAGAGCAGACCATGTAAGTGGCACTTGTTTAGCCTGCAGAGTGAAGTCTGAGTATGGATGTAATTGCTGCCTGTGATATGTATATAAATACTTACATAAACAAAGGAGGAGAGAAGAGCTGCACAGGCTAACAGACAATGCTGACGCAAGAGTAGGGTAAACTAGCTGTGAATGTGTGGGCTAGAAATTAGGCCATTTCTAACCATCACAGCAAAGAAGGGTCTGAAACAGCTTTCCAGGAAGAGGAGAGAGAGCCAGAGGAGACCTGGAGGAAGGAGTTTGGTACGGGGATTTTGGACGTGGCACCTGGGGTGCCAGCAGCCCTGTCCCCGAGGGGACAAGAGCAACCTCCCACCCTCCCACAGCCCGGCGCCGGCTCCGCACAGCTCTGGGCTCTCGTCCCAGGCTGCAGGAGCTGCTGCCCATGCTAACAACGGCCACAGGTCTTTTCAACCATTTCTGGGCTCCCGTTGGCTGCAGCAACCTGCTCTTCACCCTGCCACCAGACACAGTGGCAGCACCTTCCCTCCTCCCTGGGGAGGTGCCCCCTTCCCCATCTCAGGAGCAGTTCCAGCTGGTGCCCCTGCTGCAGCATGCCTTGGTTTCTTCTTCCCGCTCTTCTCATGCCCTGGGGACACTTGTCGTCTTTGGGTCTCACCTGTAGCACCTTTCTAGGTCCCACCACAGCAGTGGTGGTGCAAACGTGCACTGTGCATTTCCCAGGGTCCTGCCAGACAGATGCCTTTCCTCCAGAGGAAGAGTGGTTCAGCGATACGCCGAGTGGCGGCCATGGTTCTGCACTGCCTCTAACCTAGGGCAGACCTGGAGCCCCGATGGAGGACTCTGAAGGTGCCAGAGCAGTGTTCAGCAGTGTAGTGTGGGATGACCCCATGGCATGGCTGCCCTTGTTGGAGGGATCTCTGGGGGACAGCGGGGAAGGTGGCTTAGTCTCCGTAGCACCAGGAGCAGTGGAGAGTGGGGCAGGCCACCTGGGAGCCCTCTTCCTCACGGCATAAGAGGTAAAGGTCGCTACACATCACAACTTCGCGTGAGGGCTGTGGCAGAGTATTTGGAAATCCAAAGGAACTGCTCTGCTCTGGTTTTCAGTTATTGGTGCTCCTGGTGGCACGTGCAGGGAGCTCTACTGGACCAGTGAGGTGTGACTTTCTTTGATGGAAGCATTACTGATTTGTTCCTGTCACTATAAAATCTTTTTGAAAGATTTTATAACTCGCTTTGATGATTTTTCATCCATTTTTCCTGGTGTTAGAATAAGAGTCATTGGATTATAATTTCTAAGATACTCAACTTGTATCTTTTTTCAAGATAAGTGATTTTTTTCCTCAGCAGAGAAGTTGATTTAATAAGAGAAAATGAATGTGAATGACTCTGCAAGTCTGTAATGGAGTTCGGGGGGTGGGGGTGGCCGGTGCATTTTTCCAACCATTCACAGTTGTGTCTTAAACATTATTGGGAACTAATGAGGTACCAGAAGACTGGGAAAAAAAGCAAGAACAATCCTGGCAATTACCCTCTGGAGCATTTAATTTCTCCCCCTAGTGAAATAACAAGACAGAAAGAAAAAGGAAAGCAATAAAATCAGTGAATGGCAGTAGTCGAACAGAACCGCAGGCAGCGGACGGCAGGCACAGCTCCGATGGGTGCCGCTGGATGGAGGGAGGTTTGTCCCCGAGAAGCCACGAGCCAGAGCTGCCTCTGCCCGCTGGTTACAGGACTGATTTAAGGGGTAGATCCCATACCGGCGTGCTGGGTTTGTCGCCGTGGGGTGGGATGTGAGGGTGGCTGAAGCGGTGCTGGCTGAGGCAACACGCAGGGACGGTGGTGGTGTTGCTCGCGTTTGAATCCCCGTGCGGCGGGTGGCGTGCCGGCGGGGGGGAGGCAGCGGGTGGGAGCCAGGCCCCTCTGCAGCAGCGCGTGTTGGGAGGAAAGCTGTAGTGTTTGGGGGATCTTATACAGAACGGTGCCCGCTGCCAGCAAGGCGTACCCCTGCCTGCATGGCACAGACACGGCTCTGGAGAGGTGACAGGCAGAGCTCGGGACCCTTCCCCAGCGCCTGGGGGCAGATGGGTCCGCATCCAAAGCGTTCCTCTGTGCTCTCTCCAGGCCTCCTGCAGCTTGCGGGTCCTCGCCAGCTCTGTGAAGGTGCGGGTGTAGGCGCCTGCCCCGGCTGCAGGAGGTCTTGCTGCTCTGCTGCATGCGAGGGTGTACGCTATAGCGTGTCTTGCCGTTGTCCCATCTGTTCCGGGGTCTGCCCGCCTCTGTGTGGATGGATGCCCGCGGGATGCAGTCAGACCATGTGTCGCTTGTATTTCTGATGATTTATCTCCTTACAACGGGCATTTTTCCAAGCAGAACTTTGTGTTCCTCCTGCTGTTGTTTCTAACCTCTTTAGGGCCTTTTCACTTGCCTCCTTCCAGTTCCACACCGCATTTTACTAAGGTGCTGTTTGATCCCTTCTTCCAAGTCACTAATAAAAATCAGGCCCAGTCCCAGCGCGGAGCCCGTGGCAGCAGCTGAACAGCAGTGGTGACAGCTCGCCTTGCGTCCAACCTTCCGCTACTTCCAGGCCCGACCGAGAGGCAGGCAGAGCCAGTCCCCCGCGCCGCCATGCCTGGCGAGGCTCTGCCCATCCCAGCCTCGGGGAGCAATCCCAGGCCCCGGACTTCTGACACGGGCCCTTCGTCGGCCCGTCTCCCAGCCTTGCCAGGTGGCGAGCACGTCCACAGCGCCTCTGTACGGACCCAGCTCCCTCTGCCCCGCTTCCTCCGCTGGGGCATCGGCTGTCAAGATGAGACCATGGGCACTCGGGGTCCTGCGTGGGTTGTGACGGGTCCTGCCAAGGGTCTGCGCGGTCCCTGTCCTGCCCTCGGCCCCTCGCCGCAGGGTGCTGGGCACTCCTCGGGGCCCGGCCGTACGCTGTGCCAGCCTCCCTGGACGCTGTGCCACCCTCGCCTGTCCCCCGGCACCCCGCGTGCTGCTGGCAGCAGACCGGGAGAGGCCCCATGGACCCGCACTCGTGTGGCTGCAGGTTTCTTCTCTCAGCCTTGAGCCATTCGGTGTGGCTCTGCCACGTGCAGGCCATGGCTGCTGCCTTCCCAGCTCAGCCCTGCCGTGCTCCCCGCTCCGGCCCTCTGTGCCACGAATATTTTTGCCGTTGTCCTGGTTTCAGCTGGAATAGGGTTAATTTTCATCCTAGTAGCTGCCATGTTTTGGATTTAGTATGAGAATGATGTTGATAATACGTTGTTTTAGTTGTTGCTAAGTAATGTTTATAGTAAGTCAAGGACTTTTTCAGCTTCCCACAGAAGCTGAGAGGGAACGTAGACAGGACAAGCTGGCCAAAGGAATATTCCATACCACAGACATCATGTTCAGTATATAAATGGGGGTTCACCGAGGGGCAGGAATCCGTGATTGCTGCTTGGGACGGGCTGGGCAACCAATCATAGGGTGGTGACAGCGATTGTGTTGCATCACTTTATTTTGTATATTCTTTTACCATTACTATCATTATTATTTTTCTCTTCCATTACTGTTCTATTAAACTGTCTTTATCTCAACCCACATGGTTGGGTTTTTTTGTTTTTCCCTCCTTTTTCTCCCTCTTCTCCCTACCCTGCTGGGGGGGCAGTGAGTGTTCGGCTATGTGGTCCTAGTTGCTGACTGGGGTTAAACCACAACAGCGTCTCCCTTCCGGACCACTCTTACTCCTTTGTGTTTTGTGCTGTGAGACACCTCAGCTGGCGGCTCCTCGGCTCCTCTCTGTTTGTGACTCACGGCCATTTCATCCACTTGTTCCCCTCACCGGCCCCACCTCATCCCTGGTGTCCCTGACTCAAAGCCGTGGAGCCCAGCCTGTTCCCTGCCACCCTCGCTTTTGCTGGGTGGCCTTGTCTGCTTCAAAGTCTGCGTCCCTTCGCCTGAGACCTGGGGGCTGCTCAGCCCCGGCATGTGCTCTGCGCAGCTGCAGTTTCGATGCACCTCTACCTGGAGCCTGGACAGGCGCAGGATGGGGTACGCCGTGTGCTCCACGGAGCAGGAGGCTTTCCCACACCACCGGTCTCATCTGCTCTTGCCCCACTGCCCCGCAGGAGAGCTGCCCTCAGACCCCAGGGAGACACAGCAGGAGAGCTGCTGCGGGACAGGCACGGTTTTGGCTTGCTTTGCTGCTGGGAAATGATGTTTTGTCATACCTTCAAAAGGGACTGGTTGGGGACGTCTGAAACTGTCATGGCACTGTGTCCTCCCATCTGGGCACAAAGGCTTGAGCCATGCCAGGGAGACAGTGTGAGACCAGGGGTGACGGCAGCGCAGGGTGCGGGGAACGCTGCAGCCTCCCGCTCCCTCCCTCCCGCTGTGAAGCAGCAGCGGGCAGACGGGACCTGCAGCTCTCCAGCCCAGGAGTGCAGGTGTGGATCGAAGGAAAAGAGGAGCCCAGAGACCGGCTGGTTGCTCCTGGGCTGATCCCATTGTTTGTCATGATTTCTGCTTTGGGGCTACGGCTCGCAGTGCTCATCCTCCAGGACCCGTTAGATTCCCCTTGTGATCCTGAACCTCCAGGTCTGTGGCTGCGTCCTTCCCTGCCCGTCTCGCCTGTGCTGCCAGCACAGGGCATTTGCAGCAGGTGCTGCTCCAGCTGGGATTGTTGCCTGGGGCAGGCCGCCCTGGCAGAGTCGCTCTCGCTGATGCCTGCCTTGGGCAGTCCCTCGGCCTGAGGGTGGGAGGGACGAAGGAAGAGCCATTAGTCATTTCCTGGACAGATCCAGGCCATACTGTAAATCTCTCCAGCTCTCAGTGGTTTGGGGGCTATTTCTGTTTGAGGATTGTCACGTAGATTAAAGCCTTGAATCCCAGCCAGGGATGGACGGGACACGGTCCCGTGTGCAGTCCTGCAGGGCTCAGCGCAGCATCCCATCTGCTCTTGGCAGGGCAGTCACTGGCCTGTCCCTGCCTGGGAGCGGGGACTTGACCTGCTGGGCAGGCAGGGTCCTCCTGGCTTTAATTAGCCCTCACTGGCCAGGGGACTGGCAGAAATAGCAGCCCGTGGTGGCGGCTGCTTGCGACTCTGCTCTGTGCTGGAGGTAACGGTATCTGCGCCTGCCACCACTCAGTGCGTGCACACGTTGGTCCTCTGACTGAGAGAGGTCTCTGGGGTGGAAGCGCAGGTCAGCCGTCCTCCCCCTCCCAAACCCTCGGCACAAGGGCACCACTGCATCCTGTTGTCCAAGTAGGAGCGGGTTCGGGAAACCCCTGGCAGACAGCCCCAGCTCCTCGCCTGAGGGGCTGGTGGAGGTGCTGCTGGAGCCCGCAGCCCAGGGGCCGGGCCAGACCGGCTGTCTGCAGGGGGGCACAGACACAGGCTGGGTGGTGACCACCTCTGAGCGGGGGTATCGGGGACCTCGCAGTGGGCAGCACGCCAGCAACTCCAGGATGAACAGTTTACAGTGCCAGAAACAAGACTTTCCCTCTAAAATCCAGAGACGGGCAGGGTGCTGAGCTCTCCCGAGTCTCACCTGCTTGTCCTGCTGGTGTCCAGCCTCCCTCATGAGTCCACCCTGGCAGATAGGGAAGAAACCAGGGAGGCCCTCCAGATACGCTGGTGCAGATGTGGAGGTGGGCAGATTGTGGGTTGCAGATACAGGACAGGGCCACCGGGATGAACTCTAGGCATGGGTGGTGGTGGGACAGTTGATCAAAGGAGCGGAGCAGGCCCCAGAAGCTGGGACAACCTGTCCTCTGCCTCAGGGCGCTGTGTCCAGACCCTCCGTGCTGGCCCTGGTGTGTGCGCTGTGCCCTGAGCCCTCCCTGGGGGAGCCCTGGGGGCTCCGGGTGTCGCTGCGCCTGGGATGGGGTCAGCCCGGGGCTTTGCTGCCAGGACGAGGAAGGGTCCCTTCTGGGTGGCTGGTGGGAGTCACGGCCACGGGGGCTGTGCCCACTGTGGGGGCTGGGGAGGACCTGCAGCAGCAGTTGGCCGTTGCTGGGGGGGGG
>RSEF01000001.1:167517-196501 GCA_003993805.1 Himantopus leucocephalus | reverse complement strand
GCTGGGGGGGGGTGGGAGGCACTTCTGGGCATCCCTGCGTGGTGTGGGGCTTCTTGGTGAGGTCCCTGCCGGGGGGATTCCCACGCAGGTGGGGGTGGTCCTCTGCAAAGCCCTCAACACGGGGATCCCGGGAGGGGGTGGGGGGTGTCCCCGCAGGTCCCTGCCATGGGGAGCCCTGTGGGGGTCCCTCTGTGAGATTCCTGCAGGGTCGGTTGGGGGTTCCAGGGTGAGGGCCCCGAGATGGGGATCTCTGTGTGGGGCAGTCCGGGGTCCCGCGCGAGGTTCCTGTGGGGGTGTCCCGGGTGGGGCGTGGGGGTCCTCCGCCGGGGGTCCCCACCAGGCGCCCGAGTGGAGCTTGGGCGTCCTCTGCCGGGTGCCCCCGCGGGGGTGCCCGCGCAGTGTGGGGTCCCCCCCCGCCCCCGGGTCGCGCTCACCGCCTCTCTCACCCCGCAGGGCCCCCGGGCGGGCTGTGAGCGCGGCCCCCGGTGCCGGTGCCGGTGCCGGTGCCGGCCGCCCCGCCGCGCCGCACGGAGCATGCCTCTGAGCCCCGCCGGCAGCAAACATGAGAGCCCGGAGTCGCCGCCGCCAGAGCCGCCGCCGCCGCCGGAGCGACAGCCCCGCGCCGCCGCCGCCGGGGAGCCGGGCGCCGGCCTGCGGGAGGAGACGCGGCTCGACCCGGCCCGGGGCCCCGGCGGGCCCCGCTCCCCCAAGCTGGCGGCCCCGGCGCGCATGGAGGAGCCCGCGCCCGGCGCCATCGTCGTCCGCATCGGCATCCCCGACCTGCAGCAGACGGTGAGTGCGCGCCCCGGCCCCGACCCGCGCCCCGACCCCGCTCCGCCGCAGCGGCCGCCCCGGCTCCACCCGGCAAACTTCGCCACCCCCCCGGGGGCAGGGGGCGGCCGGCCACGGGCCCGGCAGGACGGCTCCCCGCTCCCCGCTCCCCGCTCCCCCCTCCCCCGCTCCCCGCTCCCCATTTCGCCGCTCCCCCGTTCCCCGCAGAGCCCGGCGCGGCGGCGGGCGGAGCGGGCCGGGCAGCCCCGGCGGCAGCGCTGCCTTCCCGGGGCGCTGCGGGACCCGCGGCGCGGCCGCAGGGGGGGGCCGCTCCCGCCGCCGGGGGTCCGCACCGGCCCGAGCTCCGCCGCCCGCCCCGAGCGCGGGGGACGGCGGGGCCGGGCGCGGGCAGCGGGCACAGCCCGGGAGGCTCCGGCGCCGCTCCAGCACCGGCACCGGCACCGCTCCAGCACCGGCACAGGCACCGGCGCTGCCCCAACACCGTACCGGCCGGGCCGGGCTGCGGGGCCGCGGAGCTGATGGCCGCCTGGCTGCTGGCGGGACCGGCCCGGGCAGGGGGTGCGTGGGCTGCACACGGGTGCCGGTGTGACCGCAGTGGGTGTCGGGCCCGGTGTGTGCGGGGCGCGCTGCTACGCCAGCCACGGTACGGTGTGGCGTGCCGGCTAGGGTGCCGATGGCGCAGGCAGAACGGGCAGGTGGGACCTGCCGGGAGCAGAGGTGTGACACAGGCGTCGTGGCGTGTTGGCCGGGGCAGCTGTGGTGTGGGGCAGCACGTGTGGCACCGAGGGGCAGAGGGCGGCACGGTGGGTGTCTGGCGGGGCGCAGCAAACCACGGAGGGCAGTGCTGGGGGTCACCTGGGGCGTTGGGTGCTTGGGGGGAGTGAGAGCTTGGAGACTGAGCCTGGTCAGCATGGGGAAAAAGTTCGCTGAAGGGCTGCAATAACTGTGGCCCTAACGAAGAGCGCTCATTAGAGGTGGAGCGCTGGGAGCAGTGGCTTGCCTGGGGGTGGGTGGGCTGCGAGGCACAGGGAGCACAACTGCTCCGGGACAGGGCACTGTGCGCAGGAGAGGGGTACCTCTTGGGGATGAGGGGTGGGAAGAGATGCAGAAATGGAGACTTGGGGTGAGCAGAGCATTGCTGGGGGTGGAGGGGACTACGGGAAGTGAGAGCTTTCCGGTGGCGAAAGAGTTCTCTTTTGGAGACTGGCGTGGGGGTCCTGCTCGGTGACGGAGGGGTAGTGGCTGTGTCAGAGCTTGCTGGAGGACAGTGGCACTGGGGCTGCGGCCCCGAGTGCTGGCATGCTCGCAGGCACAGCTCTGCAGGCTCTGCTGCCAAGCACTGGGGAGCGGCAGAGGCAGGCGAGGCAGCACTGCCTTTGCTGTCGAAGAATCGGACAGATGCTCTGCTCTAGCGAGGACCGACCTTGTGCTGCAGGAGGGGCTTTACCACCACTCGCTCCCGCCTCAGCCCCTGCTGGGGCTGTGAGCAAGGCTCTTGGGGACACCGTGTCTGCTCTTTCCCTTAACTGCTGCCCCAGCACATCAGCTCCTCCTCCGTCATCCCTGCGCACACCCATCCCTCCCGGGTCTCCTCCTGCTCCAGCCCTCACCCCAGGTCCCGCTGTGCGATGCAGCGCGGGGTGGAGTCCCAGGGCTGTCAGTGGGGCACCTTGCTCTGCACGCTGCCTGGTATCCACCTTTCTGCTTTGCTGTTCCTTGGGAGCTGCTCCGCACCTCCCTTCCCTGTCTTTGTTTTGAGAGCGTGGGTGGGCACTGGAGGAAGCAGCGACGCTGGAGTCGGTGTGATGGTGTGCTGTAACCCCCCACCCCTTTCCTCCTCACAAGTCCTCCACCGCACCCAGGGGATAGTCCGGAGTTAGTGTGGAGCAGCCCAGCCTTGCCAGACAGAAGATCACCTGAGGCAGTGGAGAGAATGGGTGCTTCATGCAGAGCAGAGCATCTTTGCGAGTATAAAGTAGGAATTTCCCTCCCCGGTCTCCCTTCCCCGAGGGGCAGATGCATATCAGGGAGCTGAAGAGTGGAAGTGTTTCTGGCCCAAACTCCGTGGGCTGGGGGTGGGAGCCAGCGGGAGACGGAGACCTGCGGGCTGCCTGGGGCTGGGGGCTGGTGGCCCTGCTCCCCCTGGCCCATGCGGGCAGGCAGCGCTTGGGGAGCTGGCGGAGGGGCAGCGGGGAGCGCTGGGGACGCGGGTGCAGATATGAGCATCACAGTGCTCACGTCCTGGCAAGTGCAGCCTGCGCACCGCGAGCCTGGTGGATGTGCAAAGGAATTCGCTGCAGCCGCAGCTCAGGGCTCCGGCGTTGCAGTGCGAGTAGAAGGAGCTCGCAGGCTGTGCATGGCGCTCGTGGCAGTGCAGCGCTGCCCAACCAGCCTGGTCCCTGCCGCCTGTGCCAGGGCTGCCGCTCCACGGGGCAGCATGTGCTGGATTTCACGGGGTCCGGGTGGGAGTTGAGGCTGTGCTGTGGCACCTGCTCCCCCGGGCAGAGAGAGGCAGGGTGAAAGGAGATTGGGGTGCAGGCGTCCTGCAGCACGGTCTGCACTGGTGAGTTGTGGGAGGCAGGACGGTGTGACGGCTGCTCTGCCAGACCCTCTCCTGCTGGGCGAGGGGAGGCAGACACCCCGCGCTGCTCCCTGCACGGCACTCCTGTGCTGTCACCAGCCCGCAGCTGATGTCAGGCGCATCTCTTTCTTTCAGACTGAGGCAGTGCCTGCAGAGGGCTGTTGCATTTATGGCTCAGGTGGGGGCTGACTTCCCAAATAGAAACTGCCTCTTTTGCAGACTCCTGTGCTATCTGAGGAACCTTCATTTAAATAAAGGGAGGCAGGGAGAACCCAGCTGGCTTAACAGTGTGGATCCCCAAGAGCTGTATAGTGTCCTGTGACTGGCCCTGACCTTCCCTGGGCTCCTGTGCATCATCCCCATGTATCAGCTCTCTGATCCGGGCACTCGTAGTGCTCATTCCTCACACCTTGAGCAGGCAGGCTTGGTTCCTGTCTGCAAGGTGACATCCAAGCAGGTGGGGGCCTGACCAATGTGAAAGGGGACAAAGGGAAAATGAGCAATTGAGCCTGTCCTACCTGCCACTGCTGGGCTTGTCACCTCACTCCCGTCTCCTCCATGTGGCACTCTGGGATGTGTCGGAGAATATTTGCTGTATTTTGGAGAAGCTCGCAGGACAGGTGCTCCAGAGCAGTGTGTGTTCCCTGCCCCCTTCTCCCCTCTTACTGCTCACGGGGTCCTTGGCCTCGTGCAGCTGGAGACCAGTGAGAATTGGAGATCAGCAAGAATCCGAGACCTCTTCCCTGCTCCGGCTCCTGGCTTGTACGGGTCCTGCTCCTCTGCAGTTAGTGGGTGTTGTCCTGGCCCCCATCTGACTGGAGCCCGGCTCTCCTTCCCAGGGCTGCTGTGGCTCAGCAGGGCTGCAGCACGCTGTCTCTCGGGCCAGCGGGGGACCCCTCTCCTGGGGTGGGCTCTTGCTGCTCAGACCCTTTTCCCTGGGCTGTGACAGGCCTTTGCACTTCAGAGGAGCTGCTGTCGAGCTGTAGTTCCCCCTGAGTCTGCGTCCGCAGAGCGGGGAAGACCCTGAGGCACAGGCATGTTCCCGGAGGTGTCCTTCCCCTGCTTTTGCTGCTCTGCTTGCCTGGCTTTGTTGCGGCAGTGGCCCTCCCTGGAGGACAGCTGGCAGGGAGGCTGACGCTGTAGCCGCTCTGTGGGTTGTGTGGGGCTCTCGCTCCTGGCCAGGGTTAGGGTCTGCACCCTGGCAGGGATCTCACAGCCTGCAGGTGCAGACTGGGGCTCAGGCGGGCTGAGGAGAGCGCCAGGATGAGGCACAGGACCCTGATGGCACATGCAAGAGAGGCAGTCAAATGCATGCCTTGTAATGGCACCACTCCTCGCCTCCTCTGACCTGGCTCTGCGTCTGCTTCCTGGACCTGTGCAGAGGTTGCGTTGCGATGGGGCACATGCACCAGAGATCATCCAAGAGAAGAGGCTTTCTTCCCTGCTTGCTCTAGGAAGAGAACAAACCTAAGGAGAAGGGATGGGAGCCCAGCAGGGATGACTGGCCTCCGCAGGACTGTGTGGTGTCCCAAAGGGGTTTTGCTCACTGAACTCCAGCCCTTGCACAGTCTGAAGTGACCCCATACCCTCCTCCCGCGGGTGCCTCAGGGGCTCTGGGTCTGGTTTGGCAGCTGCCGCACATGGCTGATGTACTTCCAGCTCTGCTTGAAGATGGGTGTTGTCTCTTTTGGGATCTCCAAGCGCAGGGTGGACAGGGAGCTTTTCAGTAACAAGTCAGACTCCATTAGCTGCCGGCGTTTCAAGAAGTCAGGACTTCTGCTGGGCAAAGTTCAGTTTATTCAAAGTTCATGTCTTCTGTCAGGGTTGGAGCCTCCAGATGGGTTTGTAGACTGTGAAGCAGCTGACTTTTCAAGTCAGGTTTCCCAGCTCTCCTGGAGTTGTCTCCAAGCCTCTTTTAGGTTCCTTTACAACTCTCCATCACTGTCTTTATTCAGCTGAAAGCCTTTGAATTCACTGTTAGTGGTTTCCATTGTTAGGAGCAGATCTCCACCCCAGGCTGTGACCTTGTCTCTGAAAAGGCAGTCTCTTCAGGCACATCACTGTTTACATCCTAATGATGGGCCAGCACTTCCAGCTTAAATAGTCTGAGCAGCCTGCACCAACTCTGAGCTCAGGGAAGAGGGGTTAAGCTGCCCTACACCCGTACAAACAGCTTGAGAAATGGAACCTGGAGGGCAGGAGGAGCAGGATGCATCTCCTACTCCGCACAGACACATGAGGTGCAGAGAGGCCGGTGGAGATGGGGCAGAAGGATGAGCCCATCTGCAGTGCAGAAACTGGAGAGGGGTGTGCTTGGGTGGGAAGGGAGCACATCTTAACCACCAAAAGGAGACTCCCTCGCAGTGCAGAAGTAGCTGGTGGCATTCCCTGCTGCGTAGGCGAAGGGCTCTGCTGGGGACATGAACAGGCTATAAACCCCTCAGTGTACAGACCGACAGAGTTTGCAGATGTCTCTCCTTTCTGACAGGCAGAGTTGCCCCAGCCCAGGGAGTTGCACAGTTCCCAGAGCCTATGGGCATGGGGCAGCCTTGCAGGGGATGGGGCCCGTGGGCTGTCCTGGGCAGGGGCAGGGGCTGGGGCTGTGGGAGACGAGCAGTGCTTGGCACATGCTGCTCCTGTGCTGGGTAGTGCCTGGGACCATGGTCAGGAGCCACACGATGCCCTACAGCCCGGGGGCTCCTCTGTCCTGCGTGGCGCTTGGCAGGCACTCCACTACTTAGCTGGATATTTTTCATGGTGCCCAAAATTTGCTGTCCCCTGTTTCCCTCTGTGCTCCCTGTGTGGCAGCTGAGGCATTCAAGGCAAGTGTATGGGGAAAGGAAGGTGCCACAAGATAGGTACATCTTATTGCCGCAGTTTTGGCTCCTTGCCTCCTCTCCTCCCCTCCCTTCCCGCAGTTTCTGAAGGACTTACTGGCTCTAAGTGGCAGTGTCCGTGTGTTTGGGGGCTGAGATCTTTGGGAGGTGCCTGGGTCCACCGTGGGGTCCACCATGATGGGACACTGGTTCCTGCTTCTCCCACCTGGACTGTGGGTGCTGTGCTCCTGCAAGGAGGTTTTGGGGGACAGTGGGTGCAAGGGGGGCGGCCGATCTGCTGGGAGCCCCCAGGTGGAGTGAAATCGGGGCAGGTCATGGCGGTGGCCCGGTAGGAGGAGGAGGGAGGGCAATTTGTGCTGTAGTGGTGAGGAAGAGTGATACTGAGAGCAAAGACACCCTTTGAGGGGCAGGTGCTAATTTGGGAGGAGACAGAGAAAGCTGTTTGTGTTGGAGAGGCACGGAGCCGTGGACAGGTTTCTTGCAACGGTGGCATTCGGGAGCGCATGGGCTGGGTCTGGGCTGTGCAGGGAAACTGGGCATGTGAGAACACCAACTGGAGGGACCGTCCATCTATGGGAGGTGTGTGAGCATGGCTGCGTGGTGATGCCGGAACATGGGCTCTGCTCCTCAGCACCGGCAGAGCAGGCAGTGCCGAGAGGGAGCTGCCGTCTCTCGTGGCATCTGTTTGGGCACAGCCCTGTGGTGACAGCCGTGGCGGTTTCAGGCCAGACCATTGGTTCCCAAACTGGCAGGACCACAGTCAGTAAGGTGGCTTTGCAGCCCTGGGGGGAATTTGGTCTCATCTGCCAAGCAGATCATGCCGAAGCATGGCCCGTTAGCTGTGTCACAGCCGGGTGATGCTGAAGGATCTGCATCCTGTGGAAGGATGTCCTGCGGTGTCCAGGCAGCGGTGTCTGACATATCTTTCCCGTGCTGGCATCTGTCCCGTGGGAGGGCTCCTCCCCCTGCATGGGACTTTGGGGATGTGTCGGGGACCAGTGAGGAAATGTCCCACAACCAAGGCCCTTGGAGGTGCGGGACCAGCCTCCATTTGTGAGAGGCTGTTCGAGGTCTCCGCTGAGGCCGGGGCCTCCCTTCGCTGTGGGATGGAGTTGCTCATTTCCCTCTGGCTGCAGAAAAGGCTCTGCCCTCATCCTGCTTCTCAGTCACCTGATACTTCAGGTTAATATTTTCTGGCTTGTTATCTCCTTAATGCAAATGAAAGGAGAGCCTGAAAACCAGTGCACAAAGCACTGATTCTTCTGTTAAGCCAAGGGAAACGAAGAAATAAATTTTCCTATTATAAAAGAGAGGTGGGCAAAGTTTTCCTGAGCTTCTGCTTAGCCAGGACTGATGGTGGGAAAGCAGGCTGCTGAGAGACGGTGTGGCTTGCCATTCATTTGGGATTTGATTTGAATTCACTGTGCCACAAGCCTGCGAGCGCAGCTGCAGTCCATCCTGCAAGCAGTACCAGTGCTGTGTCTCTGCAGCCCGGTGAGGCAGGGATGGGGTGGTCATGAGCCANCGTCTCTGCAGCCCGGTGAGGCAGGGATGGGTTGGTCATGAGCCGTGGCTGAGCGAGCTGCCCGCTGACGATGGAGGCACAGGGATGTGCAGTCTGCCTCCGGCCGGAGGGGAGACGCGGTGCGGTGGGCACAGGGTGGGTGGGGAGGGGGCTGCGGNGCGGTGCGGTGGGCACAGGGCGGGTGGGGAGGGGGCTGCGGTGCCTTTAGTGACGTGGCGCTGGGTGCTGCAGAGGGGCCACGCGACAAGGGACACTGGTTCTGACCAGGCAGTTTGCAAAAGAGGGCTGTTGTGTCTGTAAATAAAAGGCCCTTTCTGTAAAACATGCTACCTGCTGCGCTGCTTCCTCTCCCTAAAAGAAAAGCAAAGAAAAGACAGGGGGATGTAGGAAATGCTGGTGGACACATCTCTTCTGAGGGAGGGAGTGCCAAATCCTCTTGCTCCGCTGTGGTGTGCTCTGTCTCCTGGTGATGGCCCATGGCACAGGACTTTAACTGTGAACAGTGCAGTGGGTTCGCCTGTGCTGGCGTGGCGGCTGCAGACGCTCGGCAGGTCCTGTGGAGCAGCTGGGAGGGCCACTGCAGCACCGCACTGGTGGGCACCGCAGCAGACCTGCCCGCAGCCCGCTCTGGCTTCCCAGGCAATGTGCATCCCTCACACTGGCTGCTTTCCTGCAGCTACAAAGGGTCTTATTCTGCACGGCTGTGCCATGTGCCAAGTAACGTGGCGCTGAACGTGGACACCTCAGCAGACAGAAATGCTGAGCTCATGGAAGCGATTGATATGAAAAGGATGACTGAAACTATTCTTAACATTTGTTGTGGGTTAAAATCAAATAGTAAAAATCATAGCGGAAATCTGCTGGCGTGCATGCTTTATACAAATTGCTGTCCCAAATCCATGTTGCTCCCGGAGTGGCTTCAGGTGTTGGCAGAGGAGAGGCTTCCTGGGGCTGCGGGTGGCAGAGGCCTGGGGCAGCGCTGTGCTCTGGGGTGTCCCGGCTCCCCGCAGGACCCCCTGGCACCAGGGCCGATGTAGTTAACGTGCAGACTGTGGGTAGATCTGCCCTGTATACACTGTGCTATGAACCAGCACAGGGGACCACTCAGTTGCACAGAATCCCTCCTCACCGTCAGCTGCTGCTGCACAGAAAAATATGAGAGGCTGCTGTCATATCAAAGGAGGAGGAAAAATCGTCTGGTCGGCAGTGTAGTCTTTGAGCAGCGGCGTGTGATGGTGTAATTAAGGACTGCATGGTGCTGAGCTCACGAGGGGGCAGAGCCAGCATGCTCCGTGTTCGGCAGCTGCCTGCAGACAGCGTGGCTGGCAAGCGCCACTCTCCTCTCTGGCTCCAGGGATCATCTCCCTCAGGATCTAACACTTGCTGGGATTCCCCGGACGCTCCGTCGTGTGTGTCACCGCACTGCAGGGCTGAATCTGTGGGGCAATCCTGCTCGATGGGCTGTGCAAAACGGAGGGGGTGGGCAGGGGCGAGCAGTGCGCTGTGACCGAACAGGGCTGAGCAGACCCCCGTGGGAGAGCGGGGCTGCAGCCCAGGGTCCGGCGTGCTGGCAGTGCGGGAAGCCCAAGTGTTTCACTGGTCCCAGTGCAAGCCTCCGGCCACCATCCCGCTCCCTGCTCAGCCGTGACGGGGAGGCAGTGGTGTGGGAGCGGCACCGGTGTCCGGCGTGGAGCTCCACGTGCCTGCTGTCAGTGCTGTGCTGGCGTTTCCCTCCGTGGATCCGTTCTGTACCGTGGCTGTAGGGCAGGGAATTGATTTGTTTTGACAGCCTGGGCTCTGTAGGGACTCCCAGGATAGCAAGTTATTTGGAGTTTGATAACCTGGGAACCTCCCCTCCTCCTTTAACCCTGGTCTGTGTCAGCTGCTGGTGCAGACGGGTGCTGGCCCTTGCACCAGGAGGGAGTGTAACCTGGGCAAGGAAGGAGGACCCTGGTGTCCAAGGTCCTGAGGATCGTTCCTAATGCTGATGGAGGTTCTCCATCTCACCCGCCTGCTTCTGCGTTCGGCCCGTGGCTCTTTGTCCTCTGGGAAGAGCCATTTCAGCTCAGCTTTTGGCTGTGCATTGCTCTGTGGGAGAGGGTGGTGGAGACCCAGGATAAAATTATCCAAAACACCCACAAGATTTATGAGATTATGGTCTGTTTTTTAAGGAGCCAGAAACATGCCCAAGCTAAGGTTTGTGTCTCTGAAATAGTTATGAATTGTGGGTTTGTATCATTAAAACACGTTTGAAAACTGATTCCCAAAGTTTTGCAGTGGAAGCGCTTTGGAAGCGAGTCGCAACCTTCTTTGGGGCTCAGTGGCAGGAAAAGGTGGCAATACAGAAATAATCCTGGGAGAGCACAAAAGTGCCTCCAGCTGTCTTCAGAGTCCTCTCCGTCTGCAGTGTGCGCTGGCGCTGAAATCNAGTGCCTCCAGCTGTCATCAGAGTCCTCTCCGTCTGCAGTGTGCGCTGGCGCTGAAATCCTGCAAGGACCAAACCTGGGATATATCCCATGGGAAAACGCTTTCTGCAGCAGCTGGTGGGCAGCACTGGCCACCCTCCACATGGCCAGTTGCCACCATGGTTGTAATTATGGAGCGGCAAGGCGCAGGTTTTCTATTTACTTTTTCACTGGAAGCAGAGAAAACTTGTTCCAAGGAATCACGGCTCAGCACATCACATAAAAAATGTATACGTAGAGAGATAAGAGTCTCTTGCAGACGAGTGGTACTTAGGAAGCTGCTAACTATCAGAGAGCTGGAGCTTGTTGAAATAGCTCGGAAAGATCTAGAGGAACGGCGATGTACAGCTGATGAGACTTCCTCCCAGAGATTTCCAAGGGCTTTTCTTCTCCATTGTGTGCTGGCAACTCTTTTTCTTTCCCCTTTTAAATTGTATTAAAGCCAGACTGAGGAGCTGCTGTAGGTTAAGGTAACGTTTTTCCCCTTTAGCTTTAACCTGCAGCAGCTCCCTGCGCCGGGTCAGCGTGCACCGGTGGAGCCTGGGGAGGAGATGGGCCCCCTTCAGCAGCGGCAGCATCAGCCTGACGTGTCCGTGAGCTGTCTCCTTCGTGGGGAGCAGAGGCCCTTCTCCCCTTTTTGATTGCGTTCAGCTGGATCTGGTTTCAAACGGTGTCCGCAGACGCCGGCACTGGCAGAAATGGCGACCGCCCGTCCCTGCCCTGTGTGGAGCCAGCACCAGTGCTTGCTGTCCTGGGGCCGTGGCGCGGATCCGGTGTTGTATTCCAGGTGCGTTATTCCAGGTGTTTGCGCTGACCGACACCAGAGGTGTGTTGTGAGCTCCTGCCGGCACCCATGGAGGCTGCGATTTAAATATACACCCACCCACACCGCGCTCTACTTAAGTCCTTATCTGCTATCACAAAGCGGGAGTAAAAAGCTCAAAATTACGTTCTTGCATTTCATCTTCTCCAAGGTAATTTTTAACTGGAGGAGCGGAAAGGCCTTTGCTTCACCACAGCGGCCTTTCCCCAGGGCCCGAGGGGGACATGGCCCCGTGTCCCGAGGCCGCTCGCTGCTGCTTCCTTCGGGAGGAGGCCGAGGCGGGAGCCCGCGAGTGCAGCGGGCCGTTGTCTGTGCCCGGGCAGGGACGGGAGCCCGACAAGAGAGCGGGGCTCGTGCTGCGCCCTGCCGGCATGGCGGCCTCCCGAGGGGCAGGAGCGCGGCCGCCGGCCATGGTGCCAGCCCCCCGCTGCTGGGCGCGCGGGCGCCTCTCCTCTGTCCTGGGCTTCGCCTCTCGCTGCTTTCCCAGTACCACATAAATCCTAAAACTACTTTTTCCGTGCTTTGTTCTGTCTCAGCTATGTGAGCTGAGTGACAAAGAAAAAAGGAAAATCAAGAGAACTTCATTGCTGCAGCGGGAAGATCTGGAGGTTGGGAATTGAAACTGGCACGGCCTAAACCTGCGCTGAAACTTTGATCCTTGGCCAAAGCATCTGCTTTCCACTGCTGTAAAAATCTCTAGCTGTCAATAGTTGTATTGGGTTTTTCACCCCTTTTAGGGGAGAATCAAACCACTTATGCACATGCTTCGAGATGATTTTTGATTCCAAGCTGCACGTTGTTTTTCCGTAGGAACCCGGCCTCTTTTAGATTGGATTCATAGTGCTCAATGAATGAGGCAGCTGTTCTGCTTTTTTTTATCTTTCTTATTCACTGTGCAGCCCAATGCTTCATTACTGTATGCTGTTGAATGCAGCACCAAGCATGACATATTTTAAAGTCCCTTTGTAGCTTTTTTTGTGTCTGTTTTCCTAACGCAAATGTTTGAGCGCTCTGTCAGCATCCAGACGGCAGTATCCGTAGAAGCATGGACCGAGATCCTCAGTATAACAGACCGTTACATTTCATCCAGCCTCCCTTACACCAAGCTGGACAGTTTGGGCTTGGCTGCAGAGCAGTGCCGGGCCGGCAGTGCGTCCCGGTGCAGAGCTGGTGCGCGCCGAGGAGCCCAGGGGCTCCCTGGGCAGCGTGTCGACAGCGGCCTGGCCGTTGGCCCTTGCACAAAGGGCGGCGAGGCGCAGAGACGGGCTGCGTTAGCAGTAACTCTTCTTCCCCCCAGTGCCTTCAGCCGGAGGGTCCCGAGCGGGTGCAGTCGCAGGAGGGACTCGCAGAGCAGGAGCAGCCGCACGGCACTGGCTGCGCACGGAGTCAGCGCAAATCAAACGAGTGATCTCAAAGAATCCCTTGGTTAAGTGTGTGAATCTAGCTCAGGTACTAACCCAGCTTTTTTAACCATGGATCAGTGCAAGAGTTTCTTTCATGTCGGCCGGTTCAGCCGCAGGTGAGTGGATGCAGAGCGAGGATCCAGGTGGGAGCTGAGAAAGCTGCGAAGAACTTGCTTTCCCCTTCCACTCCAGCCATAAAAGGCGATTTCAAGGGGGCGAGACCCACCAGCTCCAAGATCTTGATGGCCGTGAAGAAGTAGTTAATTTAAGTAACTACCGATAAAAGTCCCTTTTCATGTCTGTTACCTGTAGGTGCAAGGGATATTTTGGTTGCTTACACATTTCATATGAATCCAGCACAGGTAGTTTACAGTAGTTGTATCTAATTTGTTTAATTTGTACTAAGAAATATTTTAACATGCTAAAGGAACGTATTTTAATGCCAGTTTTTATCTTAGTCCACTTTGACTTAAATCACAAGTCAAAAACTTGTCATCCTCTATTAAGTAAGAAATACGCTACTCACTTTTCTAAAATATTAGGGTAAAATTAAAAAAATGAATTTATATTTTACATTATAATTGCTGAAGTAGATGCATACAGTTACAGTGTATCTACTTAGGAAAAAGCACTTTTGGTTGTAAAGTCTATATTGAATTACAAATTAATCTAATGTAATGGTTAAGAATTGATCCGACTCAGCCTTTCTTTAGGAAAATAGCTCAGGACTACCAATGCAAAACAACATCAGGCTCGATTATTTATATCCAGATTTTCTGCCAGCTGATTTATCATGGTTAAAATTGGTGATCGCTTTGACTTAAATCAATCCACTTTGCTTTATTATGTGCGTGGAGGGAGGCTTTTGCCTGAAGCAGGAGAGCTGCGGGTCACTGCGTTGGATCTGTGGCTGTGGCTGATTATTTTGGCGACTGGGAAGTTTAGCTGCCAAGTGTTGTGCAACGTCCTTTGGGACAATGTGGGTGAATTATTTAATGAGTTGTTTTGAATAAATACAATTTATTTGCATAAAACTGTTCAGCCTTGATTTAAAGAAAGCCACGTAAATATGCATGTGTGCGCTAGCGTAGCGGATTCAGCCCTCTGCTTATCAACAGGACAAAGCCGTCTGCTCTCCCTAGGTCCTGCTCTGCAGGCATTTCACGGCCCTGATGGAGATGGGGTGGGCAAAGGGGCCTCCTTCTTCAGAGCAGAGAGGGCGTTTCAGGCGCCAAGGCTAGCTAGTTGTGGAGCCCGGCGGCTGCGGTGCACGGGCTGGCTCCTGCAGCCGAGAATCTCCGCAGGGAGGGCAGGAGGACCTCGCCATGTGGTGTGACGCCGGGGTTTCCTGCATCTTGTCCCCAGCAGCGGGGTGGCTGGTGTGGCTACTCACGTATGGCGAGGGCTGGTGAGCGCTGCAGTAGCTGGGCTGGTCCCTGGTGAGAGAACGCCCGAGCTGGGGGTGCAGCTGTGGGTGCCCAAACCTTCCTCTGGTGTAGGGGCTGGAAAAGGACAGGTTGTCTCTGGCAGCGGAGTCCGTGTAGTCCTGGGGCAGTCACGGGCTGAGAACCCTTCCTCGAGGCGTCACACAGCTCCAGAGGAGCCTGTGGGTCCTGGGGACTAGCACAAGCGGCTCCCTGGCACTGTCCCTGCCACGCAGGTGGGCACTGCTCTGAGCCCATCCTGCTCTCCGGTGAATTGCTTCCTCGTAGAATTGCTCTGAGAAGATTTGAACATGACACTGACTAATGAGACACGTGCCTCCATCCCATACGTTTGTTCTGAGTTTTCATCCTTCCGTTTGGATGGAGTGGGACTCCCACGCAGGAATGGCTCCGGAGGGTCCCTGGCACCGCTGTCACCAACGCGTTGGGCTGATGCGTGGGCGGTCCTGGCACGAGGCATGAGCGTGGCAGGGCGCAGGGCTGAGGAGGAGGGGCGAAGGTGGGCGGTTGGAGCTCCCATAGCTGTGCTGTTGATCAGTGCTGAGCATCGCAGGTCATCGCGACGCCCCGTTTGTCGTGTTTCACTGGGAGAAGGTGCGGGACCCAGGGTGAAATGTTTTCCTGGAGCTGAGTGTTCACGTCTCATTTCTGTTTTCAGTGATGCTGTTCAGCCTCGCAGAGAGCTTGTCTGTAAAGTGGGTCAATAGCAGTTACCTCACCCTAACGTTTAGGATGTGCCCTTCACTGTTTAAGGGCAGACGCCAAAAGCAGCGTTAAGCATCATCAGTGCAAGAGCTGAGGTGGAGTCATGGTTCTACTTGGAGGCTCAGGGGCAGTGCTGGTAGAGGTGTTAAGTGAAGGAGAGAGAAATGGGGAGAAAGAGGTTTCACCTGTGGTGACCACACATCTGAGCTAGAGTTTTTCTCTCATTAACATGGGTTATGCTTTTGCTTCTCTGACTTCCAGCTGGACATGCTCATAAGTGCATTTAACATATAAATGGGACCTGCATTTCATTCTTGCCTGTCGGGTTCACTCCAGGGCCTCCAGCACCCTTGGATAATTTGCTGATGCTTCTGTCCATCTCTGTCTGATGCCAGAGCCAGGTTTGTGTTCAGGCACACTGGACGTGGCCCACATGAGGGACCTCGAGTCCCTGCAGGAGCTTCCTCCTGCAGCATTTCTGTGTCTGGTGCTCTGGGATAACTGTTCCTGAGTATTCAGCTTCGTGAGGCGAGCTGTAGGACACAGGGTTGTTTCTGCGGCTTCTCCTTTCCTGGCGCATGGGCTGTGGAAGCTTGCTCTCCTCAAGCCCGGCAGAAGGGAAGGTGCCTGCATGGCAGCGCGAGGGGCTGGGACGTGTGTCAGCGAGGGGCTCTGCCTGGGGCTGAGCTCTGCCCCAGTCACAGACTGGCTGCGCTGATGAAAGTGGAAATTTCCCTTGCTTTTGCTTTTTCTACTTAAAAAGAGAAAACCTCTGTTCTTGCAAAGCGTCTACCGTCAATCTGTCTGATGGTTGCTGCTTTGCTGGCTCCCCGTCCCAGGAGCCGGCTTTCTGGGCAGAATGTGGTCAAGGCAGGAGGTGCCACCACAGCCCCGCAGGGTGGACCTGCCAGGAGGGAGGTGGCGATGCTGGTGGTGAGGTTGGGGGCCAGGAGACCCAATGGCTCTGTGGGGCGTGGGGAGTGCGTAACTGCTAGTGAAATGGGTGGACGAAAGCTTAGAGTAAGCAGGGCATGAAGGATATGGTGGACACATTTTCCTTAGGCTAAATTGTCAAAGTGGGCATTTCTCTCATCTTTCTGAGCTCTGTCCCCTAAACAGTTGCAGACCTCTAATTGCCAGAGCTTTTGTAGCTCGAAGGTTCAACCATTGATCCACTCCAGGAGCTGAAGGTTTGTGGCTGACAGGGACAGCACAGGGTGGATTTCACGGATCCTCGGAGGAAGAGTGCTTGCAAAACATACTGCTCCGTGAGTGTGAGGTCCTGCTTGTGCGTGTGGTGAGGAGCTCAGGCGCAGGCACAAGCTTGTGCTATGCACTTAATTTTTTTCGGAAAGAAGACATGAGGGCAGCCCTCCCTCTCTTTCCTTGCCTGTGCTTAGAGGGCAAAGTGAACATAATTGAGCCATAATTCACAGTTACTGGAGAAAAAGCATGGGCCACAGTATGAGAAGCAGTATTGGAGCTTTATATTACAGCTATCTCCAGGGGAGATTATTTTTATTAAAATCTGGGTTGGTGGAAAATTCTGAGATTAGCTTCATTTTTAATGTATAGTTCTCTGTGGATCAGCCCCAAAAGAGGCTTCCTGCTGTCTCCAGCTGCCGAGCTGTTGGCGTTCCTGTGCCCGGTGGCACTGTGACATGACACCCGATGTGCTGAAGATGCCCAGATCGAAATAAATGTCCGAAGTTATTTATCAAAATTTCCAAAAGAGGGTGGACATGAAATCTTAGTTGAAAAAGCCACATAAATTACTGGAAACTTACAGTAAAAATGAACAGTGCTGCAGACCCACTTCTTCACAAAACTTCCGCCAACTCCATTCGCATGCAAGAAAAACGTGCAATGGCAGAGCTGGAAGTGCGAGCAGAGGAAGGAGCATCTCTGCCCGTGGGGATTTGTTATGGCACTGTGGGGCAGGGAGAAATGCGCCCCTTTGCAAGGAGCGCAGGCTCTCCTTGCCAGTAGCATCCCATGTCTGTGGGATGGATGGGCGGGCAGGCAGACCCTCCCCATCCGTCATGCCCCCTCCATCCCGCGGGACCCCAGCCAGCGAGATGAGGGCTGAGCCCTGCTTGTGCCACTGAGCAGCCTGGCTCTGTCCTGGCTGGTGTGGGTGTGCAGTGCCCGGCGGCCGCCGCTGGGCCAGTGCCACTGGGCAGCAGGACCAGCTGCTCCTCTGTGGGGTACGCTCGTGCCGAGATGCGTGTGCCCATGCAGGTTTGGTAACGAAGGTGAAAGCATCCCGCTGGACCAGTGTTGGCACACACCAATGTTCACCCTCGCGGGGGCTGTGCGTGTTGTCCTGTTTGATACTTTGGTCTAAGAGGTGCTCTTTTAGTGAAATCGGTGTGAACTGATGCAAAAGGAAGGGCTGAAGTTGGCGCGTTCCCCTGCCTGACAGCAGTGGGTTTTGGGAGAGTATCCTACATGCTGTGGGGGAATAACAGATCGTGTAGATACAGCCTTGTAGGCCCGGTGCCATGTGCTGTAACGTGAAGGACGTCTGCCCCAGGGCACACAGGGTCCCGCTGCAGGCTGCCAACAGTGAGCTGGGCACGGTCTCCATGCCTGCGAGCAGGTCTCAGTGGCTCCCCACCGCGGGGCTTCCTGGAGAGCACACACTGACGAAGAAACCCGCCGACTGTCCGTGGCCATGTCTAGCCAAGGTGGAGACTTGCACCCCATCAGGGTGCTGGCACTGTCCTTGAGGCCTCTGCAATGTCCTTCTGGTGGCTCTCAGGAGGAGCCAGCAGTTGCACCCGTACCATGGAGCCCTTTGAGGTGCAACCGCCCAGCAGCGCCTGAGGATGTGGTGCTCCTGGTCATACGTTGGGGCCAGGGCTGCGGTTCTGGTCCTGCCCTTGCCTTACATGGCTGACACATGCTCCAGTGTGGCCGGGGCTTCTCAGTGCCCACATGGTGCCTGCATGGACCTCAGGAGTGTCCCTGAATTTTTAAACTGTGTCTGGAAAATTTCCTGATGTGCTTTCACACTTAGGGTTTTTCTCCGTTGATGGCGTGGCGGTGGCTGTTGATGACTATGGATCTGATCTGCTAATGCGTTACTTCTGGGTTTATCTGAGTGTATGTCTGGAGTGATGGGGACTCTGGGGTTCATTACCATTGGACCAGTTCCCTGATCCCACTCATCGTCTGTGAATGCTGCACTTGTGGGAGCGGGATCACTTCACTTGCACTGGGTTCCGCTCACCCCACAGCACAGCCTCAGCTCCCTCTGTGCTGTTCATCCCCTCCCTCAGTAAGTTAACTGAATTTTAATAATAAATTTACGAGGTAACCTTTCATAAAGTACATGCTGTTGGAGTTCTTTGTTGCCCACATTTCGCAGAGGCTCAGTGTAATACATTCGAGCGTGCTGTTCGTTTTCAGACTACAGTTTTATCAAGCATGGGTGAGGNTGCTGTTGGAGTTCTTTGTTGCCCACATTTCGCAGAGACTCAGTGTAATACATTCGAGCATGCTGTTCGTTTTCAGACTACAGTTTTATCAAGCATGGGTGAGGTGACTCATGATGTTTTCTCCCTGGTTTTGGAGGAGGGCTGGGACCTGTGCATGCAGAGAGGGGCTGTATACAGGCTTGGGCAGAATCCGCCGCCCTGCCGCGCTATTCACTATGCACCTCTGGCTTTAAATTGTTTTTTTTCTGTCCCTAGCATTTCTCAGCCTGCGGTTAGAGTTTCTGAATCATGAACCTTAAAAATGAATATCTACACAAGGGCTGAAGAAACGTAACCGAAATTATTTCTTTCTTAGTGTCGTGCAGGGACCAAACACAGTACAAGAAGTTAACAGAAAAAGACTTGTGAAAAGGGAGGAATTGGAGCGTATGTCATGTACAGCTCTGGAGACGAGTTCGCTGCCCGACACCACTCTGACTGTCTCCAGCTGTGTCAGGAAGTTTTTTATGCTTTTAGTTAGAGAGTATATTTTTAAAAACTTGCAATGTTGTGGATGGGTGTGTGGATGGATGGACCGGGCAAGCCAATTGCGTGAAGGTCCTTCTTGTTGTAGTGGGTGCGATTACGTCAAAGGTGAGAGTTTGGCAGTAGGTTGTAACTGCAAATCTGAAGATGTTCAAACTTGGACTCGCCAAATATCCCACTGCTGGTTCTGCAGTGGATTCCCTCCTTTTTTCCCATCTCTCATTATGTCTTGTCCCAGATATTTTTATGGCAACATGGGCTTTTTTCTAGAACTTTGGGCCACTTGTCTGCTGTCTGCTTCTTGTCGGAGACAGGAGAGGGTTGTGGAGCAGCACTACCCTTCATTAGACATTCTAATCTATCTGGATAAAGCAGACGAAGCTGTCCCAACCTGAGGAATGACTGGTGGGCCTGAAACCCTGTCCCTTTTCTTTAGCTGTATCAGCTGAGTTGACAGGAGAGGGTACCTCTTGCTTTATACCTGGGCTGTTGTACAGCCACAGGTGACAATGGCCATGCTGCCTTTGCCAGAAAAGCGTGGGGCAGCACGCCTTTGGGAGATGTTTCCTCACCTTGGCCTGTGGCACCTGGCCGGGATGTGGCAGGAGCTGTGGGGACCAAGCTGTGAGTGAGTTGTAAGTGTGAAAATCCAGTTTGCTGGTTAGTTATCGCCGCGGTGCATCTGGGTGTGGGGACAGTGCCTGTGCACACCTGGGGCACGCTGGCTGCCCGTTCCTCGGTGGTCCCAGGTCTCCCATGGTGTCTTTCTGCGCCCCCGAGACCATGGGCCAGCTTGGGTGATCTCTGTACCTTGAGGGCAAGCATTCCCCCGTTCCTCAGCTCCTAAATTTGCAGAGGCCTCAGAGGATTCTTTCTCAACATGGTTTATGGGGAGTCACCACTGATGAAAGAATGGCGCAGTTCTGGTTTGCCCAAATCCGCTTTACACGGTAGGCAAGCTCAGAGTGAGAACATGAGCTTTATGCGAGGAAAAGAAAATGTTAAATCCTAGATTACAAAGTCAGCAGTGCAGTTACAAAAGAGGTGACAGAGCACAGTTTTAGAATATATCTTGCATTTACATTTTTTTTTCTTTCAGCTACAGGAAGCTGAATTTTCTGCCTGCCAGTGTTCTGCATCCAAGTTACTCATTTGGAGCACTTTCTGATGCAGAAATCTTGATCTCCAATCTATACTTTTTATTTCCAAGTTAGCCTATATATAGACAAAATCTCAAAGCTTGTCCTACTGCCTACCCCCCATTCTCTACCAATGATGGGACCTCTTGGTGTTGTGACCATGCATTTAGTTGCTTGTTTCTTTGAAAGGAAGCCCAGCAGAATGTTTAAGCAAGTTTGAGAAGAAGCATGTCTCTTATGTCGGAGATTCTGCTGCTTCATCTCCAGCCTGTTCATTTCTTCTTTCAAAAAGCAAATGGAATTAGTTCCATAAACTCATATTTTGCAAACGATGTAGTAAAAAGTTTTTAGCATTGTTTTCAGTTTGGCTTTCAGTTTACCTGCATTTAATGAAGATTTGGTATTACATGATGTTACGCGCTATCGGTCCCCAGGGACAGCGCACACCATTGGCCTTGCCTCAGAGCAGTATTCCTTTCTCAGCCATCCACAAACTGAAATTTTATCTTTTCACTGGGTTTGGTCGGTTGATTGCCTGTAGGGTGGGGAAGGAGGGATGCAGCAGCCCCGTGACGGTGGCTGGAATGGGGGTGGGACTGGCCAGTGGGCTGACAGCCTGTGATGGCTTGGCCCTGGGGAGGGATGCAGCTCACCGCTGCGGTCACACTGCCCGCACCCGGGGCAGCGGTCCAGGGAGTCCTGTCGGGGAGGAAAACCGGACCGCTCACCACAGCCCTCGGGAACGGGGTCAAATATAAGTGGATGTGTGCTTTTTACTCCCTGCTGCTGCCTCATGTGTGCACTCAGTGAAGAGCCACACGAGATCTGAGGTTTCGCAGTGCTTTGGGACAGGGGCTGTGTGCCTTCGGTGTGCGTGGTCTCGTCTGGACTCCTGCGGAGCCGGCCGGGGTCCCGGGGGTGTCTCTGGCAGGGAGGCAGAGCTGATGGCTACTGCAGTGGCGAATGCGAGAGGGGACGGGAGAGTGCGCGCTTGCTCTTGGTAACTGAGTCCAAGGGACCCAACTAATTTTTCCTGTAGCTTTGCAGCAACCTTAATTGGTTATGCTGGCTTATGGAGTCATAATTGGTAGAGATACCGATACGTATTTATGGCAATACGCTGGTTCTCATTTGCGACTGCAGTGTCAGTGTACGTCGTGTTGTATGAACACCTGTAAAGACAAATTTTCCAGCCCGTAAATGTTCTTATTTCTGTTTTCTTGCTAAAAGTTACAATGTAAGTTACAATGTTAGTTACAATGCAGTATATGGTTTCTTTTCAGTTAATATGTTGCGTAACGAAGTGTGCGCAGGAGCACTGATTTAGTTTTACTAATAACCATAAGTTATTTGTCTGTCTTTGTAACTGTACAACACTGTAGTGATCTATTAAGGTAATTGTTGTGTTTTAATATTTGCTTTACTAATCTTTTCTGCCGTTGACCACTTCAGATTAACTAATAAGTATGAACTGTTTTCTGAATTCCTTTCATTCTTTTTGGTACTTTTCTGATACTGAAGAGTCCTAACATTAATGCGTCATCTTAAATGCGTTTACTTCAGCTGTTCTGGGGTGTAATGCCTTTGCAATGTAGCTCCAAAACCAAGAACCAAAACAATTAAAGTAGCCAGTAAGCATTTTCCCAGCCTAACTTGTCACCTTGATACTTACTGTTCATCCCAAATACCCCAAGAAAGCAGCTGATTTGCTTCTGTGGGCGATTACAGCATGGTTTACTGTCCCTGGCTGTTGGGAAGATGTATTTTCTGATGCTGTCTTTTTCTCATCGTCTGCTGTCTCTCTGTATTTGGTTTTAGTGTGGTGCCAGCCACTGTGCCATGTTAGTGAGGACATTTGCACAGCAGCGGGTACACAGCGTTTCTCAGTCCGAGGACTGGCTAAGGAGCAGCTCTGGGATCTGGGCTCTCTGGTTCCAGTGCAACACACGACACAGAATGAACTTCATTCACATCAGAGACTGTTAAGCATCACGGAGCTCTGTCGGGATCTCCTTCCAGCTCGTGTCCTTGGATGGGGTGACCTGGAAAAGCCTGTTGGCCCTGTTGTCACAGTGGGTGCAGAGCTGCCTTTGCCCGTGGGTCGGGTCTGCTGTCCCACTGCCCGTCCTGGTGGCTGGAGCCACCGCGGTGGCCCCGGTGGGCCAGAGGCTTGGGCTGCAGACGGCCGTCCTGCGGCTGCCCGTGGAGAGCAGCTCGTGCCAGTGCTGCGCTCGCAGCTCTCTGGAGAGGGCTCGCTGCGCTCCGCTCCTGCGGCTGCTGCAATGACCTCAGGGTTGCTGCTGCATGAGGGAGCTGTCTCCGTCCCCCAGTATTTTCTCCGGGTGCCTGCAGTGTTCCTGTGGGAGAGCTGTGTGAAGTAGGGATGCCGGGCTGTGCTTGTTTAGAAAAACCAACAAAGCAGAAGGATCTGGGAAATGAGGAGCAGAAGAGCTCCGTACTACCTTCCGCCTCCTTAGACTGCCTTGGTGTCCAGACCGTGCCACAAGACAACTCTGAGCAGTCTGAATGTGCACCTCTTTGCACAGAGTGGGATTGCTGATCCCAAGCTGGAAGGGCTGGATCCCAGTCCTGGAGCTGCTCACGATTCCCGTTAGCACTGTGGTGCATCCTGACAACATTGGGCTGCATGTACAGAGATGTGCCCCTCTCCTCTGTGCACCGGCCCTGAGCGCCTCTTGCCTCTTAGGCAGAGCAGGAGGCATGTCCCGCTGCCCGGGAGCGGGGCGCTTGGAATGCCCCTTCTCTGTGATGGTGCTGGGCTGGACGTCGGAGGGTGTCTTGCCTCCGTGCTGGGGGAATTTCCCGAGGGAGCCTGGCTGTCCACAGGGCGGTGTAAGGCATGATGGAGGGTTGCAAAGCTGCTCCCCACAAACGCTTTGCAGTGCTGTGGTCAGAGGCTGCTGGGATCCTCAAGGCAGAATCTGCACGTTGACTTGTACCAGAAGCAAGTGTTGTGCTGGCGGAGGGGATGCAGCAGTAGTGTACTTTCCCCTGCGGGTGTTCTCTCCCGAGGGATCATAAACCTGGAGCTGTGGCAGTGCTTTGTCTCCCAGCCTTTCGCCTCGTGTTGGCCTTGCCCAGGCCTGCGCTGGCTGCTTGCGCTTGCCAGGTTTTTCTCCGAGAGCGCTGCGGGTTTTTACCAGCAACTAAAACTAAATGGTGTTTTTCCCGCTGCTAGTGCTTGTTTATCGAGGCACAGATTAATTTAGGGACTGGTGCTCCAAATGAAGCTGAACTGGAGTTGGATGGGGGTCATTTCTCTTCCCTCTTCTGTGATCTGACAGAGTGTGTTTTTCCACAACATTTCTTTTTCTCTCCCCCCTGCCCCCTATTGCTGGTAAATATATTTCTAATTTGCTGTCTCATGTGTAGGTCATTATCAGGCATTGCGATTTGCATAGTTTCTCTCCTCTACTGAATATGTGTGTGTGGGAAGTTTTAAAAAACAGGATTAATTTTTGCTGAATCTCATCTTATCGTCTAGAAACATGTTGCATTTTGTGGTATAACTTGCAATCGTATATACTCAATGGTATTACATCTTGCTTATTTAGGATGCAAACTTCATTAGTGTCATCTCACTTCCTTTTAATAGCTTCACTGTTTGATTGACCCCAGATGCCATCCAACCTCATTCCTCCATTCAAGTCTTTGTCATTATTTTTTGTTGCTACTGTACGTTTCTCCCCTCAGCTGGTATGATGGTGGCATGTCCATGTCTATTTTGATTAATTAAAATCATGCCATGTCATGACCAGATGTCATGAAGCAATGTTAATGCCTCTAAAACATGGCATCTAGTCCATTTCCGTGGTCCAGTGATTTTACAGTTCTCAATATAAAGAAAACTTCTGTCAGTCTGTTAAAAGTCATCCTTTTCCTGATGGTGCTAGTTTTAATAAAACAGTCCATAACTGCTTTTGGCTCATAGCTCAGTTTTGTTGTAGACCACTGATTCTCTAAATGTGTACTGACATTCACAGGTCATTGGCATCGTTAAAGACTTGTTTGATTAATTAAACAGCCAGCTAGCCTAACAAAATCCTCTTCTCTGCATCTGATTGGCTCTTTGTTGTTACTGGTTAATCGATGGAAATTCATACTTTTTTTTTTATACCCATCATTTTACAAAATTGACTTCTGTAATGAGCGGTGAGCCATCGGAGCAGAGGAAGCCTTGAGCCGTGACCGGGGGAAGGCAGCAAGTGCCCGCAGGCAGAATGCGCCAGGCAGCAGCGTGTGCTCAGGACAGGCAGCAATGCATGTGATGGATGGACAGCAATGTGTGTGGATGGAGGGACAGCAATGTGTGGATGGATGGATGGACAGCAATGCATGTGATGGATGGACAGCAATGTGTGTGGATGGATGGGCAGCAATGTGTGTGCGGGATGGACACCAGTGTGTGTGATGGATGGGCAGCAATGTGTATGTGGGATAGGCCACGTGCTGCGGAGTGTGTCGGGGTAGAGAGCAGATGCAGGCTGGGTGCAGGCGGGGAACACCAAAGGGGAGAGGGCGTAGCATCCTCTAAGGGTGGAAAGAGTTCGCAGCCCAGATGCAAGACAGGAGGTCGTTAGAGCAGCAGGGCCTGCGTCAGTACCACAAAGGCATTTTCATTCTTTTCCCTTAGTAATATTTTGGCGTTAATTTTCCATGTAATGAGGTGGTGTAGTTGCTGCAGGGAAAGCAGAGCCAAGGTTGAGCCAGAAGTTGTCCTGGGTGATGCAGGGGTGAGCGCGACAGCTCTGGACACTGCGCTGCTAGTGCTTGGCCAGGTCTGGATGCTGCGCCCGTAGTGCTTGGCGGGGTCTCTCCAGCGGGGTTGGAGGCTGAGGCCTCTGGAGCGAGGCACAGATGATAAGTTGAATGGCAGCAGCTTAGATCTCCTCCTTTTGGAGAGCACACGTTCCTCTGCTGCCACCTCGTTCTGTAGGGTTTTCACCGAAGTGTTATCTTCTGGGCTAGCTCACCTGCCCATACCGCTAAGTATTTTGAGCAAAACACTAATATATACCAGGTAGCCGGAATGAAGGTACATGGCTCAGGATGGACTTGTCATTGTAAATTATGGATATTTGTAGCAATGTAAAATGATTTGTGAAATATTTTATTTAGAATCATAGAGTGGTTTGGGTGGGAAGGGACCTTTAAAGCCATCCAGTCCAGCCCCCTGCCATGGGCAGGGACATCTTCAACTAGATCAGGTTGCTCAGTGCCCAGTCCAACCTGACCTGGAATTTGATAACAAAAAAACTTAGAAATTAAGTAGCGCATGCTTTTAGTATTTTCTTTCTCTGTATTTGTTGATGTTCATACTTCTTCTGTTGAAATCCACCTTTTCCTTCTTAGTGATGTTGATGAAAGCTCTGCATCTTCTCCTTAGGGTCTCAACAGTGTTCGTTTAATTGATATCCTTGTTTTAGTTTGTCTTAGAACAACGCAGATGTATGGATAAGATTTTTCATGGCTAGTGACCATTTTTTCCTTACTGAGAAGCCTTTCCTAACACCAAGAAGTTCTATATGTTATATATGTTATATGGTTGTTAAACCATTTTTAGTCCACTGTGTTTCCCTGGATTCTTATTGCACGAACATGTTCAATTGTTGTCTTTTTCTTCACTGGGTTGGTTTAGAGTTTTTCCTACTTTTTATGCCGTTGTGATCAAAGTAATTGAATCCTGCCTCAGGGTCTTTGTTTTCTGTGGGAACCGTGATACAAATTTCCACATAGACCCAAAGGAATCTGCAGTATTTAAATGCAGCAGCCTGCAAACTCCACAACTGCTAATAGAAGAAAAATGCTAATTTTTTAAACTGGATGAAATATGGCAGTAAGGCAGTCAATATTGGCCCTCCTAATACTATTTAACTTACTATTAACTTTAGTTTATTTGACAACTTGGAAATCCTTTGTACAGCAGAATTTTTATTGAAAACATGGTAATATTGTAAAGTTGTCCTGTGTGAACCTGGAGGCTGTTGTTGCCTGGGAACAGTCAAGCTTTTGGGCTGCTGTTGGGAGCCTGCCAAGGCTCCGCATGTTGGACAAATACTGGCTGAATTGATCATTAGAGGAGTGGTTAATAAATTTATCAACATTGTCATTATTTTTTTTTTTTAATTAAAAGCCACCGAGCAGAGGAGCACGCCTCTTCCCGCGTCTCTTTTGGCTGGCCGGACGGCTCTGCTGCCGGCCTCGCTGCTCACCGGGCTGTTGGGGTGCTTCTTTGCGAGGGGGTGCGGAGGTGTCTGGGGGCGGCAGCCCCTTGGCAGCGCAGCTCGGCCAAAGGCGTTGTGAGGGGGCACCTGCAGAGCCGCCGGGACCCCCGGCCACGACAGCCCCTCGTCTGAGTCCTCAGGGATGGCGGAGAGCAGGGACGTGCCAGCCCGAGCACTGCGCACCTCAGCCCATGGGAGTACGGTCCCCTTCGGGCATCCGCAGCTCGGGGCAGAGCCACGCGAGGAGGCAGTGAGTGAGAGGAAGAAACAAATGGAATTAACAGCATAAAGTGTTGGGGAAGTTTCACAAAAGAATGGATCAGCAGGTGAGTGCTGAAGCAAACTGATTTGAAAAAACAAAGCAGTAGGTAATTACTGAAGGAATTGTAAGTATGGAGCAGATGAGTAGGTAGTAATAATGTGCATTTTCTTTTCACTCAAAACAGTTATTATATCAGGGAAAAGAGATTAGCAAGAAGGAGCTCTTGAAGCCATCTTTAGCAAAAGCCTTAGTGTCAATGGGGAGAGCTAAAGACCAATGAACTTAGGTGTGCTGTAGCAGTTATACCGTTAATGGAAAACAGGAAAATTTATCAGCTGGGAGATAATTTCTGGTGATATTTAACCATTGCATTTTCAGAAGACCATGTCTCCCTCATCTATTTTAATTCTTTAATAAGAGAGCATGGATATAAGAGAGCTGACTGACGGGATTTACAAAAACTTCAGAACAGCTTGATGGAAACACTTCTGAGAGGGCTGTAGAAGTTACACGTGGAGATCAGAAGAGCTGCAGTGCACTGTGTGCCAGGCAAAGAGGTCGGCATGGGAAAACATGAGCAAACGATGGATTCTTGTCTTCAGGAGAGTTTGGCCGGGGGGAAGGAGAGGAAACACCTCGGAGTTTGAAACTGTGTTCAGAGTGTTAATAATTTGAAGAGGAAGACAGCAAGCAGGCAGATGTGAGTGCGGTGACATCAGGTCAGACAGACCACGGGGGTGCAGCAGGGCCCTGTGGGGAGCGACAGGCTGAGCTGTTGCTGCTGGAGGGGTAAGGGCAAACCTTGGAGGGGTGAGGCAAGGGACATGCGCACGGTGACGCGCCCGGGCAACCCTTCCAGCATAAATCAGCTGTTGGCTTAGGGGCTCCCCGGGCTGGAGGTGGGTTACTTGATAACCCCCAACTGATGTCTTTTCCAGGAAATTGTAGTATTAGATTTTGAATGCATGTCTGCTCTTTGTGCTTGCATCAAGGGTGGGGGAAAAGGGAGCTGCAGGGAACTAGTGGCCTCTCAGCCTCCCCTTGGTCCCTGGGAAGGTGATGGAGCAAATCCCTTCGGAAGCGCTGGCCAGGCACACGAAGGACAGAAGGTGATTGGGAATAGCCAGTGTGGATTTACCAAGGTGAAATTGTACCCAACCAACCCAGCTTTCTCCAGGAGGGCAGCTGGCTCTGAACGATGGGAGCAGAGGAAAGTTTGTCAGCCCCGGGCTTAGGGAGGTGTTCAGTATGGTCTCCTGCAGCACCCGTACTGCAGAACAGGACAGGGGTGGTTTGGGCATGTGGACAGCGAGGCAGGTGGAAAGCTGGTGTGGAGCTCCACAGTGAACACATGCCCCGTTGTAAGGAAATAATTCTTTGACCTGCTTTGGCTCTACTGGTTTCACTTAATACCCTCGCAAGTTTTGTTTTGAAAGAGACTTTGTTGCTGGTGGGTAGGAGTTAGTGCAATTTAACAGAGAAGATGCAATTGTAACAAACAAGGTGTATGTGCAAAATCTTGGAGTTTTAAGTATGAAGAAAAAGGATCCAGCCACAAAGTTAGACTGGTTGTTGAGACCTCAAGGCAGAGAGGGTGTAGGTTAATGTAAGATGGGAGAAGCTGCAGCTTTGAAAAGAGTGGTGGTAGACTGTAACCCAAGAGTTATTGCTGCAATTAGAGTCAGATTGGGGTAGGGTGCTCCGACTGGGTTAAGCCAAATGCGCGATGATGCACACTGTGCTGATTTGTGGTTATGACTATGCAAGTGAAGGTACCTGGGAGACCAATTTGGAGTCAATTGCCAGAGCCTGGCGGCATGTTGTTGAGCAGATCAGCGCGAGTGTGTCTAATGAAGATGTCCTATCTGTCACCTTGTCTTCTGGTGTTTGCATCAGTTCCCAAGGAGATAATACCTGTTTGTCTTTTCCGTGCCACTTTTGGTTTTGTCGTATTCCTTCTCAGTCTTCTCTTTCCCAGACTGGAGTCTTGTCCATTTAGTTGAGCCTCACATGGATGCCGCTCCAGGCCATTGATCTTTTCCCCCTTGTCCGCACCTTTTCCACTTCTGGTGTGTCCTTTCTGAAAGGGGTGCTGGGACTGCAGGTGGCCTTGAGGACACGGGCATGCCGGGGGCTCACACACTGACATGGTGACACTTTCTATTCCTGCTACTCTGTCGGGGACCTGCTGAGTGTCACAGTGGTGCGGTTGCAGGACTGCCAGCCACAGCCGGGCAGTAGCCAGCTCGGAGCCTGTCAGCGTTAGCATTTTACTTCCATGGGGTTGGTCTGCTGGGTTCTTCAGCCGCTGGCTCAGTGAGGTCCTGCTGGGTTTTGCAGTCGGCTCTCAGTTTTGCTGCACCACGTGCTTTAGTTGTTGGCTCAGAGTTGGCCTCCCTCCCCAGAACATCCCAGACCTGTGAGCAGCACCGGCACTGGCACGAATCCCGTGGGACTGTGCTGTGACAGCTGCCCGGCTGTGGCTGCCCGCCCTGCGTGGCACATCTCTTGCTCAGCTCTCCGTGCGGGCGAGACCCTCCACTCTCCTCCCTGGGCATGACGGCTGTTCAGCGGCACAGAGCTGTCTGCAACAGGGCAAGCCCAGAGAGGAGGTTCAGGGTGACCTAATCTGTAACACAAGCATAAAAACCCAATGGATGAGAATTGGTGTTGATGATGCAAAATAAGGTGCGTCCAAGAGAGAAACATGGACTACTTTAATGCCTGTGCAATTGGCTAAACTGAATGTCCTGAAGGACAGGGAACTGCTGGAGAGGGTCCAGCAAAGGGCTAC
>RSEF01000001.1:133274-167417 GCA_003993805.1 Himantopus leucocephalus | reverse complement strand
GGGGTGGACTCAATGGCCTTTAACGGTCCCTTCCCACCCAAACTATTCTATGATTCTAGTTCATTTCTACTCCACTTAAAAGAGTGTTTTCTCTACATTTTTATCTTGTAACTATGTTTTCTCTTCATGCTGCTAAGAGAAGCTTAGGATGAAAAGCATCACCAATGTTTTAATTGCAAACAAAGTATTCTGGCAATCCCTAGGCTGGTCACTTCTGTGAAAGCAATGAATCCAAAGAAGGATGCGTTGTGGAATAAAACACCTGAGCTCCTGTACCCAGAACCAGCCCAAGATCCCCCATTCCTGCCAACCGCAACCGTTTCTGCATCAGGTGTTATCCACACACCCCCCAGAAGCCGGCAGCAAAGAGACAACTTGAGAGGACAGTCACCGTGTCACACGATGCGGATGCTGCTCTACAGCCTCGCAAAAGAAACAAAATGCAGAGGCTTCTCACATTTGCGGGATGTCATGAGAACTGGAATTCACGTGGTGAGGGAAGGTGAGAAACCCCAGAGAGTGCTCAACATGAGCAGAAACAATCTCTCCACTCTGATACCAGAGTTTAAAAAAAAGAAAATCTGTATTACTCCAGGACTTCATTTATCGTTTAGGAAAAGGGAGGATGTCTGTTCAAGTTGAGATGACAACAGGCTTGATATGAAAGTTTTCATGCAAGCTACTGGAGAGGAGGGTTACTGTCTGCACCGTGTTCCTATACAGATCTATAGCACACAACAACAGAAAATATCTGCCTATGACAAGTACCACCTATAGGTAGAACCTCATGGTACTGTTTTTCAGCTGTAGGTGAAAACATTACAAGATGACATTTCATCTCCAATTTCAGTTGAATGCAAACATATCATTTTCCACTAATCTCCAGTTGCACATTCAATTCAAAGAGATGCCACCAGTTTGCTTAAAAAAAAAAAAAAAAGGTTTAAATCAACTAGATCAACAGATTTTAAACTGAGAAGGACGATAACTTTACAAACCACAAGCCCTTGGAGTTTCAACCGTGTTTCCCTCATCTAGCCACAACTGCTGGCAGAACCAAAGTGCAACTTTTAGCTACGAAAATTGAAAGCAACAGAAAATGTATCATGTACGAAGGTGAGTTATTCAGGTTGTTAATCAAGTAATTGGACATGGGTATGTTGAATGCGTTACGCCACAGCTAGCAGACAGACGGGATACAGTGCAGCCAAAGCAGGAGAGCAGCATGCTCCCCGCACTGCGGGCAGAGGGGGTTTTCCTATCAGAAGCAGAAGGTTGAGAAAGCTGTGTCACGCACAGCAAGTATTTCTCCCCAATTACTTATTCCTGCTGCTATTTGTCCTCACATCGTATTGGGGCCACAGTCTGTACTGCTGCACACAGGCAAGAATAATTCTTTGTAAATACAATGATTTCCTCTCATTCTCCCACTGCTCCCCAGTTGCCATCCTATGTTAAATATTGAGGATTGCCTTTCTCTTTTCTACATGCTAAACTATCGCTCAGGCTTGGGTTTAATTTTAGAAAAACGGTAAATTTTCAAGTATTTTTTTTACACCCTTAAAATGTACCTGCAGGAAGCAACTGTGAAATTTTTCTTTTAATCTCTTTCAAAGGCCGTTAATCTTTCCTAGAATATCTTCCCAGCAATCCTGCAGCACTGCAATGTGAACGATGGCAAATTGGGCTGCAACAGTTTAAGACGTGGCTCTTCTCTGCGCTCTCACCCCAGCAGAGGCAGGGGAAGGGGAAGATGCGCTGCGCTTCGGCTGCCCCAGTGCAGCTTAAAGCCATGGCCAAAAGCAGCTTAAATGAAGATATCAGGCTTCGCGCTGAAGAGGCTGAGACGCCACCGCACCTTCCTGTTGGCTCTGCTGTGAGGATGGCACCACAAAGCACAGGGTATTTCACAGTGCGACCAGTGTTGTTTGAAGCCCATTAACTGGAGTTAACTCTGCAGAAGAGCACTGCTCCAAGCAGGGACGTCCAGCTCGCCTGCGCGCAAGGGAACCGCTCCGTTCAGAAGAACTCAGCACGGGACAAGCATGCAACACCCCTGCAGACGAGGCGTGAGCGGACCCTGGTGTGACCGGGCTGCAAACCCCCCGTGTCTCCAGCAAACCCAGCACCGACGTCAGGAATACAAACGAGCTGTGCAAACAGCAGAAGAAAGGAAACATTTCCCTCCTAACAGGGACAACTTGGATGACAAGTCCCAGACCGTGGCTGCTGTCTGTCCTGGGACATGCTGGAAAGAGAAACCAAGAGTAAGCGCAGGTATCTCAGTGGCCCAGATGAACTGGGCAAAGGTGCATCATCCTTCCCATCTACAACACAGATACATCCCCTTCTGAACTGCTAGAATTTAAAACTTGGCCAGGGTTATATGACTTCTCTCCTTTAAAGAAATAGTTCGTGAGCAAGGGCAGCCCTCTGCTTTCTGGAAAACCTAGCGGGCTGCAGATAAGACTATTAATTTCCCTGCGTTGAATTGGATCATGGATAATGACCCACAAATAATTTCTGCAGGGACATTTTTTCCCCCAGGTCAAGAGAGGAAGAAGAAAAGGTTATAGAAATTGAGAAAAGGATGAATCATTTTTATTAGGGATCTATACTGGGAAGTCTTTGAGACAGTAATACTGCATTCACTGCCTCGAAAATCAGCAGAGCAGTCACAAACCGGGATGGGGATGAAGGGAACATTTGTGTTGCACAGGAGTGGCTGAAGAAGAAAGCTTTAGCTGCAGAAGGGCTGAATTTCTAAAACCTCAAGGGTTTGGGTTTGCCCCCTCCACTTTTGTACGAGGAAGGAGAGTAAATGGTGTTTGTAATTATCCAAGCTGCTGAAGATCTGGCCACACAGAAAGGAGCAGTTGGTGTCAGAGCTTATTTGCAACATCGCTGGTAGACTCATCCCTAGAGACACGGTGGATAAAAGAGCATTGCTAATAGCAGTGCTGCTCTGCCTAAAAGGAGAGTAGATTTACTACAGTGATTTTGTAAAGGATGGCCGAGAAATTAAGAATAGCACTTATGCACTGCAGCTTTTTCTGCCTTTGCTAAATAGCAAGCACTGGAAATACCATCATTTATTTATTCCTTCTCTTGAAACCTTAGTTGGACATCTGCCCACAGCCCCACCACTTTACTGATCAACCTGAAAGCTCCGGGTTAAAAATTCAGTATAGAAGTATTCCCAACCAAGGAAAGACTGAGGTTTCCAAAGTACCTAGGAGAGAGCAGGCTTGACTTGGCAGCAACGCAGCCTTTTCTCTCTCCATGCACGGCGTCCCTGCAGGCCCTTAAAGAAGGTACAGAGTAGTAGGCAAGAAAACTCTAAGACCTTTTGGAAGAGAGTATTTCCACCCTGTGTTGGTATCCTCTCTAGTTTCAGGTTTTACCAGACTCCCACATGTGAGAGTCCTGGCTGACGGGCCCGGTGAGCATCTCCAGGCAAAGATGGAGAGGAGCACTGTTTCAGAAGGACTTGGGACAAGGATGTTCAAAAAAGTCCCAGAGAAGCTGAAGAAGGCCAAAACAAAAAAAAAAAAAAACAAAAAAAANAAACAAAACCACAAGATCTAAAAGATTTTGTGTTCCTGGAGACGGTGCAATGAGGGATGGTGCCTGAATAGAGAACGCTTATGGAAGCTTGTGGCATCATTCTCTTCAGATAGTGGAGGCCCAGAGGAGGATTTACTACCAGTAACTGTCTCTGCTTCGGCTGTTATGGTCAAATATTGCTACGTGCTGAAGGGATGGAGCAAAGGCACTAGTTCGGTATTTAACATTGGCCACATCATCATCTGACCTGGCATTCAGAGAGGCAGAAAACCTCCTTGCCCCAGAGCCTTCGGGGGGCAAACAGCCTCCCTGCGCTTTGCCAAGGCCTCCCGGCCTCGCAGGGATGTGTTACGAGCTCTTCTGCCTCCGCCTGCCTGGCAGCACAGCCTGCGCCTTCCTCCCTAAATGTCTCCTGGCACGCTTCTGCTGAATTCAGTGGGAAAAAGATGGTTTCCACGACTGCTGGCTGGCTAGGAGGCAGGGACAGCAAGCAGCGATTCTTACCCCCGTTGGATGGTGCCTGTCCAGCCTCCCGCCAGCTCTCGTGGCTGTCCCCTGCACGCAGGGAGTGCGCGGCAGCCTGGTCTGCAACAGCTCCCTGCTCCCAGAGGAGGAAAAAAACACATTCACAGCATTACTCCTCCTCTCGGAGACGGGGTCGCAACACCGCTGGCCCCCACACCATGTGGCTTTGCCATGGGACACTTGGCCACAACTGCGGATCTCCCTAGCCAGCTGGAGGGAATGTGGGGTCCCGGGGGTAATTCCCAGGCACCTGTAGATTCACAGATGGGTTTGGATGTAATAACCGTATCGAAGGCTTATGCGCTTCAAGATGAAGGCTTCCCTGCAGCCTGCAAGTGGGCTTTAAGAGCAAACGTAATGAAAAGGGCAGCTCCTACCAACCCAGTCAGGGTCTGTCCAGAGCCAGTTCTTGAACTAGCTCAGCCTTGGCATAATGGAAGTCCAAATCACCAAGGGTCTTCTCCATTCTGGAAGAGGACATTCCAGACTTCTGTAAAGACTTTGACACAGTCCCTCACAACATCCTTCTCTCCAAATCAGAGCGAGATGGATTTGATGGGTGGGTTGTTCGGTGGATAAGGAATTGGTTGGATGGTCACATCCAGAGGGTAGTGGTCAACGGCTCAATGTCCAGATGGAGATCAGTGACACGTGGTGTCCCTCAGGGGTCCATATTGGGACCAGTCCTGTTTATTATCTTCATCAGTGACAGACAGTGGGATCGAGTGCACCCTCAGCAAGTCTGCCAATGACACCAAGCTGAGGGGAGATTTAGACTAGATATAATGAAGAAATGTTTTACACTGAGGGTGGTGGGCCCCTGGCCCAGGTTGCCCAGAGAGGTGGTGGATGCCCCATCTCTGGTAACATTCCAGGCCAGGATGGACGGGGCTCTGAGCAACATGGTCTAGTTGAAGGTGTCCCTGCTCACGGCAGGGGGGTTGGACTAGATGACCTTTAACGGTCCCTTCCCACCCAAACTATTCTATGATTCTATCATTCTATATTAAGTATTAAATTAATGCTCTCCTTTCTCTCTACACCCTTTCCCTGCTTCCACAGGGACTTGCAAGCAGATGGTGTCCTGCAACAAGACTTCACTTGCTTCATCCTCAGCAACTCCCTCCGTTCCCAGTTTTCCTGTGTCCAGCAAGTCCCAGTGTCCTTCCCAGTGTGGGCAAGCCAACAGCCTCCTCCTCTGATTAACCTCACGGACTGCACACGCTCATTTTAGCCGACCTCCTGTGTTGCACACTGGGACTTGGTTAAGCCCCTTGCATATAAAACTACAAGACAAAATGTTCCTCCATCCATCACCCTTGGCTAGCTAAGATAAAGACAGAGCAGGAAGGATACAGAACAATTACATTTTTACTTTACCATTCACCAAAATAAAACACTATCCTGCACATATGTATATTATTTTCTCCCAGGACAAGATGGTACAAAAAAGGATCACAACTGACACACGTCAATCATACTCCTTAACGTACTCCCATAAAGGGCAGTATGAAAACTTGTGGTGGAAAGCAAACAATCTGAGAAAAATAATTCACTTGCTCTCTGCCCAATACCCTAAAGTTCAGATAAAAATTCATTGTGCTCCTAACAACAGCAAAAAAGCACTGATAGGAAACAGGGAGAGGCCTCTCGTCCAAGGAGCCAGACACCACAAAGAGGCAGTTCTTGTACACCATGTACTGCTGTCGGGTTTTTAACACCGAGGGTACCACTGTTGACGTCTTGTAATGATCAGCATTACAAAACAGGCACCACTGATGGTACCAAGACCTTTACCAGGAGGTAGAGAGGCAAGTGTCCTTTCCCATCCTCCTTTTCCACACGGGTTTGCACACAGAACTCTAACCTAAGGCTCCATCCATATGTGCTGCCATGGTACAGATGTTTACTTTAAAAAAAAGAAAAAAAATTGCTAGACTAAAGAAAAAAAGCCCAAATACATTTATTTTTATAAAAGAGCTATTTGCTAAGCCTCTTCCAAACCAATTTTAAGGTATACATATTAAAATAAGTATCTTTGCTTCTTTGTGCAGCCTTTAAAATATACCACAAATTACATCAGTGCGATTTTACATGGGAACACTCTGAAGGCTTGTTAAAATATCCTCTTCCAACTGCAATTGTGCTGGTTGAAGATGCTGCCTCCCCCAGCCGTCCTCCACTGTTTGTTCACCACCCTACACTTGGAGGGCCTCCATCACGGCGTGCTAGCTCAGCTCTTTACGGGAGTCTCGCCTAACATTTTTCAGTAAAAATGAGCCACTTTAATTTCCAAAACTTCAGTTAATTGAATGATTAGGTACTTGAGATAACTGATTTATCTCCTTGCAGAAGAACAGAAGGCAGGCAGGTTGGAAGCAGAAGTCCATGATAAATTCCAGAAACTTTTCCTTGATGGGAATTGCTTCTCTGCCTTCTCTGCTTGAGCTCCACCACATCAGAAAGGCAATACAACCACACAAAATGCCTCCAAACTCAGTGTCTCAGCTATATATCCAAAGAAGCTCTACAGGTGATGAAACAATAAACAGAGCTAGAGAAACCCACGTTATAGCAGGGCCGCTACGCTTTGATGAGTCCATCTGATGAGTCCTTGTTTAAGGAGTCTGAGGTCCTACCACCATCAGAAAGGCCACTCGCATGATCTCCCCCCAACTGATGCAAAAAGGGCAATCAATAACAGCAGTGACACCCACCAAGCGGCAGAGCATAGAATCATAGAATCATAGAATTGTTGAGGTTGGAAGGGACCTTTCAGATCATCAAGTCCAACCATTAACCTAACCTGACATAACCACTTCTAAACCATATCCCCAAGTACCACGTCTGCCCTTTTTTTAAACACCTCCAAGGATGGCGAATCCACCCCCTCCCTGGGCAGCCTATTCCAATGTCGGATAAGATCCATGAAGAGACCACAGAGAACAGAGCTGTCTGCGTTTTACTGGGGGGTGGGCACCGCACTGACAGTACAGCTCTATCACCACTCTGCACACAGGCAGCACCAAACTGTACCGACATGACTGACTGCTGATACTGTCACGAGACCACACGGTCCGTGATGCTGCTCTCACGCTCTGCCACATAGGGTCCCTGCCACCTCTTCCTCTTTCATCCAGCAATTCAGGAGATTCTAGTTTAGTAAACAAGCAGTTACTACAGAAACACCCATCTCCACAACAAAGCAAAATGGGTACAAAGAGGGATGGAGAAGGGAGTTTGAGGTGCTTTTTCTTTCCTAGTCTAACTCTGTATTCATTACTACTATGGCCAGAAGTGAAATAGTTTAAAAAAAAAAAGAAAAATGTATTTTATTTTCTGATTTTTATTTGCTTTCAGCAAGACCATCAGCTCATATTTCTCATACTTTATATAAAGATTCATGAGAGGCTCGGGTGCTGAAAAGCGTCACCAAGACTGTCCTGAGCATGAGACCAACACAGCAGACTGTCTTCCTCAAGCTGACCCCAGAGGGATGGGGTTCAGCCTGCACACGTGAGTGTGGGTACATGAGCCCCCACCACAGTTAATGGAGACGTGGTGAACAACTCAGTGGAGCGCAGCTGAGCTCACCTGCAGCAGCCCGTGGGTGCGACTCAGCCGCCCCAGCGAGGACCCCGTCTGGCACTGCAGGCACCAATCCCACCCGACCTCCCAGCCACGGCAGGAGGCAGCTCTCCTGCCAGCCCCGCTCCAACCCTGCCGGGTCCACACTGGCATCTCTGACTCCCCGGTGTGAGGTGCCCAGTCAAGGCGACCAACTCCAACCTCAGGGACAGACGTGGAAACGTGTCTGGGTGCCCTTCACCACAATCTGGAAGTCTTGCCAAGGGAACGGGAACCATGCAGCGGCGCTTGCATTTACATGTCTGAACACGGAAGCTAAGGACTGTCCACAATTCTCCTTTAGTGCTGGATGAGCCTGTGAAATTAAAGAGCAGGAATTTTCTAGTAATGGGGCGCAAGGACATGGAAGGAAAGCTGGAGGGCAGAAAAGTCCACGTGGTCATCCCAGAGATCCCTTCAGTCCTACGAGCAAGACAAGGCATCCGGTAAAAAAACACTGGAAGTGACTCACCAGCCACAAGATGGGAGCAAAACCGAGATGTTCTGGTCCATTCTGGAGAATTCTCAGTGAATGACCCGACCGGCACTTCCCTGACCCAGAGGTGAGATAATGATCTTGGCTGAGAAATAGGTAGAGCAATTAGGAAGAAGTTAAACTAAGAACACAAGCGAAATGATTCCAAAGAGGGAAACACAGCGCAAATGCACTGTGTCAGAAGTAATTAAACCCATTTGACAAAGAATGTGAAGAAGATTTTTTTTCTTCCTCTTTGCTCATTGCAAAATGCTAAGAGGTTGAATAGCAAGAAAAAGCATGAGGACTGCTTTTACTGGTAATAACAACTGCAATGTAATTGTCAGTACTGAAACCTATAGACAATTACACCATTTTAGAATATTAAGGATGCCTGATTGTTACGAGAATGAGAAAGTACTGAGTGGGCAATGAGGACCAGAGAAAGAGTTTACATTAAAAGCCCATCATCTAGCACATGGCCACTGATTATTCAGAACAGGACTTTGAATGCATGTGGATTAGTGTCTGAAGTAATAAGTTAAAAGGTCCTTCATATGATTTTGTTATAGAACACTAAAGAAAAAATGCATTAACATCTAAGCGTTTATCTCTGGGTTGTATAAATTATCATTTGCACTATCAGGACAACTTCACCATGAAGGAAAATGCTGGGTGTCCCATCCAACAAGCAATAAAATATCACCTCATTTTCTAAAAAGGAGAAAACTGATCACTTTTCTATAGATACTGTTTCACTCCAACATAAGGGAATGCTACTTTTGATCTCAATATAATGAATAAAAATCTGCTAAATATTTGACTCCTGTCTAGTCAACTAGGGATGACATGGAAAGAAGAAAGTCCCAACTAGGCAGGTGAATATTTGATGATTCCTAAGGAATCGACCAAGGGAAATTAGATTAGGGAATCGATCACAGGAAATGTGGGAGGTTTAAAATTAAAAAGAGAAAGTAAAAGGTGACTGGGAAGTCTCAAAGAACAACTTCTGTGTGAGCCAGAACTCCAACTCCATAAATCAAAGAGGAGAACAACCACCACGTGCCCCTCCCACGTCAGCAGCAAAGTGACAGCAGCAGCTACAGACAACTCTAACAACAGGACATCATGAAAGAGACAGTGGTCAACGTGAACTGGAAATCAGAAAATGAACAGTAACAAGAACAAATGGCACAGGAGTAAAGAAATCCGCATTTGGCCTGGCAAAGGGCGATCAGAGAGGGGTTTTGCTGCTGCTGCTTGAATTTGGTAATACAGAAATGACTTCCCTTTTTTATTTTGCTGCTGTGGAAATACATTATTTTCCTTTCCATTACCAAATAATGATTTTTGGCATGAACTACCTAATATTGAAAAAATTGTTTGCATCTAGTGAATGTTGTATATCACCCTCCTTATCTTCTCCCTAAAGATCTTCCTGGTGCAAAAAAAGTTAAATTTTAATGTATTTTGAAATATTGGGACATTCAAAAAGACCAGAAAAAAAACCAGCGTCAGGCCGATGTTCAAAAAGGGGCAAGCAAAACGATCCACGGAACTACAAGTCAGAGAAATAACACCCATCCTGAGAAAATGCTGGGAAAATTGATCTGGAATTTAATTGACACAGCATTAAAGAATACCTGTATTATTAACATCACCCAATCAAGCTTTACAGTAAACAGGTCTTCCTAGGCAAACGTAATTCCTTTCCTTGGTAAATTACAAGTCTGATTGATGCAGATAGCTGTATCGATGCAAGACTCACGCCTGGCTGAGTCCTACGTGACATTAAAAATGAGTGGTATAAAATGCCACCCAGGCATATTCCGAATGAACGAAAATCCAGGTGAAGAGCAGCAGTGGGAGCAGTCACTGGGGAACGTGGCTGACCACGTGGGCGCTGAAGAGGCTCTTCAGGGTGTCGGACTTGACTCTATTCTAGATCCTCGACAATTATCCTTAAGTAAGTGCAGATCTCTGACCGGATTTGTAGGTGCCACACGGCTTGGAAGTGCGCTAGGAGCACTCAGGGCTGGGCAATCCCAGACCAGGCACCCCAGGCGTGGAAGCCCTGCAGGATGATGCCTTTGAGATGCTGTGCATCGGGGAGGAGACGTGCTGCCCTGGGCGGCTGCAGCCGGCGATCACAGCTCTGCGTGATGCTCCTGCCCAGGGGCCAACTGGACCTCCCCAGCCACACTGCTGCCAGCGGCGGCCGGGGGGAACAGCACGCTCCCGCCATGCTCTTTCCACCGACCAACCCGGGCTGTGTGGGAAGTCAACGGGAAGGAAAACAACCTCCCCAAAACAACGCTCCCAAGCAAGGAGCTGCTCAGTGGTTCCACTTTGTTCAGCCCAGTAACCCCAGTGAAGGCGGGCGCAGGACACAGCGCAGGAGGAGGAACAGGAAGGGAATTCCCTCCCGAGCCCCCCATCTAGCAGGACGTAACATGGGGTCCCATCCCAGAGCCGCGCGGTCGCCCCCATCCCGAAGGGCGCCCCGGGAGGCCGGAGAGCAGGGACCTGCAGGAAGAGCTGCGTCTGCCTGGGACAGGTGGCACAGGCAGGCGGCACGCGGTCTGGTACCCGCGTCCTTAAAAACCTCCTAAAAATGGAGTAGTGACATACAAGCCACAAAAGTGACAGGAAAACTGGAGAAAATACCTTCAAATAAAAGACTGGAGGAGTTTGGCCTCTTTAATTAAGGAAAGGAAGATTGAATGTTGACTTGATTACCATGTATAAATACCTTCATGTGAAGGCATACCAGGTACTAAAGTGCTCTTTCATCTAGAAGATAAAGTATAACGACAGCTGGAAGCTGAAGCATACAAATTTAAATGAGAGATGAATTTTAAACCGTGAGAGTGATTAACCAAATAACGAAGGAAAGGCAGGGATCTTCTGTTCCCTGAATCAAGATTGATGACTTTCTGGAAAACATGTTTAAGCTTTGCTTCAGGAACACACACACACACTCGGAGGGTGAAGAGCATCCTGCGAGATACAGGAGGTCAGGTCGGACGGTACAACAGCTCCATCTGGTCTTAAATTCCAGGAATCCATGAATACTAAACAGCAGTTTTATGTCATTCTTTCATGTTCACAAAACAGATTGTAAAGCAAGCAGTAATTAACTGGTTTTGCACAAGAATTAGGACTCCAGAAGCGAGGTGCCCAAGACTCCCTCTCCTCTAACAGTCTATTTTCACACCTCGCAGCATCCACTCTGGTTTTGCCCTCGGTTCTGAACTGGATCCAAACGACTATTTGGGTCAGGTGTTTTTCCTTCTTCGCCCTCTACATTTAAAAGTCTTTCCAGTACTCAAGAGCCTGCTCCTATAAGCCTCTACCCTCCTGTGAAATAACATCTGGGTTCAAACCGTACCAGATCCAAAATGCTCACAGCATCTTTTCAAGCAGAACACTGCACTCTGCAACATAATATACTCTGGAAAGCTGAATCAGCTTTAGAAGAGTAGAGGACTTTCTTTATAAGGAAATAGCCCTCAAAATGCTTGTAAGGTCTTGGGCAAAGATGAAAACCTCACGGAGTTGAGCTGTTTGGACATGCTCCAGGGCAGACTGTGGTCGCGCTCACACGCTATCAGCTATTTTTCACGTGAGCGGTTGTTCATCAGGACACTCTGGCAGGTTCAGGCAGGGTGGCTACACCAGCAAATTAAACAGTATAAACATTCCTGGGCGCTCTTCAAATGGTTCTTGCCAGAGTTTGGCTGCACCGGCTTTCACCTTCCCAGCTCAGGGGCTGGCAGAGGCCATTCCCAAAGGGCAGTTCGGATGCAGCCACGTTATCTGAGAGGATAAGAGAGGTTAACAGTGTGAACGACACCACAGTCTGTCACCTGAGCTCCGTGCTGAAAAATGGTCCAGACGCACTAAATTTCCGAGTACAGAGGTAGCCAGTGTTTCAGAAACAACATGAAAAACCATCCAACTGAACCAGAAACACAGAATATTAATCATCAGATTGGAGTCTGCTCATGGGTTGGAAATGTGCCCATGATTCACACACAGAAGTCCAACTCTATAATAAATACTAATAAGCTGCATTACTTTAAAACAGGAACAACAAAAGCAGTAACTCCTCTCTCAGAACAAGACTATGAGGCTTCACAGCGGGAGAAATGGGGAGAAGTCCTCCCTCACCGCCCCATGAGTAAGGAGAACGTGCTGGAGTCTGCTCTCACTTCTTACAGCCGGGAGCCTGCAGACAGCCCACCAGCCAGCACTCCGGCGATCAGACCTCTCTGGGGTGAATTTTGCTCACACAGATGGAAAAAAAAAAGAAAAGAAGAGGGGGAAAAAAAAAATCGAGGCAACCAGAGGCCAAGATTTGATTTTCCTGACCCCCAAAATTCTTAAACCTTCTGACTGCTTCCTGAAGGGATCCTCGGGCAGTGATCCACTTTGTCCAACTTGCCAGTCTCAGAGACAGCCTCATCCTCCCCGGAATCCCTCACTGAAAGGTGCACGGCCCCACAGCTCTTTCATTTTATGCTGCATTCCCAGCCTCTGTATCTTTACACACACACACACTGTCTTCTCCCAAGAGCCTTTTGTAACTTCATGCTCCCAAGACCCAAGTGTCATGAGAAGACACGCTACTGACAAATTCAACTTACATCCCTTTCTTCCAAACCTTCCAGTTCAGACAACATATAATTTGTTACACCTCCTCAGAAACAACCACTCCCCCAAATTCGCACTGTGTCCCCTGGACACTTTCTCCCCCAGCCCTGATCTGTCACCCTCCCCTCTCTGGAGAAGCCCATCTCACCTCCAGTATCCGGATCGTGAAAGTTGGGGTCCAGTCCCTTCTCCAGCAGTCTGCAGACCTTCTCCGCGTTTAGCATCTGCACGTACTCCATGAACTTCTTCAGGTTTGCCTGCAGCCATGACACCCCGGGAAAACACACAATACACAGTGTTAACACCCCAATATGAAGAAAGAAGCCTCCAGAGGAATATCCCCATTCAGGAGACCCAAGGCAACCAGCAAGAATAACACAACAGCACCCACCATAAGCCAGAGCACACATTCATTCCCAGACCCTGCTAGAGAGTATGCTGAAAATCTACACGGGATACGCTCATTCCATCCCTCTCCTCAAGACTGGGATTGCTGGACCACCCCATGGAGCCGCCAGGAGCTGCCAGCCACCACCCTCTGTCCCACCGCAGGTCCCCTGCTAACGCACTGTCTGTTCATACGCACCATGAGGGCAGGCACACGACTTGCACGTGCCTGTGACATGGACACATCAAAAGACAGGTAACGTCACGCATTCGTCAGCGACGCAGCACGGTGCCGGCTATGGACAGTGCTGAGCAGCATCCCAGCGATGGTGAACAGTGCTGCCTGAGGTCTCACCCACGTCTCACTGCAACATCGTGTATGTTGTGTTGCATTGCAAACTCATTTTAAGGGCAAATCACCCACCTGCCTGGGAACTTAAAACACTTCTGAGGAAGGGTCAAGCTACTCATACACCGACTATTATTGTGTGGTGGAATGGGTACGGCTGCCACGCTGTCTGCTGTGAAACGGTGCTTTATTCTTGGTGTAATTTTCTGTCTTTGGCCAAAGACCAAATCTTGTTCTCCTGAGGGGACTGAGTGCTCAAAAGACTCTCCTTTGAGTCCACCTGGTTGGTTGTGGGTTGGGGGGTTTTTTCCCCTTTTTCTCTTTTGGATAGCTATACTTGATGAATCCATCACTTTATTAAATTTCTAGACTCCAGAAACTGCAACTCTGCCAGGCAGGCAGGCAACGCTTGGACAGACTACAGTTTGAAAACACCCATCTCACACACATTGCCAGTGCAGATTTTCAGACCTTTGATTGCAGGTTGGCTGGGGTTTTCTGAGTTTATTTTAATCAAACCTTGCAGTAGCCAGCTTTAGGAAAGGCACTTAGAAAGTGTCTGACACAGCAGAAATACTGTGCAATTAGCTGAGGGAAGTCTTTGGGAAAAGCTTTAACCAACCGGTCAAGCTGCAACCAACGGTCAGGGAACTGCTCTTACTCCTGTGAACCACTGCACAGCTGGCTGAACGCGTCTGAGCAAAGCAGATTTTCCACCCAGAGAAAAAGCTCAAGTTTCAACATTTTCCCTTAATTTGATACAGAAAAATTGTATCTTTTATGAAGCAAAATTAATTCCAAAGTGCCTCACTTCAAATTTCATTTTGAAGATTTCCAGTTGGAAAATAGAAAAAAAAAATCTGAAAATACCAAAGAGGATGTGGAAACATGTCCAATTCTTTTCAAAGGTTTCCTAAACAAAATTTCATCACATGTTATTTTGCACAGTATTTTGATTTTGTCAAGATTTAATTTTCTAAGGGGAAAACTTAATACTTTTAGAACGAGTTCTACAGAGGAGTCTGCAAATCCCAAAACCTGGGACCCACAAAGTTCATCTGTGCTATTTCTCTGACATACTGAGAAGACTGCGGTAAGAAGTCAGACAGGAAATATCACTGAGATGAAACTTTCCAAGGATGAGACAAATTAATGCTGGGCTGTGAACCCGATTTAAAACAAATTCAGTCTCTGTGTGGTGAGTCTGAGGAAGCAAGCCTAAAAATGTATAGCACATTTTGACTAAACACGGCACCGTGGAGCCATGCCATAAACAAGCCCGGTCACATATTTAAAATCGTACAGCCATCTTAGTGCAGTGCCCCCCCGCAACGTTACTCCATCCCAGCAGAGCTAATTAGCTCGGGCAAAACCCTATGGTAACGCAGCTCCACTGCACCCATGCCAGTACTTAACCTGCGCGCTCTGTCCGCAGCGACACGCAGATGGGTGCAGAGATGCCACAGGAACGCACAAGGAAATGCGCAGAGCCACAAACAGGCAATTCAGTTATGAGGTTCACTCCCTTCGTGCCCCAGGGACAAGAGTGCAGGAAGGCAAGAGCCAAGAAGAGCAGGGATTCACTGGGGACGGCAGATGCCACAGCTGATCCCTTGGTGCGGAGCACAGCCCCGCTCCCCGTCCCAACCACTTTGCCCATCCCCGGGTGCTCCCCTGCATCCCTCAAGACCGCACCATCCTCGGCAGGGCTGCCAGGACACTGGGACAGTGCGCACAAGCAAGGAGAAATTGCAGTATAAGCGATTCCCACAGCACCAACACTCTTATCACCAGCACAGGAAAAGGGCAACTGGCATCAGCTGCAGCAGGGCGCAGCCACTGCCTTTTCAGGTGGCAAGACGTTCCCCCAACCCTCGCCGCTTGGTGCTACCTCTCCCCCAAATCCCCTCTCGCCTCACAAGTAACTCAGAGCAAAATCCCCCTCCCGTCAGCATCCCTTCAGCTACTGCACAAGCACAGAAACACTGAAGGAAAGCACAGCTGCCTGCCAGCAATAGCACAGACGGGACTTGACAACTCCAGCAACCGCCTCCAGGATGCCATCCCAAAATGCATCTTCCCAACCATCACCCGATTGCGCAGATTTAACCCTGTTCCTTCCACTCCCGTTTGTCCACACACTTTGTCTCCTCCCAGCAGCCGTTCAGCAGACGATGCCAACCTAACCCAACGCATGATGCTCCACGCGGGGCCCCACTAAACCCATGGCCAAGAGCGGCACTGCCAGTCCCACTGAGAACCACGCCAGCGGTCGGGGGACACATGGAGGCACAAGCCGAGGCAGGGTCCCCCCCACGTGGCCCATCCCCTCAACGCTGGCAGCCTCTGCCCACGCAGGACCGGCACCATCAGCCTTCCCGGGGCCTCCAGGGACAGCGAGGCACTTGGGCGCGCTCCCGGCACAAACACCACACCTCTGCGTGCGCCATAGCGGCTGGCGGCAGCGTCACTTGTGTGCTGCTGTCAGACACATCCCAGGCACTAACCCGAACTTGTGCTCCTGAGGTTCTGCCGGGAACTCTCATTTGCAACCCCAAAAACGCATCCTACCCAGGCCAGCAGCACCCAGCAGCAGTGTGCTCGTTTATGTTTCTACTACTCTAGGTGCTCACAAATTTAAAACATTTTTTTACAGTAAGAAGTTGATGCACTATGTCAAGTTTTAATGGTACTCTTTATATTTAGAAAGGAAACTGGAGAGAAGGCGCACGAGCTAAAGGAGGATGCAGAAAGAGGCATCCTCGATTCTGGGATGTGCATCCTCCCGCTGTAGACGCTTGTCTGTCATCGTGGTCCTGCGCACCACGCAGGCATTAGCGGCTCTACGCATGGAATTTCCCTTTGGGGAAAATCAATTACTGCCCTGTATTTCCAGCTGAAGAACAAAAAAGGTTCATCTATCCATGGTCTCGGACCAAATCCCTAGCAATGCTTCAATAATAATTTACAAAGTCCAGAGACGTAACCAGTTAATTTTTACATAGAAAAATATTCTCTTTCCATCAGTTTTTAGCAGCCAATCTGCTCTGCAGCGTGCTCCAGACGCGCAGCTCGGTGCCCACGTTAGGAGGTTGCTGCAATTCACAAACTTAACACTATGGGGACGGGGTACAGTGACTTCTGAGCCTCCCTTGCCCAGTTCTGTTCCTCTGGGTTTGGTCCTAGAGCTGAGGGAACAACAAAAATGCCTAAGAAAAACGAGAATATAGATAATGAAAAAGACTATTTACCAGAGGTGTAATGTTATGGCGTTACAAGAATCCCCTGACCAGGATTTAGGTGACAGCCTTGCTCTGCCTACAAACCAACCTGAAATGAGGCATAACAAGGAAAGAGACCAAAAAAAAAGGTGCAGCGGAGGCAGGGAGCTGAGGTAGGACATGGCCGAGCAGCCAGGAGCAGCGTCACCGTATGTGTTTCACCGCCGAAAGATGGCAGGTTTGGAACCGCGCGTTTGGGTGCCACAGCGGGAACCGGAGGGACCACAGCAACTCGACTGCGGGCGCGGGGAGCAGCAGCGTGTGCGAGCAGAGCAGCCCAGTGCTTCCCATTAGCAGACAGTTCAGTTTCTTATTCTTTACCAAGAGAGAGGTATATAATTAGCTCAATTAAGCTGTTCTCCAAAATAAAGTTATGAGAAAAATACTCTGTTTCATTCACGTTCAATATTTCTACGACCACAGAGAGAAGGAGACTGCCATTTCCATACACAAATTCTGGGGAGGCAGCCGGCTGCTTCCCAAATAGCTCTATGGTGCCACATCAATAGCCAGATTTGGGAAATGACAGAACTCGGGTTGGGTAAAAGAACAGGAAATTGCTAATTGGGACACCCTGGTCACTATACGCTTAAAACCATTGCATCAAGGTCCAGGGACTCTCTTCCTTGGAGGCCTCTCGCACATCTTGCCTTTGCAGCCAATAACCGGAGAACTGGAACGCCCCGTCAAGCTCCTGCTCCTCCTGGGCGTCCTTCAGGGTCGCTGGGAGAAGCAGCGGCAGGTCTGGCGAGCCCCCGCGGAGGAACCCCGCTCTGCCAAGGCGTCCGCCGACAGGTGGGGTGTGCGGTGTCCCCTCCACAGCTGGCGGACATCTGCCCGCAGCCCCCAGGCGCCGCTTCAGCCGGTTTGGTCAAAGCGGCCCGTCCCCAGGGGGTCGGTGCAGCTGGACCCGAGGCACTCAACGTCAGAACCAACACCAAAGCACAGCACAGGTCCGACCAAAGAGCTTAACTGAAGTCAGACCAGTGCTGCGCGGTGCAGCCCAAGCGGCATGGCCATCGCCCCCCACGGCACAGCCGTCCCCGCCAGCCCTCTCCTCGCAGAGGGGACACAGGGGCTCTCGGCGACCTGCCCCCCACCCAGGCGCCACCGTGGTCATCGCAGCAGCCCCCGGCCCTGCCGCACACAGGGCTGTGCCAAGCCAACCACAATTTGACCCTGGCTTTAATGTTTTCCCTTACGGAAGATTTCAGTTACACTAAAGGTATCCCCCACCTTAAACACGCACCCGCTTACCCTGAGTTTGCAGCGTGACAGCTGACGCCGAGGTCTGTATTTACAAGCATTTACAAAAATGTGTAGGTTAAATGGCCCTTCTGCAAATAGTCATGAATTCAAGGTGCTTTTTCCAAACAGTTCAGAATGAGAAGCAAAACATACTTGGCTTTTGAAATCAACTCAAAAACTACAAGTGTGTCACAGCCACGTCCCTTGCTGGGCACATTACATCCACTTTTCACAATGAAGCAAACGCTGGTATTTACATTCTTCCATGTCGGTTTTTCAGCTTACGCTGCACAGAAAAGCCTTCCTATCTGATTGTTTTCCATTTCAATTCAGCTAGAAACACAGAATATTTTCCTTATTATTTGGACTGATTCACTCAAAGCTGAAAGGAGATTTGAGAACGGAGAAAGTAAGGAAGCTTGTTTTCCTCCCCCAATCTATGAATAAAACCCTGGTGGGAAAGGAATGAGATCTCATTATTCTAAGAACTTGAGGGATTTGGGGCCAGGTTTTCAAATGTATTAAGGTGACTAGACATGAAGAGAGAGAGCAAATGTCAGACTCCCACTGAAATCAAGGGGAGCTAAACTGATGCCTAAACTGCTTAAGCAATTTTGAAATCTCACTAGATGCTTACTTATTTTCTGGCACTTAAATACCTTTGAGAATTTGTGATGAGAACCACTCATACAAACCAAATCTTCCTTTGTTTAAAGGATCAGTCAGCTTTAAATACAAAAGATACGTACTGATAAATTTACTTTTCGTCTTCTGTGTCCAGTACGTTCAAAGCAACATTTATTTAAGTGATAAAGACACAATTTAAAATGTTATTTTGTTTTAATTTTAATTGAATTTCAGCTTTCATCCAAATGCAGTTTGATACAAACCAAAAGAATAAAAAAATAATCAGAAGCCAGTAAAGGCATCGCACCCCCTTTCCTATATGCAAAAATTAAAACCTTAATGTATTTATATAAAGCTATCTGACTGCTTATACAAACACTCACAGTGGACCTTCCTGCGAGCAAAAGCACTGTATTTCGTGTGAAGGTTACGGTGACTTGCAGAGCGGTGTGTTTGAATGGCCATGCTAACCAGAGCCAAGCAAGCTTTCTCAGGGGAGGAAAAAACCCCAAGACCCAACAAAAACTCACGCAAACAAAACCAAAGACCGGAGTAAGTCTCCCCCTTGCTTTTTTCAGGGGTGTTTTAAGTCTCCCGTTCCCCAGGTGCCTTTGCGCCAGCAGCGGCCGGTGGCACAGCCGGGGCCGGGGGCTGCGGGCAGGTGGGACCCTCTCGCTCTGCACCGGGGCCAAGGAGGTGCTTGAGGAAACTGCGACAGAGCTGAGCTCGCACCTCCTCTATCTTGCGCCTGCTGCCTGGAAACCCTCTGGGATGCAATCCCGGTCTTTGGGATCTTCTTTCTTGTGGGTCAGGCTGCACAGCTCCCCGAGAAGGAGGAGGAGGAGGAGGAGGAGGATCCCTGCAGGAGAGACAGGAACCAAAGCCTGGGTCTGCCCTCACCCTTTGGCCTGGAGCCACTGCGGCGACTGCCCCAACGGCGGCTCCGGTGCTTCAGCTCGGTTCACGTGTCGCTACCCATAACACCCACCTCAGCAGAGGGCTCCTGAGCGAGTTTGAGGCACTTCTGTTTGTTCTCAAGAGTGAGAAGGATGTTCACGCCCGTGGAGCGCCTGGGGACGGGGCGCAGCTCCACCGCCCAGCTGGCAGCCACCGTGCCGCAGTCCATTATCCTCCGCTAGCACCAAACCGCAAGAAAAATCAACAATCTCTAGAAAAGAAACGCTCATTGAGAGGAAACTGGTGCGAGGGAACAAGCTTCTCTCTCTTGAATTGATATGAAAGAAAATAAATGAGATATTCTTCTTGCAGAGACATTATTCTGTCACTCTCCGTTCACTGCGGGCTGGGGGAAGCCAACCGCAGGCACCCGGCTCGGGTGCTCCGCAGGATCAGAGAGACACCACATCCCCTTCATGCCAAGTGCATGCTGATGTTTCTGGCAATTTCAGTATGAAGGAAAGGCTCATCTTTTCTTGGGGTCCAGTTTGCGCCAAACAGCAGCTGGAATTAAGACAAACCATCCTCTTTCCAGAGCGTGGCGGCTGCCGCGGGGCCACAGGCCCTGGAAGAAGCTGGAGGGTCGGACCTCCTCCCTTGTGCCGGCCGTTTGACACACTCTCACACCGGCCATTAGGCAGCAGCAAACAGACACTCCATTGATTCCCACAGAAATGTCAAATAATCGATTTCACGACACTCCACGACTATGTTAAACTGCTGTCTCGGAGGCTGGCTCGGTGCGTCTCCACACCACCTGGGGCACCTCCAACACCAGCAGGACGGAGGCCCTGCAGAGGCCCACGCGCAGAGGAGGCTGAGCCCGCGCAGAGGACCGGGGTCCTGCCTGGGATGTACCGGCTTTGGCCGGGATAGAGCCAAGTTTCTTCAGAGTAGCTGGTACGGGTCTATGTTTTGGATCTGCGCTGGAAGCAGTGATGGTAACGCAGGGTGTGCTAGTCACCGCTGCGCAGCGCTCGCACAGCCCCAAGGGCTGTTCTGCTCCTCAACCCCCGCCAGCGAGGGCCGGGGGACACAAGGGGTTGGGAGGCGACATGGACGGGAGAGATGACCCCGACCTACCAAGGGATGTCCCAGACCACGGGGCGTCGTGCTCAGCAATAAAAGCTGGGGAAGGAGGAGGAAGGGGGGACGTTTGGAGAGATGGCGTTCATCGTCCCAAGTCACCGTCACGTGAGATGGAGCCCGGCTGTCCTGGGGATGGCTGAACGCCTGCCCGCCATGGGGAGCAGTGGATGAATTCCTGATTTTGCTTTGCTTGCGCGCACAGCTTTTGCTTTACCTGTTCAACTGTCTTTATCTCAGCCCATCAGTTTTCTCACTTTTACTCTTCCAGTTCTCTCCTAAGATACACCGAAATCTGGGTCTGCTGTTACCAGAGGAGATGGTGGGCCAGGTGGGCTGCAGGCACCCAGGGCAGCCTTTGCACGCCCTCAGCCATTAGATCCTGCTGTCCTGCCCTTCATCCGTTAGTCTGTCTGGGTAGAAGTCAGAGACAAGCGAGAGGTGTCCTGCAGCAGAGGCAGGATGGGCCTCGCTCGTGCCCAGCTTCGATACCCCAGTTGATGAGGTCCGATGTGTTTCTTGCTGTAGAGGGGTCCCGGGATGCAGATGGCACTGACAGCAGTGCAAATCAGCAAACGGCAAGACACCACCCTGTTGTCCATGCTCAGGTCTGGATCCTTGCTCCAGCCCTGATTGCCTTCAGCCACTGCTAACGCAAAACCCTCCTCTGGCCCAAGCGCACGCAAGCCCTCCAGCCCGAAGGCGGGTGCAGCCCCCACTCACACACCGCCTCCTCACGCTGCACCAGCTTATGCGGCTGCTCCTGCACCCAGCTCCAGCGGCGCGTCTTTTCCCAAGGTCCTTCACAGCCGGCACCAGCTCCTCTCCCCCTCCGGCGTTGCCACGGCCGTGGCATTCGCTCCCCTCACTCGGGTGCACCTCAAGCAAAGACGTCCCCCTGTGTCCTGCTGCTCCACCAAGCAGTGCCACCGTCCCCTCCACGCTACAACCACCCCTCTCCTGCACTAAGCCCAACAGCAACGGTGGTGAAAGCCATGCTGCAGACCTGCTGCGGGTGTTGTCCGCCAAGCTGACACTTTCTCATTGCTTCGTCGCGCTTGGTCTGCCTGCAGCCCCTGCCTGCACGGCCGCAGCCCCACGCCAGGGCTGCCCTTCTTCTGTAACTGCCCAGTTAGCAGCACGAGAGGATCGCCGCCCGCGGTCAGCGCTTCTGGCTCTACGCTAATGTCAGTCATCTACAACAGCAATGGTGTATGTGCTCCTAACAATTACTTTAACTGTGTTTTAAGTGTGTTGCTTCTTTCCCCTTCAAGGTGGTAATATCCCAAGACTTCTGGTAGCACAATGTCCTTTGTGGACACTTTGGTAAATGCCAAGTATTTTCTGCACAGATTTTCATTTACAAGCACAATGTGATTGCCCTTTTCCAACATGCATTTTTTGCACTCCCATTTCTAAATGGTCTACTGCAATTCAGTGGGGAAAATATCTATAAGAAATGTCACTGCCTGCAGATCTCAAGAGGCACAAGGGACTGAGGCTGATTGACTGATTTTACCAAGTCACTTTGTCATTGCTAGCAATACAAGAAATCAATTTCCCCACTTCTAAGAACAAGTCCACTGGCACTCGAAAAAAGGAATTATTTCTATTTTTCTTATTTTTCTTTTGTAATGGTAGTTAAGAATCACGTTTTAAGGTCATTAAAAGATTCAAGTAGTGTATCCTGCCACTAAAAGTCAAACTCTAAACTCTGAACATTTTGATACTTTGCTCTCATTAGCCACAGGCCTAAAGATTTTGCACATACCGCAGCCTCAGGAGCGGTCCCACCATCCTGTTAGATGTAAGGCTAATCCTTCACAGTCCTTTAAATTACTGCATCTCAGAAAAAAAAACGGTATTTCACTGCCTGAGCAATTACGCACCACTACAAATAACAGGGAAGCGTCCAGCCTCGAGCGACGCGTACGGTCTGCACCACACCGCAGAGGCATCACCTCCATGCACCCGCTCTTCCAGAAGAGAACACCGACCCCTAAATGCACAGACAGAAGCAGAAACCCCCGCAGCAGCCAACCCGACGCACACGCCTGTACATGCCTGCAGCGGTGGAGGAGCCAGCCGTTCCCCGAGCCGGCCCAGAGACACCTCCTCACAGCGCGTTCGATGTCAGGAATGAACCCCCCACCCAGCCCTGCCCTGCCGCCAGCCCCCGCAGCATCCCTCCGCGGGGCCGGTGGCGTGGCAGGAGGACTGTCCCCCCATGGCCCCTCACCCGGCGGTGCCTGGCACGGCCGCAGCGGAGGCGGCACGGCAGACGGGGCAGAGGCAGGCAGTACCGTGCTCTTCGCTTGGGGTCTGCGGTCCCCAGCAGCTTTCCGGTTTTCTCTCTGCTCAGCCCGCTGCCGTCCCAGAGAGGAGCCCATGTCCCTCCGCTCTCCGTCCCCTTCTCACCCTCAGGCCAGCTGACAGGAGGCTGCACACGCAGGCTCCGCTCTCACAGCGAAACAGTCTCGATCTGTGCCGGGTGGGTAAGTCACACCGCCGCCAGCTCTCAGCACCGGCATCGCTCCAAAGAGTTCCCAGCACGAGCACGTCTCCCACTTGGGCCCCTCCTAGCGCTACCCCCTGCGGCTGCCTCTGCCGCCCCCTCGCATCGCACCCCTGCTGCAGCAGCCCCGGGGCAGGATGAGGGCTCCTTTTCCACCCCCACAAGCACCACGGCCCGCAGTGCCCACGGGCTCTGGGAAAACACAAGCCAAAGGAAACGCTCATCAGCATCCTCTTGATAGAGGCAAACAGGAGCGGAGCTGCAGGATCTCACCAAGATGCCATATTTTAGCAGCAAGGGATGGTTTAAAAATCAAGAAACAACACGAACGAGATGTGTTTTTTAAGTAGAAATTAAAGCATGGAGATTAAGTGAATATTTAATAAAGTGCATTTATGGCTACTACACGCTTGTAGGGGAAGTCCTCAGATGCTGCCGCTCAGGTCTCCCCACGGCAGGCGCCTCCAGCCCTCCCTCCAGCAGGCACGGTCTATCACTGGCAAGGCTCAGGAGGACCGTGATTCACGCTTCCTGGCGCCAGGAAGATGCTGAGAGCTTTCCAGATTTGCTGCCTGGATATTCTTATGCCACCAGACAGAAGCCTCGTGACTTTAATCTTCGTGACTCAAACCCAAACCTTAACAGCATTTTCTTTCTTGTTTCTGCAGCTCTGCAAACAGAAGATAGAGGACCTGCTTCTTCCCAAGAAGATCTTCACCTTTGGGGTAGGTCAAACTCTTTGGGAGAAGGTTTTCTTCCCTTCTGCTTTACGACTGGGGCTCCACCGAGCTCAGCTGTTGCTGTTGTACCCGTTAACTGAAAATTTACAAGCCTTGCCTGCCTGTCTCTTGCAGAGTAGATGTGACCAAAAGCAAAGCACCACCCTGCAGACCCACGGCAGGACCATGCATGGGCAACCTGCGCCCAGCGGCGATGCGGGCTGCCAGGAGGCCGAGGAGGAGGCAGAGCACCCAGGTGAGCCTCTGCAGTTGCCCGGCCCTGGGCACCTCCTGCGCGTGTCTCAGAGCTGCCGCTGTCGGGCGAGAGCAGCCGAGAAGGGTCAAGGCAGACAATGGCATGCGTCTCGTCAGAGGGCAAAAGGAAAACAGCCAAGAGGCTGCCCAGCCCTCGGTGGGAAGAGGTCGCTCTGCAGAGGGGTTTTCCGAGGGAGTCTGTGATACACAGCAACAAGAGAGCTAGCAGGGAGCCCTGCGGTCCCATCCACATCCTTCCTAAACAAGAAGCCCTTCTTGCACGGCCTTCCCCAGCACAGTGCCCTCCAGACACGGACCATCCCCACAAGCCTCTCCACGCCACCGCTCCCCGCCCCAGCCCTTCCCCACGGACTCTCCCAGAAGATGAGTCTGATGGGGGCTGGTGCTGTCCTTGTGCCACCCAGCAGTTCGAGTGCTGCCCAGTGCATGCAGCCACCCAGCAATGCAACGGCCACCGCGCTGCCAGAGCCTACCTCCTTCCTCCTGTCTCACAGTTCCCACACGCCGCTGGCCCCGGCCTCCCAGGAGCCATCAAAGCCCCCATGGGGCCATGTGCCATCTCAAGGCATAATTATTAGTGGCAGAGGAAACCTTCTGATGGTCTCAGACCTTTCCACAATTATTCTTAATTTCTTAGGCAAGAAGTGACATCATGGGACCACTGCAGCTGTCTGGGGGAAGAGCAATGCAAGAGGGCATCCAGCCAACACGTGCCCAAGGCCTGGTCACCATTAGCATCCCTGACCCTCCGGCTGTGCCAGCTGGGGTGTCCCTTGACAAAGAGCCTGGTGGTTTTGGTGGGGCATCTCTCGTCCCAGGAAACACCCATGCATGCAAAAAGCACCATTCCTGCCACACTCCCTGTTCTCCAAACACCCAGACAGCCCGTTCAGTTGCTGCACCATTGATCTTGACACGTGCCTTGATCACTGCCCATGACACACGGGGGCTGCAGTAGACCAAGAGTGCCTTCCACTCCACATGTGGATCCTACCAGCGACACCCTGACCCAAACGCATGGGTTAAAGCCAGAGACAAGGCAATGAGCCCGCGTGCAAGGCGGAGGCGTGCTGCAGCCTCTCGCTGGGGGAAGGGAAGGAGCGCTCCTCAATGCGCACCATTGTGTTCTGCAGGCATTTAGTGACTCCTCCATGCCAAAGAATAAAGCTTCCCTTCAGCTGGCCCATCATGTGTTCCTCTGCCTCACCACCCCACAGAAAGCTGGCCCCAAGCTCTCCCGCAGAGCCTAGTCCAACCACACACCTGCCCGCAAGCACACGTAAGCAGTGCAAGCCTATCCCTGGGAAGGCACCTACCATGGCATCGCTCAGCTTGCACCCTCACCTAAACCACCCCAGGCTTCGGCAAGCGCCATCCATTCCTTGGCAGTGCTTTGCAGTCTGGCAAGCACGGAAGACTGAAACATCCCAAAACCTGGTATCCTCTCTGTGACAGGCCACCGACAGTGCTGAACGTGCTACCAGGGCTTGGAGCTCACCCAGCTAGACTCCAGCCTTACCTTTGTATGGAGCTTGGCAAACTGCTTGTCATCCAGCAGAGTCTGGGTGTACACACGCCTTTTGTACCGGAACTGCAAGAGGGAAGAATGTCAGATATGAGATGAACAAAACCCACTCAGCATCAAACTGCTCTCGAGCAGATCCAGTAAACATCAGCTTGCGTGAAGACATTCAGTCTAAATCTGAAAACAACAACAGATACAGAATACGCTGTTCTCCTTCAAAATTTGCTCTAATAGTTAATTGCTTTCCTCACTGAATAAATTCTTAACAGTTTTTCATATGAATCTGTCTGGCTACAGCTTCCAGAAAGTTTGGGCTTTGTTCTGCTTCTTCCCAAATGATTAAGGATCTTTCAAATAACAGAATGGTTTTCCCCAGGATGGCTCTCAGGTGGTCTCGAGCCGACTTCCCTTTAAAGTAGGCTGAGCTCTAAATCTCTCATTGAGGGATCTTCTGTTCTCAGATCATTTCTGCTGCTCTTTTCCATGCCATGCCTCTTTCCAACGTCCTTTCAAGTACACTGACGGTCGCCCACACACTGCTCCAACACCAACCACTTCCACCTCAACCACTCCTGAAACCAACTCCCTACTTGTCAGGGTACACACTGAAGGACTACAGTGTCACGCTGTGCCACAGCATCACACTGGGAATTGCTGTTAGGCTTCTTGACCAAAAGGCTCAAAAATTTTCTTCAGAAGCTTTGTTTTCCACAACAAGAATCCCTCCTTAGCACACAATCCTTGTCCCTGTATGTTTTTCATTCGGCTGACTTGGAGCGTACTTTGATGGGACCCCCGCTTACCGAATGACCTCGACAGCGCAGGCGACATTGCTGTATTCTCTGCCAAACTTTGTGTTCTCAGACTTTGTCAGCAGTGATTTTACACTCCAGATCTGTGGGGTGACCACATCAAGCTTGACATTGGCCCCTAGGAAACCCCACTAGAAATACATCTGTGCAGTGATGATCGCAGTGACAACTGCTTTTTATTATTGATTAGTTAACCAGTGGCACTTGTCCTACTGACTTTTTACAGCGCTAATCCTGAACTTGAATATCATGTAGAACAAAATCAAGTACCCCCAAGTGGCTGCTACCTTTGTATAGTTACCTTTATCATGCAGAATTACAATTTCCTTAAAGAATGAAATTGGATTTGTTTGACTAGATCTTTTTTCAATGCATGAATTGTATTCTGAGATTTTGAATTGCTATGAACTTAATCCTCCATCAACATTTCATTATTTCAGCTGGAACTGACACCACGTTATCTTTGGACTGCAGTTACTAAGCTCATCCCACTTGCTTTTTAATACTGGCAAAATATTAGCACATTTTCAGTCTATCACGAACTTGTACTACTGGGCAGATGTTTTCTCACACAACTTTTTTTTTTTTTTTAATCATTCCAAGGTAAGAACTGTCTTGCCCACAGATTTACAGATGTTGGTCCTTTGCAGATGCCGCCAGCGTCAGGGTTCCTCAGTGCATCTCTACGTAGTCCTGCAAGCATCCATCAGTGGCTCCTCTTCACCCCCGGCACCACGTTAGAGGGTCTGCAGATGAGCTCCGCTCCCAGCCCTGGGCAGTGCCCTGGCCGAGCCGGGGCAGCGCTGCCCTGCGGACTGCTCGCTTTCGGCTGCCTGCCTGAACCCGTCGGCTCAGGTGGACTCGCCCACTGCTGCTCTCCCAGCACTTGACCTTGGGGAAGGTCCTGCAGGGCTCCCAGCTACGCCGGCAGGAGCCGGGGTGGCGCATCAGCAAGGCAAGGCTGAGAGACGGAAGCCAGGCTGCATCGACTTTGATGCAAGAGCAACACCCACTGCCATCCAGGTGCAAGGCAAAAACCTCGTGTCAGAGAGTTAAATTGTACAACATGTAGTCCGCTGTTCAAAACCGAGAAGCAAAACTTCTAAAGAAGCGACTGAAGTGGGCAGCCGACCCTAAGCCAGTCACAACCCAACGGGGTTTTGCTCCAACAGCTCACCCGCAGACTGGACTTCCGCAGGGAGGACATGCAGGCACGAGAACTTCCAAACCTCATTCAAATTTAAAAGGTGCATGAACTGAATGTGTGATGTTTAATAACCGTGAGAACACAACAGTGTGTTTGGCATGCAAATGAAATAACTACCTCATTAAGAAGGACACAATAAGCTTCTGAGAGTAGATAACAACCAGTACGATAATATGGGATACAGCCAATACCACCGACCACACACGAGGGTAACTGGATCTCAGCAGACGGGCAGCTAGACCCCACTGCACATTGACTGATCACCAACACACTGCGCTGAGCTGCTATTTTATTCCAATAAAGGAATCTGGAGTACCTACAGCTCTCCGTGACATAGAACAGAGACAGGTAGATGACCTTTAAAGCTCCCTTCCAACCCAAACTACTCTATGATTCTACGTTTCTATGCTATACCCACTTTTTAACGTAATTTTTCTGTCAATATACACAAACCCCTCATTTACCTGATTACCTTCACATGCAGCCCTGAGGGCTAATTTATCTTTTGGACTCAAGAAACCTCAGTGGTATCAACACAGGACTTATGTCTTGTAAATAGATTCAGGACTTGGGGTTTTCCAGTAGGATTCTCCAGTGCTCTGCTGCCATTCTTATCAAGGTATGAAGAATGGAAATGACACACAACAAATATCCACGTCAACTCTGCATTTAGATGTGTGTGCAAAGACATTAAGTGTGGACATTATGCTAAATTATACAAAAACAAAGCATTAAAGCTTATATAAGAAACATTAAGGAATTTACTACCTCATAGGTTTATTTGCAAGCATTCTTAATGTTGTTCCAAATGTTTTTGTCTACATTAAATGTTAGTTTGCTAAGAAATTGTGCTGCACTTTCTTTCCAAATTAGTTGGGATTACTTATAATAACAGTATTCACGCTTGCATCTATAAGACCTCTTGCAGCTTAAGCGTGTAATGCTTTCTAAATAGACTTTGTGGGCAAAATATAGCACAAGATTCCTAAATTTAGAAGTCCACGTGCAGGTAACTATAGTCCCATTACAGCCAGTGGGGATGTCCACAGTGACAGTCAATGGAGCCCAAGAAATGCTGCAGGTCACTTTAGAATAAACACCTACATGCAATCACCTGAATTCCAGCCCAAGGCGAAACTTAATAGTGAATGTAAATCGAAATTTAGTTCAGTTCATTTCTGCTCTATTTAATTTTCTGGAACAGAAAATGGTATTGATTATCCTCCATGCTCATCACACAAATGAGGTCCATACAGGGACTGTCATTTGCTGTCAAAGCATACAGTTAACGTAGAGACTAGAACACAACTGTGAAGTAAATAAAATATCAAACTCAAGTCCTTCAGCCCCAAATTCAAAGATCTCCCTATTATTTTCCCTCTGTACCTACAAGACTGGCTTTCCTTCTGTTACTGCAATTTCCCGTGACAGTTATGTGCCACTAGGAAAAAAGAAAATTTCATCAACAGGGTTAGAAAACAGGGAAGCTGTTTCACAGGGCTATGACAAATGTGATGGAGCTCTCGAGCAGACAGAGTCACGAGCAACTAAAACTCAGAGGCATTTGCCTCAGCTTTCCCTCAATGAATTCTCCCTGAGTAAACATACACCCGCACAAATTTCTACGCTCTCACTCCTGGAAGGGAAATGGGGAAGAAAAGGGAAGGGGGACAGGGGGCCTTAATATTTGTGGTGCCTACAGAGACTACAGTGGAAGAGATCACAGAAGTCCTACATACTTACGTACATAAATATATGTGTGTGTACTTACATATATATATACGCATATATAGATATACACACATTTAAAAAAAGAAACAGAAGGTGGCTACCTCCAAGTAGGGGACAGGAGTGTCTGGGTTCAGGGGGTACTCCCTCAGCAGGCGCTCCTCATCCAGAAACTTCCCAGCCCTGCCGTTGAACGCCGGCTGGAAGAGCCCATAGTTCAGAACATCCTTCAGGCTGTGGTTCAAAGTGCAGAGGATGCGCTGCTTGGACACCCACACGGGAACATCTGGATTCAACCGTAGACACTTCTGTGGAGAGACACAGAGGGCAATTAGAGCCGAGCATCACCAGGGTCCTGTGCCCCATCGCTGCACCCAGGAACAGTCACAGCAAGAACACGGAGAAGGATAAAATGGGAAAGCCACTGTCTTTTCCATGTCGGTGGATTACGGGAAGGGGGAAAAAAAGAAAGAGGAATGGGACTTAGCAGATCCCCCTAAGGCCTTTTGTGGGGTTCAGGGCAGACTCAAACCCTATGTTATAACATCCTATAAAATATGAGAAATGCCACAGAATATTTTATGGCCTAAAACGAGCATAATAGCAAAATTTTACCTAAAAATCCCCGATAGGGTGTAAAGAGTCTATTGACTTCTCCAGAACTGACTTCATAGGTGTGCAAACAAAGGCGGGATGAATGGCAGCACCATGAGCCCTGCCAGGAGCTGGAGGCATCCCGTGAGGTCTTCCCAGCGGGAGGAGAGGAGAAGTCACACTTCCTCACCTCTCCCTGTGACTGCAGCGGGTTTCCCTGGCACCGTAGGCATTTCTCTGCCTCCTTGGGACCCAAGTCATCAAATATTTATAGCCCATCATCTTCAGGCTGTATTTCCCACAGCTGCGGCCCCCACTGCCGCACTCCTGGCTGGCCGTGGGGCCGGGGCCATGGCGCTGGCAGAGCACGCCAGTGGTGGGAACCTGCCTCGGCCAGAGCCCGCCGAGCCGCACAGCCCGGCGTGGGTGCTGCGGCACCATCGCCGCATCCCCTCCGCGGCGGTGGCGAGGTGGCAGCAGGCTCTCGGCAGCATCGGCTCTTGTGAGCGAAGAGCAGGAAGGCGAGGGGATGCCACCATGGCAGCACCAGAGGTTGGTCTCGCAATCGCCTGTCCCCGTCGGCAGCCACCGTTTCCCCTCCCAGGTCCCTGGTTTTGCATCTTGGCCCTCAACCTTTCCTGTTCCTGTCACTCTGTTCTCCTCTGTGTTTGTTTCTCCTCCCCCTCACACTTTCTGCGGGAGAAGACAGCGTGTAGACTTGTTTCAGCATTTCATTTGAAAGCCACAGCCCGTCAGCCCCGTTCAATGCTCCTGGTTTTTGTGCTGGGAGGAAAAGTGACCAACCACCCACGCTCCCCCAGCAGCCACTGCTTTCCCAGGCCGAGCCCTGCTCCACTCCTCACACGGAGGCTTCTGCCCACCCGTGTTATTCCCCTGGACCACACCATCACCCTTGCAACCAGTGACTGGAGGTGCTCGCTGTGTCCAAGGGATAGGTGCAGCACGGATCCACACAGCGGCATAAGCACATTTTGTCCATGAAGGTGCTGAAGAGTTGAGGCCGGAACACAGACACCTATTTGGATTTCCAAACAGCCACACCGACCCGATCCCAACCTCCTCCACGTGCTCAGCAGCACTTCCAGCGGCTGCGATGGACCCGCAGCACCAGAGCTCCTGCCACCGCCACACCGTGTCCAGGGCCGCACCGTGTCCCCCTGGACGAGGAGGAGGACACTCACCCAGGCATCAGAAGTAACTGCACATCCTCACTCACCCCTTCAGCCCCACTTCCAACTTCAAAATTTAACCCCAGGGCGTTTTGGTCTCTGTTCCCCTTAATAGCATCTTTTTGGTTCTGTGACTTAAACGGGCGCTGTTTTTAAATAATTAAACAGCTTTGCCCAGAGAGAAGCAAATGACCCTGCTGGTCACAGGGCAGGAGCCGGCAGAGCACACTGCCAGCACACCGCCACCCAGAAAAGCAACCGTGGGAGACAGAAAGCCACCGAGCTGATCTTACGGCTCATTTTTCTCCGCACAGATAACCTGCACCTGGCAGCGTGCATTCGTACTGCAAACAGAGGTCAGCGTTATCTATTTCGTCGCTGACCATATTAGCGAGTCAGCACACTGATCAACTACGGCCTTTCCTGCCGCAGGTACGGAGCAAGAGGTGTCTGGTGTGAGAAACCAGGAGTTCAAAACCTTCGAGAAATGCCTGCACTGTTCTCTCTCAGTCCTCAAAGAGAAGCAGAATACACATCATTCTTTCAGGGACCCGTAAATAAAAAATAAACATTGTCTATACCTTCCTACATGCTTATTTAGCCTTGAGGACTCTTCCTCACTGTCAAATTATGTTATTCAGTATTAAAATATGTACCTAATGGAAAAAAAAAACAGACAGGCATGCACACGAGCACAAGCACAAGCATTGGTTGAAGCAGTGTCCCAGCATAAAAAACGCTGAATTTTATACCAAACTCTACACTGCAGAGACATACTCTGGGGAGTATTACCATTTCATATTTAAGAGGAAAAACAGCTTCCACCCCGCAGTGTGTCTCGTTCTGTCTTTAACCTGCATCAGAAATCAGAAAGAAGAAAATGCCTACTTCAGCTGTGAGGTCAGAACGCTGCACAGCCCCGTGTGGGCACAATCCAGACACTTCAACGTCTCTGACTCTGTTTCTCCAGACACCATCGCATGTATTATCGACCTTCCTGTTCCAGAGATCCTGCAACTAAACTTATTTATTCCACTCTACGATGCGGCACAGCCACTCCGGGAGCAATCTAAAACGTGAGGCTCACCCCACGCACCACTGCCCGAGGGGCTGCGAGGGATGTCCTCGCGCAGGAGGAAGGTGCTCTGTGCATGGGGGAACCGGGCTCACTTTGCTCCTGGAGCCACGGCAGGGAGGGCTCCTCTGACTCCCCTCTCACGGAGGGGAGCGCTGCTCTCCTCGGGCCTCCCGGCAGCCCCGGCACCGCACCGTGCTGATCCCGGGCAGAGCGGGGCTGGGCTGCCCACGCTGCAGCCGCGGTGCCAGGCGCTGACCCCGTCCCCATCAGGAGGAGGGGGCTGAGCTCGGATGGCCCGAGGCACGTGCCACCACCGCACGGAGAGATCCAGCCCAGAGACAGCACTCACAGCAGCTCACGTGGGGCGAGAGCAACTTCCAGTCCTGAGGGTTTGGACACTCGGGTCAACATGAATTTTAAAAGGAACCAAACTGCCTTGTATGGCCCCGATCCCGCAGGGGGAGGAAAGGTCTCTGCCCCCTTCCTCTTGACGCTCTCCTGAAAGAAGAGGCTCAGTGCTGTTCCTGGTGTCTGTCCCCAGAAGTCCCAGGAGAGACCCCGGGGTGCCGAAGGAGGTGCCCCCGCAGCGAGCCCACCGCGGTGGCGCCAGTGCGGCGTGCCGGCCGGCACGGCACCCACAGAGCCCCCCCTGCAGCCGGGGCAGGTCCCAGCACGGCAGGCAGGCTCGGAGGAGGGCAGGGTGGGAGCAGCTCTCGGAACAAGTTGCTCGCTCTGGTTTGCAGTTACAAGCGATAATTTCTTCCATACAATTATAAGCTCTGATCACAACAATCAAAGCCTTAGGAACAACTGAAAGAAAATGGTACAGCTTCTCAACTTTTAGACAGCAGGGATGACTCCTTCCCGAAGGAAGAAAGAGCTCAGAGCTTCAGATTCAATCCTCAGCAACACACAGGATGACAGACAAGATCTATTCAAGAGCCGCCCTGCAATAATGACAATAAAGAACTTACATTCAACAATCCCTTAAGAGCAAAAAAGCCAAAAATTCTTCATCGAAGAGCACACAAATGAGAAAGAGCTGAAAGGAAATTAAAAGAAGCAGCTGAAAAGGTAATGTGCTTGCAGGCAGCAGGGAGTATATTTCATAATATCATATTAGAAGCTCTGAGCAAATGTATGGCAAAAATGAAAAAACAGCCTCTAAGAAGCCCCTGCAGAAAGATGGAGCAGCCAAACCAACAGAGCAGAAGAATCTACCAAAACTAACAGATTTCCTTTCGAAAATGGGAGTTGCCTCTGAATGGGAACAGAAAAGAACACAATTCTGCCACACCACATGCAAAATGACAATGGCATTGCAGTCATAAAAACTAACAGATGCAGCGGAAGAGGGGAGCCTGACGGAAAGTGGGTGAGGCCGGCAAGAAAACCAGGCATGGGAGTCATCCAAGGAGGATTCCCGGAGCTCCTCCCGTGAGGACCGGCTGCAGGATGGGCTCCTCGCTGCTCACGGTCGCAGCGGATGCCAACGCAAAGTGTCTCACAGAAAAGGAATGAAAGCTCCCCAGCAGATGCATGAGCACGGCAGATTTGAGAGCACAACTGCAGGCGACATTGATCGCCCGTGCGTGGTGTGGGCTGTGCTCTGCACCTCATCGTGCAAACCCTGACAGGAGTAGGAGCAGAGCACAGGCAGGAGACACTGATCGTGGCCAGCAGGGTGAGGGGGGGATTGTGCCCCTCTGCTGCG
>RSEF01000001.1:111658-124484 GCA_003993805.1 Himantopus leucocephalus | reverse complement strand
TGGGGTCCCCAACATCCCCAGTCGCCAATTTGGCCTAAACCACCACACCTGGAACATACTTGTTCAAGGGAGGGCTTCAGTTTTCATTGGGTTATTCCTGAAAACTGCTTTAAACATTAAAAGTAAAAAAAATCCCTCTTGTCCTGCTTCCCACCTACTCAGCCTTTTCCCACATGTGTGACGAAGGAGGGCAAGAATCACTGTGGGCCCTTCTCACTGTGCAAGGAACCGAGCCTACAACACAAATGGGGGACTTGTGCTGCCACGGAATAACCAGGATGCAATTTTAGTCAGGCCAGAACAGAAGCAGTTTATTACTACACCTATGAGGGACAGCACCGCGCAGCAGAGTGACAGACACTGCTGATATGAGCTCTGCCCAAATGGGACAGTTACAGAGTTTATATACCTTTAGGTTATGCAACTCATTCTTCAAACTGTGTCAGATAAGCAGGATATTGTAAATAACAATAGCATTCTTCAGATAGGAAGGCCCTAGCCAGCACACCCTTTAACAAATAATCCACTCCTTCCTTAATTAAACTGGTAAGACCAGTTTAATTGTTACCTGCAAATAGTTCTTAACTAAGCAAGTCCTGTGAAGGCCTATGAGGCGTTATTTTACTGCCACACTGGGGCGGCCTGACTTCAGCACAGGGACTCAGACCACCCAACAGCAGCGAGAACAGGCTGAGCCAAACACTGGATGGGGGAATGTACCTTCAGCACTGACTGCAAAGCACACTGGAGTGCTTAGGCTAGAGACAAGCTGTGCAACTGTTCTTCCCTCCCCACCTGCACATGTATGCTTATTTATACCGTCAGAGCAGTTAACAGGAAAAATGGAGCTCTCTTAAAAATATTCCACTGCCTGTATCAAGCAGCACTTGTTCGGATTCATTTGCTGGACTGAAAGGATTTCCCTAGCAGAACATTCCCCTGATGGGCTGCCTGGATGACAACCAAGACAGTTAACATACTCTTTGTTAAGTGAAGCCTTTTAATATTTTTCTCTTGCTCCAAGACAGATTTTCCAGAATAATTTTTCTCAGAAAATAATCTAATTTTTACACTTCTTTTTTCAAGGTTTACCCCAGAAATTACACATCCCAACAGCATTCTTGGCTCACAGAGGAAACCCAAGCAAGTAATCGCCTACTTTAGCAAGATCATCCTACATTTTGATTGAGCCAGCACACACTTCTGTTGTTTAATGGAACAGTTCATTACAGCCAAGCTTGTGTCTGTGCGCAGGAAAAGTCAGCGATGCTGACTGCATTTTGCTGACAGCACTTTATCAGCACTTTGCTGACAGCAAAGTGTCTGACCACTGTGATGGTCAGACGTTCCCAGGCTCCAGCCCTGAAATCTGCCCAGATAGACCAGGCTCACATTTCTCTATCCCATGCTGCAAACACAGTTCATCCTGCAAGTGGAAAACCTTCCTGGGAACAAAGGCAAGTTTGGCCTTCACGGTGCTCTTTTCATTGACCCCTGGGTAGGATGAGATTCAGGGCCACAACAACTTAAAAAGGTCCCATAGCTCATGTCCCTTCTGCCTTGACTGGATTAGAGTTGGTGTGTCTTTTCTGTGAATTGCTCTGTTGGGAACAGCAATAGACACACTTCTGCAAGCTTGCTAGTTGACATGTGGGACAGCCTAGGTAGAAAATACATCTTAGATGGCACTCACATGCTCTTAAACCATCCCACCTTTTCCATGTGGAACCAAAGTCCTCTTGGGCACAGGCGGAAACATTCCCTCAGACACTACCAGTTTGCTCCTTGGTATTTCTTGCATGTAAACCCACCAGGCCAAGCCAAATTAAGCTAAAAACATATAAAAGACTGAAGCAGAGACAGGGAAAAGTTTGGAAGGAAGCAGCTTGGACAATGCTGGTTTCACTGCAGGAGCTTCACGTAATTTGCTGGAAAGAGGCCTACTTTGCCTCGGCACTGCCCTCTCCACCAGCCTTCATCCACCATCTCGATGTGTGTGATTGTGTCGTCAGGATCAAAAGAAATCTCATCATCTCCATCTGCAAAAATTGTTCAGAAAAGATAGTCACGATGCAAAAATAATCCCAGAGAGAGCTGGTTTTACATCCTTCCTCCCACACCCCCCCAGGAGGAGAATAGAGAACAAGCAGTCTGATAACCCTCAGAGTTCATCTCATCCAACCCCCATCAAATAGACGAGATGAAGCAGATAAGGAGCAAGACTTCAGAGATGAAAGACGAAGCTTCTGTGTTCCCAAGTCAGGTCTTGTTCTGCTTTCCAAGAGGAAGAAATTTAAACCACCAAGTTGAAATCTTTTCACCACTGCTGATGGTGTAAGCCACCACCTCCCTGTCACACCACTCCAGCCAGCTCCCAGTGCCTCTCCCCACAGCCTGGATGGCAGACCCACCTCCTTGGTAATCGTAGAGAGCCACTGCACAGGTTCCAGAGCTCTCCACTTCATAAACATTGTCCGTTTCCCCTGAAGAAGACAGGAGGGGCAGATGAGAAAGAGGCTGAAAGCAGCCATATACATCTGGTCAGTGCCACCCTCCACCCAGCTGCCAGCCTTGGGGTGAACCACATCTAAACCCTATCAACAGGGAGAGCTGTACCATGGCTTAAAGCAAGGTATGACTTCCCTCCCCTTCTGCAAGGAGAGAGGCAAGGTCCTGATGCTTCATGTTCCTCTCCCAAGAAAAAGGCTGGACATAACTCCAGCCTCTCCACTCTGGTACCACCTCCAGTACCAGCAAAGCTGCAACAGAAACATCAACATCAAAAACATCAACAGCAGCCCATGCAATTTGCTTATGTGCTTGGAGGAAGACTACCCTGCACTACTCACACCCAGGAGACACCACCAGATCAGGTCTCATGAGCACCAGCCATTTGAGCGACAGGCTGAATTAAGAGGGCACCCCCAGGCCTCAGTGCAGCACTGGCAGTCACTTGCCAGGAAAGAGCGCACCAAGAGCATCGGTCCAGGTCCAGCTTCTTCAGAGCCCACAGCACCCCTCTGGTCCTCCTGCCTGAGTCCTACTCCAGCAGAGATACTTGCTGCCTGACCTAGCATCCCATGCAGCTGATCTCACACCTTGGAGCCCGGTAAGCGAGTGGGAGACAACCAAGCCTCCATCATCATGAGCTGCTACTCTGACCACAGTAGACTTCAGGATACAAATTCCCTCTAGAGTCCGTCCCATACATCCAGTGAGGTGAGCACACAGGTACAAGGTCCCCATGACATGGGCTCTTCCATCAGTACTCACCCAGGTGGGGCTGGCTCTGACTGGGCTCCTCAGGAAGGATGTCCTCATAGTCCTCACCTCCGTCTCCTCCATGGTCATAGATGGCATCTGGTTTTCCCAAGGGTGCTGGCAGCTCCTCATAGTCAGCACCTGCATTGGTACTGTCACAGTAGTCAGAGGGCTCTGGCAGCTCTTCATAGTCTCCACTGACATCCAAACTTTCACTGTAGATGGGCTGATCCTGGCTGGGGATCTTGCACAGCTCTTTGCCCAGATCTGCTGGCCTTGGTGGCAAAGTGGGTGGTGTTTCCTCATCCTCCCCTTTTGCCTCCTGCTACAAAGCAAGAAAGTGACAGCAAAGTCACCTGCAAAGCATCCACTGCAGGCAGCTCTCCCATGACTGCACAGCATGCCAACACAAGGGAGTCTGCTCCACTGCAGGTGCCTTTAGTGCCACCATGACACAAATGGAGCATCATCCTCTGCATAAGGGGGAAAAGGCTCAGCCATTAGGTCTGTGCTGAACTGGTGCCTGGGACTGCTGTGAAGACCCTTGTGGCTCATGTATTTGAACCTCTCTCACATACTACAGCCCACTGCAGTGCTACTGCACTGACCCACTCCAAGAGCCCGTCTCATGGCATAAGATGCTGTGCAGCCATGTCCATCACCATTCCAATGTTTCCCCCCTCACTCCTTCCAAAGCTTCTCCCACGCTGTGGATGCACCCCACTCCTTCCTGCAGGGCTGCCCGTAAAGCACAGCCCCCTCTCAGGTGCAATCCCCTCTGCTTGCGCACCTTGCTGGCTCTTCCCAGCCCACCATGGCACCTGTTCTCCTTGTGACACAGCCCCGTCTCGGTCAGCGTTCCCAGGCACCTTTGCTGGCACGGTCGCAGGAGCTGCCTCTGTGTGGTCCTTCTCTCTCTGTGGGATTTCCTGCTGGATAAAAGTCATCGGATCTCCTCAATCCCTTTGAATGATGTCCAGAGCAATCTCCAGTCCCATTCCCAACAGAGCAACTCAAAATTTTCCTTCAGCTGAAATCTGTTCCAGCTCACAGAGCGACTCTCAGTTTTCTGCCAGCTGAAATCTGTTGCAGCTCCCATACACCTGCCCTAGGGACTAGACACTAGCAGGCCTACGGGGTCTGCAGAAAGTAGCCTCAAGGAGGGAATGTATCAGGGAGTGCTTTGTTGGTGAAACCTTATCTCCACATTGAATGCAGAAACAGCACAATGTAGAAGGAGGTCTTGTAAACGTGAGGGTCTGGGTGCAACCTCCACTTGGAAAAACCTGAATGCAGGCTGCTGGGATGGCGATACTGGGGAGGTGTGATTGCACTGTGTTTGCCAGGCCCTAGAGGCAAGAAGGAGCCTAGGCCAAAGCACAGGGAGTCACAGCTGGGTGCAGGCATGTCCTGATCCGTGTGCCAAAAGGGAAAATCCAATGACAGCTGGAAAGATCAATGGCAGTCCCTGGCAGTTGCAGGGAAGCAGTTTAGGCAAGAGACTGCTGCAAAAGGATCAGGTAGAAGGACATGGAGCTGCATGACCCTGAGGAAAAGTCTGCTTCACAAGCCTCAGAGGACATGGCAAGATGGCTATGGCTCACCTTCCGCCGAGCTGCCTGGCAGTCCCGAGCCTGCCGCCTCACACGGTCCTCCTCTGCCTGCCTTCTGCTCTCCTCCTCGGCTGACTTAGCCATGTTTTCAAATCGTGACCGCAGGCTGCTGGTGCCACTGGAAGCTCCTACGGAGAAGACAGCTGATGAAGCTTGCCCAATGGCTCCCTTCCACCACCTCAAGCATCCAGGAGAAACCCAGACCTCTTCCTCTCCCAGGGAAACTTGCAGTTCAGCCACCTTCTCCTGACCCTCAACACAAATTAAATCCACATCCCACCACAGCACATGCCTGCTAGTGTGCTGCCACAGAGGGACCATGAGGCCCACAGCTTCCCACCAAGCCCAGGGCTGGTGCTCAGTTGTCTCACCTGCCTCCAGTGGTCTTGTTTTCTCATACGAGGAGGTGGGAGCTGCCATCTCGTTAAAGCCAGCAGCACTCTGCAAGAGGAAGTGAATGAATTGTCCAGCTTGTTAGGCAAGACCAGTACTGAGATCCTCTGCTGGGTTTGGCTACTGGTGACTTGCAAGCTTTGTCCCAGCTGCGTCTGTCCACAGGCCGGTGGAGGCTGCTGGCTGCAGCCCGGCCCTCCCGATGCCTCCCTGCAGTGTGGGAGTGAGTGCCTGCTGTCCTCCAGCCAAAGGCGAGGGCTGTTCCTGTTAGAGCGGTGGCACTCAGAGGGCTGAAAAGGCTACGTGAAGCCATGAAGAGAAGCCTGTGCAGTGGCAAGACTACTGCATGGGACAGCAAGGCTGGGCATTCCAGGCAGGAGCATTCACTGGAAACATGGCAAAGAGCTGAGTGGATGCCTGGCAGTCTACCACTTCCCGAGGTCCAGGGACCTGATGCATCCATCCCCTGCACTCCCAGTGGTATGAGGCATGGAAGCACTTCCCTATGGGATGCGCAGCTGCAGCTGCCTAACCATGAAACACGTGTCCCTTCAGCAAGTCATTACCTGCAGTACGTGTATATAGTAGCAGAGGCTGGAAAACATCAAAGTGAAAACACATGAGAACATCTGAGATATCGCCAGCTTTATGAGGTGTGAAGAGATGCCTAAAGTGGTAATAGCATTAATGGGGTGTTTGCAGCAAAAAGAAAGTGAGACAGAGAGGGTTAATCCACTTTCACGAAAAAACTTTCATACAAAAAGTAAACTGGAGGTAGGATCCAGCTTTCAGACCAATACAGCTACATTCAGGGTTCTACCTGCAGGTATCACCAATGGGCTGGGTGGCCGAGTTCCTACTACAGTCAGTGGAGCTCAGAGAGCAGCTCTGCTCTCTTTAAACAAAACACACCTGAGCAGGCAAACAGCACTACGGGCTCAGAACCAGGTCTACGCAGACCACAGCAGAGACTCAGACATGTTTATATGAGCGCATTTAAATTTAGGAGTCTTAGTGTGAGAGCTGAATCCTACACTTAGTGTTCAAAACTTTATCAAAGGGCAGTTAAGATTGCCTGGTGATATATTATGCTCTACTCTGGAGCAATCAATTCAGCACTAGTCCAGTGCTCAAAAACCAGGTAATCGGTAACTTAGATAATTGCCCAAATATCCTTATTTTTAACATCTTTTTGCTACAGGTACGTATTTATGTTCTTCCTTGGCTCAGGACCCTGCAGAAATGTCCTCATCTGCTTCCTCCAGCTCCCAAGTATGGCGATGTTGGCACTGTACCAGGCACACACTGTGCCGCAGATTGTCATCCACTGGCAAGAACTCCCTTTCCTCACCAAGCTTGCAGGGTAGCCTGCCAAAGCACGTTAATTAGAGTGCCTGAGACAGTCAGCATTTTGACTGTAGATGAGCCTTTGCCTGGTTTCAGCCCGGACAGAAAACTTGCACCAGCAAACTGGATGACCTCTTCTCATGCAAGGCTGCTCCCAATCCCATCCCTGCCGGGTTTTGTTAAGGTTTGCAGGCAGATGATTATGTCCTGGCCTGAGATTTAGCTAACTGACCAGACCATAAGAAACTCCTGGACAGGACAGGAAAACCCACAGAAGGTAACAAATAACGGAGAAGCTGATGAGTTACGGACAGTGCCATGAGGAGTGGCCAGATTTCACCAGTAGTTAAGGGGGAGTGATATAGCCAGCCACTCCTATGGGGAGGTCTGCAAGATGGCTACTTGAGGGACCAAAGATTCAAGCCAGCTTCTGGGAAGCCTTGTTTATGTGTGGGTGTGACAGCTGCTAACAAACCTTACGTCTTGAATAATAACAGCTAGAGGAATGGAATAGCAGCCACAGTGATACCACCTTCCCGCTAGAGGTAGTCCAAGGCAAGAACTGCTCTCTGCACAATCATCACCTACCAGTCAGTGCTGGGGACGTGACACCAGATGGGCCTTTAGCCTGATCCAGCACCTCTCCTGTGTAAGAGACAGTTCCCACATGCTGCAATAGCCTGTGGCCTCTCAGACTCCTCATAAGGCTGCACTCTCACAGAATTTCATCTCCAAGGAGCTATCACTGCTCATCCTGACTGTACTGGGACACACAAGGCCTGCAGGAGTGACGGCAAGCAGCCAGACAGAACACTCCCAGTATCTCAAATGGTACTAGATATCCAGGGGGGCACAGTCTGATGTCCTTAGAAAGTTCTTCACTGGCTCTGCTATTAAATCCCGCCCCAAGAGAAAGCAGGTGTATGACTGTTGGGTTTGAGACTGGAATGATTCAAAAGCAGCTGTGAATGGAAAAATCTTTTTCTTCCTTGCATTATGGTCACCCCAGGCTTCATTCCTCTGCACCCTCTGGTATTTACCTGGGCCAGCTCCCTCACCCTTGCAATAGCCGTGCACCGAGTAGCGGGACCTCATCTCCGTCTGGGAAATCTCTTCTCTTGCAGCAGTGCAAAGAGCAGTGATTAGCAGCAAGCAATTGAAGGCTGCAGGTCCAGTCTTACCTTATCCACTCTGTCCTTCTGGACCCCATAACGGCCTCCAAACCCCTTGGCGTAGTCTGTACAGAAAAAAATGAGGATGTTTTATAATTTTTTGTATTCTGTGTGTACCTCTGGCTTCAGTATGCTGTGACCAGTAAAATGAGTGAGCTTTGTCTGCATCTTATCACATATGGAACTAAATAGAGATACTACATGCAAAATGCTCTGGACAGTGGCTTTTAAGACTAATCCTTCATTCCTTTCAGCGACGCGCACAGGTGTTCAGTGCTGTATGCTGGTAAATCTCCTTCCAAGGCACTGTGTGAGAAGCCAGTCATGCCATTTGAGTGCAATGCGGCCTTGTTTGATGAAGTTAAACATACAGTAGTCAAAGCCATTCCTTGAACCTGCTTTGCCTCATTCCCACGTGCTCACCTTTAGAATGAGCTTATGATCAGGAATGTACCTCACAGAGAAAGCACAGCATAGTCTGGGAAGCCTGATTGAGGGACTTTAAATCAATGTCCCCCACTGATCCAAGCATGCACCTACACTGGCAGAGTTTACCCTTGTGCTTTGGGGGTTCACAATGTTCCGGCCGCTCCACAGAATGTGGCACACATTCACTTTTCAGCAGCTGGATCTCTGTCAAGTATGACCCACTAGTTCTAGGTCTGTATGTGCTCCAAAGAAATTGTGCTGCCACCTCTCTGGCAGCATTGCCCTACCTGTTTGGGATGCATGGGGTTGTACATCCTCCTGATGGTCCCAGCCAAGGGCACTCTTGTCCTGACGATCCCTCTGGACCCCAAACTTTCCACCAAAGCCCACAGAATAGTCTTCAGCCACAGGGATCCAGATCATGGCAAGGAAGAGAACAGACGAGGGAGGGAAAGAGAAAAGTGGCAGCACTGTGAGAACTGGCTGTTCCCACAGGCACAATAGATTTCCCTGCCCAGGACTCAGAGAACGACATGGAGCAAGGCCAGATTTCCCCACTGGTGGCTGCAGCAACAACCCTCCCTCCTCCCTGAGACATGTCACCTGCTATTAGCACCTGCCTGAGCTTTCCCTGCACCCTTCCTTTGGTAACATACTACACAGGAGATCCCTGTGCCCATAGAAATCTGCTGCACCTCTTCATTTAGCCTGAACTTTTTCCAGCAGCCATGCACCGTTCAATGGCTTTTCTCATCTGTCCCATTCCCTTGCTGCAAGTAGTGGGCACCTGACCGCTCCCCGTAGCTTTTCCATCGTTCATGCTGCAGGTTGCAAACACCAAGCACAGTGCCCCACAGCCCCAGTGGGCATAGTCCCAAGCTCCAGACACTGTCTGCTGCATTGGGCTCCCTGAGCTCACCTTTCTGAGAGTCGTGCTTCTCTGCCTGGCTCTTGTAGTCGAATCCCACTGNTGCTGCTTTGTCCACCTTGTCCCTTTCCACACCATAACGGCCACCAAAGCCCTTGGAGTAATCTGAGGTGGTACATGCAGTGAAACGCTGCCCACAGCATTGGGGTGGGGAGGGGAGAGGAGGGGGTAGAGATGGGGAGCAGTACTGGGGAGGAGCATCAGGGAGCAGGAAGAGCAGCAGGGACGATGGAAAACACTAGAAAAAGCAAGGGGTTTGGAGGGGACAGAGTGGATGGCAGGGAGCACCATGTGGGCCATCGAGGACGAGGGCCCATGGGGTGCACAAGGCAAGCATAGGTCATGGCAGCAAGAGAGCCTGAGGGCCACGGGCAGCAGGAGACACAGCAGGCTGAGCGGACAAGAAAGAAAAGCGACATGCCAAGGGCAGCTGGGGAGGCAGCGCAAGCTCATTCACCCAAGAATGCAAAGCCAAGGCAAGACTTGGGCACTGCCAGCCTGGGCATCCACGCAGTCACGCATCCCCAGAGTAAGGATTCCAACCTGTGGTCTGCCAGCCTCTGAAAAGGTCCGTGAGTAAGTATACTGAGCCCTTGAAAGTACAGAAGAAATGGTAAACTTTTGGTGTAGAGCTTACATTTTCTATAATGGAATCTCAACTTCTACGAGGAAACCACTGACTCTGGATGCTGCAGCAAAGGCTGAAACCCACATTTCTGGAGACATGCCCCAGCTCTCCCCTGAGACTGTCTCTGGCATGCTTGACCATTTGGTGCAGAGGCACAGCATACCTTCCTTACACCTCCCCGTTTTCCATCTTCTAAACTAGTAATGTATTAACTACTTCAGCTGTGTTCAGTTACTCTCTAAGGACTACCTTGTTATTATTGGCTGATGTACTAAGAAATTTCAGCCTCTATCCTAGCTGCAGGCTGTATAGAGACACTTTCCTTTCAAAGACCTGGTCTGCCAGCTCTGTTTCCAAATCCTGCACTTCAGAAGGAGTAAATCAGTCAGCGCTCTCTGTTCCCTGACCCTGTTCTTATAGGTCTGCATTTCACAGGAATGAGTTGGGGCTTCTCCAGCAAATTCAGCCTTATCAACCCATGAAGATTGTGATCTAGAGGAATATGCATGAAAACATTTTGTCTTCAAGAATGGCTCTCTGTTTCATAGAAGCTCAGTCACTTAAGGATGAATCGCTAAGTCCTAGAAATTTCTTAAACTTATCTCTGTTAAACTATTATTTACTCATTAGACCATTATGAAATGGACCTTTTAGGATGCTGTTTTCAGCAAACATAGATTTTATGACTGTTACCTTGATGATGGAGTTTCCAGTATGGACGCATTTTTATGAAAAACACTTCAAACACCTTACCCTATATCTAACATTTTCATTTTGTCCTGAGTGATTCTGTGGTTTTACACAGCCTGATGAATTTCTGTGTCTACAATCTCTTATATAGCAACATGTTAATGCTGCAGAACTGCATGTGATTTTAACTGCACAACTGCATGTGAATTTAAGATCAACCAAGAACGCCACAAAAAACATCTTCCTTCTTTGATATTTTCCTCTGAAACGAACGTGATTCAGATCTTATTTTCTTGGTAATGCAGTATTCCTCACATTTATCTGAAACAGTAACATACCTTGCCCTCTCCTCTTCGTTGCAGAATATTTAAAATATCTTTAGTTTCAGTTCTTGCAATGTTCTTAATGAATATAGCTGCTTGTATGTACATGTGAAATTTCTGTTGAATCATCTCCAGAATTCTGCAAAAGTCTGGGTGCTGTATGGGCTTTTGTTTCCATATCCATTGTTGTGCCTTTTCTTATGTGCCACTTTTTCAGAAATCACTTCTCCCATCCCACCGTGCCTGGGCTCCCTCTGGAGCAGTTGCTCAGAAGGACTCTCAGAGGAAAGGGAGCATCAGCCATCCATCGGGGATGCGTGAGGGGTTTATCTTCTCTGCTCAGCCATGACGTGGCTTCCGTCACCGCAAAATGTAGAGACAAGCGGTGTGTACAAGAGAAGGGTGGTGACAGGACAGCAGGGAAAGGGGCGGCAAGGGTGACTGACTGGGAACAGGAATCTGAAACAAGCGACAGGAGGGGGATAACAAAGGAGACTGTGCTGCAGCAGACAGCACAGGACATTGGGAGCAGAAGAGAAGCTGGACAAAGAGTTAAGGGGCCACACGTGCCAATGGACTTGCCTTTCTGGGATGAGTGCTTCTCCACTTCACCCTTGTATTCAAAGCCCAGTGCTGACTGGAACAAGAATGGAAGGAATGTCAGCTGTCCTGAGGGACAAGCTGGGTCTCACCCACCCTTCTCCAGGGGCCAGGCTGGGGCCCTGCTCCCTGTCTTGTGCTGCAACAGGCCCACAACTGGCCACCCCTCAGCTGGTACGGGTCTCCTCAGCCTCTCACACCACCCCTCCTGTCCATGTGGCAGCGTGCTCAGGAATGGGCTCTTGCAAGAGCCCACGCATTCCAGGCAAGATGGTGACAATCTTGACCACCCACCCTGCCAGCAGGCAAGGCGGCTGGGCAGCATCTGACACCGGGATGGGCATGGAGGGGACAGCACCCTGCTGTCTACATCCAGCCCTGCCATGGCCAGTCACTGTGCATGGCACAGACTGGGGGTTTGGAGATGCAAAACATCACAGCCCCCAAGACAAACACAGTGCTGCCCGGACAGGACAGTGCAAGCACAGTAATGTACACCAAAGAGTTAATCTTCACAAGTCCTCTGCAATTTGCAATTTGTCATCAGTCACTGTCCTGCAGGAAGGAGGTGAGCTTCGTGCTCCAATGGAGACCTGGTGCATGGCATGCCTAGCCCTGTGCCCACCAGCACTTGGAGAACAGCAGCCACAATCCTAAATGTAGCACAGTGTTTTAGAGGCAGCACTGAGCACAGGCCGCAAGTACATATTTCAGCCGCCCCATCCAACATACCTTGTCAGCTCGGTCCCGCTGGACTCCATACTTCCCCCCAAAGCCCTGGGCTGCATCTGTCTGCGAGGAATGCTTCCCAACATCAGCAACGTACTCGTGGCCCACTGCGCACTGAGAAGAGAAACAGCATGACATGAGCACCCATGGTCAGACTGGTAGGGTGAACAGACACAGGCACCACACAGTTGCTCTGCTCCGCTGCCGAGATGCTTGCGGCCACAAGGTGACAGGTCCAAACTGACCATGCTGGTGGTGGTGATGCCTTCCGCACAGCCTTTGCCGGTACCAGTCCTGCTCTGAGACGTGTGATGCAGCTTCAAGGGCAGCCTTCCCACACAACCAGCCCCACTGCCAGCTCATCATGCAAACCGTGGGATGCTGAATACCTGCTGCTGTCAAATGCCAGCAGAGTGGTGGATAATCACATGGGGAAACTGAGGAGAAAAGTGCAGTTACGCACGCACAACTGAAAACCCACAGGCAGCAGGTCTGTCACCTGCTCCCTATTTTCTGTGTCTGAAGAGTGAGGGTCAGCAGATCTGGCTGAGATCAGCCTTCACGCCTACCACAGGCCAGGCCAGGGTCCCACTGCTCCCTGCTGAAGCTGGTGTGGCCAGGAATTGCACACACTCCTCAGGAGAAGGGCAAAGGCTGAACGCTTGCAACATCCCGCTTGACCCGCTTAGTGGATGAGGGAAAGGCTGTGGATG
>RSEF01000001.1:99185-111648 GCA_003993805.1 Himantopus leucocephalus | reverse complement strand
TGATCTGAAAGGTCCCTTCCAACCTTAACGATTCTATGAGTCTATCCTGATAGGGCTGGATGAAGGCCGAGGAGCTGCTCAACAAAAACATCCTCACTCTGCTCCAGCAGAAGTGTCTGAGCATGTCTGCTCCATTTTGGCCTCCTGGAAATGGCTGTTTCTCACCCTGCCATCCTGGTATCCACATATAGTGGATACCATATATCAGTGACAGTGACCCCATATATTGAATACTACTGCAACCTTATAATGTCACTTATGATAAAAAAAGAAATATTAAATGCTGAAAGGTACAGGAAGAAGCTTGATGATGATTATCAGAAAACAGATTTGATGTGAGAATAGAGAATATGAACTAGGGCTTCATCCCAGGGAGATATGAGAGAGATCTGTAATGCAGAATATGAGGAGGGAATTATTATTCGTTAGTTCTCCAAGGACAAGCAGGGAGGCATCTAATTTAATTGTTATGCACCAGGTTTGAAACAAGCCACAGAAAGTCCTTCTTCACTGCTAAAGGGAAGTGTTCCAAGGAAGTTGTAGAGACAAATTATATAAATGGATTCAAACAGATCCTGGAGACAGATTATGGGCTAGCTGGACACGTGTGAATCTGTGCAGCCATGCCAGCTCGCTATTCTCTCCCTTCAGGGTCAGGCCAGGAAACAGGGATGCCCTTCACTTTATGAGAAAAAGACTTCCAATGAGGCCCAAGGAAGCCCTCTACAATGGTTACCTTATCCATTCGGTCACGCTCTGTTCCAAATTTTCCCCCATAGCCATATGAGGCTTTGGGGCCAGTCTCCAGCTCCTTCTTCTTGATGACCTCATGTTCCTCTGACACCTTGTTCCTCAGCTGATGGATGCTGGTGAGACAGAGAGAGTCAGGGCAAGTCACTCTGTGCGCCTGCAGACCCATGCGGCCAGCTGGAGTGTCCCTGTGCTACTGTACCAGCCAGAGCTCAGCACAGAGCAGGACGTAAACCCAATCCCAGCTGCCACCTCTTCCCACCCTGGGCCCCTCTGTGTGGTAGCCACACACATGCAGTGACTGCACTGCGGCAGGAGATGATGCTGCCCCAGGGGCTGGCCAAGGACCCGGAGTGGTGGGCTCAGCAGGTGCACCCAGTCCCCAGCCTGCAGCCCCCATTCCAGGCTACACCCTGTGTTCAGCAGAGGCCCACGCTTCCCTTTCTCTGCGTGCCGCACTAGCCACGCCATGCCGCGCAGTGCTGGGATGTCCCGAGGGAGCTGCTGGAAAGGGTCAGCTTTGGGCAGGGAAGGAGCAGGACGCCTTTGCCACAGGGACAGCCGCTGCCTGGAGGTACCTGAAAGCCGACCCTGGCAGCAGCACAGGCGGCCTGTGAATTTTGCCTCAGGTGCGACACCCAGCACCTCAGACGAGGAGCCCGGACGCGGCCGGCGGAGCCCGGGCAGGCAGCCTGCAGCGCCGGTGGGGTGGTAGCGCGGCCCCGCGGCCGCCCTCGCCCGGGGTGAGGTCTCCCCTCCCCTGCCACCCCGCTGCCTCCCGGGGCCGGAGCTGTACCCCGGCGAGGGGAGGAGCCCGGCGGCAGCCGCCGGGAACGCTGCCGGNCCCCCCCCCCCCCCCAACGCCGCTCCGTCCCGGCTGCGGCCCCGCCGCGCTCGAGCCCGTGTTCGGGTGGTTTCGGCCGCCGCTGCCGCTCCCCCCGGGGGCGTCGGGACCGCCCCGGCCCGCCCGCACCTCCCGGCCCGCCCGCGGCCCCCCGCGCCCCACTCACTCGATGTGCTCGGCGCGTCCGGAGCCCTCGATGGTTTTGGCTCCCCAGCGCTGCTCCTTCTCGGAGATGTCGTTCTGCAGAGCGAACCGCAGCCGTCAGCGGCCGGCGGCGCTCGCCCGCCCCGGAGAAAGGGCGCTCGGGCCCGCCCGTCCCCTCCAGCGCCGCCCTCCCGCGGGACGGCGCCCGGTGCAGCTGCGGCGGGCCGGGCCGGGCCGGGCCGGGCCGGGCCCCGGGCGGGGGCGGCGGGGGACAGGGCGCGGGGCTGCGGGGAGCTCCGTCCCTCGTCCTCGGGAGGAGCGAGGAACAAAAATGCTGTGGAAATTGTGTCGGAAAATACTGGAAGAACGCTGCAGTGAACGTTGGCTTTCTCATGACAGCGCCCGTCTTCTTTTTGGAAGGCCCAAACGTGTATTTGATAAATTGAAACATCAATAAACTCTTTCCTAATACAAGGTAAAGCTAAAAATACGTGTATACAAAACAATTTAAAAAATAATACAAGGTCTTATTCTGTTCAGACTTAATTTAAATGCTTCCACAAATAGAAGAAATCGAGTACAACCAAATAATTTTGACAGCATAGATTTTTTTTTTTTTTAACATTAATAATTTGGAACTTTGAGGAGGGAACTTGCTTTTCTGTCCCAAAGTAGAATTTCTTACTGGAAATAACTAAGCAAGACTGAACCTCAAAAACACAGGACTCTCGTGTAACAGAAGAGACTGTCCATCGAGAAACTATCTTGGAAAGGAAACCAAAGTCTCAACACACCTCAGAGAGACCCATGGCTGTATATCATGGCTGGCACTCCTTGGCGCCAGGAGGAGTGGGAATTTTGCTGTGCTATGTGCTCCGAAGAGGTTTAGAAAAAGGGTGTGAAGAATGAGATGTCAATGTCTTGAGATAGTAAGGGACTGTTTAGGTTAACCAAATACAGGAGACAAAGCAGTGCAGAAAAATCCTGTGATGCTAAATCAGTGGGTGATAAAACGCTAAATGAAAGTTAGTGTTAATAAGCACAGAAGTAAAGCATATGGGAAAAAAAATCCTAATTATATCTGCACAATGATGGTTCAAAAATATTTACCATTCAGGAAGGAATACGAAATAAGGAATTATGTGCAGTTATGTAGAAGAGTAGCAAATACAGAATTGGCTAAAAAGCCAAAGTGTGAGTGACTTATTAGGAAAGGAATAGAGAATCAAACAGAAAATGAAAATCATGACACTGTATGAATGCATGGGGTTCCCATGGGCTGAGCCCTTCTGTTCTCTCATCGTCTCACCCAGAAAATTGGACTAGATAGAAAATAAGGCTATTTAGACGCATGAAGCTGCATCTGCACATGGTGACCGTAAATGGAGTAAGATTCTTCCATCTGGAAAAAGACAAATGGGTGCAATGCTGGAATGCTGTACAATTACAAACAGTGTGGGAAAGACAAAATGTAAAGCTTTGCTATTTCTTGTAATGTAAGTTGTGGAAGGTCTCAGTGAAGGTACCAGGGAGCAGGTTTGAAAGAAACTAAATAGTCTATAATAAATGATATTACTTGTAGTCGGATGTGGGGTACACTGATGCAGGAAGTTCTGGAGACTAAACATAGATATGGTTCAGAAATGGCTTAGACAGATGACGTGACAGTACCTGCGAGGGGTTGGTGGGACTCGGCTGACCCTGTGCAGCCAGTGGCGCTGCATGCCATGCGCACCCCAAGCCCCAGCCCAGCTGACCAGCACATGCCTCGGGCCAGTGAACCCTTCACGTCACCACCACCAATATTACGGATTACCACACCAGACACTCACCACGAAATCGGGGTCAGTGTCCCAGTCGTCTCCCAGAGCCTCAACCTTCACTGACACATCGTGTCCCACGACTGCTTTCCACATCTGCACACGGAGGACATGGTGTCAGCCAGTGCCCGGCACGTGGGCACTGCTGGCTCACGGCCACAGGCATGTCAGACGGCAGTAGACATGGCATAACTCAGGCTGGAAGGAACCCTTGCAGGCCGTCTGCCCTGCTGATCCCTCTGTCTCTCATACAGCACAGGGCACCCCAAAAGAGCTACTCTTGAGCCCTGGCACCTCCTTCAGCAAAACACACTGGGATTTTAAGTGTAAACCACACTCTTCACGCACTCTCACTCCACAGTTAAAAAGCACACCTTATTTTCATATAAATTAGTGCTAGCATCCAACTACCAGATTCTGCTTTTCCAACATACACTAATTTTCTGTGTTGTGGGAGACTGTTTGCCGCTCTCACCTGCCTTCTCTTCACAGTCACGGCGCACCGCCAGAGGCTGTGGCTTGCTCTGCCACTCAGACAGTGCTTATTTACCCGAGGTTGGACTCCTCAAGTCTCTTGTCTGTTTTCCAACCTCTTAATCACTGCCTAGTGTGCTAGAGAAGGTTCGGCAAAAGCTGTGTGCCGGTACAGTAAGCTGTGTGCTGTTTATGTCTGTTGTATGGTAAAATCAGGAAATGGGGCTAAAATCATGATGTGTGCAGGGCTGAAAAGGCTGAAGCTGCGGTGGTACGGCTTGTACAGGCCATCCGAAGAGGCCTGGAGGAAGTGGTAGGCCGAGGAAGAGGAAGTTAAATAAAAGTAATGTGAAATGTAAAAATCCTGTGTTTCATTTTCAAGGCAACCGTGAAAAAAGATGATGAAAAAGCCCCTCCCAAACAACACGGTTTCCACAAAATGAGAGACAGAAGAAAGATTACTTGGTTTGCCAGTCCCGACACCACAGAGCAATCATTCTCAGCAGAGCTCTCACGTCCCACCACCTATTACTGCCTGTGGTGTTGAGGACCCCCAAATTGTTCTTACTGTCACCCAAAGCAGTGTTTCAAAGCAGCAGAAAGACTGAACAGAATGTGCTGCAAAGACAGGACTGCTAAGCCCTGTTTCACACCACTGCAAACATCACATAAACCTGTGAACAAACCAACAGGAGGGACAAGAACTGCTTTGTGATGGACCCTTGTTTAACAGCACGCTTTTATTATGTGCTTCTCAACAGCACTAACCCCTCCATGCCACACCATGGAGCGTCCTACAACCTGGGCCCAGGTGCCCAGGATGGTTGCTTTCTGTGCATGCAAAATTTTTAGGCTGAACACGTAATTAATTGTACAACACAAAAAGATATTAAGCGAATAACCTCCCAGTTCAGCAGAGTGCACTGCTCGGTTCAGTTTCAAGCTGCACTCACCAATTATCTCGAGAATCAGCACTGTAAGACCAGGGAGCAAAGACAACAGCAACTAAATGAGCACAGCTCAAATGCAGGTGGTTCAGGGGTTTAAATTCTGCCATAAATGGTTCTTGACCACCTCCTCTCCAAAGCCACCCACCATGCATCTTGGGAACCATGACAAACCACAGACTGTAATCACACCACACGGCTCCAGACACACTTTATAATGAATATCAGCCAGAGTAGCATCTCAACCCATTGTCCCATTTTTCCCCTTGAAAGCATCCACTACAGCACAAATATAGGGCTACTACATGTAGCATGGTCGTGCTGGCTTATTTGGAAACATGGTTCTTTCGAGCCTCCAACACAAAAGCAACAACGATGACCAACGGAACAGACTGAGAAGCAAATGCCGAGCACTATCAGCTCACACACGCTGGGTCAGGAAGAAGTTCTCTTTGCTCACCAACCCCCTACATTTTGTTGTTTTTTCTCACTTTCCACTCCCAAAACCCACTCAGCTTTCTTACCTTAAAAGGCTCACCAGCTCCTGCTGGCAAACTTACTGCTTTTTGCTTGGGGACCTGTTGTGAGCGACAGCTTTCAGACTGCTGTGTGCTCTGAGCTCTGAGTTCCTGTTTTAACTTCAGCAATCTTCACTTCCTGCATCCCAGCCCCCAGCTCTGCTCAAGTCATGTGTACCAAAACCTGCCCTGGTTCCCTTGCATGCTGCCGGTGCCCTGCGACGCTGACAAGGTGTGTACCCAGATGTGCTGACTCCATGAGTAGCATTTGATGGGGCACAGTCACATTTCTTAGTGTGCAAACCAGATGGTGATCTCCGTTTTCGTCTCTTCCAAAAAAATCATTCTGCCATAAAAGTACAAAAAAATGAAAAGGCTGAAGCCCCGGTCTTGACAATTACAATGTGATCCAAAGAAAGCAAGCTACTGCTTAGAGAAGTTGTTATGAAATTTCGCTCAGTACTTTACAGCACAATTAAAAATATATATAAACACACACAGACATACACACACATATAAACACATACAAACATGAAAGCTCTTCCAGGACCAAAAAAAAAAAGTACCTAGCTTGAACTAGGGCAATGGAAACCATGTAGTTAAAGAATCCTAAGCACTTACAGATCAAACTCTTTGGTACATTGCTTAGAGGTGGGAAGTGCACAATTTTGGAATGAGTACCATGAATCACACTAGTTTGACACTAGATAAACATCTCAAACCAAAATAACTTCCTTTCTGAATAAGTAAAGTGAAGCAAAAAAAAGCTCCTAGAGTAGTCATTTCTATTTGACACAATGGCAAGATATACAGGGCTTAGAACAGAGTAAAATAGTTCAGTTGGAAGGGACATAGAATGATCATCTAGTCCAACTCAAAAAATTGGTCCTGACCAATTCAGGGCTGACCAAAAGTTAAGGTCATATTATTAAGGGCATTGTCCAAATGCCTCTTAAACACTGACAGGCATGGGGCATCGACCATCTCTCCGGGAAGCCTCTTCCAGGGTGTGACCACCCTCTCAGTAAAGAAATGCTTCCTCATGTCCAGTCTGAACCTCCTCGGGTGCAGCTTTGAACCATTCCTGTGCACCCTGTCCCTGGATCCCAGGCAGAGGAGCTCAGCGCCTCCCTCTCCACGTCCCCTCCTCGGGAAGCTGTGGGGAGCAATGAGGTTGCTCCTCAGCCCCCTTCTCTCCAAACCAGATGAACCCAGAGTCCTCATACACTCCTGAGAGGACATGCCTTCCAGCCCTGCACCAGCTTGGTTGCCCTCCTCTGGACACATTCAGAGACCTTTACATCCTTTTTAAGTGGGGGCACAGAACTGCACACAGTACTGAAGGTGAGGTTGCACCAACGCTAAATACAGTGCAATAATCCCCTCTCTTGACCAGCTCGTTATGCTGTGTTTGATGCACCCTGGGATGTGGTTTGTCCTCTTGGCTGCCAGGGCACACTCCTGGCTCCTATTGAGCCTGCTGCCAACAAGCATGCCCAGGTCCCTTTCTGCAGGGCTGCTTTCCAGCCGCTTCTCTCCCAATTTATACTTCTGCCTGGTGTTACTCCATCCCAGATGCAGAATCCAGCACTTGGTCTTGTTTAATTTCATGCCATTGGTGGTTGCCCAATTCTCCAATCTGTCTAGATCCATCTGCAAGCCTTTTGTCCCTCAAGAGGGTCAACAGCACCTCCTAATTTATTATCACCAGCAAACTTCTGCATCCAGATCATTGATAACATTATTGAATAGAATTGGCCCTAGAATTGAGTCCTAAGGAACACCACTGATGACTGGCCAGGTGCAGCCCCATTCACTACAACCCTTTGAGCCCTGCCATTCAGCCAGTTCTTCACTCAACACACTGCATACCTGATCATGTCACATTTGCACAACTTGTCCAGAAGGGTGCTGTGAGGGACAGTATTAAAGTTTGCTCTCTTGAAATCCAGGGTGGCAACTCTGCTGACCTTTTTTCTCATTACACTGAAAAATTTAAACTCAACCATTTCACGACCAGTGTGGCCAAGACAGCCACCTGCCATCATGTCTCCCATGAGCCCTTCTCTAGTCACAAACAACAAGTCTAGGAGAGCATCTTTCCTAGTTGGCTCACTGAGTACTTGTGACAAGAAGTTATCTTCCACAAACTGCAGGAATTTCCCAGACTTGCTTGTCACAGCAGTATGGAATTCCCAGTTGACGCCTGGGAAGTTGAAATCTCCCATAAGGACAAGGGCTACTGATTCAGAGATTTCTCCTAATTTTCTATGGAATAACTCATCAGTGCTATCATCCTGGTTGGGCGATCAATAGTAGACACCCACTATGACACCCACTTTGTTTTCCATCCCCCTCATCCTCACCCAGAGACTCTCAACCACATCATCCCTAACTGTAAGGGCTGTACAGTCAAACCTCTCCCTTACATATAGTGCAACTCCTCCACTTCACCTGCCTTTGCCTTCCCCTCTGTAGCCCTCCATCCCAGCACTCTAGTCGTGGGACTCATTCCACCAAGTCTCACTAATACCAACGATATCATAGCTCTGGGAACTGACCAACACTTCCAGTTCATCCTGTTTGTTTCTCACACTGCATGTGGTGCACATCTTTCATTAGGTCAAACCACAAAGCTGTTAGGTCAGACTATGATTATCAGATCAGGAGTTCCTTCTGAGGTTTTATTTTATTTATTTATGTATTTAATCTGAGCTGCAACTGTTCTATCTGAAGGTATAAAATATTTAAAGGTCTCTGAACCAGCAGAAGCTTGTCTTATTTCAGTTCAGGAAAACTTGCATCATGGGCTTTAAGGAAACATACTGTGCTTGTAATTCTTGCTCCTATTAAAGACAGTGGAAACATTATCTGTGGTCTTACAATACCCCATTACTAGCTTTTGTTCTAATGGTGGTGGTGGACTGCAGTAGTGAATACGAACAAAGTCACCTGTCTTTGGCTACAGAAAGTTGGAAGAGGACAGTATATTTTAATTAGTCTCATCTGAGTTAGTAGCATGCTTCCAGCTTGCTGTTAACTCCTTTGTCTTTCCTGGGGCTGCACAACTCTAACAGGGTACAGCGTTCAGTCAAATGTGCCTAAATGCAAAGCGAAGTAAATGCAAGAAGATCTTGTTTTATTGGAATTGGTTTCACTATTAAAGTGCTATTTCCTTCTTTGGTCATTGCAGCGAAAGCTGAAAAAGGCTGAGAGAGAGGCAAGACGGGGAAAAAGGTCATGACCAAAGGCATTCAAAGACATGATGAAACACAGCTTCTGCAATCAACATACAAGGAAGTGTACACAAAACTGACCTACAGTCCCACAGTGGTCCTGTAAAATGTATGATACAGCAGCACCATACCCTCAAGAGATCTCTGACATTTACGTGACAACACTACACAAATTCCATCTGAAAAATAATCTTTATTATATATACAGGAGCACATCCCCCAGGAAGCTATAGGCAAAGTATTTGGTCACTGAATTTTATACAGTTGAGGAAGTCCACACAGATAATCAAGGGTAGTGCACAAATGGATATATAGTGCCAATGTTCTGGACCTGCCAGATATCCAGTTATTTTAGCTACCATGATAAAACCAATCCATCCTCAAACAGGCTTTTTTCACTGCTAGAGAATCTTAGTTTACCAGCAATATCAAAAGAACTACCTCTTTCCCATGGGAAAAATGTGACTAATAATACTCTAGCAAGAGGCAAATACGATCCTTCTGGCAAGTACTCTGAACAGAACAACCACTTGGTCTCTGACAGGGAACTCAACTGGAACAATCTTCTTTCATTCAGCATTCTCCCTTTGGAAGATGGCAGTCTCAATTCCAGGACATATTCAGGAGTTCTTTAGAAAACACAGCCTTCCATATATCCTGTAAGATCAAGTCCATTTGCACCAGTTCACTTTAGATTCAAACAAGTCCAATGGCCAGCACTAGCTTTCTACAACAGGCTTTTCCTAAAGCAGAGATGCCAGAAGGTTTCAGAACTCTGTTCCCTTCCTCAGCATAGGGGGAACAGTTTATTTCTGGAGCTTCTGCCTTTGATTTGGGCCCACGTACCACATTACAGAACTCTTCAGCACAGCCTCTACAGGTTTGATCTGGTGACAAGGGTTCAGTGGATGAGAATGCAGGAGCATCGCTGCTTTCATTTCCAGAGGTATGCAAGCACCTTCCACCGTGAGAGGTGCACAAATGCTATAAGCAGCAAGCTTATTAACTTAGAGCTAAAGTTTCTTGTTTCCTATTCCTTTTCAATAACTAAATTACTGACGTTATTTTACAGGTTGTCAGGGCAGATGTATGACTGTTTTTAAATGGAATGCTCAGCAGGTCCAGATATACTAATCTTGGCCTTTCTTCAACAGGAGATGCAACTGAGCAGGAAACACGATTTTGAAATTCAATTCATGTTCCTTAAAGTGTCCACAATTTCCTTAGGATATGCATTTCAAACAGCACTGAGCCACAGAGCAAATCTAATGGATAGAATAAAGGGAAGAAGCTTCTCTTTCTTCTATCTAGCTACAGGGTTTCCCCAAACCAACTCCCTGATTCAGTTTAAGAGGGGGAAGATCCTGCAGTTCCTAGAAGTATTGAAGTACTGCAGCAACTCAAGAAACTTTTTCTTATTCCTACCACAGCACAAATACTATATAAAATGAGTGGTGCTTCCTCCAGGTACAGGAACAGATGCTGTCCTTGAGGCTTGTAGCATGAGGACCCTGGCTCAGAAAACGTACCACTCATTTAAGAACACCAAAGGGATGTCAGATGTCCAGGCAACAGATCCCACGCGTTGGCCCTGGCTGCTGCATACTTAGACAGCGAACAACCTAGGTGCGAGTTGCTGGGTGCAGCTGCTCCTTAAGGGCTGATTTGGAAAAAGAAGGTAGCTGGGTGAAGTGCTACCCTGTTGATAGGGAATGCAGGCCCAGGGATTACACAGAGGGCTGTGGCTCAAGAAAAGGCTGTTATTCCTGTTCAGAGGTGGCCTGTAAAGCACAGGAAGAGCAGGACATGGAGAGCAAGCAGATACATGGCCACTAGCAGAGGCAAGCGTGTCCGGGAATGGAAGAGAGACCGTAATAGGCGTCGCAGTCCAAGGCTATTCCGAGTCTGGAAAAGTAAAAGAGAGACCAGTGAGTACGAAGAATGGATATGTCCCCAGCCACCTTCATCCAGAGCTCTCGAGATCATAAACTTAAACTTAAGCTAATGAGCATCAATCTTCCCAAACCCGTTCCACTGCCAGATTCGACATCTAGAGCCAATCCTCTGTGAAATATTCCACTTCCTCTGCTCTCTGCAGGTTTGTCATGAACCAGCTCTCTCCAATTCTGCTTGAGAAAGGGCAACAGAATGCAGAAGATCTCCCTCTTAACATTTGGTCCCTACGAATTTCCAGCCCCTCCAAGTGAAATATAAACAAATGGATCAATGGTACTTTTCTGCTAGAGCATCGAGCCGCTAGCAATCCTTATTCACTCTCTGGCCTAGAAGAAAATTACTGTTTATTTGTTGCGTTCTTTCACCTTGCAGCTGAAAGGACTTCTGAGGCTGTTGAACAAGCTGCTATAGTGACCTTACTCTACAGGGGCTCTTCCAGGAGTCCTCAGGCAATGTAACACCTACTAGAAAAGTTCCAATAGAAAGAAAAAACTGTCTGTTCTAGTAACAAACTCCAAGCATGAGCAGAGAGTAGCATCCAGTTATGGCTCTTTCTGTACGTCTGCTGACACTGCTCTTGAGAGCACCACCCCAAAGTCTTGAAGAGACCAGAGGGCAAACTCTTCAGCAGGGCTTCATGGTTAGCAAAACAGGACAGGTGACCGCCAGGCTGTCATTCAGTACAGTGAAGAAGCAGCTCTCCACTTCGGCCCCAAGCCTGACTGACGCAGGTTTGAAAGATGATGAGGAAGAAAAATTGAGATGGTTGCTAAACAAAAAGGGTAGACTCTCCAGACGTTGCAGATGCTAGGGCCAGTAACACGTACACTTCTTATGCATGAGACTGCACATTGTTTGCACAGACTTTGCCTATTTGCTCACTACTGAGGCCTTGAATATTCCACAAGGAAACTGGGACCACATTTTAGGCACAGACAATGCTGGCCTACATTTTAGTGACCTCTGAAATTTAGTCTGCTTCTGCAGACAGTAGCAGGGCCACAATCGGAACAATACGTGGCTTCTGGCATGGAAAACAGAGCAAGACAAGAGCAGAAACCTACACAAACCTGAATAGACTTAAATGTGCCTACGGAAGTATTTAGCTGCTATAGGTTCACAGTTTTTTTTTTTCTTGCATCAGCCAGGGCTCAACATCACTGACAGCCATGAATGTAAATTCTTACTTTGCTGAAATTATTATCCATGGAGTCAATCAGCAAGGAGTGCTCGTGACCTGAAGTCATATCAATGCTAGCACTTAAGGAAGACGTCCACTCACTTGACTGCAACCTGCCACAAAAAACATAAAATTAAGTTCAGTTTCTTATGATGCCCCAAACCCAACACCATAGACAAGCTTAGGAAAGGATGTATTTCTGCAAAGAAGCTATGGCCTCACTTGACAAGAACTGGTTTCATTGGTACAACTGCAGTGCCTCCTGAGTTCAAGCTGAGCAGAAGGATTGTGTGATCCAACTAGCAGTAGTCCTCCCTTCCTCCACCAGGAGGCTGGTGAAACCGTAACAGAGTAGGCATATTGTGCTCTCTATACAAGTTATACTTGCTCAGTGCCGGCTACCTCCTGTGCCCATAGTCATAGCCATAGTCAGAGAGAAAAATAAAACTTCCATACTGCATGGTATGCAGATTATCATTCCTCTGCCGTAGAAAGAAAAATTCAGCTGCTGGCAGTGGAGTCCTTTCTTGCCTAATTCATATCCTGTCACTTCAAAACTCATTATTTTTTGGTGCTGGGTTTTTTTTTTTTTTC
>RSEF01000001.1:57571-99175 GCA_003993805.1 Himantopus leucocephalus | reverse complement strand
TCCTGTGCAACCTGCTATAGGTGACCCTGCTCTGGCAGGGGGGATTGGACTAGATGATGTCTAGAGGTCCCTCCTTCCAACCCTGACCATTCTGTGATTCTATGATTTTCAAACTCTCTAACTTAACTGAGGTCTCTGTGCTAATGGGGACTTTCAAATGAAATTTCATAGTGTGTAACTTGAAAGAAGCCAGGGCAGATGATTTAACTGTATATTTTAAATTCTATGAAATTATTTTGGAAACCAGCTCTGGTCCCAATAGTGCTGGTTCTTCCTAACTATTTTCTAGTGACAGATATTCAAGATTGGTAAGATACTACTAAGGATGAAATGCAGAACCAATACTGTCAAATCTTCGGGCTAGCATTAGTTAGTGAAGTGCCATCAGTTGTAGGAGGCTTTCGTAGACTTTAATGCTACACAAGGGGCTACAGTTGTCTGAGTTGTATAGCAATTACCAGGGAACTTAATCCAGAATCCTTCCACACAGACCATTATTTTTTGGCTGAATCAGCATGTGTGTCACAAGAAGAAACTCCAATAGTAAGGTTTATTTTAACTACCAGGAAATGCACAGCACAAGTGCCTAGAATCAAGTTTATGTGATAAACCCCACTTTTATAGTCAATGAGGAGAAACAGGCATTTCTAACATGTGACTCACTGCCTCCTAATCCTAACTTCTAGACTAGGTCAGCATCCTTTTCTCTGCTGACTGTAAGGGCATCTGTCAGGTAACCTGAGAGACACAGTGTATTGGGTATAAATGGCAAGGTTTTGGTAATATGGAGTTGCAAGGGAGAGCTGTGTGGCAGGAGGCCAGGAAGTGGTGGAAGTGGCCAATCACAACTGGTTCCAGCTGGCACGGCAATGGATGATGCCTCACTGTGTGCTAAAACTACTGTCAGGAGCACGCGGTACCTCTGCTCAAACGTTTTTAACAAGGGGTGGTAGCTGCCAGGGGAAGGAGGAAATGAGTAAGAAACAAGGGCCAGCAGAGAGAAATCACTACATACTGATGGCAGCCTCCTACGCTGCCCTTTGCCTCACTGAAGGGTCTGAGGCATGTGCAAACAATAATGTGATGTGCAGTGCAAGCATGTAATGTGCAGTGCAAACAATAGGACTGGATACTAGCAACAGGTGAGGAGAGGTGTCTGGACTGAAGCTGAGCCTGGGAAAGGCAGTGGGGAGTGTTTTCCTTAAGTGTTTAGTTGTTTCTCAATACCGAAATTAATGAAAAGTTTATGTTAATTGGCAATACATTAAAATTGACTGACATTCTTCAAGTCAAGACTGTTTTGCCCATGACAGACAGATGCTTACTGAGGAAACAAATCACCTGGAAGTATGAAAACTCCTCTTCTGCCTTCACCCAATTCCCAGTCACAAAATTATATTTTCCAGTAGTTAATTTAACTCACTGAGAAAGCTGGCATCTCATTTCTAGTCAGAATTTGCCTTAATGTCTAGTCAGTTGTCTCATTCTATCTTTGTCTACAATTGAAGGATAGATAGCCTGAACATCAGGAAACTCTTTTTTTACTGTAAGGGTGACTAAGCACAGGCACAGGTTGCCCAGAAAGGCTGTGAAGTCTTCATCCTTGGAGATATTCAAAAGCCATCTGGACATGGTCCTCCGCAACTGGCTCTAGGTAGCCCTACTTGAGCAGGGGCGTTGGACCACGTGACCTCCAGAGGTCCTTTCCAACCTCAACCTTTCTGTTGTGCTGTTGTGACAGACATGGTATAGTCATTTCTATGCCCCCAGTGACATTCGACAGAAGGATGTAATGAAGTGCAGATGAACACAGAGAAAGGATCACCATACGTTTATGCTGATACTGCCTCTTTGCTCAAGCTCCCTCACCTGCTGATCTGATCCTGTGCTGCAGACAGAGCCTCTTCTACAGCAAGACGACGGTCTCGTTCTTCCTCCAGCTGCTCCTCTAAATACCTCAGATCCTGCTTTGTGTTGCTATGCAAATGTTCTGTTTCGGACAGCCTGTCAGAAAATAACCGAGCATATGCCAAAAAAGGGCTAATTCATGGACTATTCTGTTTCTGTTGTATTCACTGACACAGTACAGGAATAGACTCCAATTCCCTTCCACTTCACACAGAAGACTTAGTCATCTTTTATTAATATATTTAAATTGTTTGGAAAGCAAGAGAGAAGATAAATCTCTTGAAGCTTCTGTGTCACATCAGGAAGGAGTTCCTTGGCTCTGTCATCCATGGCCCCACCTTCTGAAAATTATTTTGAAAGGGTATGAGGAATCATGTGCTAGGTCTTAGTTCCAGAAGGTTACAAAGAATCATGTGCTAGGTCTCAATTCCAGAGACTATCAGGCTAACAGCCTTGAAACCAGGACCACTAATATACTTAAGCAGTTACTGAGGACCCAGCCCATCAAATCAAAGATGCTAGTTTGGCTGGTGATGATCAACTGGAATTGCTGCTGCATGTTGTCTCTCCATTTTTTGAAGTTCTATCCAAAGAGACAACCAATGACAGCTGTCAAATGCGTATAACAGTTCCTCCACTTCCACAAGGTCCTAGTGTGGAACTGAATTTTTCTAACACTCTGACAGAGAGTAACAGAAATAGGCTCATCACTAGCCCAAAGACCTCCACCAGAACTAACACCTCCACCCCTGTTTTCTCAGGCTTTCTTTACCTCAGCTGCAATTCCTGCAGTTCTGGTGTGTAACTGCCTCTCTGAGGCTCATTCTTTTCTTGGGGTGCTCCTGGAGCAGCATCTGTTGCAAACAGCTCCTGAAAGAAAGCAGGAATGTATGGCAGATAGCACTGAAAGTAGCTACAATACTGCACAGTTAGTGGAGCCATCTGCAATAAGCTTTTCCTTCCCTGGCACCAAGATGACCAGACTTACCATGCCCTTGTCTGCAGACTGCAGCTCCTGGAGCTGTCTCTCAAGCACCAAGCAGCGGTTCAGAACCTCATTGTAGTGCTGATGGTTCTCACAGATGTTCCGACTGCTACCACGCAGCTGCAGGGAGAGGGCATTTTTCTCCTCAAAGACCTGAGATAGCTGATAGAGAATAAAACTGTTAAGTAAAGAACTCATTTATGTGAAAGTAAAATTGTTCTCTGTGTAACTGAGGGTAAGATTTCTATTGAGAACATGGGAACTGACACACTGCACATTACTAAGGTCCAAAGACCAGTGATAATCACCAACAGTAGCTTGGTGGCTAAGGTTTCCAGAACAGGAGTCCCAAAACATCAACACAATGTACAGAATAACACTATTCCAAAACAAGATTTCTAAAGTGCTGAGATTAACCTAAACCTTTCAGAAATATCATCAATAGATTATGATTTTATATTCTTGCTTTCTTCTTGAATGCAGCTCTTTCTGAAGCCTGCTAAATTCTGAGTCTTCCATTGCAATGTGGGAATCAGACTGCTTGTGATTTTTCACCAAAATACAGAAACTTTTTCAAGAGCACAGGCAGCGCTGAAGATCACAAGCGTACCTTCCAAAGGAGGGACTTCCTTACGGAGTCTAGAAAGCAGGAGGCTAGAAAGAACTCCTGACAACAGAAATGGAACCTGGAAACAACCTTCTTCACATAATCTCGCTCTCTGATCTCTTTGTCTGGTCTCCTTCTCTCTCCTCCCCCCCCCCCCATCCTTCCCCCATTGTCCCCCCCTAATCTATTCTCGCCCCTCTCCCCTTCTCTCCTCTCTTTATTTCCTCCCCTCTCCCTCTCCTCCTCTGTCCTCTTCTCTCCTCCTTTCTCCCTCTGGTCACTTTAGAGAAAGGGCACTAAAATTCAGTGGCAGAAAAGTTGCTGATTCAGACACTACTGTCACTGATCCTCCTGAATGTGATCTACATATGGCCTGGAATGTCCCTCTGGTCCATTCAGGGCAGTTGTCTCGGTTGTGACCTCTCCCAAGCTCTTGCCCACCCCTAGCCTACTCACTGCAGGGAGAGCAGAGTGAGAAACAGAGGAGGCCTTAATGCCTTGCAAGCGCTGTTCAGCAACAGCTAATAAATACATTGGTGTGTTATCAACACTGCTTTAGTCACAGATCTGTAACACAGCACCCTAGGGGCTGCTGTGAAGAAAATTAACTCCGTCCCAGCCAGCTCCAGTACACAGAGCTTTTAACATCGTCACCCACAGTATTCACATCTGGAAACTAAGGAGCTATGAACTAGACAAATGAACTGCTACATAGTCAAAAATTAGCTGGACCACTGGACTTAAAGGCAATGATTAACGGCTTGACAGCCAGCAATGAGCAGAATACTCCTGGCACCTACCTAGAGCACATGTTAGTCAACATTGACAGCAATATAAGTTATGACATAGAGCATAGCATCAGCAAATTTGCAGCCAATATTGAATTTTCCAGAGTGGCTGACATGACAAAGACCAAAACTTCCATCTGGAGAGACCTTGAGAAACTTGAGGATTGGGCCAACAGAAATCTCAAGTTCAACAAGGAGAAATGTAAACTTCTGCACCTGAGGCAAAACCCATGCATCAGTATAGGATGGGAAGAGACTGACGAGGCAACAGCTCTGCTGTAGAAGACCAGGGAGTTACAGCAGCTGCCCAGCTGAATGCAAGTCAAGAGTACACCCTCATTGTGAACAAGGCAAATTGTCTACTGGGCTACATTAGGAGAAGCAAAGCTAGCGGATTTAGGTAAGTTATTACCTGCTCTGCTTGGTACCAATAAGACTGTACCTGGAACACTGGGACTCGTTTTAGGTCACTTGTTTTCAGCTGGGGAGGTCCCAGTTGACTGGAGGTTAGCAAGTGTGACACTAATCTACAAGAAGGACTGGAAGGAGGATCCGAGGACTATAGGCCTGGCAGCCTGACCTCGGTGCCAGGTAAGTTTATGGAGCAGATCATCTTGAGTGCCATCACACGGCACGTACAGGATAACCAGGTGATCAGGGCCAGTCAGCATGGGTTTATGAAATTCAGGTCCTACTTGACTAATCTGATCTCCTTCTATGACAAGGTGAGCTGCTTAGTGGATGAGGGAAAGGCTGTGGATGTTGTCTACCCAGACTTTAGTAAAGCCCTTGACACTGTTTCCTGCAGCATTCTCCTGGAGAAACTGACTGCTCCTGGCTTGGACAGGTGTAGTGTTCGCTGGGTAAAAAACTGGCTGGATGGCCGGGCCCAAAGAGTTGTGGTGAATGAAGTTAAATCCAGAGGTGGCTGGTCACAAGTGGTGTTCCCCAGGGCTCAGTATTGGGGCCAGTTCTGTTAAATATCAATGATCTGGACAAAGGGATCAAATGCACCCTCAGTAAGTCTGCAGACAACACCAAGTTCAGCTGGAGTGTTGATCTGCTTGAGGGTAGGAAGGCCCTACAGAGGGATCTGGACAGGTTGGATCAATGGGCTGAGGCCAATTGTATGAGATTCAACAAGGCCAAGTGCTAGGTCCTGCTCTTGGGTCACAACAACCCCATGGAATGCTACAGGCTTGGGGAAGAATGGCTGGAAAGCTGCCTTGTGGAAAAAGACCTGGGGGTGTTGGTCAACAGCTGGCTGAACATGAGCCAGCAGTGTGCCCAGGTGGCCAAGAAGGCCAACAGCATCCTGGCCTGTATCAGAATTAGTGTGACCAGCAGGACTAGGGCAGTGATCATCCCTCTGTACTCAGCACTAGTGAGGTTGCACCTTGAATGCTGTGTTCAGTTTTCGGCTCCTCCAACAAGACAGACATTGAGGTGCTGGAGCGTGTCCAGAGAAGAGCAACAAAGCTGGTGAAGGGTCTAGAGAACAAGTTTTATGAGGAGCAGCTGAGGGAACTGGGGGTTGTTTAGTCTGGAGGAAAGGAGGCTCAGCAGAGACCTTATCACTCTCTACAACTACTGGAAAGGAGGTTGTAGTGAGGTGAGGGTCAGTCTCTTCTCCCAAGTAGCAAGTGATAGGACGAGAGGAAACGGCCTCAAATTGTGCCAGCGGAAATTTAGATTGGATATTAGGAAAAATTTCTTCACCAAAAGGGTTGTCAAGCATTGGACCAGGCTGCCCAGGGAAGTGTTGAGTCACCATCCCCGGAGGTATTTACGAGATGTGTAGACTTGGCACTTAGGGACATGGCTTAGCAGTGGACTTGGCAGTGTTAGGTTAACGATTGGACTCTGTAATCTTAAGGGTCTTTTCCAACCTAAATGATTCTAAAATAGAGAAATGGGAAGGAGTACAGGAAAAGGATGCCGAGATCACTGAGTGATTGGAACACGTGATGCCCATGAGAGCTGGGCTGCTTTAGCCTGCTAAAGAGGAGGGTAAAGGGTTGCTTTACAATAGCTTACAATTAAATTAGAGGGAGTCATAAAGCAGACAGAGCCAAACTCTTTTTGATAGTGGCAGAAAACATAATTAAGGGGCCATAGCCGCAGACTGTGGCTTGGAAGAGTCAGGCTAGATATTAGAAAAACATTTGCATCAAAAGGGTAGAGCAGCATTGAACAAAGGCTCAGAGAGGTTCTGGAATCTCTATTCTTTCACCACTCAGCTAGGTAAAGTCATGGCTGACCTGATCTAATGTTGGTGACAGTGCTGCTTTGAGCATCAGAAGGATGTACTAGATCATCTCCAGAAGTCTCTTTAATTATCATATATAATATTTCTGATTTTGGGTTACTTCACTAAATGCCCACAAGAACAGAGATCCATTCCAGCTCCCTGAGCCCTATTCAGGCCTACCCTCTTCCCCACATTTCTCATCCCAGACTCCGCAAGTAAGTATAAGATATAATTGGTACCTTGCTGTTTAACTGCTGAATTCTGAGCTCTTTTTGGTGCAGTTCTTTCAGGCTGTCACTTAGCTGGGCCTGGAGATGTTTTGTCTCTGTCTCTAGGCTTGAAAAGTCCCCTCTCAGAACTTCTGAAGAAATCTGCCAGGGAAAGAACAATGAAAAATATACTGCACACGTGACAACCCACTCTCATATTAGTCCTCTCCACTTAGTATTCCAAGGTCAAAGCCCAACATTATTCCTAGGCCTGGAACTTGATCTGCTCAAGCAAAACATCTAATGGGGAATAAAGAGAAATATTCTAAAAGCCATCCGAAAATCCAAACCATTAGGAAAGAAAGATCACTGAACTTGTACGTACAATGGGTCCTCCTCAAAAATTGTCTTAAAACTGTCCACAATACATGAAGAGAAAAAAAAGTGTGTGAATGAGAACTAGAAAAATAAACAAAAAACCAAAGCTATGTCCACACTGCTTTCAGTCCGCACAGACTAAAAGGTTAGCACTGAAGCATTCTCCTGGAGAGTATCACGTGCACATTGTTCTAGCTTTTTCATTGCATATATGCATGTGTGTGTCAAAGGGATAAAGGGAGATTTCCTCACTCCTCCACTGACATAAAAGCTTCTCACTGCAACATTACAGACGTAGGCAGGAGAGTTCTTTCCTTGCTCATAATGTAATGGTATTGTACATGCAGCAGGCAAGCATCCTTCCCTAGACCAAGGAAAATACTCAACATATTCCACTCTACTTTTAGGACTGTGACACAGGGGAGAGAAGGCAGAAAGTGTATTGTCCAGTCCTCAGCCTCTCTGAGCTTCAGTGGGGATTGTAAATCCCTGTCACGGTAAAAACAGCAATAAAAATTCAATAGGAAACTTAAAGATTAGAATGTGACATTAAAAGGAGAACTAAACCAGAAGATCTTAGATTCAAACACAGTGCAAAAATAAATTCTAAAATAGCCAGAATGAAAGACCTGAGCAGTTCTATACTGCTTAGAAGGACCTAAAGTACCTAAGAAGCCCTGTCTCTTTTATTCTCTTTCTTGAAACATTAGGAACCATGAACTAAGGGAAGAGCACATAAGGGTATGCCAGAGTTTTCTAAAGGTTTTCAATAATCCAAATTGTATTGTTGGTATAGTCCTTGAAGGCCACTCAACAAAATCCGATACTGCAGTCTATATATGAGCTGAATATAAGCAATACATACTACTTTGGCTGAATTTCAAGTCTCACATTTCCATGCAATAAAGAAACTGTGTATTTCCACCCACCTTCATTTGGTACTGCTCCTCTACAATTTGAGACTTGCTATGGGGCAGTCTCATTTCTTGCATGATCCTTTGTAAATGGCTCAGTTGCTTGTCTTTTTCTGCTATGACCATCAGGTACTGCTCCTTTATGCTGCTGTTCTGCTTTTCCCAGGTAGTTTTCTCTTGTCTGCCCAGTACAAGACAAAGGAAATTACCAGTATCACTTACGATATCCAGGTATCCAACTCAGAATGAGCCGATGATGATTCTATTTCCTATCATTACCCCATGCAAGAAAAGAAGTTTGATAATTAAACCAAACCAAAACAACCCACTTAAGTATAGGAACCTTAAAAGCAGGTTTAAGGAAGTATTCTGTATTTGGCTCAACACTGCAGATCGTTCAACGCTCACACTTTTAGTATTCCTGGACATTGTTTTGATCTTTGCTGTACAGAGAGTTTTGTCAAGCAAGTCATTGACAATGCCACTTGTTATCATAACATTATCACTGCCTCAGTCAAATATGCACCAGAACCACAGCATTGATCCCAACATGCAAACTTGAGGCCTTAGTTTAATTTACATTGTAGAAGTTACACAGGAAATAAATCTCCTTTTCTTTTATCAGGAGATAAGCAACATTTGTAAGCTGCTTCTAACTGTATGAAATCTGAAATGTTAGTTTGAGGGTCAGATTGGGGGCAGAGAGGGGGGAAGGAGCACTAGAAGTTTTTATATCACTTTGGACAAAGATAAGCCATACATCGAGACCTGGTGGTCAAACTAAAGGGCAAGAAGGAAATGCACAGGCAGCGGAAGCAGGGACAGGTGTCCTGAGAAGAATATAGGGACCCTGCCTGATTGTGTAGGGATGGGGTGAGGAAGGCCAAGGCACAGATGGAGCTGAGCTTGGCAAGGAACGCAAAAAATAAGGGCTTCTACAGGTATGTCAGCCAGAACAGGAAGGTCAAACAAAGCGTAGCCCCCTGATGAGCAAAACTGGCAAACTAATAACAACGGATGAGGACAAGGATGAGGGACTCAAATTTTTTCCCTCAGTCTTCACTGGCAACCTCTCTGCCCACACCTCTCGAGAGCATGGACCACAAGACCCCCATGGACCACATGGGGGAGCAAAGTCCCTTCCACTGTAAGAGAATATCGAGTTCGTGACCACTGGAGGAACCTGAACATACAGAATTCTATGGGACCTGATGAGACGAATCCCAAAGCCCTGAGGGAATTGGCTGATGTCATTGCCAAGCCACTTTCCATGATATTTGAAAAGTCATGGCAGCTGGGTGAAGTTCCCAGTGACTTGAAAAAGGGAAATATTGCACCCATTTTTAAAAACGGTAGAAAGGAGGACCCTGGCAACTACCAACCTGTCAGCCTCACCTCTGTTCCTGAGAAGATCATGGAACAGATCCTCCTAGAAGCTATACTAAGGCATATGGAGGACAGGGAAGTGATTTGACACAGCCAGCATGGCGTCACCAAGGGCAAATCCTGCTTGACCAACCTAGAGGCCTTCTATGATGGAGTGACTACATCAGTGGACAAGGGAAGAGCTACAGATGTCATCCATACACAACTACAGGCTGGGCAGAGAACAGATTGAGAGCAGCCCTGAGAAGAGGACTTGGGGATGTTGGTTGATGAGAAGGCTCAACATGAGCAGGCAATGTGCGCTCACAGCCCAGAAAGCCAACTGCATCCTGGGCTGTATCAAAAGAAGCATGGCCAGCAGGTCAAGGGAGGTGATTCTACCCCTCCACTCTGCTCTGGTGAGACCTCACCTGCAGTACTGCATCCAGCTCTGAAACCCCCAACATAAGAAGGACATGGACTTGCTCAAGCGGGTCCAGAGGAGGGCCACAAAGATGATCAGAGGGCTGGAGCACCTCTCCTATGAAGACAGGTTGAGAGAGTTGTTTGGTGGATAAGGAATTGGTTGGACGGTCGCATCCAGAGGTTGGTGGTCAATGGCTCAACGTCCAGATGGAGATCGGTGACAAGCGGTGTCCCTCAGGGGTTTGTACTGGGACCAGTACTGTTCAATATCTTCGTCAATGACAGACAGTGGGATCGAGCGCACCCTCAGCAAGTTTCCCGATGACACCAAGCTGAGTGGTGCGGTTGACAATCCCTGAGAGATGGGATGCCACCCAGAGGGACTTGGACAAGCTCAAGAAGTGGTGAACTTCATGAGGCTCAACAAGGCCAAGTGCAGGGTCCTGGACCTGGGTCAGGGCAACCTCCAGTATCAATACAGGCTGGGGGATAAAGGGCTTGGGGGTCCTGGTGGATGCCCCTCTACTCCACTCTGGTGAGACCCCACCTGGAGTGCTGCATCCAGCTCTGGAGCCCTTAGCACAGGAAAGACATGGACCTGTTGGAGCAAGTTCAGAGGAGGCCACGAAGATCATTAGAGGGCTGGAGCACCTCTGCTGTGAGGACAGGCTGAGAGAGTTGTGGTTGTTCAGCCTCAAGAAGAGAAGACTCCAGGGAGACCTTATAGCAGCCTTTCAGTATGCTTAAAGGGGGCCTACACGAAAGACAGAACAAACTTTTTAGCAGAGCCTGTTGCAATAGGACAAGGGGTAATGGTTTTGAGGGTAAAAATCTACCCCTAAAAGAGGGTAAAATTACACTAGATATAAGGAAGAAATTTTTTAGCATGAGACCGGCAAAACACTGGCACAGGTTGCCCAGAGAGGTGGTAGATGCCCCATTCCTGGAAACATTCATGGTCCAGTTGGACGGGGCTCTGAGCAACCTGATCTAGTTGAAGACGTCCCTGCTCATTGCATGGGCGTTGGACTAGTTGACCTTTAAAGGTCCCTTCCCACCCAAACTATTTTATGATTCTATGATCTTTCCACAAAAATCCCACCCCTTTCACTCCAGGTTCAGTCATTCTTGGATCTCTGAAGTACTTGAAAGGATTTTTCCCCCATTTTTAGAACAGAGCATATTTGTCTGAGGAGTTTTAGTCCAGTTGGAGATAACAATTTGCTAGACTTTAATTACAGACCTTTTTTTAAAAATAGAAGACATAAAGCAAATGAAACGAAGGATTAGACTGTCATACAAAATTAGTATTTTCTAAACAATTATATCAGTGGATAAAGGGTGTTCATCATCAGCTTGGAATGGAGAGTTTTGTAACTATATATATAAGCTCAAATACAAGACACAGCCCAAGTTTCCTCTCAAACAGGTAATATTGGCCACCTCTGGATTAAGGAAATAAAAACTAAAAGGTTGTTGATCTATTTCACACAGGCATTTCCTTCTAATATATTGGGCTGTAATCCTTTACCCTTGGTCTGAGGCAAAAGCTGAACACGGGAAACCTGTGCCCACTCCTGAACAGGGCAAAGTGATTTAGTGAGGTCTGGCCCAGGTAAGGCTGAGGTTCTCAATGCTTTCTTTGCCTTCTGCTTACAATTGCTCTTTGAATGAAACAAACACATTTGAATGAAAGATGCACATTTGCACCTCTGAGGCAGTGAGAAGACAGACAATTCTCACCTAAGCTGCTGGAGCTCCTGCTGGTAGAAAACACTTTCTTGCTTCAGCTGTTCTTGGAGACGGTGCTGTTTATCTGCATCTTGCTGATATTCCTGTAGTTGTGCTTTTAAGCGAGAATTTTCAGCTGATTCTACCCCAACTAGTATGTACTGCTGCTGCAGATTCTTCAACTCTCTTACCTTTAATTAAAGGGAAATATCAGAATGTGTGACAAGTGAGCAAGCAGCTAAGTTTATTACTTATAAGGGTTTAAGAGCATTTCTTACTGTGGCATCTGGATGAAAAAAGTCACATTCAGATGACAGAGAAACTAGAAATAGAATCAGTGATTACACCAGTCTTCTAAAAACTACTCAGAAAAAAACCCTCAGAGAATTCTATTGTTAATCAGAGTAGTGAGTTTTGAGACCTTCCATGGAGATTTGACATACGTTAACAAAAAGACCCCAGACTTCAATGTTAATTCCCTTATTTGGAGGAAGACAAAGTGAGACAGAAGGAGCTGGTTAAGAATAACTCCTGAAGTTCATATTTACTGTAAGCCAGGGAACTGAGGAACTAAAATCCTTTTGACAGTCTACTCCGACTGGAATTAGAAATAAGTTTTCATTACACATCCATCACTGTAATCAGTTTTCGAAAACAAGATGACATGACTGACTCTGTACACAGGGAAGTACTTAATGAGTCAGGAGATCCCTCTGCTGAGGATCTAATCTTAGTATTAGCAGCGCTACACAGATATGCAAGTTCAACAAAAGAGCAGTAAAGGAGACATCAATCTACAAATAACTGAGACACAAAATGGACAAGAAGGAAGATGTTTTTAAGACAGTATCACAGTGTCTGCTGTGATTTAACAGAAGGGAAAACTAAGACACACTAGGTGACAGCGGAAAATGATTGTAAATGTCTGTCACCTGACCAGCAACTAGAACTCTTAAAACCTGCTGAGCCGCACAGTGCCAGAGACTATACAAACACAGACACATTAAGTATGCAAGCAAGGATATCAAAATGAAGCTGCAATGCCTTGTATATGTCTTGACAATCAGCTGCCAAGAGGAGAAACAGGTGCAAGTCTTTCCTCTAGTCTCTTCTAGAAATCTAAGACAAATCAAATGCACGAGTTTCCACAGATGTGGACTAAGCAGGTTAACAGGGAACCCATACCTTATTTCTATGATTCCATATTTAAATCAAGCTAACCAGAGAAACCACCCTGCAAAGTTAACAATGAAATCACAGCTTCCATATGTCAGAGAAGATAACATAGATGGCACATACTAAATCCATGGGATCTAAATCCCATAGAGCGTGCCCACAAGTGCTAAGGTCATTGGGAGGCAACTCAATTACTTTTAAAAGGTCATGGTGACTGAGGGCGGTTCCTGAAGATTGTACGAAAGCAAACGTCACACCAACCTACAAGAACAGCAAGAAGGAGGAACTGGGGAACTGCAAGCTGGTCAGCCTCACCTCCATCCCTGGGAAGGTGACACAGCAACTAATTCTGGAAACCATTTCCAGATACATGAAAAAACAGGTTGCCCAGAGAAGTTGTGGAACATCCACCAATGGAGATATTCAAAACCCGACTGGACACTGCCTTGGGCAACCTATTCCAGTTGACCTTGTTTGAGGAGGGGAGTTGGACTAGAAGATCTCCAGAGGTCCCTTCCAACCTCAACTATTCTGTGAAGACAAAGATCTATGTTTCACATTGCAAATACCAGATCTAAGTGTACTGAATTTTAAGATCCGAAGATCCACATCTCCTATGGGGCTTTAAGTAAGAGCAGGAAGAGAGAACAAGGACTTACTACTCTGTCTCTGTCATTCTGCAAGGAGGACAGTGCCTTCTTAAGACTCTGCACTTCTGAAGGAGTGGTGGAAGTGCTCCCTTCTGCTTGTTGCTTCAATTCTTCAATCTTGCGTGTTTTGCTCAATTCATTCAGCAGACGGTCTCGCTCATTCTGCAGGCTTGCCATAGCCTTGGAGAAAGATTGGACTTGGTTGGAAGAGCCTTCCAGTTCCAAAGACAAATGGAGCAGCTCATCGTCTTTGTCTTTGAGCTTCTGATTAAGTTTATCAATCTGGGCCAAGAGACCTCTTTCATCAGTGGCTTTCTGCAGTTCCATCAGCTCAGACCTCACTGTATCTCGGTCCCTGGCAGTGGAATGTTGCTCCTCTTGTAGCTGAACCATCTGTTTCTGAAGATTCTGCACTAGGCTCTTTTGTTCCTCTAAGTCTGCACAGTATTTCTGTTTCAAAACATGAAGCTCTTCATTGGCCTGGTCCCGGCTATCCTGAAGAGAGCTCATGGACTTCCCAAAAGACTGAATTTGAGCTCTGAGATCTCTGTTTTCATCTGTGACTGCAAGAAATTTCTGTTCCATTTCCATCAAGTCCCGTGCCAACTCTGCTACTCTCTCTTCTGCTGTTTCTGTTTCATTCCTCATTATCCCTGCATCATGATGTAGGTGCTTCAATTCCTTTCGAAGCCTGTCCTCTGCCTCTCCCACTCTCTTGGCTGCATCCCTTTGAACACATACTAGTTCCCCCTCAAGTTCTGTTATCCTTTTCTGTGAGAGGGAAAGCTTATGACTCAGTTCTTGTGCCTCTTCCCCTCGGGCCTTCAGTTGTGCTTGACACTCTATGATAGGACCCCCCTCACGTAATGCTGTCATCTCACTCTGCACCCGAGACAGAGAGGATGTAAGGGTTTCAATCTCTTGAGACATACTGGCTTTATCCTCTCTCAAGGCTTCCATGCACTTCCTGAGATCATCCTGAGCATGCTCAGACTCTTTCAGCTGTGTTTCTGTCACTGCCTTCTCCTTTTCCAGAGTTTGGATCCGCTGAAGCTGTGTTTTGAGAAGTTGTTTCTGTTGGGAGTCCTTTATTGAAATCACTTGGTTCAGGTCTTCTCTATATCGCACCAACTCTGCGTTCAGCTTAGCATTCTCAGAGTTGAGGTCATCCACCCGGCTGTGAAAACTTCTGATTTCTTCCTTGAGCTTATTGTTTTCAGCAGCAGCCTCTTGAATTAGCTGGTCTTTTTCCAAGATTATAACAAGATGACGTTCCTCAAGTTGCTTGTAGTCTCTCAGTATGCGGTCTCTGTCATCTTGCAAAGATGACATGGACTTGGTGAAGGAGTCCAGTTGTGCCTTCTGCTGCTTACTTTCTTCTCTGCTTATCTTCATCTTTTCAGTGATATGATCAAGTTTATCACAAAATTTATTCTTCTCATTTTCTAGGGCTTTTTTATCTTCTTCCTCCTTACTTAGCCTATGCTCCAACTCTTTCATCTCTTCTGAATGTTGCTGTTGTAATTCAGATAGAGCAGCCATAACTGCTTCTTCCTTGGCAGACAGCAAACTAACGATCTTTTGATCCTTGGCACTAATTTCTTCATGCAGCTTATTTGTTAGGTCTTTGGAAGCTTTCAGATCAGCCTCAAGCTGTTCACAGCTGAGTTTAAAATTCTGGATACTGGTCTCTTGTTGCTTGACCATACTCCCCAGCTCTTCTCTGGCCAATTCACATTTGGTGAAGGAGTTCTGTAAATCAGTAAGCTGGGCTCTCAGGCTGCTGATTTCTGACTCCAGTTTCTGCTGTTCTTTCTGAGATTTGCTGTACAGTTTCTGAGACCCTTCAAGCTGAGTCAAAAGCTCCTTTTTTTCCTCCTGCAACATTTCACATGACTTTTGATGATGCTGAATCTCCTTCCTAGATTCAGACTCCCAGTCTTTCTTGTTGCATTCCAGCCTGAAAACAGAGAATAGGAAAGCCACAAAATTAGTTTCACTTTAAGAAAGCAAGCTGCAAACATCCAGATGATTAGTTTTCCCTCAATTTGAAATTCAAGGTAGCTTTTAAAGTTCTAACAGCACTACGGTCTGAAAGGGGTGGTGCTGAGGGAATATTTTGTAAAAGTTGTCCAGCGAGATAAATCTTTATGTCAATATTGAAAAAATGGAGGAGGCTAAACATTGAATGTTATCATCTCCCTTTCATTAAAATACTTGTTTTTCTCATCCATTATAGCTAACAAAAAAAATTAAAAATCAATGAAACTGCTGTTCTCATATGCTTGATGTTCATTTCATGTTCCAGCATGCAAAGACATAGCATTTTAATCACAAGCTTTATAGAAAAATTTTACTCATGTAAGAACAGTTTGAGTTTGAATTTTGAAAATTCCTAGAGGTACATTTTGGTACATTTCCATAGCTTCATCTTTCCCTCCAAATCTATTTTGGAATTAAACTGGAATTATGTGTCCCTTGACCTGCCAAGTTTAATCTCTGAATGCAACAACTCTATGCAAAAGAATCTATTTCAGATTAATAAAAGACTCTAGATAGTACTCTGATGGCTGCTGCTTGTCACAGAGAACAGATCCAAACGTAAGTGATCCAGGAGATGAGCCTTATATTTATGGCTTTATTAGGAAGACTAATTCTGCGCTCCATCTTAGACATTCATTAGTTTTGCCAATCACATATCACATTTAGGATATTTACATACTCAAAATTCTCTCTTTCTGGTGTACTGCAAAAGGAAAGGGGAATCCTACCTCACCTCTGGCTGCTGCCTTGTCAAAAGGAAATACAAGAATACCAGCCGAGTCATTATCACTTTCTTTACCTGGATATACAAGTCTGAAGTTCTTCCACATGTATGGTCATCTGCTTCATCTGGTCCTTTAGCACAAGACAAGTTTCCTCTTTTAAACGTATTTCTTCCTCCTTCCTTTGAATAGTTTCAGTGAATTTTTTCTCCCACATTTTTGATTCGTCTATCACTCTATCCCTGTCATCCTGAAGGGAAGACATGCTCCTGGTGAAGGCTGCAAGTTGGGCTAGTGCTTTGTTTAGGCTGCCTTCCAATTGCTTGGTTTCTTGATCCTTTGTCTTCAAGGAGTCTTGAAGATCACCAACAGTTGCTTCCATATAGTCCTTCTCCCTCTGCAAAGTTGCCAGCTTTTCTTCCATGTTTTTAATTTCCTTTGAGTGCTTGTCTTTTTCCTGTTCCAGTCTTCTCTCAAAGTCCTCATCTTTTTTCTTCATTTGAATTTTAATATTCTCTTTGTTTGCCTGCAACTCTTCTTTCACTTTGACACTCTCTGCTAGAACCCTTGCTGCCTCACTCTGGGTGTCATCCAATACTACTCTGCAGAGAGCAAGCTCTGTTTGGGCTTTCTTGGTGTCTTCAACTGCTTTAGCTAAAGTCTCTTTTGCTGCTTCTACCTCTTTCTGAGACTCACTCTGTACAAATTCCAGAGCTTTAACAGTTCTTTCTAAACTACTGTTCTTTTCCTGGCTTTTAATACAGTCCTTCTGCAGCTGCTTAATCTCCTGCTGTTTCTGTTTCAGCAGTTCTTGAAGCTCCTTTACATGTGTGCTGCTGTCTCCCCTCCAACTGCATTTTAGCTTTTCTACAAATTCTGTTTGCTCTTCTGAACTTGCTTTACTTTTCTCCTTTACCATCTGACACTTCTCCTCCTCCAGTTCATGCATCATTCTCTGCAAATTCTGAAGCTCATGTTTCAGTTGCTCATTTTTGATCTGGAAGTCTGTTGCAACTTGCTGATAGTTTCCAATACTGCCATTGAGTTCTGCCAGCTGATTCATGAGCCTTTCTTCCAAATCATCCTTTTCAGCCTCTAGCGTATCTTTCAGTTCTGTCATCCTGACAAGGTCCTCTTTGGTTTTTTGGACCGTTTGTTCCATCTTTGCTACTGTGTCCTGAAGAGCATTAAATTCATGGACTTTCTCTTCCATTTGGGTCTCTAAAGCCCTTTTCTCTCCTGCTAAAGTCTCAACACATACGCGGATGTCACCCAGCTGTTGCTCTGAAGCCCTCCTATTATCTTCTAGTTCTGCGATTCGCTGTGTGAGCTCAGCTATCTGCTGTATGTAGGTATCAAGATCTTCGCAAGGGCTACCACCTTCAAATGCTTTTTGTTCCAGCTCTGCAGTAGGAGACTTTGGTCTAAAACTTATGTCCACTTGATTGTCAGTCCTCTCCCTTGGTGGTGGTATGGCAACTGCCTGATTTGTTTCTTCCCCTGTTGTCTTCTGAGCAACATACTTGTCTACCAGTTCTCTGCTTTCCTTCAGCTTAGATTCTGTTAACTCCAAATGACACTTTAAGTCTGTGATCTCTTGATTAAGAGACTCCTTTTCAGCCATTACTGTCTCAAGCTGAGTAGAGAGAGACTGGTAATCCCTCCTAGAGCTCTCCACATCTTCTTTCAGACTAGTATTTGTAAAGACATCTCCAGTCCTGTGTAGCTCTCCATCTGTAAAATGCATCTCTGCTCTAAGCTTCTCATTCTCCTCCTCTAGTTCCAGGATCTTTTGTTGCTTTGATTTTGCAAATTTCCTCATTTTCTCCTTCATTCCATCAATTTCCTGTCCAGCTTCCTGTAGCTGCTTATCTGTTTCCTCTTTTTTTGCTTCAACACTTTTCAGCTTAATGAAAATTTCCTGCTTTTCCTGCCTAACAGTTTCCAAAACACGCTGAATCCGCTCAGCCTCATTACTCACATTCTCATATGACTGCAGGAGAGTTTCATATTCTTTCTGAAGCTCCCTGTATTTCTCATGCCACTCAGAACTCTCAACAGCTTGAAAGCATTTCAAGGATTCCATCTCCTTCTCCAGCTTCTCCTTCTCTAGAACAACTCTATCTAGAGTAAATGTTAGGTTTTTACAGCATCCATCAAGATTGTGATTTTCTGTAAGTACTTTATCAACTTCTGCAATAAGTTTTTCTCGTTCTTCAGTGAGGCCCGCTAACTTTTCTGTTAAAGTATCTGTTTCTTTAACATGGCCACATATTTGGCTTTCCATATTAGTCAACTTGACACAAAGATTTTCAATAGTCATTTTAGCATTAGCCAGCTCCTCTTTTAGAGATTTGCTCTCCTTTAGCGCCTCTTTTCTAGAGATAAGTGCAGCTTGCAACTTTCTCTGCATTTGATTCTTCTGTTTAGCTGCTTCTGCACCATCATCTTGCTTCTCCTGAATTTCAAGCAACTCTGTTTGCAGTCGCTTGCTTTGCTCCTCATGAACCTGAGCTTGAGTTTCTAACTGACTACATAGCCTCCTGACTGAATCCTCTTTTTCCAGCAACTGTGCCTGCACATTATTGAGAGCTTCACTTTTCTCCTTTAACTGCACCTTAAGGAATTCCATTTCTTCATCCTTTTGGTGCATAAGTGTTTTCAGGTCTTCCAGACTGCCCTCTCTAGAAATTTTTGCTTGACTCTCCTCCAATTCTGTCTGAAGACTTGCAGCCTTAGCTTCAGCTTGGTCAGAGGTTCTCTTCAGCGCTTCTATCTCCAGAGACAACTGTGCTATGTGCTCTTGCAAATGAAAGACTAATTCTGATTTGCAGGCAATTTCACTTTGCATATGGCTAACATTACATTCCAATTCCTCTTTCTCCAGCTGCAGTTTTTCAAGTTTTTTCTTAAACTCTTCCCCAGAAACATGTGCAACTTGTACAAGCTTGTTATTTGTTGTGTTTTCTGCTTCCATGCATGAAGAATCCAACCCACCTTGATTCCCAAGAACACTCTCTGTTGATCCTTTCTGTTCTTGGAGTTGTCTGAGTTGAGCTTGGATGCTCTCCTTCTCTTTGCTTTGCTTATCAAATTGTTCTTGTAGGATGTTGTAATCATCTTTCTGCTGTTTCAGCTGTTCTCTGTGATGCCTGTCTTTTTCTTGAGCCTTTTTTATAGTGTCTTTGCGAGATGCCAGTGCTTCCTGAAGTTTTTTTTGAAGTTGTTCTTTTTCTTGTTCAAGAGTTGAAATCCTCTCTTGCAGAGCAGACTTTTGGTTTTCTTCAAGATTTGTAGCTGCTGAACTACTTTTTTCGTTTTCTTCATCATCTTTTGGGCTTTTATTGGTTTCAGTTACTTTGTCAGCAATTGTCTGACTCACCATGATTTCATCTTTAATTGAAACTATGTTTGTCATACCTTGCAAGCTTCTCCTCATTTCCTCAATCACTGCCTGCAATTGTGCTTCAGTAGTTTCTTTAGCCAGCAGGTCCTTCCGGATGCTCTGCAACTCAGATTCCTTTTCAGAAAGCAGTTGCATTAGGTACTCTTCACTGGGCTGGCTTTCAAGATTCACTTCTCTGTTTATCACGCTTGTCATATTTTCTTTCCCTTCAGCTTCTCGAGCCACTGAGGTTTCTGATTCACGTTCTCTTCTCAGTTGTACTAATTCATTCTCCAATTCGCTAACCTTCTTCAGAAGCTCCTTCCTGTTAACAAGTGCTGCTTGCAGCTTCCGCTTTACCTGCTCGTTTTCTTTTTTCAGAAGTTCAAGTTTATTTACTAATACCTCACTTTCTTTACATGCTACCTCTGTCCCATACTGCTGCTCAGATGCCCCGCATTTCAGATATATATCTTTTGCTTCTATGTTTTGGTCTTTTTCTTCCTGGGCTTTTAATAATAGACTTGTTTGCTCTTTCAGACTCTTCAGCTCATTTTCTAGAGAAAATTTCTCTTCATTCAGCAGGACTATTTTCTCAGACATGCTGACACTGATCTCTGTCATCTGTTGGTCTTTCTCCCGCAAGGTTTGTTGCAGGCTGTCTATAGACCTGGTGTGTTCAGCAACAAGCTGTTCTAGGCTTCCTGCTTCGCGTCCCTTTGAGGCTAAGTTTTGGGAAAGCTCTTCTATCTCAGCTGTATTCTTCCTCAGAAGTTGTTCTAGATCAAGTACTTCACATTCCCTCTTCTTGATTTGGCTTCTCAGATCTTTCAGTTGCATGTCCTGGTCAGAAAGCTGAAGTTGCGCTTCATCCAAGTCTTTTTGCAAAGCTTCAATTTTTATCTCTTTGGATTTAAATTCATTTTTAAGGCTCTGGATTTGTTCTCTCAGAAGAATGCTTTGACTGTCTGACAGTCTCTGCTTTTCTGAAAGAGCTAGATTTTCCTCAAGTTGCTTCACTTGCTCTTTCAGCTCTGTTATGGTAGAAAGTTCCTTCATCTGATACAGGAGCTGATCTCGTTCTTCAGACAAAACACAAAACGCACTGTCAGAATCCTCAAATTTTTTTCTGTATTCCTCAGCCAATTGGTTTAGCCTAATTATTTCTGCACCTTTTTCTCCTAGATCTTTCTTATAGGATTCTTCCGATTTCTGCAGAATTATTTGCAGTTCTGTAATTTGGTTTTGTAACTTTATCAGTTCTTGAGATTGAGACGTGCCAGGCTCTGGATCTGCTGTAGAGACTTCTTGCATTGCCTCCATCTCTCCTCTGCAGGGGACAGTGCTCCCCTGGGGCACTTCTTGAAGACTGATTCTGTTTTCCTGAAGCACGCCAATTTGCTGCATTTCTATTTCTCTCAGTAATGAGCTACTGCCCAACTCATTTTGTGTATCTGAAGCCTTTTGCTCTTCCCTCTCAAGAAACTGTATCTGGGAATTATCTTCCAGCTGATTAGCTGCTTCTCCCATTTGGTTACCTGTAGAAGTTTGGCCATTTGCGCCCTTGAGCTGCTTTTTCAGAAAAGTTATTTCTTCTTGGGCTTCTTTCAGTTCCAGCAGCAAAACTGACAGCTCTTTCTGTTTCTCTGCAGCAAGATATTCTAGAATTCCAGGAGGACAACTTTCTTCAGTAAACTGTTCTCTTCCATTGGGAAAGCCATCTGTTCTTGCCTAAAATGAAATAATAGGTTTCAATTTTCCTTTGAATTCTGTGAAAGAGTCACTTTTGGAAGTATCTGCTTCCCACCTTTTGTAGTTTAGGGATACCCTTTCTTGACCTGGCTATTGCAATAAACAGTAGCCTCGCAAATAACAGGATGACTCCTCAGGTCATTTCTGTTCATTTCAGTTTCTGAAGTTGCAGCATGAAAGATTCTGGCTTTAGGAATAGACCATAAATCTAACTTCCTATTCCCTTATTTCCCATTTTTTTTCTCTTGATTACAAGATAATACGATTCTGAAGTGTTTCAGTTCTCCTGTGATTCTCACAAGCCCTCCAGTGTACTTATCTAGCCACATTTTCCCGGCATCCTATCTCTAGTCTCTGAATGAGGAGGTTCTGTCCCCTATTCTATCTGCCCATTTGACATGGCAAAGAAACAGTGTAGAACCCCATATTCCAGTCTGTGTCCGTCTCCAAAGTGAGAACACTAGACAAAGCATCTGGATCAAAGTGCTTGGCATTTTCCAAATAACTATCTTAAGGCTTCCTCCCACCCCCAAAAACAGATTACAAAAGAAAAGCAATCACAAATCTTCCCAGAGAGCATGGCTCAGCAGCCCACCAACAAGTCAACATCTTGTGTTGTAAAGACTGTCCATTCATCAGTTTGGAGGGCAGAAGCAATTTATGGGGAACCATTAAAGGACAGCTATCTTTTAAAGTCTGTTACAACAACCACTTTAAGTTACGGGATGTTAAAAAAACCCCAAACAACTCTTTGGGGCCTTAAAACTAAATTAAAAGTTTTCATATCTACAGCTGCATACAATACTGAGAGAAAAAAAGTTTTGGACTAAAGTTGTACCTCAGGGAGCATCAAAGCATCGTCAAAAGGCTTTTGCACTTCAAAATTCACCAGCTCTCCTGACATACCTAGGGATAAAAGGTACACTTGTCACCATCAGCATAACAAGTTGCATGTAAAGTCAGTAGGTAAGTGGAGAAACAATACATGGGACCGGAGCTTCTCTAGTTTCCAAGGTGAGAAAGACAAAAGAAAAAAAAAAGTTTGAGCCTATGCATTGCACCCAGACATCCCCAATAGCTGTGCACACGCAAAACCTCCTGCATTTGCTGCATGCTGGCACCATCTAAGTCTACACTATATCTAACCTCTATAGAAGAACAAAGAGGCAAAGAGAGAAGTGAACTAGGTAAAAGTTTGTTTCATTTTGGTTTTTGGGTGTTTCTTTTTTATTTATTTTTTGGGGCTGGGGGGTGGTGGTAATTCCAGACACAAAAAGAAACTTACTAGCTTTCAGAGAGGAACCCAGTTCTTCATCTTATCTTAATTCTCTTCTGTGTCTTACATATCAGCCTTTTCATCTACAAACACACTCTCCCTTACACCTTTCTCCCTTTCTCATCTTATCAACTACTTTTCTTCTTTTCTGACATACCCTATCCATTGCACATTAGAATGTTCTCTTCTACCTCGTGTGCATCTTTTCTATTTCCTGTACATCTTTAGGTTCTGACCTCAAAGCTCCTCTTTCCAAAACACCTTAGATTCATCCCTGAAATTTCTCAAGTTTCCACAATTTTCTTGTTACGTGCCTTATTCTGTGTCCTCACCTGTAGAAGTAGAAGAGCAGTCTATATAAGAGGCTGGAGCTTCCAGAGTCTGCAAGTCTTGCAGTTTCACCTCAGGTCCAACATTGTTACTCTATTGAATGAAAAATACTTAGTTTTGGCCATCATCTTTGCATTAGAAGACAGCTATCTTACCTGCCTGCTGTTCTACCGAGCTTTAAGTAAAACTATCAGTCCCAACTTTAGACACAACTCTGATGCCTAATGAAAATAAACTTTAAAAAAAGGTAGATTGGTTTTGATGCCAAGCGACAGACTAAGACGTATCTCAGCAGATTACGAAACCAATGAATGCAATGATTCTAATAACTTCCCACCTTGATATACTTTCTCTTCCGTCTTCACTGCTTCAAAGGGACCAACTATAGATTCATAACCTTTCACTGAACCACCCAAGCAGAGAAGGCGAGAAGTCATGTGTTTGTCACTGTATGCCTCACTACTCCAGCAGATAAAGAACCTGCAGCCTTCCCAGGAAAGTTACACTAGGCTCCACTGCATAGACAAACAAACCACCCCAAAACAATCTATTAACTGCTATACATCTCCCATTTCTCTGTCAGACAGCATGGAACCTGACTGTTGAAGAAGAGGGAACACACTGGAAAGAGAGAGGAGATTTTTCTATTTCAGACACAAACTCTTTTTGCCCACACAAAGATGCTGAATAAAGCCCAGGAACTTGGTTAGTTTGCTGTTGACATCCATACAAGAACTAAGACTCATCTACTAATTTCTTCATTCTGAAAAGTCCACTTATAAGTTAACATGCACCTAATATGAATGGCAATATTTCTGGCTAGCTCCCAACGCATATTGACTTTCAACACAACAAACAATTGACATTGTTCGTACTACTTCTGTGGGAAAACGTTTGAACTAGAGTACAAGGACACTACAAGTCAGAACTAAGGAAATTGTCTCTAAAAAAAGCTACTCCCTCCCACCCCAAAAAAAGAAAGTAAAAAACCCCAACCCAACAATGGAAAGACTGAAAACAAAATGAAGTGTTCAGAATTAACATTCGCTGTAACTATGTAGAATGTAAGCACGGGGCACTAACAGGTCACACGATAATAAGAAAATGATCTCCAGACCCAAGTTCTAGAGCACTGCCTTTGTAAGCTCCAAGCACTGAAACAGAATGCATGGCATGCATCCAAATAACTTGTGCACATGACCCAAACCCTTGCATTGGGTTTGGATCCACACATATCTTGGCCTAAAGTCATGGATCAGATGTACAAATGGCAGGATATAGCTGGCCAAGTGTAAATACTTACATGGAAGCTATTTAGCTAGATTTTTTTTTTTTATAATTAAGACATTGAAATGGACAACTCCAGGGCTGGGTTCATTGACCCATTTTCAACATCCACCTTAGTCCAGATGAATCGTATGCTAAAGAACCTGTTATCTTCACTGTCTACAAAGGGGCTCTAGAAAATAGCTCAAAGGCTTATATCTGCCCTTGAAAAGACCATGTGTGTGTATCCATTGATCCACTAGCTTATAGCTCGATTACAGGTGTAATCATATGTAAGTGTGTGAAGTCAAGCAGGACAAGCTGACTTACAACGCATTCTCCAGTTCCAACATGAGTCCCAAATGTCAACTTTTGCCCTAATACTTCAAGGTAATACATATACTATAAACTCCCTCTGATGGAGAGGAACGTATTAGATAAAACACAACATCATCATCTTCCCCCGGCTGGCAGGTTGGAACAGAGTGGAGGTGGAGCAGTCTATAAAGAGCCCAGACCTTGCTCTAAGCTAACTAACAATTCTACAACAAATTCTTAGTACAGATATACAGAGGCAGTCATCTCCACTACCTTGATGACTGAATATAAAGCAAAGCAACAGGTATCTAATCCTGCACTCTCCTCACCAAGAGGCTGACTGCAACAGGACCTGCAACTGTTCACAGTGGAAGAGTACAAGGATAGAGTCTACTTGTCTCCCACTTAAAGAGAACTCTGCTTCCTCCAGTCAGTCTGCCAGATCCCCATCAGAACAGTGGGAGTGGATAGGGTTGGTTTGAACGGCATCTAATAATGACAGCTGAGCCTTTGGAATTGTATTTCCTGAGACTTGCCTCAGTTCAATCTATGGTTTTGCCAAAGAACTAACTCACAAGAGGCAGAAAATAGCATGAATATGGATTGGGTGGATGAAGGACACAAGAATTCCACGCTGACAGCAAAGGGAAACACAGTCTGATAAGAACACAGTACAAGCAGTATTTGGAAGCTATTTCTGTCTTTCATCATTAATCCAGTTAATAATAACCTTCCAAAGAGGATTGTTAAAAAAGGCCATAACAGCTTAGCTGTTTTAAGGCTAGTCCTTGACCTATTTTAGTTTTAGCTTATTTCAGCTGCTTAATCATTACCTGCTTCGCATTTTCTGCAACCATCCCAGCTTCCTGCTGAGGCTCCTGAAGAGTAAGTTGCAAGTGTGGTGTTTCTGAAACATTCAAACACAAACAATTTCTTTGAAAATTAAAACTCTGATTTAGAGAGTAAAAGGATATTCTTCTAGGAGCTTTAGAGAACAGGGCACGTGGCTGTTAGTAACATTTATGTAGTGGAGATATATAATATTGTCATTGGATAGTGTGTTTTGGTGGTTTTTTTTTAAGAAGCAAACCACCAAAACAACATGCTGTTTTAAGCACCTTTTAGAAAAGAACAATTGATGTTATACAGACTAAAATTAAAGGCCAGCTGACAGAGCTTCAAGTTTTAAGAAAAATTTTTTATAAAGAAGGAGAAAGAAAGAAGTATTGTAGCAAAATGTTTCAAATTTCATTTGGATAAAAACAAAATGAGAATTTGTTAAAATTAGAGAAGAATAAAACACTCAAGGGCCATGGTCCAAGTCAAGATTGGTACAAGAACTCAGCTCCTGTTTGACAGGATATTTTTACACTTATATTTTTGTAAATGGGCATATAAACAGCATTTATCATAGGTATGTCACTGTATATGATGAAATGACTGGCTTGGTAGATGAGGGGAGAGCAGTGGATATCAAGGCCTTCAGTAAGGCTTTTGGCACTGTCTTCCATAAAAGGCTCATAGAAAAACTGTTGATGTATGGGCTGGACAAGCAGACAGTGAGGCAGATTGAAAACTGGCTGAATGGCCAGCTCAGAAGGTGGTGGTCAGGGGCATGAAGTCTAGTTGGAGGCCAGTGTACGCCAGGGGTCGATACCGGATCTGATCCTGTGCAACATCTTCATTAACGATCTGGATGATGGGGTAGATTGCACCATCAGCAAGCTTGCAGATGACACAAAACTGGGAGAAGTTGCTGATACACCAGAGGGTTGTGCTGCCATCCAGAGGGACCTGGACAGCCTGGAGAAATAGGCTAACAGGAACATCATGAAGTTCAACAAGGAGAAGTGCAAAGTCCTCGCCCAAGGAGGAACAACCCCATAGCATCAGTTTATGCTGGGGACTGCCCAGCAGGAAAGCAGCTTTACAGTAAAAGAAAAGGCCCTGGAGGTCCTGGCTGACACCAAGATGACTGGGAGCCAGCAATGTGCCCTTGCCACAAAGAAGTATCCTGGGCTGCATTAGGCAAAGTATTCCTTTGCCTCCACTCAGCACTGGTGAGGCCACAGCTGGAGTACTATGTCCTGTACTAGGGTCCTGAGTGCAGTAGAGCCACGGACATACTGGAGAGAGTCTGTCATGGTTTAATCCCAGCCAGCAGCTAGGACCACAGAGCTGCTCGTGCAGTTCTCCCCATTCCCCCGAGAAGGGTAGGGAGAAGAGGGAGAAAAGGAGGGGAAAGGATAGAGGGGGAAAAAAACCCCCAAGCTCGTGCATTGAGATAACGACAGTTTAACAGAACAATATCAGAAAAGGAAAATAGCAATAATAATAATAATAGTAAAAGAATATACCAGATACAAGTCACTATCACCACCCAGCAAATTGGTAAATTGGCACCGTTCTGAGCAGTGATCATGAGTACCTGCCCCTGCGGCTAAGCCCATTTATATACTGAGCATGACATCTGTGGTACAGAATATGCCACTGGCCATTCCATCGCTCTATGCTCCTTCTCAGCTTCTATGGGAAACTGAAAAAAGTCCTTAAAAAAATATAAACATCACCTGGCAACAACTAAAACAATATGCATTATTGACATTCCTTTCACACCAAATCTGAAACACAGCAACCATTAGAAAGAAAATTAGCTCTATCCCAGCTGAAACCAGGACAGAGTCCAACAAAGAGCCACGAAGACAATGAAGGAACATGAGCATCTCTCCTGTAAGAAAAGGCTGAGAGGGCTGGAACTCTAGTCTAGCAAAGAGAAGGCTCGGGAGGGAGCTCATCCATAAGTATAAATACCTGAAGGAAGAGTGTGGTGCCCAGTGACAGGACCAGAGGCAACGGGCACAAACTGAAACGCAGGAGGTTCCCTCTAAACATCAGGAAACACTTTTTCCACGGTGACGGTGATTGAGCATGGGCACCGGTGGCCCAAGGAGATGTGGAGTCTCCCTCCTTGGAGACATTCAAAAGTCATCTGGACGTGGTCCTGGGCAACTAGCTCTGGGTCCCTTCCAACCTCAACCATTCTATGATACTCAAGACATTTTGATACCCCAAAGCCGAAGATAGGCAAAAAAGTGTCCTGTATCAAATCTAGAAACACAAATAATGTTTGAAAGTAATATTTAGCCTTCCTGATTAATTATTACAAAAAGAAAGCTTCCATTTATATTTGATACCAACAGACACCACCTCAGTCTTCTCACTACCTGAGAAGACAGAGAATGTGTTCATTTCCACACTGGCTACTTGCCACTAAATGTTTGTCTTTAAACAAATTGAGGAAGTCTCTGTGTCACGTATCTGGAATCTTCTGAGTGACCTTAGTCTCCCTGACATCTGCTGGAAGGGTAACATGTCAGAACACAAGCAATCTGCAAGATTTCTGGAGACCATCAGAGATAAATTCTTGATACAGGCACTAGATGGGCCAACCAAGAGTGATAAACAGCTAGATCTGCTGTTCATAAGCAGGGAATAACTGGCTGGATATGTGTTTATCAGTGGCAGCCTTGGCTGTTGTAACCATGAAACAGAGGAGTTCAAGATCCTGAGGGAAGTGAGGAAGGCGAGTAACAGAAGTACAGATCCTAGACTTCAGGAGACCAGACTTCACCTTATCTGGGGAACTGGTAAGTGGGATCCCATGGCAGACAGCTCTGAAGGACAAAGGAGCTCAGGAAGGCTGGCAGGTTTGTAATGACAGCACTCTCCAAGGACAAGGATAGTCCACCTCAACACTCAGCAAAATAAGCCAACATATCAGGAGACTGGCTTGAGTCCCTCCAGAAATCACAAAGTCCTCTTGGAGCACATTAGCAGGCACATGGAAGAGGAAGCAGTGACTGAGAAACAGTCAGCATGGATTTACCAAGGTTAAATCATATTTGGACTACCTGATTGCCTTTTATGCATTTGTGGATAAGGAGGGAGCCACGGACAGCATTTACCTTGACTTTAGCAAGGGTTTTGCCAGTGTCTCACACAATATTTTTATATCGAAAATAAGAGGTGATGGTCTGGACTGAAGGACAACTCAATGCATAAAAAACTGGTTGGATGATCAGGCTCAGAGAATAATGGTGAATAGGTCATACTCTATCTGGAGGCTAGTAACAAGTGGAACATCACAGAGGTCTATCTGTGACCTCTCCTGTTTAACATCTTTATCTGTGACTTGGAGGTGGCAGAGTCCACACTCAAGTTTGAAGAACACAACACACTGTGGGGAAACAGTTGATACCCTCGTTGGCAGGGCTGCCATTTACAGCAAATTAAGACAGGCTAGAAGAGTGGGGTGACAGGAACGTCATGAAATGCTGCACTGACAAATGTGAAGTCCCACCCCCGGGAATACAAGCTGGGGACCAGCTCTGCAAGAAAGGATGAAGAGGATCTGCTAGACATTAGGCTAAACATCAGCCAGAAGGTGTTCCTGGCAGCAAACAAAGTCAACAGCGTCCTGGACTGTATGAACAGCAGTCTAGCCAGCAGATAGATCAAAAATATTATCCTCTTCTACTCAGCACTCATTAGACTGCATTTCAAGTACTGCATTCAGTTTTGGACACCCAACATAGGAAAGACATTGATAAACTGAAGCAAGTTCAGCAGAAAACCACCAAGATGATCACAGGGCTGGAGCAGTCTCCCTATGAGAAGAGGCTGAGGGAACAAGGCTTTTTTACCCTGGAGAATAGACAGCTTTGGGGAGACCTAAAAGCAGCCTTCAAACACCTATGAAGAGGTTATTGAGAAGACAGAGCCAGGCTTTTCACAGTGGTGCAAGGTAGGAGGATGAAAGACAACACACGTATACTGAAACAAAATAGGTTCCAACTGGATGTAAGGAATACCTTTTTTGCCATGAGGGCAGTCAAGCGCCATAACAGGCTGCGCAGGGAGGTTGTGCAATCACCATCATTCGAGGTTTTCAAGACCTGACCGGATAAAGGCTTGAGCAACCCAGTCTGATCTCACAGTTGATCCTGCTTCTAGGAGGAAGCTGGACTAAAATCTGCCTTTGGTCCTTTCCAGTGTAAGTTATTCTGTGATTCTATGATTCATCTCAGTTCTAGCTAATTCTATTACAGATGATGCCTCAACCTTTTAGTATATAAGCCAGTAAAACAACTTATACAATACGACTTTTTTCCCCAGAAATATCAACTTAGAAGCACTAAAACAGGCCCCATTTTTGTGAACGCATAACTGTCCATGATGATAGGAAACGTATGTTAATATATATGCAAAAATAAAATTCAGGACCGAGTTATACAGTTCTGTTAGGGATAAGATCTTCTGTATTTTCCAATTCTGAGCATGCAGAGAGGACATAGCATTAACATATGGTATAAGGTTTTCTTTTGTGGCCCTTTAAACTCTTTTCTATATACAATTGACTATACAAAATGGTATTTGCTAAATTAGAAGTATTATGTATTTTGAGGAGGCTTAGATGAATTATTTTTGTGAATCCTAAAATATGGAAAGCAGTCTGTCCGTTTTCTGTGATAATGGCTTTCCTTTATCGATTCATACCATACTGTAGTCTTCCAACAACTTTTTCTTCCACTAAGTGAACTAGGGAAAGCCTTATATCTAATGTTAAATTATCTATAGCGTGACCCTGAAAAGTAATCTCTAGCTCTCAATCCAGATGTTTTCTTTCTTTGAAATTGGCTGAACTTTATAGGCTTTTCCTGAAGATGCAGAATCATACAATCATTTAGGTTGGAAGAGACCCTTAAGATCATATAGTTCAACTGTTAACCTAACTCTTGTCTATTTTCGAGCGTAGAGGGGAAAGTAGAAAAAGGTAAACTCAACGGTCTCTTACATATCAGGAGGAGAGACATTCAATCACTCAAAGAGCTGCATCAGGAAAAATTTAAGGAATCCACGTGGCTAGTAAAGATATACTGGCACTACTAAGCTCATGAAAATTAAAAGACTGTACAAAGATTTCAGAAGTGTTTACATTTTAGAAAACAACAGTTAAGTAGTTCGGAAGCATTTGTTGAGGTCTGCTTGAAAATCAGAAATTGTTAAATGTAAGGTAACTGTTTGTAAATCCTTATTTCTTTCTACTCAAGTTTGGAGTGGAATACTGTGAGCAGTTTTAGGCATCGCACTTTAAATAAGACTGACATATTAGAAAGTCATCAGGAGGCCAAGAAGAGTAACAAAGTATTTAGAACCTATAGAAGAGGTTTGAAAGATGATGATTTTTTACATGTTTCCATTTAATCTTTTGGTGGTGGTTTGTTTTTTTTAAGAAATTACATCTCCCAGTGTTTAAAATGTTAAAAAATGTCAGTGACCAAGCGTTCAACACACCCACTGGAAACAGAATTACAAGAAAGTAAGTTTGTTTTTAAGTAAACACGTAAGTAAACATGCATTGGGAAAGACCTTTTAAGTAACATGATAGTGAAGCTCTAAAAGTCATCGCTTTTTTCAGGTTCTTCTTTCAGTGAAGGAAGGACCTGCTTTTTAAGAAAGCTGATGAAAGCCCTCCATGTACATTCTGGATATACTCAATCTTAACTCAAGGTATGATATCAGATTAAAAACTGGTCTTCTGTAAGGCCTTTGAAATGGTCCTCCCAACATTCTTGCCACTAAATTGCAGAGACATCAGTTTGGCAGATGGACTGCTAAATGGATAAGGAACTGGCTGGAAGGCTGTGTGCAAAGAGTGATAGCCAATGGCTTAATGTCCAAGTGGAAACCAGTAACGAGTGGTATCCCTCAAGTGTCTATACTGGGGACCAATACTATTTATTATCTTCATTCATCACATAGACAGTGGGATTGAGTTTGCAGATCACACCAAGCTGAGTGGTGCAGTTGATTCGCTAGAGGGATGGGATGCCATCCAGAGGGACCTGAACAAGCTTGAGGAGTAGGCTCGTGCGGACCTCGTGAAGTTCAACAAAGCCAAATGCAAGGTTCTGCACCTGGGTTAAGGCAATCCCCAGTATCAATGCAGACCAGGTGATGAATGGATTGAGCAGAGGCCTGCAGAGAAGGACTTGGGGACACTGGTAATCAAAAAATTGGTCAGAAGCTGGCAACGTGTGCTTGCAGCCCAGAAAGCCAATCATATCGTGGTCTGCATCAAAAGAAATATGGGCAGCAGGTGAAGGAAGACAATTCGCACCTTATACTCTGCTTTGGTGAGACCCCACCTGGAGTACTGTGTCCAGTTCTGGGGTCCCCCAATACTAGACAGACATGGATCTGTTAGAGTGAGTTCAGAGAAGGGCCACAAAAATGATCAGAGGGCTGGAACACCTCTCCTACAAAGAAAGCCTGAGAGAGTTGCGATTGCTCAGCTTCAAAAAGAGAAAGCAAAAGGAGGCCTTACTGCAGCCTTTCAAGAGGGTTTCTTATCTTTGGGTTGCCCAGAGAAGTTGTTGGTTGCCCCATCACTGGACATGTTCAAGGTCAGGTTGGATGAGGCTTTGAACAACCTGATCTAGTGAAGGATGTCCCTGCCCAGGGCAGAGGGGTTGGACTAGATGATCTTTAAAAGTCCATTCCAACCCAAACCATTCTATGATTCTAAATGATGTCTTGAAGTCCGTTAAAGACCTGCATTTCTGAGTTCATGGAATATAGAGAAAGGAAATGCTTTAGGACTGCAGGAATCTGGTTTATTGGTTATTATTCTCCCAACAGGATTCTTACAAAAAGGGTATATCTCTGAATGACAGCAAGCAAAAGGAATCTGTATCTGCAAAAATCAAGACAGCCTATTGCCATAAGGCACCCTACCCTAAAGTCAAAACCTGTGGGAACCCAACTTTTTATACCATAACTCTGATAGTGTGGTGATATTACTGCTACCATTCTACATGCCTAGACACTCGACAGCAAATCAATTATNTTTTTTTTTTTTTTTTTTTTAAGGTGTCATAGGTACAGACCCTTTACTGTTTCAGCATAAGCTATCAAAAATAATCCCCCCGAAAGCACCACCTGCAGATTGTCAGCATTCTGTATCTTGGAGGAGCTACTACTTCAGTTATCTTATTTTGTACAATCTAAAAATGTGCAAGTGCACAGTGTCTTGGAATACAAAATTTATTCTATCATCCTTAGGCATAACTGACATTAATGGAACAACAACAACAAAAAAAACAATAAAAAGAAGCTATTCATTGAACTTAATATGCCCTATCACAATGAAGCTAACTTTAGTGACCTTTTCTGTAAAGCCTGCAATCACGTAATATTACCATCTTTGCCTTCATCCTAGCTTTTTCATGTCTTCTCCATGTTCTTTGCACCTATCACCATAGATCATACTTGCAGGAACATGAAGCACATGAACCATACAGGTAACAAGTTCTGCTCACTCTGTCTTGTGGCCAAAACACCAACCATTGCTTCATATCCTAAGACAACACCATGCAGGTAGGCCTACGATGCACAGCCCAGTCTTGTTAATAATTCCAGATGGTTTACTTATGTGTTTCTGTCAGCCTGCTCACTGTCCCAGATTCAAATAGTTCCTTTTCCCTTTAGAATTAAATTCTACTTTAACCACTGGAAAGAATTATATAGTATTTTTGAAGATCTTGGCATTGAAAGCATAGTGAACCAGTAACCATGGACATGTTTATTACCTAAAAATAGGCAAGAATAATTCTTAAATATTTTAAGAATAATATTAAAATAAGTAAGGTAATCATACCACCTTCAGTCTTCTGTCTTTCCAAGTTTTCTGTGGGCAGGAATGAAGTCCCGTTCTGATCTTCCTGATCTATTATTTTTTCCTGTGAAGCTGTTTCATCCTGTTTAAACATAGGACAGAGGGGAGAAAGATAAATTTCAGTACAGTTTATACATATACCTTACCCTTCAATCTTTAAGTTAAGCTTTTAACAAATCAATTGCCAGCTTTTAAATTACTCAAATTGACTCCTATTTCTTTGCAGGCTTCCATAGTCATAACGTCTCTGCCCATCAGCTGAGAAAACCTGTAAGAGCCTTTCTCAAGCAATACATCATAAAAAAGGAATTCCAAACATTTCATTTGATTTCAGTTCCTCAACATATGGGAAAATTTCAGAAGAGTCATATGAAAAGATCATACCTGTTTCTTCAACAGCTCATTCTGACAGCAGACAAATTCTTCAGATTTCTGTACAAGTTCATCTAATGGAAGGGAAAAAAAGGGGGTTAAGGTGTGTTCTTGCCTTTTTTGCTGAAATATATCCAGTTTACACATATGCACAATACCATATGTGGTAAGTCCCTTATCTCTCAGTCACTGTTTCTGTTTTGAGCCGTAAAGGAGGTGGAGGAAAATCAATCTGAAATAACAGCTTGAGCCAAGATCAATGTTATTAGTTGTAATACAAGCCTACAGAGAAAATGGTACTGCTTGCTTTCCTTGGTTGCTTTACTTATAACTTCAGTAGAAATTCAGACTCCAGAGAATGTGGCACATCTAAAAAGAACTTACATAAGTTGATGGAAAAAATCCAACAAGTTATTAAAATTAATTAAAAAAATACATCTGGCTTAAGAAATCCATAAACGTCAAAAGATTATATGCTGGGACAGTACACAAGGAAAGCACCATATATGCTGTCCTACCCTTATGTTCCTCCTCTTGCAACTGGCTTTGGTCACTGCCAAAGACAGAAAGGTGGGATCGCACTAGACAGACCTTTAATTTGATACAGTACAACCACCCCTATGTTCCTATGCAATTAGGAATTGTTACACCAAGACTTTCTTATGAGCTATTATGAAAACAAAGCCAAACAGAAGGCAACCCAATGATCCTCAGACTTTTGAGAACCTGCTTCACCAAACTGCTGTGCTTGCTCACCCTGTAGTTTCTGTATCGTAGCACTGTTTTCAGCAGACAACACCAACAGACGGTCAACATCCTGTTTCAGCTGATCGTTTTCAGCTACAAGGGCAGCATGGCTAGAGTGTAGCTCTTGCTCAGCCACCTTAAGACAACTGATCTGCAGGTTTTTCTCTTCCACCTCCAGCCTTTGTTTCTGCTCCAGGTCTTTATATGTCACCTCTAATTCAGCTTGTGCTCTTCTTGCCTCTTCCAGACGTTCTGAGAGACACTGCACCTCCTCCTGCAAGCGATGGGAGGACAGCTTCCTCTCAGCTAGTTCCAGCTCCATCTTTTCTCTGAGATCCTGAGACTCTTGTCTCTCTGCATCTAGCACACCCCTCAGGGAGCTTAGATCCAATTCCATCTTCTGGCACTGATCTAGGAGTGTCTGTAAAAGGATATGGAAGTGAACTTAACTCTCAACTAGTCCAATACATTGCCAAAACAAAGTACCCGAATTATATTTTAAAATTGCCATTAAATCCTTTTCAAATATCTAAGTAGCACAAAGGAGGAAATAAATATGGCAGAAATCTCAAATTGTTAGAAAGAAACTGCCTTACTGTTTGCAAATTGCAAGAAAACAATGCTGGGAGAAACAAGAACTCTCAATTTTGGTAAAGAAAAGATAAGTCTTAATTTACAGCAGGGGAATGTCAAGGAAACAAACAGTAGATACACTGGTCATGAGTCCTCTTTCAGAGGAAAGAAAGCTTCCCAAAAAGGGGAGGAAGGACTACAGCAAAAGACAGGGAACTCAGCTATTACAGAGTACAATTAAAAACCAGAACAGAAGTGTATATGTGAAAAGGGGGTAAAAAATGCTGACATAAGAAACCGGAGGTAACAGAGTGCTCCACACAGTGCCCACTGCTTCAAGAAAGATCCCAGAAAGCTAGTCGACACTGACCAGAGATTTAAGATAACCAAGGAACAGAAACAGACCCTACACTTGCCAGAATTCCTTTTGTCAGACTTCCTCCTCCTGGAGCTGGGGACTGTCAGCATAGGTAGTTTCAGGAGGAGGCTGATGAGGAGCTCCCTTTACTTTATGGGTAGGAAGAGAAGCTTCAGCCACACGGCCTCAAGTTTGTGTGTCTACCAAGGTCTCCCTATGACCATATAATGTGCATGAGGGGAGTCAAAGCCACACAGGAGGAGTCAGGGGACCCCAACAACTATGCCATGAAGATATCCATGCCACCACTCCATGAAATACCCTGGCGAGCAATGTATCAGCTCACTGGGGTTCTTCACCTCTTCCTGGTGGTAGGAGGTCCCACCACTGTGCCTGGCTGGAACATACGGGAAAAGAAAACAGAGTGGCACATAAGTGTGTAAAAGTTATCAAAGTGAGGTTCAGCACTAGATTGGCTGGAGATTATGCAGCCTACTAACATGAGACAGATACAGTATAAGTCTCTTCTAAAGGGAGAATTATTTTCAGAACTTCAGATATTGGAAAAAAAGTTAAAAAATACACTAATCCTATAGCTGCAAACAAGCCTTTTAAGAGATTGCCAGTCAGTCTCACCTCTGTGCCCAGCAAGATCATGAAGCAGATCCTCCTGGAAACTATGCTAAGGCACATGGAAAATAAGGAGGTGATTGGTGACAACCAATATGGCTCCCTAAGGGCAAATTGTGCCTGACAACTTTGGTGGCCTTTTACGATGGCATTACAGCATCAGTGGATAAGGGGAGAGCAACTGACACCATCTACCTGGTATTGTGCAAAGCATTTGACACTGTCCCGTATGACAACCTGGTCTCTAAATTGGAGAGACACAGATTTGACAGATGGACCACTCAGTGGATAAGGAATTATCAGGGGTTCCTCAGGGGTTGGTACTGGGAGGGGTACTATTCAACATCTTTGTTAGTGACATGAATGGTAGGATTGAGTGCACCCTCAGCAAGTTTGCTGATGACACCAAGCCGTGTAGAGCAGTCAATATGCTGGAGGGAAGGAATGCCATCCAGAGGGACCTGGACAGGCTTGAGAAGCGGGCCTGTGCGAACCTCATGAAATTCAACAAGGCCAAGTGCAAGGTCCTGCACCTGGGTCAGGGCAATTCCATGCACAAATACAGGCTGGACAGAGAACAGATTGAGAGCAGCCCTGAGGAGGAGGACTTGGGGGTACTGGTTGGTAAGAAGCTCTACATGAGCCAGCAATGTGCGCTGGCAGCCCAGAAAGTCAACCGCATCCTGGGCTGCATCAAAAGAAGCGTGGCCAGCAGGGCGAGGGAGGGGATTCTGCCCTTCTACTCCACTATCGTGAGACCCCACCTGCAGTACTGCATTCAGCTCTGGGGCCCCCAACATAAGGAGGACATGGATCTGTTGAAGCGAGTCCAGAGGAGGGCCACAAAGATGATCAGAGGGCTGGAACACCTCTCCTTATGAAGACAGGCTGAGAGAGTTGGAGTTGTTCAGCCTGGAGAAGAGAAGGCTCCAGGGAGACGTTATAGCAGTCTTTCAGTACTTAAAGGGGGCCTATAGGAAAGGTAGGGAGGGACTTTTTACACAAGCATGTAACGATAGGACAAGGGGTAATGGCTTCAAACTGGAAGAGGCTAGATTTAGGTTAGATATCAGGAAGAAATTTTTCACTATGAGGGTGGTGAAGCACTGGCCCAGGTTGCCCAGGGAAGCTGTTGAGGCCCCATCCCTGGAAGTGTTCAAGGCCAGGCTGGATGGGGCTTTGAGCAACCTGGGCTGGTGGGAGGTGTCCCTACCCAGGGCAGGGGGGTTGGAACTAGATGACCTTTAAGGTCCCTTCCAGCTCTAACCATTCCATGATTCTATGATTGTGTGCTAAACCCTCTCTCAAGGGGCACACACATATATAGCGATACATGCACAGACTTGATCTCATTCTCTTCACACTCCAAAATGATTGAGAGCCAATACCACTCCAGAAGTTGGGTCATCATATTAGCAAGTTCTCAGCAAGACATACCAAAGAATATCTGCCTATACCCTGATCTGGCCTGGATGCTAAAGCCCAGAAACAGCAGCACTGTTTTAGGTGCTTTTGTCTTAGGCGAAGCACTGTATTTGATGGCTTTGAATGTATCAGTCAGCAGCATGGAGCATGCATAGATTTTGTCCCTGTCCACTTGCCCAGAATCTGAGTCACTAGAGATGACTGCTGCAGCATCCCTATCCCTGTTGTTTGGCTAGACCTACTATAAGCTATGCATACAAACCTGCAGCTCTAAAACATGACCTGAGGAAGCGTCCCCAGCTGATTTCAGCCTGGAAACCTGGTGCCAGAAATAAGCTAATTTGGTAACATCTGAGCTACTGACAAAGACCCCATCCACCACTTACACATGAGAGTAAGGCAATAAGCAAAGCATGAAAAGGTACCTGGTTTTGTTGTTCAGCAGTACATAATTCAAGCTGCAGCAATTCTACCACCTGAGTTCGTCCTAGCAGAGCCGCTTCCTGCTCCTCTAGCTTTCTCTGAAGTGTACGCAGGTTCTGTGAGATAGACAGTGCTGTACCAGTATCTGGGAGGCTAACATAAGGCAGCTAGATTTCCTGGTTTCATCCTTACACCTAGTTTTCATAACACAATTACTTTAATAGCCTGGATAACTTCATTTTTGTTGATACTTATTCTGAAGCCCTGGTGCAGTAGGCAGAGCTCACCATTGTTTCACAAAGAGGGAACTGGAGCACAATAATTTAATACTTCTTTTTAACTGTTCTTTCTTCAACTAATAGCAAATCAGCAGATTGAAGCTAGGACTCCAAAAGTCCGAAGTAGCATCCCCAAAAACCCCAAACAATCAAATCATCTCTCTTCTCACCCCTTCTGAGTTACTTTGATGAGAACTGCTTTCTCAGGGTGCCTTCAGACTGGTAAAATTTCTTTTCCTTTCTCCTCCCATAGTAAGATCATTATATCAAATATACCTGCTGCATCTCTACTTCCAGATCTGACTGGGACACTATCTTGAGCAATTCAGCTTGGTGCTGGTGAACCTGCTCTTCTAGGAGAGCTTCCTTCTCCTGAATCACTTCCTGCAGGGAGCTCAGCTGAAAAAATAANCAAAAAAAAAAAAAAAAAAAAAAAAAAAGCCCTAGAAGGTTATGAGCTTGATAGACATGCAGGCTTCTTTTCAACATGCACCACCTTATTATGTGTGTGATGAGGTCTTCAGCTTGATAATCCAATACGTCACCTTGGTCAAATGGTATCTTTATCCTACTACGTATATATTATGCATATATTAACCAATAATATTTCAGATCCCAGAAAGCAGAAACCATAGAATTTAATCTAAAAGTATGCAGAATGATAAAATACATGATTATTATATAATTACAAGTTCATAAAACTTCTTGGTTTTTATTTGCATATAACCTGCAATTCAGAATACTAATAAAAATCTTTCCATAAATAAATACATAACAGCTGTTCCATTACATGACAAAAAGCTCCTCTGCACATCCACTGCAGACACAGAGACGCAATGGAGCTGAAAGAGTACTCTGCCCCAGCTATTCCAAAGCCCATCACAGAACAGCAATGGTAGGCAGGGAAGAACCCAAATTATGACTTGGGGAAAGGGACAGCCTGTCCAGACCCTTCCAGGGCCTGTCGCCTCCCTCCTCAGAGGGCCATCAGTCCCATTGTTGAAGTGTGAAACCCATTAAGATGACTTAGCTGTGGAGCACCTTTTGCACCAGGGGTGGTTACTGCCTAGGGGCATAAGGGTATATTATGGGACACAGACCAAGAGCACTTTGGGATTGCTAAAGACTTAGGGAACATTTGGAGGAGGAACAAAAGGCAGGGAAATGGATGGACCTTGGTGATTCCGGCAGGAACAAAACCAAAATAAATAGATGGTAATGGAATTAAAAAAGGCCAGTTGTATACACAGTGCCTGCTCAATATGCTTGCCTGGCCATGCTGCGCACCTGATCAGCAGTCTGTCCTGCCTTCTTACTAAACACCATTTCTAACCCTGTCCTTGTGGGAGAGGGTCTCTATTCGGTGTGCATTTGTGTGTGCGTGGGCAGGTCTAAGTGCTAGTAACTGCGGGTCAAAGGGCTTGTGTGTCCATGGTGCTAGCAACTGGGGAGATTAGAGCAAGTGAACTTAAGTGCCAGCAACTGCAGTGGGACCACACGTCAGAGGGCCTGTGTGCACATGGTGCCAGAAACTGGAACGAGTGCAACTGTGCAAGTGAATGTGTGATCACTAGCAAGTATCAAGCTGGACCAGGTGGCAAACAGGTGAAGTAGCCTGGGAGCCAGGACAGAGTGGGGGTAGTGCCCAAGGGTGGGACCACAGGCAGACTTGGCTACTGGATGGACCAGAGTAGTTCTGGCCAGCTGCCAGAGAGCATAGGGTCTCGGGGGTCTCTAAGGACAAGACCTGCTTTTGTGTGTGTGTGTGAATCTCTGAGGGAGCAAACTACTAGAGAGAGCGGGGGAGTCCTGGTCAGGGTGCGCATGCATGTCTGTGTCTCTCCAAGGATAAAACCACAGGAGTTTGGCTACTGAAGGGGGCAGGGGAGCCCTGGTCAGATGTGGTGGCGGGCGGGTGGGTGTGCACACACGCACTAATGCACACATTTTTCTAAAAGCAAGCCAGCACAGGGGGGTTGGCTATTGGAGGGACCAGATGAGAACCAACCAGCTCTGTGCACACAGGTGTGTGAGCGACAGGTCTGTACCAGCAGCTGGCGTGGAGCTGCGGGCCCTGGGGCTTTCTTTGCATGTCCACATGCCAGCATCCGGAGAGACCTGGATCCAGGGGCCAGTTACTGGGAAAACTGAGTGTCTAAGCACAGCTGTTGGTGAGATACACAATGTACATCTGTATATATACTTACTATTCTCTCATCTGAGCTGTCATAGAGGGGAAGAAGGTGAGGCGGTTGGTGCTGTTTGTGCTCATGTGAGTGCTGGGTGCTTCTGTCTGTGTTATCTATGTGTCTGGCCATCTACATACCTATACAGGAGCTGCACATGTGTGCCTGCTTGGAACACATTCCCAGCCATGCTACTGGCTGGACTGGGAGTCACGGAGCTTTGGCAACCTTGTCTCTGCCAGGCTGCAGGACTTAGCCATATTCCCTAGCAGCAACAGTAGCCTCAGGAACAACCGTCTCTCAAATTATCCAGTGACAAAGACACAGAGGAATGGTTGAACATTGTGTCAGGGGAGGTTCAGACTTCACGTTAGGAAACATACCTCTACCAAGAGGGTGGTCACACACTGGAACAGGATTCCTAGAAAGGTGGTCAATGCCCCATGTCTATCAGTGTTTAACAGGCATTTGGACAATGCCCTTTAATATGCTTTAACTTTTGGTCAGCCCTGAATTGGTCAGGCAGTTGGACTAGATGATCTTTGTAAGTCCCCTCCAGCTGAACTATTCTATTCTATCATGCTAGGGCAAGTAGTGGGGTGGGAAACACAGACAGACTGACGAATAAAAAAAAAAATTCTGTACCTGCGTTGCATACTTGATTTCAGCATCTTTCAGGTTCACTTTTGCTAGAGCCAGCTGTTCCTTAAGATCCTGAACAGCCTCCTCTCGCTCCCTCAGCTGCTCTTTTAGTGCTTCAGCTTCCTCTCTATGCCCTTCGCTTGTATTTTGGTTACTCTGATATTGCAAGAGGAAAGAAGTGGGAAGAAAAGAAACAGAAGAAAGTAAACTGATTGGTATTACTGGTCAATTAAAAAAAAATTAGAATGATAGTGCACTCCTGACTCCTAACCAGATGCTTATTTCTACTACATTTCTTAATTTCACATTTTCTTTGTTTCTTTAAATTAAGTTGTCCTATGCTAAGTAACTATTTTCTCTATTTCTGTGTAGATATGCACAAGATGTCTTTAATTGGGAAGTGTCAAATCGCTTTGGAATGGCTAATTATCCATGAATGTTTACCATATATTTTAATAATATGATTTACCTTAGTTTATAATACATTATCTATGACATAACCACCTTGATTTGTGAGGCTTTTTAATTTCACAGATGTCTCTAGTACCAGAAATTAAACATTTTTTTAATTAGCAATAGAAGAATATTCTCTGCATGACAAAGCGGCAGACATTAAACATTCTAGACTATAGAAAATGCCCATGGAAATCTCTTTAGACTAAAGGTATTTATAGCAGTGAACCTGTTAGAAATAAGCAAAGGGAATAGGGGACGAGGGGACAGAGTGTATCCTCAGCAAGTTTGCTGATGATA
>RSEF01000001.1:32529-57561 GCA_003993805.1 Himantopus leucocephalus | reverse complement strand
GGTCCCTTCCAACTCTGAAAATTCCGTGATTCCGTGAATATGCAAACAATCATCAGTTCTACTCCACTCTGAAGCACTAAAACCCTCTGTTTATGACCATGAAATTTAAACTCAAGACAACATTTCACATAAAACGTGCTTAGGCTATGTCTGCTCAGCACACTAGCACACTACATCTGCACTCTTTTTTTGCCTCTCAAAGACCATCTGTATGGCGGGCAACTTTCTAATAACACGGTTGTACACCTGCTTAACACAGAGTCACCTATTAGGCCCAGCATATCAACACTGTCACTGAGAAGCAGGAAAAACATCCTTCTATTGTTATCATCTCAGCACTACCAACTACTTCAATCACTTACAGCTGGGGATTTTTGACTGAATATATACAACATGTATCTCTTACCTTTTCCTTGTTACAGGTATTGGATCAAAGATCACCAATAACATATGGAGTCTACAGAGTATTTATGTCCTTTAAACCCATTCTGAAAATTTTACAAAAGCTTTTAAGAAGGACTTATAATTCAGTGCAATAAGGAAGAAGCTACTGTTCTTCAAAAGATGTGTCCCCTACAGAGAAGGTCTTTGGAAGCAGGTAAAATAGACAGACAAGGAAAGCTTTAATTGCACTTAAGCTTAGAAGTAGAACAGGGAAAAAAAGAAACAACAGAAGTGCGGGGAAGCTTTATGAAGCTAGGGATACATACCATTTATAAGGCTGGAGCAAAGCAGTTGCTATGGGGGGAAAGATGAATTACTTTGCTCACTTGGGATTAGCTGTTAGGATTGACACTTAGTGTCAGATTTGGAAAAGCTGTTTATAAAGTCCTTGCACACTGGTCACTAGGTGGAGTACCACAATTAAGGACAGTAGCACAGCTACAATTTCCCAGAGCTCAAGCTTTCAAATATCATGTTTTTCCAAAACGTATAAACTCTTATATCTGAACATAAATTTTAAAAGTGGGTAAACACAAATTAATGGGAGCCTCAACTGTTCTGTATACAAATACCAACTACTTAACAGAAAGATACAAGCTGGTATTTTGATTCTCCTGAAAATGAGGCACTCTGTTAAAAGCCCAGAAAGTAATAGTACCAATTAGATATTTAAAATACAGCCTTCCCATGGGGCCACTATCATGGACAGGAAAAAAAAAAAAGCCCTTTGCTATATTTATCCCCCACGATTTCCAAAAAGAAACACTAATGTTCAATACCTTAGCACAACATGCAACCTTAACCTAAATTTTTCACCTTCAAATGACAGGGTATCTGTCTAGGAAATATCACCATAACTCAAGACAGCATCTACTTGGTGAAATAATTCTAAATAAATACAGGAATCTGTAGCTTCTCAGTAAGTCTAACCTTACAAGAAAGCATCTAGAAAGTGCTTTCTGGGTCAAATACATAATATTGCAAGTAACTGCCCTAACATCATTTCTCTTAAATGATGTTCTAACCCAAAACCAATAAGGCTGTGGTCCACATCACTTCCACTGGAGAGTGTAGGAAGAACTCATTCCTCTAGTTAGAAGGCCATTTTTCTTAAGGGCTAATTTACACCCATCTATTCACCTGTCAGTACTGTCCTTGCCCTTTAACAGTTCTCCTGCTTTCTTGGTGCTTACCTTCCTCATACAACTGTAGAAAGAAATTATGTTTCCCCTCTGCCTTTGGTTGACTAAATAGCCAGGCTATTTTAAGTGTCTAGTAAAAACAGCTGCTAACGTAATGGGAGAATGGAAAATCTTTTGCTGCTCTCAAAATTTATCTTTCCTAATTCTAAGTGAACAGAATGTGACAGCATTCCACATGAAGCCTTGCCACTCTTAGTACAATAGTTGGAAGGATAACTGTTTGCCTTACATAAAAAAGAACAGGCCTCTTTTTAAAATCTACACCACACTGATTAACCAATGGTAAGCTTTGTCTCATGTTGCCTTCAACTGATAAATTTGAATTTTGAAGCAAGAACACTCATTAGTCCACAGCAGCAAGTCTACACAAAATAACCTAACAGCACACGGGTCTACACATGCTACATATGAATAAGCTAAAAAATGTCTCAGCAGCAGGACAACGATGCAAAGTGACACAGCTAAACAGCCTCTAGGGCCTTCACTGTCCTCTGTAGCTGGGGGATTTTTTTCATGGCCTTGCAGTACACAGTGGCAGGATACCACAAGTGCTTGATCTCGCACTTATTAAATTTTGCTTTATTTTTATATTACATCAACCCTCAAGATCATCCAATTCTTCCTGTATGAAAACCAAATGCTGCTTCGCATTGAGATTCTCAAAACTATTGTAAAGTGAATTACAATATTAATTAGCATTACAGTATTAATATTACACTAAAGTGACTATAATTCTACGATTTTATGATGCTATCAATTAAAAATAGTAAGCACAAGTCATAGAACCAATCTTTACTCCATTAGTAGTCACCTCTCACCTGACAGCTCTCATACTCACCCTTTAATGCTTCCTATAATATTTTAATCTTTTTTTTCAATGTTTCAAATAACTCTTATCTTCTCTGACTTAATGATCATCCAATGTCCTGCAATCTGTTTAGATTTCTACCACATTTCCCTTACCTAATATTAATAGCTTTTTAAAGAAAACTATGGCAGAACAATTTTAAGTTTTCAAAAATTACCAGCTCTGATGGGAGTTTCTAGCTAGTAGTTAATAGCTTCTTTAATGTCTTGGTATAGGACACTTTCCCCTCATTTTTTACCTGGCTTTACACAATTATGGCTTGTTAACCATAAAACTTTGTGGAGGCACAGGAAGCTACATGGCTGGAAAAGATGTATTTTTTTTTTCTTTACATTTAAGTTACTGCCTTTCAATTTTAATGACCTCTTTACCTTGTTGTTCTTGTATTTCAGCCAACCTTCCCTCTCCTTTGCTGAACTTATATAACAGATACCATTTTGAAACTTACATCTCAGACGTGATTTCTGCAGGAAAGAACTTAGCTATAACAGATTACTGAAGGTATGCAAAGTGAAACTGGCCCATACCCTTGAGATCAAGTTGTGCACTCCAAGGGCATCTGCAGTACAAGGAAGCTGGACAGACCGGCTTCCTAGAGCACAGACATTCTTGCTGGAACTATGAATGTCCTGCTAACAAGAGAGAGGACCTGCTAGCTCACTGGGACCTAAAACGTAGAGTGGCAAGAGATTATCAGTACAAGCTAACATCTCTTAAGTAGCCCTGTTCTCCCAACCTTGGAATACACTTGGTCTTCGGATAAGGTCTGTGCGGGCAATGGTGATCCTTTCTCTGTCAGCTCCTCAATCCGTTTGTTCAGTGAGGCCAGTTTGGCTTTGGCCTGAAGCTTAAGCTTCATCAGTTTAGCATCTGCAGCCTCTCGCTCTTCCTGTAAAAGAAGGATACAAACTGAGTGCACTTAAAACTCCAGTGCCATCACCCTGAAAGCACCGCTTGGAAAGTTACATAATTTGTCAATCTGCTGTTCTTTGTCCAAACCTTCCTTCCCAGTAACAGTGCTAATTTAATCACATCCAGGAAACACGTTTGCTCTGAAACACTATACACAGCAAAATAGTTTCTGCTCTAGTACTTTCTCTTCAAGGGACAGATCACTCAAGGGACTTCTCCTCGCAGTCAGTACAAACTCAGTTTGACTTCCTCTACTATATGCAGTCCCTCAACACTGTCTCAAGTAACTACTTTCTCTCATGTCATGCCTGAGGGTAAGCAATATGTTTCTTTGGTTACATGCCATAAAAACTACTGGAATGCTGGGTGACTGCAGCACAGCGTAGTCTTTGTCTCAAACGCTCTGAAGTAGGGAAAGAAAAATCTCACACAAAAGATACTAGTATTTATTAGAGCCACCAGGAATCTGCACAGGCCTCGAGGAGCTCCGAGACAAAATACCACTTAACTTGGATGTAACTTATCTACTCCAGAAGGAATTACCCCTAAGCAAAATGAACAGAAGCTATCCTACATCTCTTAGGTTAGGGTCCGTTCTTTGGATTCCAATAGTTCTCTGGAATTGATGTGTTTAGTAGTTCAGGTGTCTCAAATGTTCAAAAGAAACCAGAGACTGTCTGACACGGAAAGCTGAAGCAGCATTTCTCTCTTGCTCCCAGGTCCCCGGTAAAGGAAATGATACCTTGAGTAGAGTTTCTTTTTGCTGGAGCAGGGCATCCTTTTGTCGGATCAAATCCTTCAGCTGAACAACTAGTTTTTCTGTTTGGGCTAGGCGCTCCAATAGCTCCTCAGGTGCTTCCGCCATGCTTTCCACTTCTGGCTCTAAAGCTTGTACCTGAAACAGTGAAACGAGTGCTCTGGAGGAAAAAAGTCTAAACAGACTGCAACATCACATCCAAAGGATGTCTCCTAAATGCTGCACTCTGTTCCTTGCAAGTATTTCACGTAGCCTATAGAACTATACATAATTAGGTGAAACCAGGAGTAAAGCTCGGGATAACCATGAGCCAATACACAAAAAAAAGAGCACCTTTGCCAAACATACCACCAGCAAATCTGAAATGAGTGCCACTGGAGAGACACTACCACTCACACGTTATCCGTCGTCTCAAGTACCAAAGGGCAACATACAGACCAAGCCTTCCACTGTCACCCATTCATGCAGAACTCCCTTTTCTGCTACACAGAATCACTAATACTCTTAAAAAAAAAAAAAAAGTCTTTCTTCACCCTAATTCTAGTTTGTTTTCTAGGATCACCTTGAGATGTGGAAACTAAGGAGATTATGGTGTGCTCCACAAAAGTGCTGACTTAACAGGTCAGGAATATAACAGAAGCAGAGTGGAATGACAGCTCAGTCTAGTGCTCAGCAACGAAGCAGCAGGAAACAGCTCTCACTGCAGTCAAATGATTCACACTCCCCAAACTAACTCTCAATATGATCTGAAAGTCTTTAGATCTAAACACTGTACTTACTGCAATAGAGGATTCAGTAACTGCATCTCCATCATCACCTGACAGCTCTTGTAAAACAGTACTTGCTAAACCTGACAAACGGCTCAGCATCTTCAGCCTAAAACAAAACAAAGAGTCAGAATACAGTTACAGAGTCAAAACTGCTAAGAAGAATAAGCATCCCTTCATGCTGTTCTCTAATGTTATAGAGGTGATCAGGCTTACAGGGAATACACCTCCTCTGCAAAGAGTGAAAAGCCAAAGTAAAACCTCAGGAATAAAGAAATGACCATGTTAACAAAAGCAGCCAGACTCTCTGAACATAAAAGCAGACGATGTGCTGGTAAGACACGTGAAGATACCTCCACCACTCTACAAATATGATTGAAAAATACATTTAGATACCAGATTTCAAGTCATCCTAATAGCTCATTCTTGATCTTTCTTAACAATGACATTACAGATCCATGATCTGTTCAGTTTACATAAATGAAGAGTAAGTGATTCTTAAACGAAGACACTTATTTACAGGCCAAACATGGCCTGTAAATACATACAAGAAGCTTTCTGTTAATAAGTAGTGGGAATGGTGAACTCAGCCCTGATGCAAGTGTACCACATTAGAGAGATGAGACCTCTGCATGGCACACATGTGACATGACAGGACCTTGGCATAGGGGAATGGTCTGGAGAGGGCATATATTCCCTGGCTGCTGCTTAGCATACCTTCTTTCCTTTCCTTGAAATTCAGGAGCCAAAATGATCCAGCAAGTGGAGCTGGAGAACCAGAAAAATGCAGCAGTACCAGCCAGAAATGCACAATCTGCCATGCTGAGGAGAGTGGCAGGTTAAGTTCCCCATTATTAACCCAGACAACAGGATGCAATCTACCTCTATCAGTTCACCAAATTCTAATGAGCAGTTGATAAGCCAAAGTATAGAGCTACCAACCAGAGGGATCTCAACAGGCTAGAGAAACAGATGGACAGAAATATCATGAAGTTCAGAAAAGGCAAATACAGAGTCCTACACCTGGGATGGAACAAACAGATGCAGTAGTACAGGCTGGGGATCAACTGCCTGTAAAACTGTGTTGCAGAAGACAACCCAGGGATGCTGGTGGATAAGCTCAACACGAGTCAGCACTGTGCTCTCACAGCAGAGGTCAACTATATACTGAGTTGTATTAGTAAGACCGCACCCCGCAGGCTTAAAGAAGCAATTATTCCTTTGTATTCAGCACTTGTAAGACTACCTTGGAAGTACAGCGTCCACTTTCAAGCTCCCTGATACACAAAAATGGCAGGGACAACCTGACGCAAGTACAGCAGAAAGCCCCCAGGACGACTGAGGGTTGGATTACAAGACATACAGAGAGGCTAAGAATGCTGAGCTTGTTCAGTCTTGAGAACAATGGGTAAGGAGGGGGATATAGTTGCTGTCTTCCTTATAATTGCCTATTAGGTAGCTACAGACAGAGCCAGACGCTTCTTACACGATGCACAGCAGATGGACATGAGGCAGTGGACACAAGCTGCAGCATAAGAAATTTCAATCAGGAAGAAAATATGCACAGGGAAAGTGATAAAAAAAAATACTGGAATAGGCTCACAGCGACCTGATCTAACTTTGAAGTTAGCCACGTTAAGAGCAGAGGGTTTGACCAAATGAACTCCCAACATCCCTTAAGACCTAAATCATTCTGGTATTCTATGAAGAAAGGTCACACGTGACACTTGACATATCTCTTAACGGAAAAGCTGTAGATCTGTCTCAACTGTAAGTCCATGACTGTAAATGGCAAAATAATTTGTACATAAAAGAAGCTCCAACACGGCAAACTGAAACTAGACAAACTCACATTAGCCATGAGATCAAATTTACATCACAATAATTATCTTCATCAAATGGAATCTTTTAATATGACAACATGGCTCTGTTTAGCTAGAAGTAGGCTTCTAAATCTCGCTGCAATGATCCACTCATTCCTGACCTCCTTTATCTTAGTAAGCAAATCTTTGCTCTTAGATTGCTACTTAACGTGTGGAAATACTGACAATAGAGAGAACAGCAGCGCATTATTTTTCTGTAGCAGTCACACCTTCTAACCATCTGATTTTGCAGACGTAGAAAACATCACAATGCATATTAGAGTATCAATAGCAGAAAAGGGCATGTGAACACCAACGTCTTTTTATGCCGAGTAGCTCATAGCTCTGCTTATTCAGCAGTAAACAGGTTTTCAAGGCAGAGCAGTCATACACAGCTCCTTCACGCCATTCTTTTTTACCTCTTGGGTACCAAGAGGTTGCATGAACCAAGACTCTTGATGGAGAGAGAGAGAAAAAAAAAAGGAAAATAATTTATCCAACAGTAAAGAAATAAGCCCATTCTTCATCCTACACAGTAGACTTTGGGATTATTACAGTCAGTCCTTTGCAATAAGCATAAAAAGTGAAAAGTCTTCCCTGTTCAGGAAACTGGATTTCTCCTGTTCTTGCAGAGACATCTTGCCTCATGTCTTTTTGCTTCACTAACTGCTTCTCGAGCATTTTGTTCTTCAGCCTACAGAACAAAATGATTGAGAAGCAGTTAGTGAAGCAAAAAGACATGAGGCAAGAAGCCAGGCCTCAGACAGTCTCTTGTGAAGCGTTCTAGAGGATGAAACTACTCAAGCAGCACACTGTCAGAAAGGCAGGATTGCCCACATTCTGTATCAATACAACAACCAGTTAAAAAAGTACTCCTTTGCTTATTTCTCAGTTGGCCCTGAGTGAGACTGAGGCATGGAATTGCAAAATAATATAGTTTTCCAGTTCCCACTAGAGGAATTTCTAATGTCAACATCCACCATTCACCAAGCTGGTAACATAAAAGACTCATTTAAAGACCTGGAATCCCTGGTTCATCATAAGAATAATAAAGTATTTACAGGTTTGTAAACCACCACCCCCACAATGCCCCAATGAGGAAGAGAGCATCCTGTCTTGGCAATGGTAAAAGCACATTTCAGAAAACAGTCATCCAAATGCAAAAGTGTGACTTTCTGACTGTCACCAATATTTGAAGAGGATGCATCTGATCTTCCTATTGAGCATTAGGCCACAGCTTCTTAAAGTCACAAATGCACAATATGTGGTTGAGATGTGACATGAGGTAATATAAGATAACAAGACTTAGGACTGGTAGAACCAATAGATGAATTGTTAGAAGTGGTATTAGAAAAATGGCAAAAAGTAGAATCTAGGCATCTGCAGACATCCATTGTAACCAGAAATATGTATGGGGCTCAGCACATATCTGCATGCTACAGGTATTACAATTTCAAGCATGTGTACATGGACCATGTTGAGAAATTATTCCCTGGCCTTTGTCCAGGCTAGCTACATTAACTTCATACTGAACTCAAGATAATGCGTCTTGCTGGGCTTGGCTTACAGTTGGCCTCCTCAAAATGCAAACAGCGGGACTGAGGCCTGTCTCCACCTATTTGCACAGGCAGGGACTTTAATAACATGAACTTAAGTCTTATAGATTCACGTCTTTTGAACCCACCTTTAAATTATATTCTCAGGTGAGCTGGACATGGCAAGGGATGTGAAGGGGAATGAAAAGTGATTCTACAATTACGTAAACAGCAAAAGGAAGGCCAGGGAAAACATGGGTCTGCTGCTAAATGTGGCAGGGGCCCTGATCACCAAAAAGGCTGAGGTACTCACTGTCTTCTTTCCCTCAGTTTCTAGTGGCAAGACCAGGCTTTGGCAATCCCAGTCCACTGACACCAGATCGAAAGTCTGGAGCAAAGACGACTTACCTTATGTAGAAGAGGACCAAGCTAGAGAGCACAAACTCATCATACACGAGTCCACAGGGCCTGACAGGACGCACCCAGAAGTGACGAGGCAGCTGGCCGGTATCACTGCAGAGTGCACCCTCAACAACTTCGCAGCTGACACAAAACCGGAAGGAGTGGGTGATACCCCAAAATGGGTGTGCTGCCATCCAGAGGGACCTGGGTAGGCTGGGGAAATGGGCCAACAGGAACCTCGTGAGGTTCAACAAAGGGAAATGCAAACTCCTGCACCTGGGGAAGCATAACCACATGCACCAGTATATGCTGGAGGCAGAGCAGGTGGGAAGCAGCTCTGCAGAGAAGGACCTGAGGATCATGGTGGACAACAAGCTGACCATAAGCCATCAATGCACCCTCATGGCAAAGGCCAACAGCATCGTGCGCTGCATTAGGAGCAACGCCAGGAGGAAAGTGATCCTTCCTCTCTACTCAGCACTGGTGAGACCACATCTGGAGTACTGTGTCCAGTTCTGGACTCCCTAGAACAACAGAGGTGGGAACTTGTTGGAGCAAATTCAGTGAAGGACTACAAAGAGAAGGCTCAGGGAGGATCTTATCACAGAATGGGTGAGGTTAGAAGAAACCTCCAGAGGCCATCTGGTCCAACCTCCCTGCTCAAACAGGGCCACCTAGAGACAGCTGCCCAGGACCACGTCCAGACAGCTTTTGAGTATCTCCAAGGACGGAGGCTCCACAACCTCCCTGGGCAACCTGTGCCAGTCCTCCATAACCCACACAGTAAAAAAGTGCTTCCCGATGTTCAGAGGAAACCTTCTGTGTTTCAGTTTGTGCTCGTGGCCTCTCATCCTGTCACTGGACACCACTGTAAAGAGCCTGGCTCTGTCTTCTTCAAACTCTCCCTGAGAATAAATCCAGGAACAAGCATAACATAGCTTTAAATACTATCCCAAAGCCAACAGTCCGCACACAAGGTGGTAGCTGTCTTATGCATTAGCCTTAAGGACTTGTGGCAAGAATACCTTGGTGCTTGCACTTCATATTTACTTCTGAGCTTACAGCAGGAAAGCATTATACAGTGTTGGCCAATTTCCTCATAAACAGAAGTAGACAAACACAAAAGGACAGAGGTTATTCCGAGTTACACTGCCTCACCCAAATAAAATAAACAGTACAGCTCTCAGAGACAGACTATTGCTCTTCCAGAGTCATACTGACTTTGGTACAGATTTCCATTTTTGTAATTAATAGCAGAATGCAAGACTTGCACTGTGTTCAGGATGTAAGCCAGTACGGTTTGTGTTCTGGCTGTAGCTGAAAATAATGTTTTGCTCAGCATTGCTATGACTAATGAACTTTTGCTCATAAGAGGCTCCTTTATTCTGAAACATGCTTCCCTTACTGACCCAAATAGCCTAAGCCCGTTACTAGTCATAGGACAGTCTGCATACAAGCAATAAGCAGTGCATAAATCCAGGCATTTCTATCTCTAGGTATCTGCCACAGGGAAAAAATACTTCACAATGTTTTCCCCTAATTTATTCTATTATAAGTTTATTATACATAAATTAAGTTTAATTCTTTGCATTTCCCTTCTTTTGATGGCAAACGGGCATAGAAGGCATTGCTGCTCTACGTAAGTCCTGGACCAAATCTCTCACACTGCGCAGAGGGGCTCTGAAAGGGACACGGATCGAAGGAGAGCAACAGGTCTTGACCACCGCTGTCACCCACAATCCCAAGCCTCAGGAGCCAGCAACAATCGTCCACCAAGGGAGGGGGAAGCCAGCACCGATGCAGCTACAGGAACGCACGGTTGCCCCACCAACCCCGTAGGTGTACCGACGAGAGCCTCCATAATGCAATGCCTCCGGCGGGCCTCGCGAGGTAGAAACCTTCCCGGGACGGGCTCCGCTGCCAGTTACATCTGGGCACCGCGGTGAGACCGCCGGCGAAAAGCGGCACGGCCGCAGTGTCGGCACCGCCGTGGTGGGGCCGGGCCAGGCCGGACCACGGAGCCTGGGAGAGAGAGGACCGCCGCCGGCCCAGCCCGCCCCACTGTTCCCCACCGCCCTGGGCCACGAGAAGCTGCGAACCCGCCCCGGTTCCTGGGGCCCCGCAGAGCGGCAGGGCCCTTCCCGGCAAGGCTGGCAGCGGTGTCCCAGCTCTGCACGGCGGAAGGAGCCCGGTCCGCGACCACCGCCGAAAGCCGGGCGACAGCAGCGGGACAACGGACCACACAGAGTGGAAGAACAACACCGAGAGGGGGAGAGAAGGCACCGACCTGCCGCCAACCCGCACCCGCCGGCCCCGCCACGGCTCCGCCGCTGCACGACCAGTCCCTCCCCAGCCACCTCAGCACCGGAACACGCCGCGGCGGCTTCCGACTCCAGAGCGGCCCCGCCTCCCCGCAGGAGGACAGCCAATCAGCTACAGAGGCACAAAGATAGACGCGATCATCAGCTAATTGCTGCGAAGCAGCCGCCTCGGCCCCATGGTTATCCTGCAACATGGCACAAAATCACCAATCACGAGTAGGGCTTGGGGATCCGCCCAATAACAAGGAAGCAACCAATCAGCCAAAGCTTTCTTGAGGGATGTGGTGAGAAGGTGCCCGGGGCGGTGTGTGTGGGCCGCGCGCGGCTGTAGGGGCTGTTGCACTGCCGGGAAGCACCGGTGGTGCTGCAGCGTGAGAGCATGGTTTTGGGAGGGAAGGGACCTCTGAGGGTCATTTAGTCCAGCCCCCTGCCGTTGGCAGGGACATCTTTCGCTAGACCAGGTTGCTCAGAGCCCCGTCCAACCTGGCCTGGAACGCCTCCAGAGATGTTGAGTCTAAACCTGCCCTCTTTCAGCTTAAAGCCATTGCGCCTTGCCCTGTCACGACAGCCCTCAGTAAAAAGTCTTATGTCCTTCTTTCCTCTAAGCCCCTTTTATATATTGAAAGGCTGCAATAAGATCTCCCCTGGAGCCTCCTCTGGGGTAAACAACCCCAACTCTCTCAGCCTTTCTTCACAGCAGAGGTGTTCTGACCCTCTGACCATTTCCATGGCCTCCTCTGGACCCGCTCCAACAGGTCCGTGTTTGTCTGGTACTGGGGGTCCCAGAGCTGGAGACAGTACTCCAGGTGGGGTCTCACCAGAGCAGAGGGCAAGAATCGTCTGCCTCGACCTGCTCCCCACATTTCTTTTGATGCAGCCCAGGACGCGTCTGACTTTCTGGGCTGCAACTGCACATTGCCGGCTCCTGTCCAATTTTTCATTTACTAGTATCCCTGAGTCATTCTCAGGCCTTCTCTCATTCCGTTCACCACCAGGTCTGTACTGATACTGGGGATTGTCCCAGCCCAGGTGCAGGACCTTGCACTTGGCTTTTTGAAGACTTCATGAAGTCTGAGCAGCGCAATCGCCCTCGCCTCCCAGCTGTCTTCATCGCGTGTTAGCATATACATTCAAATGCACTCCCATTCCTGCTTCTGATGCAGCCAGGTAGTGCTGTCACAGGGTATTGCCATAGGCTTTATACTGAGTTAACAAGGCCTCAGGACTGAGGCTTTCTAGGCCTGCACTGAATTTTGCACGGCCTGACTGCAGCTTTGTTTCACTTGATTTAGCTGTGAGAACAATTGCTGCAATTATCAGGTGTCTGGCTAATTTATTTTACCTATTTATCCTTGTGTGATAGAACCATGGTTTTATATAGGTAGTATTACCATGCAGTTATTCTAGGTAAAAGGAGATATTTGCAACTCTAACACAATGATGTAGAATAGAGAAATACAGGCCTGGTAAAACAGCTGAGGTCTTGAGAAGTGGAGATGCAGGATTTGGCATAGAGGAGAACAGACATGGGATGATAAGAGATGGGGCACAGGCTTTGCACTGGAGACACCATGGCTATAAACAACTAACTAATGATTAGTTAAAAAAATGCAGAAAAGGGCTGGACAAAACTGGGTTTAAGGGTAACAGAGCAAATGTATCCATGGTACAGGGCACTATATAGGGTAAATTCAAATGTAAATGTAAAAAGAAAAAGGAATGTGTAAATTTATTTTAGCAAACATATACACATGAGCCTAAGTGGAAGGAAAGAGAAGAAAGAAAAAAAAAAAAAAGAGGATGAAACCATTAACAAGAACATCATGTTCCTCCCAGTGAAGGAGTCTAGATGCTGACAACTTGCCATGACACTCCCCCACCACAAACATCAGAGTGAACCACAAATCTTAATATCCAGAGGAGCAGCAGTCAGGTGAGTGTAACACCAGAAAAGGCATAGAAACAATGTGTGTGTGTTGCAATTTTAAATGTATTATTGTTATTAGTGCAACTTTTTTCCTGTATATAAGTACTCAACCTACATTATTTTTCTTTGCTTTTCTGTAATTAGATCTAAACTAATGATGACTCTTAAACTAGACTCTTAAAATTTCTATTATTCTAACAATAAATTCTTGACTTTACATATATATGTAAAGTGGTGTGCTTGATACTCTAGAGGGAAGGGATGCCATCCAGAGGAACCTTGACAGGCTAGAGAGGTAGACCTCTGCAAACCTCATGAAGTTCAACGAGACCAAGTGCCACGTCCTACACCTGGGTTAGGGCAATCCCAAATATGGAACAGATTGCCCAGAGAAGTTGTAGATGCCCCGTTCCTGGAAGCGTTCAAGGCCAGGTTGGATGGGGCTTTGAGCAACCTGGTCTAGTGGAAGGTGTCCATGCTCATGTTGGGGGAGGTGGAACTAGATGATCTTTAAGGTCTCTTCCAACCCAAACCATTCCATGATCTATGATTCTATATGTAAGGTATACTTCCTCTTTGTTCATAAACAAGATTTTGAACATAACACTGAGTTCTTAGTTTAAGAATGTTTAGTAATGGTGTCTAACAGAGATAGAAATCCTCCATCTCCTTTGCACACTGTCCTTCTTAAATGGATTAATGCAGATAATTTTCAAGGCTCAGTTACGCTAGTATCTCACTACATTTCAGTAACACAAAAAAAATTTAATGGTCTTAATAATGTTTATCTGCAGCTTCAGTATAAGTAGCTGAAACATTTGGGATGCATGGTCTTGTTGCATTAATTTAATATGCTCTTGAGAAAGTGAATTTGAGGTGGTACTACTTACATTGTTACATGATGCTGGCCACAAAAGATAAGTACATGGACTGTTTAGCACTGTTCATTGTTTCAGGATCTAAAATTACTTCTCTTTGTTTTATTATAAAATGTTTATGGGTTTGGGGTTTTTTTGTTTGTAAATTATGCTACAAAAAAAAAAAGCTATTACTGTGTTTTAACAGATACAGGTTTGTGAGGATAAAATGTTGGAATGACAACCATTCCTAAGTAAACATGGTGATTGCCTCTGAGTTATCTGTGCTATTATTAGGAGTTGTCAAATCTGGTGGCCTGATAGAGGTGAGGCTGCTACAGCTCCATGCCCCCGGGGCCAACCAGTTGCAAAGATGAGAATATATTCTTAGTAGGCACACACACAAACACATGTATACAACACATATATGCACCAAGTCAGCAACACAGACAGAAGTACCCAGCACTCACACAAACACAAACAGCACTGATAGCTGCATCCTGTCCCCCTCTCTGGCTGATCAGGATGAAGATCCATCAGCGGGAAATAGACACGTATGCACAATGCAGATCACTCCAGTAGCTGGGCTTAGATGCTGGGTCTACCCAGCAGCTGGCTCTGGGTGCCCAGTCTTTCCAGCTGCTGGCACCTAGTCGTGCTAGACCCCCAAAGCCCACAGTCCCACTACAGTTGCTCGTACAGATCCCCTTGCACACGCCAACATACACACAGACATGTACACTGTGGGTCCCTCCAGTAACCGTGATGAGACTCTCGGGATCCTTGCTTTCTCCAGCTGTCTGTCTCCTGCACAGAGAAACACACACAGACAAGTGGGTCTCCCTCAACCCCACACCCTACAGTGTCCCCAGCAGCTGGGCTACTGGTTCCTTCCGATAGTCAACTCCTCCAGTTGTCTCACTAACAGAGACATACACACACCTGGTTCCCAAATCACTTAACCTATTTGCTGGCCAGTCTGGTTTGATATTCGCTAGTGATCATATACTGACATCCATACTACCACTCGCTCCAATTGCTAGCACCCAAGACATGTGGGACTCTGTGATCCATGGTCTGACACCAGCTGCTGGCACTTAGATCCTCAGTGATTCCAGTTCCTGGCACCAAATACATGCAGGCTCCTGTGACCCATGGTCCCCACTTCAGTTGTGGGCGCTTAAATCCCCCCCCCACACACACACAACAGAGCTGCACAGCCAGAAAAAAGAGTTAGAAATGTTAGAAGGCAGGAAAGACTGCTGATCAGGCACAGGACATGGCTAGACTCTCATACTGACCAGCAACCATTTTACATGCAGCCAGCCCCTTGTATCTCCTTTATCTCCATTCTTCCATGCTTGTTCATCCCCAAACCGTCTAGACCCATCCCTTTCCACACCTTTAGTTCCTCATTAGGAACTAAACATCCCATTCTAAGTCTTCTGCAATCCCCAAATGATTTTTCCCTGCACCCCACAATGTTTTCTGTACCCTTCGGCAGTAACCCCACTTAGTCTGTAAGGTACTCTGACAACTCCTCCCATTGACTCATTACTGTGGGTGTCACCTCCAGGCTCATGGGGCTGATGGCTCCCCTATGACAGCCTTAGAAGGAGCCAGGACAGGGGCTTCATTTCTTTTCCTGGGTTATTTGGGTTCCCCAGGCTGTGGTTATCTCTTTTTGCTTCTTCCTTTTTGTGCAGATGAACCTTTTATGGGTTGATTGCACTTGTGGTGGTTCTGGGATTAGCCAGGTCAGGGGATTATTTGGGTGCCCCCACCTGCCCATTGTTCATCTGTGCCCCTTTATCTATGTGGAGATGAGCTTCTTCCCACATAGCCTAATATTTACGATGGGCTGCTTCTGTAACACTTTCTGGTCCTACACACTAAGTTATCCAACATTTCTGTTTGAGAAAACAGACTCTCAAATCTAGTTAGAGGAGCAGATCTTTACTTCACCTCAAATCCCACATCTTGTAGCCTTTCCCTCTTATCTTCATGTATAATTATATCAAGGTTAAAAATACAGTAGCGTACCAAACCAGTATAGGTCCTGGTGCCAGTGTCCGATTAACCTTCTCACCCTGTCTGATTTGGCTCCTGAAATAGCAGTGATTTGCTAGATTATCTTGCACCTCCTTTCCATTCTAAGAAGACTGTTTGTATCATTGAAACTTTCAGGTTTGTAAATCAGCCTCTGAGCAGATTAACATTTATAATTGGCTTGTGGAAAGTTAGAGCCCTCACTTAACTGACACTAATGTCAAATGTGAACAGGAACAGACAGGCAGTGCTGTGAGAGCAGCAGGAGGAAGAGGATCATTCCTGTAGTATCATTCTTCTGACCACGCATACGCATGGGGAACAATAGCAGTTCAACAGTGGATGATCTGCAGGCTGTTGAGATCCACCACTGGTACAAAAAGTTCATGACGGAGTGTCCTTCTGGACAGCTGACGGAGTATGAATTTAAACAGTTCTTTGGGCTTCGAGGGCTGGATCCAGAGGCCAATGAGTACATTGAGCAGATGTTCCGCACGTTCGATATGAACAAGGTGAGTTCTCTGGCAAGAAAATTAACTGCCTCGTACTGCTTAACAGCAAACTAACTCTTGCACTTTTAGAGTCCTTGGTTTTCTCTCACAACCATCGGTGTGGAAAGCTGCTGAGGGACAGTAATGTAAGCAGCTGAATGCAAGAAGCAAATTAATGTGCATAGATAATGACATAGATAACATAACCATAGGTAATAACACCTTATTGTCTACCTTGTGCAAGTTTATTTTGGAATTTTGAGAAATCCTTATTGTGTATTAATTGACTTAGCCTTGTTTGACTAACAAAATACTAATGAAAGCAGATTTCATTCTTCTTCTTCTTCTTCTATGTTCTTAATATTTAAAAATATATGTGTATTAGATAGTAGAGACTACAGGAATCAAACACAATAGAAATCATTATAACATTTACAGAGGAAGTAATTTCCAGGTATTTGGCAGCTGAAATTAATACTGCATGGGCAGACAATCTTTATGGGTCTCCTCAGTGCTAGGAGGTTTTCGTGGTTTAACCCCAGCCAGCAGCTAGGACCACGCAGTCGCTCACGCAGTCACTCATGCAGTTCTCCCCATTCCCCCGAGAAGGGTAGGGAGAAGAGGGACAAAAGGAGGGGAAAGGATAGGGGAAAAAAAACTCATGGGTTGAAGTAAAGACAGTTTAATAGAACAATAACAGAAAAAGGAAAATAACAATAATAATAATGATGGTAAAATAATATACAAGAATTAATACAACACAAGTAACTCTCACCACCCAGTAAATTGGTTGCCCAGCCCGTCCTGAGCAGTGATCGCAGATTCCTGCTCCCCGGCCAACCTGCATTTATATACATGACATCTGTGGTACAGAATATTTCATTGGCCATTCCATTGTTCTGTGTATGCTCCTTCTCAGCTTCTATGGGAAGCTGAAAAAAGTCTTTGAATAGTATAAACATCAATTAGCAACAACTAGAAAGAAAANTAGTATAAACATCAATTAGCAACAACTAGAAAGAAAATTAACTCTATCCTAGCTGAAACCAGGACAGAGATATAGCACATAGCAGTAGCTAGGAGGTAGGTGATGTTCCTCACTGTGACAGGTAACTGCTGTCTGTCTCTAAGGTAAGAAACAGTAGTCCCCATAATTCCTTTAAGCATGCAATGCCCCTCACTTTTGCCTTTTTTTTTTTTTTCTAAATCCATATATACTTAAGCCTATGCTTGCAGGCCTGTAATCTCAATGACAGAGAAATCTGGTTTTGTGGCAGCCTGGGAAAATTCAGCCTTGTGCTCTGCTCCAAGGTTCTGAAACGACTGGAGCAAGTGTCTGTGAGTCAAGGAGGAACTGGTCACAGAGACATGTGAAACAGGTGGGAAATCACAGGGTCAGTTTTGAAGAGGGAAAGCCTAGGGATTGAGGAAAGAACGTTCGTTTGGACAACATGTGAGAAGGCATAAGGAGTTAAGGAATGCTAAGGAATATTACAACATTCTTAAAGGTAAGAGAGGAGCCACCAGGCTCCATTAGGGTAGCTGAGGTCTTGCGGTGGATGTAATGACTGGAAATGACTGCAAATCTCAACAAGTATCCTTTCTCATCCTAAAGTTCTCTGTGCCCAGGATGATGATAGTGATGAGAAGCTGTTTTATAAACTGAACTGACACATTTACAGTTCTTGCACAAGTCTTTTCTCGAGATGTCTAAGGACTTTAAAACTTGTTCAAGGATGTTATGCATTCCAAAGTTCTCCTGTGAGGCCCATGTTATGCAGTAAACAATGTTTTAAGAAGATTCAAATTCAAATTTCGTCATACAAAGATAAAAAGCTATCTTCTAAACAAAGTGATAGTGATCTCAAGGGGAATGAAGTAAGAGTGTGGCAACTAGTGGAGATGGACCGACATCAGTTAATCTTAGCCTGTTAATAGCCACTTAATCTAAGCTCCTTTTATAAACAAGGGCAAGGAACAAGAGCACCCAGAGGAAGAGTCACCCTGTGGTAATACAGACATTGATGGTGGATGGAATCATCTGCTCTCTGGACCTTCAGGTTCTAAGAACTCCACTGAGGACATAGAGGATAGAGGATAAATTTTCAATAGTTATTTTACCAATTGCAGTCATGCCCTCCTTCCTACCTTTAGAGCTGGTTATCTTGTTTTCTGTGACTTTGCTCAATGAAGTTACGAAAAACTCACATAAGGAGAGCACTACAATGATCCTGAATTAATATTTTAAAATGTTGTGATCCTTGCTGTAAAACAGTAGTGCTCTGCTGGTGCACCTACTTTCACCTTTTACACATACTTATTTACATCCATTCCAGAACGGCATCTGACTTTGTTTAAATACCTCAATAGATGAAAGTTTCATTTTTTTGCTCGTAATTTGTTGAAGTAGTTATTCAGAATCTTTGACAGAGATATGCACTTTATTTGTTGTTTCTTTTTAACCACATAAAATTTTATTCAGTGTTAAATCTAGGGATTATGAACCTTTACTGTCTGGCATTTTTCCTGCAGAGGAAACAAGAGGTTTTTGAGGTTATTCGTAGATTTAAGAAATTGAATGTTTAAAAACCTAAATACAGAACAATTTTTCCAGTTGTCAAATCATGTTCTACATGTTTTAAAAAATATCTTCAGTCACTTTTTTTTTTTTCCCCAGAGAATGGAGAAGAGATCTATGGCTTACTGAAATAGCAGTAGTTTCCCACAAAGACAAAGCAGACTAGTACAGACAACCTAAGGTAGAATTACCTTCCACTTTTCTTGCATCCAGGGCTCTGGATCAATTTTTTCTACCAGCAGGCCATGGGCAGTCAGCTCTGGTGGACAGAGAGGGGTTCGTTCACACCGGCCGTGAGAAGTGATAGGTTCCATCTCTGCAGGCGGCAAGCACAGAGTAGCCTAGACATATAATGGATCAGAACTTTAGGAATCCAGGTATTTAGGAGATCTTAAAGGTGGCCAGAGAAATAGCATGTGTGTGTGTTTGTGTACTAAAGCTTTTCCCTAAGTCCAAGTCCTTGTGCCATTTGTTTTCCTTTCTCTTTCAGCTGTGAATCTAAAGAACAATGAGATAAAACAGCTCCAGAGCCATAACTCCCTCAGTTTGTTCCTGTCACAATTTGGTTTTCCTTTTCCCACAGGATGGATATATTGACTTCATGGAGTATGTGGCTGCCCTCAGCCTTGTTCTTCGTGGGAAGATGGAGCAGAAACTGCGGTGGTATTTCAAACTCTATGATGTAGATGGCAATGGCTGCATTGATCGACATGAATTGCTCAACATCATTAAGGTGAGTCTTGAGGGGTCTGTCTTCTTTCCTCTTTCCTTAAAGACAAATTCCACCACACAAGTAAAACTTTCACTATTCCCCATATCGCTGATCATGGATAAGACCTTCTTTAGCAGCATTCTTTCTTTTAGCAGAATTCCCCACAATCTCATACACAGACTCGACAGGCTCTTCTTTACCACCACAGCATATGTTACAGCATAGCTAACTCCATAAAATTGTTTTAGCTGTGTAGGACCTAAATTGCACTTTCCAAGATTTCAGACTCCATGACTGTCAGGTGCAGTCTCTGAAATGTGTCCTTCATATGTCTTTTTCCCCATGTGAATACTAGTTGGAGAGTTACTCCCAGCTTGCTTTTTAGAACCAGCTCCTAAATGTCAATGTAATAAAACATTTCTGACTCTGGCAAATAGTTTGAAGAAGAAAGATTGTCAATGGAGAAGATTGTGTGTAAACAGCTGCTGTGGAAGGTATTGGAATTACAGGCATAAACATGACCTTATGAATATCTCAGAATGAATCATATTGGAAGTTCAGATTATTCTGTAGAGACTGGGAAACTAGAAAGATGCAGGAAAGATTCAATGACCCTAAGTAATCTACATTTCTGAATAAGAAAAGTCAGAAAATGGATTTGATAAAGATTTGAAGCCTGAGCTGTCCACAAATAAAACCACTAATAAGATGTTAGTAATGCATTCTTATTTGGATATGAATTTTAGTGCTGGGCATTGAAGAGACCAAACCAAATCAATAGCTGTAATAATACACAACCTCCTACAAATAACTTGCAATAGAAATACTCAGACATGTAAGTGAAGCAACAGATAGTAATTGTTTTAACATACTGCTCTTGAGAAACAAATCCTGTGGGTCATAATTGGTGGCAACCAATTTACTGCCTTTTGAATTTTGTGGGTGTAGTTCAGTGTCTTTTTGGCAGCCTTAGGAAGTTGCTGAGGTGACATTTAATTTTAGTAAAATGGCATTTGAAAAATAATGAGGAAACTTACCAAATACCAGAAGGAAAAAACTAGAAAATTAATAGTCTTAGAATCAACATGAAGGCTCTGGAATCACATATTTCCTGGACATCCTTAAACAAAGGAAACAATTAGGCATGGAAAGAAAAGAGAACCCGGCACTATATGGTTATGAATAAGGTGAATTGTAGTAAACAGTAGTGAATAATGCTTAAACTTTCTCAAGCTGAAAATTAATTTCCAGTGAGCTTTAGGGAGAAGCAGGACACGCAAGAAGCAGTATATAAACGGAAACAGGGAAAGCAAGAACAGAAATAAATGACCACAGCATATAACAAAGGAATTTCATAATACCACATGCAGAGGGGTTTTGACAGTGTTTATTGGGCTTGGTGGACATGGGGTAACAGAAAGTGGATCAATTAGGTGAATCCCACTTCTGCCATTTCTGGAGCGTTTAACCTTTACCTAAGCAGATTTAGGGTGATCCCCTGGGTTTCATAGCTCATTCCATACTCCAGAATCATGCTCCGTTTGCACCCTTCAGTGTCAACCATAACGCCTGATGATTTCTGCTATGTTTTCCTATGATGCTGGCTCATTTGTCTGGGGAAGGTACCAGGCATGACTGTCACCTTCTGAACCTACGCTGACAGGCTGCAGTGGCATCAGTCTATCGTTTTGGGAGCCATTAGGCAGCTTCCTATTCTTGCTCTTTTCTTTTAGGCTATTCGAGCTATTAATGGTGGTGACCATGAAACTAGTGCAGAAGAGTTCACCAACCGAGTCTTCAACAAAATTGATGTGAATGGAGATGGTAAGATTCCTGTCTTTGTCATCCAACTCAGATGGTCTCTGTGTTACAGAAAGACACCTGTTTCTTCCTTTCTTGATGGAACTTCATGCCTCTTCATTTTATATTTGCTTGTTATTTGAATTCTCATCCAGTAATGCATTCTCCATTGCTATTGCTAAGGCATTTTTCTCCTGCATTATCAGTATGTCAGGATTTGTTCCCTGTACTAAGTCTCAGTTGTGTTCTGTCCATATGAGTGGTTTTTTTTTTTTTGTCTTTATGTATGTTGCTGTGTAGCTTATGTCAGAATTACAAGTGGGAAATACTAACAGATGGCCTCAGCTGCTGCTAAGTATTTCAGCAGCAGGGAAAGGAAAAACTGGAATTTAATGTTGAAATTCATATTTTCTTCACTCGGTCTGCTACAGGCAGTACAGCAAGCACATGAAGTGCTATGGACTAGTCATTCAAAAGCTGGTCAACGCCCCTGTAGTCGCTGTATGTCCCTGAGAGATTTTCTTTCCTTGCTACTTCATGTGCTCATGACCTTCTGATGTGCTCTTCTGATTATTCCAGAAGAACTCTGCCGAGCTGGTTCCCTGCACAAGGACTTTTTGGCCTAGGACAGAAAACCTATTTCTGCCTGTCGCAGCTTCCTTCTGTCACTTCTTTTAAACATGAAAACCAACAAGTATGGGCAGGTTAGGACTATGATAGGTTAGGCCAAAAAGGAGACGGCTAATCTAGCCATATTTATAGGAAGCTATGATCCCACTCCTTAGCTATGCACTTCTTCTATTCTTTCTTATGTAGCCTTTCCATTGTGTGGGGAAAAAAAAAGAAGCTGAAGTTGCCTGAGTATCAGGCAAGTTTCATATAAGCTTAAAAAGACTCTCTGAGGCCTCTTGGTGCTATAGAACAGCGCATGTGTAGTAAGTGGTCTCTGAGGTAAGATTACTGTACTCTTCCTTTTCAAATGTGGATTGGCATGATTCTGATACCTTCTGTCTGTGTCTGACACAGGTGAACTTTCTCTGGATGAATTTGTGGAGGGAGCAAGGAAAGACGAGGAGTTCATGGAGGTTATGATGAAAAGTTTGGACCTGTCACACATTGTGGCCATGATCAACAACCGTCGACATAGTGTATAAATCAAGCTGGGAGAATACGCTGTGCCAATAGACAGAAGGGTGTACACACACCAGAAAGGAGAGACAGCTTTTTTTTAAAAAACAAACAAAATTTCCATAAACACACATATGGAAGTAGGAACAGAAAGACAGTGCTATATTTGTGTATCCGAGTGCATGTTCCTGTACAATATTGAGGCTCAGCCACATACATGCAGGGTAGGTTCAAAAAAACTGGATCTGGGCGGCAGTATTTGACTCGACTTCTTAAAATTTAAAGGCCAAGTTTCAGGGCACAAATTTCCTCCTTATTCTGCGTCCCAGATTTTCACTTTGCAACGGACTAAAAGCAATGCTAAGTTTATGAAGAGCGCTAACAGAACTGGATGACGGAGTGTGGAGGATTTCCGATGTGTACAAAAGAAGAGCTTCAAACTGTTAGCAATGTAGAGAACTGTCAAAAGAATGTAACTTCCACTGTTCTTGTCATGGTATTAGATCATAAACACCATCATGTTTGTCCATACCAGATATTCCTGGATTTGGTAGTCTCTACAGAAGTAGCTTTATTCATAAGATCTCAAGAGCTGAAAGAAAAATCAGTCTTTAAGGCTGATAGTGACAAATCTGTTCCCAACTGCACTGTCAGTAATGCTGCTGTTTGCAGCTTTCTGTGATCAAAGAACTCTTTACCAAACAAGTCAACAGTTTAGAAGCAGCTTCTGTAACCAGAGAAAATATGCTTCTCCATTTTCCAAAGCAGAATTACCTGAGAGATCAAATCTTTTTTACACTCATTGTCCCACTACTCTCCTCTCATACAACTGAATAAATGAAGTATTGGGACATGATCCTAATATTGTTGCTTCACACATCCTGTATTGGTCTTTCTTTTTATTCTTGGGTAGAAAACCTAAGAATCAAAAGAAACAACTCAGCAAGGTGACTTGTGAATTCTGCTGTTCATGTGAATACTGGAGTGAAGTTGATACTCTAGATCAGTGCTGCCACAAATGACTGTGTCTTTGTACACGACGGGAAGAGTGATGTAACATGGATAGAAACAGAGCAAACTGTGTCTTGTTCACTAACATTAGGTAAGGTCACAAACAGAAGCTTCTTTGAATCTGGAGAGAGAACCAGAAGGTAAGAATAATGCAGGAAAAGTTCAGCAGAGTGCCTATACCATAGTTGGGCATTTTTTGCCTATGCAGGAGGAAGAACTTGCAGACCTGTAACAAGAAGACTTTAAAGTGGACTTAATCTTGCTTATATTTAAGCTTCTGTGATGTACATACATATATTGAACGAAGTATCTAGGCTATCATCTAAGCCAAGGGAAATTTAGTCAGCGTTGTCACTGGAACGTAAGACAGTGCGTGATCATGTTTAGAGTAGGCACCAACATTTTGCCAGGCGGGCTCATACTCCAGGTCCCATTGGCATGTACACATCTGCAGCCTTAGAGCTTCGGAGAGGAATCACAACCTGGCTATTGGCAAATATCGCTCAGTTCTCTCGAGGATTTTTATGAGCGTCTGCTGTTGGACTCTGCTGTCCCTTTGGACTGAGGAAGGCAGAGGTTTTCAAGACTCTGTTGAACTTGGCCTGTATCTGTTACAAGTCCTCAGTCTCCCGTAGTTTTGTGGATCATTGACAAGTAAGCATTTTTATTATCATCTGACGTACAGGTAAAAAAATATTTTTAGTTCTTAGGAAAGTAAAGAATTTTTGTAAGTGCAGCAGATGTATTAAAGAAATCACCAGGAAGTTGTAGCTGCCAGCAGTGTTGCAGCAAGCTCCTGTTCACACTGTACAGAATCTTCTTGAGTACATAAAGGAGAAGGGCACATACACAGTTCATTCTCAATAATAATAATCCTGAATATTTGTAAGCAGTTTAACTTTTATTTTTTTTAATACACATTATAGAAAACTGGTTCTTCCTTAGCTGTCATTGCTGATGTTGCTGGAACATTTCCCAGCTAAGCTGCAGTTATGAGATTTATAATAGACAAAAAAAATGCATCATGCTATCACTACCCTAAGTTGTAGACATGTGTTTTGTGCTTAACATTTCTGTTCTTCTGTTACAGAATGATTTCACTGGTTTTTGGCTTTGCAGCCAGCGTGTTCTTTGAGACCAATCTGGCAGTATATGTGCCTTTGTCAGAAGCTATGGGAAGGGAGACTGGGGAGAGGGAGAGCAAATCTCTGTAAAGGGGAGATAACTGTTTTCTGACCTACTTGGCTTTCTTTGTACAGTTAAGATTAAAAAAATGTACAATAAACATATCTTGGAACGGTTCCGTTTGATAGAAGAATAGAAGAATTAGGAGGAGGATAGAATCTAGAGCTATGGTTTGGATTTAGCTGTCCTGGTTTGAGGTAAAACGGGACCAATTTTGTTCAGTA
>RSEF01000001.1:15913-31529 GCA_003993805.1 Himantopus leucocephalus | reverse complement strand
TCTTATGTTGGGGGCTCTAGAGCTGGATGCAGTATTCCAGGTGCAGTCTTATAAGAGCAGAGTAGAGGGGTGGAATCCCCTCCCTCAACCTGCTGGCAATGCTTCTTTTGATGCAGTCCAGGATGTGGTTGGCCTTCTGGGCTGTGAGCATGCATTGTCAGCTCATATTGACCTTCTCATGAACCAACACCCCAAAATTCCTCTCCTCAGAGCCAGTCTCAATCTATTCTCTGCCCAGCCTGTATTTGTGGATGGGATTGGCCCAACCCACGTACAGGACCTTGCACTTGGCTGTGCTGAACTTCATGAGGCTTGCACAGGCTCGCCTCTCCAGCCTGTCCGGGTCCCTCTGGATGGCATCCCTTCCCTCCTGCTTGTCGACCTTTCCACACAGCTTAGTGTCATTGGCAATTTGCTGAGGGTGCACTCATGTCATCAACAAAGATGTTAAATAGCACCAGACTGATCTTGGAACGCTTGGGCAGTAAATTACCCTGTGGAGGTGAGCTTTTCTTTCTTCCTTAATTGTAAATACTTATGGGATGACTAACATCATACCCCTGCCCTTTCCCTTCCTTGCCTTGCTCTGTATGAGAGCTGTCTGGAGAAAAGTCTTATTATCTTTGTACTGGACATTAGGGTTGGGATTCAGTTTCTGTGTCTGCAGTGTAAACATTTACATGTGAATTCGTCCTGACTTATGGAGAGAAATTGCTGTTGCTAAAATCCGAAGGATCATATCACAGCACTGTTTGTCCCACAGACTCCAAAGGGAGCCTCTAGTGATCAGCTCGGATGTAGACAACTAACATTTTATCTGACAAATCCCACCATAGGAATCAAATCATACTCTCTAATTTATTTAAGGAATGCTTTCTCTCATCTACTTCTACTTTCTGATTATCAGAGAACTGGATCCTTTAAAAAAGGGGTGCTTAACTTAGACACATTTGTGTTTGGCTTGTGCATCATCCTATCAGCAGCATTCTCAGAGTAAAAGTAACCGTGCTCTTAACACTCTCCAAAAATACATACATATGCCCTCGATAGAGCTATGTGTCCCGTTTTCCCTGAATACCTCAAGAGCCAGATAATAATTTTGGTATGTAATCACCAGTACTCTCAAGGCAAAATTCATATAGTTCCTGGTATGGAGAATGTATTTGATACAGGACAGCTTACATACCTTTCCTACTGCTGTATTCTTGAACTCCATAGACAAAACAAACAGGGGTCTGGCCTAAATATCTTTTCAACCTCCTTCCCCAGCAAAATTCCAATAAATGTATAACAAGTTATATTGTGACTACTGCATGTAGCTGTTTCTTTGAGGATAGAATCCTGTATTAAGCCATCAGATACTTTCAAAACAGCCTCCTTGAAGTCACATTTGTTTCGTTCTCACCTATAAACAACCAAGTGAACTGATGGTTCTCCTGTGGCCACAGTGCACAGTGCTGTACTTATACATAAGATTAGCAGCTCTTTTGGATCATTTTCTTGATTGAAACAGCAAAACTATTCTAGAGATCTTTAGTTCCCAAGTATGGGGAGAGGAACTCACTGGAACATCCATGATGGACCATGCTTATGGCTTGTGTATTTCTCATGACAAACATTTATCAGACACTCACAGATCTTAGTCAACAACTTGTTTACCTATATTCCGACTTTTTGACTTCTGTGGGTCATTTGTCTTTGTCTTGTTCAAAATCTCTGAATAAATTCTCATGGTGAGTCATTTATGTCTCCTCTTTGTCAGTCCAAATAGAGTTTTAAAAAAGTCCACTGACTCCATAGCCATTCTCCTTGGAGTAAATTACAGATGCTTTACAATTACAAAGATTGCCTGGAAATCTTTTAGACTCAATTCCTCCACCAGAAATAAGTCAAAACCACAATATTGCCCTGCATATCGAGTCATACCATCACATTGCCTGTTGTCACAGAGGCACTTAGAGTGGGGTAGCTGCAAAAATAGAACTGCACCAATCAGTGACATAAATTTCAGATTTTGTTTGCTACACAAAGTGGGTATAGTGAGCGGACAGTGATTTCCATTCTACAACACATACACACTCTCTGTACAGACCACATTCACCAAAACCAGAGCCTCCATTTGTGATTAGTACAAGGGACTCAAAGAAACAGGACAGTCACTCCAGATGGTCAAGGCGTCCAAGTCTTGGCTGGTGACCTGGCCTTTACATTTAGTGGGCCTTTGAGTCATCCTTCTGCACAGTGCTTGATATGTGGATGTGTTTCCCTTCAAAGGGCTACTGTTTTCAGTGTTGTAGCTTTCTAACTCAGGTGGTCAGCATAAGCCATCAATGGCCTCATCTGTCCTGTCACGCCAAGCCCATCTCTTTGACTTTCTCTAGGTAATTTATTATCTCGGTTACTATCACATTCTGTTCTCCCACTCCAAAGGGACTACACAGATGTAAAGCTAGGAGTTCATCTGCCTTGTTTTGTTATTTTTCCATGCATACCCAAACCATTACAGGAGGGCAGATGTAGTCTGGATGCTTTGGGTAAGCTCCCCACCAATTATTTGTACAATTATCTGTACTTAGTTCATTTTAATAGTACATACCAGTCATCTAATGTGTTAGAACCCGGCAGAAGGAGCAAAGTCCTTGCTTACCTGAGTGATGCTTTCAAGTAGAGTTTATCCCATGACACTTGTTCATGTATTCCTGAAAAAAAAAGAGAATAATTAGAAAGAATTAAGCACAGAGGAGCACTGAACTGTATTACCCAATAGGTGTCCCTATAATACATAGGTATTTAGATGTCACCATTTAGAGGCCATCCCCTCTAAGGCATGTATGACTCTATACCAATCCAATCCTTCATAAAGGCAATTCACTGAACAGGAAAACTTGAATGTCTCACGTTTTTTATCACTGCCATAATTATAATTGATTATAATTCTTTCTTTCTGTCGCTATCTTTTCTGAAAAGGAAAAATGGTCTGAAATTGGCAACTTTGAAACCCATTTAGAGATGATAGACACAGCACTGCATTTACTGTATTTGAAGGTAGCTGTTATTTAATTTTTAAGTGGAGTACGGAAAAAAGTCAACCTTTTACTGTGAAATAAATCAAACTAAACTTACCATACAATCAGCATAGATAATCTGCCGTATAAAATTAACCAACCTGCTTTTTTGCTTGTAATTTTGCTTTAGTTCTTAGATGCTTCCATCCAAAAGTAACAAGAGACCCTGAATTTATATGAATTATGTGGGGACTTGGTGAATGTCACCCATTTCCTTTCAGTGTGCTCAACCTACTGGAATACTAATGAGGCAGCAAGTTATACCTAAAATATATATATGATATCAGACTGTATCAAATGAAGGTTAAAGAAATGATGAATAAAACATCTTTGAGCTTAATATCTTTATAGTGCCTCTTGAAGCAAGCATGACCAAATACGTTTAAATCTGTGCATTATTAACCAGCTGCCTCTTGGGAGCAACGGAGTGTTCATATTCTGCACAGGATGCCATTACACATCAACTGCCTTATATGGCACTTGGTCTTTAAATCTTGTAACTTTAAAATATAACTGGCCCTATATGAGAAGCTATTTCTGTAATGCCAAGACATTTGTATTCCAATGCAAAGTGCCAGTTCAATACAAAAAGGGCATGTATACCATTATGCACCAGCTGCCTCATCTAGCTGTTTGCAATTGCAAAATATAATAAAGCTCTTTATTAGACATGCAAAAATGAAATTAGAATCTGGACAGTTTTATGCTTAAAAAGTCCTTCTTGCAACTGCAGAGAATCCATGTACTTGTAAGGATTCCTATCCAGAGCACTGATTGGAAAGGAAAGGTCATTTTTAGATGTCTCTGCTTGCCTTGAAACATAAAAGCTCTCTAGTCTGGGGTCTTTATTAGATTTTGTGTGTGGCCAGGGACACAAAATCTGCAGAGGGAGAATTAGTACACCAGGAGAAGAGGAAGATAGAAGGGCAAGAAAAGACTTACAATATGGTACCCATCCCTCCCACCTAAAACATCCTCCCCCCCCAACCCCAACCAAAAACCACAAACCCAAAACATTTTTGTTAAACAACTTTTGCTTAAGTTTGGGGAGGGCGGGGACAAACAGGAAGGAGAATGGATGTATAGAAATTCAAAATAGGTAGGAAGAGACTAACTGTTATTGAATTATAAATTATGAATATATTATATAATAACAGTTTATACTATCTCAATGCCAAATTTTAGGTTTTACTCCACCATGTGATGTCATACTGTTTCGGCACATGGTCATTCCTCATCTTATTACAGGAATTCATGATGTAATCAATAATACACAAATTCATAATTATGTGATGAGGGTATGCGAAGCCCAAACAGATTTTATATATCTATTTAGAATATAGAAATAAACATAACTTTGCAAGAATTTTGGGATTCTAGAGGTCTAACAGAGTTACAGATTTATAAACGGGCACTTACATTTTACTATCAGCTGCTGGATCTTTTCCTTTTGGATGGTGACATGACATGTAGGACTTGATCACAAGGAGTGCAGTTACAATATTATTCACATACCAGTAGCAGCTATCATTTAGAAAAGGAAAGATATGTTACAAGATGATTTTTGACTCATTATCAAGATTATTATATGTTGTCTTAATGTACAAAGAGGAGTATTTGTATGGTATATATGCGGTGTTAAGACTTCCCTGAATTGACTACCTTGTGATTTCTTGCATGAAACAATATAATTCAGCATAAAGGTTACAGAGTCAGGTCAAAGAGTAAGAAACCAATCTCCTTCAGGTGAGGAAAAGAACACCTTCTAATGAGCATTCATGGGTTTCACCTGGTAAAACACTGAAGTAGAACAAAAAAAAAAGATTTTATTGTAAATATTTCAGTACTCAAATAAATGTTAATCTTGGGAAGAAAGGAAGTTTAAAATGCTCTGCAGCAGAAAGCCCTGTTATGTCAAAATAGGTTAAGTTTTCTAACAAAAGTTAAATATTTTGTTGACCCTTGTTGAACTAAACAAGTTAATGTAGATTATAGGCTTTTGGTTTTAAGAAATGCAGATAAAAATGTAATATGTTTGCTTGAATAACTGATCAGAAAAGACGTATGACTGCCTCTGCAATGATAATTGTTCCCTGCAATTACTTGAGGAAGATGGGACAAGCGGAGAAAACGATGGAAAGCAATCCAAAATCAAGACTACCACATTTTGTGCAGCCATATTTTGAATGAGTTCAATAGGATTGCTTAGTTATTATATACAGGGAGACAGGTACCCAGCATCAGCTATGATTTAATATTCTATATATTTGTATATGCACAATTTTGGTATTCTGGGTATTTGTATATATGTATTTATTTACATCTCATTAGGGGACCAGAGATGGAGAAGCAAGCAGATAAAGACCTCTTTTACAGAAATAAATGCTACACGAAATCCTTTTCAGAACCATTATATAATTTACCAAAAAATATGTATTACTTTACTAGAAAAAAATCAGTACATAGCACATCCCAATCATTTTTGATTTCATCATTTTCAAATTTGTAAACTATATTGTTCACATGGTACTGCTTTTTGGGCACTAATTAATTCCAATATTAGACACCTTGAGTTATGGCTCCTGAAGATCACTAATACTATTTATACCTTATTACAATGATGTCTCAGAAAATTATTTAAAACACAAAATGGGGGTTTTACACAAAAAGAACTAAAGAGTTTTTTAGCAAAAGAGCTAAAAAAACAGAAGCTGAAACTGCTATGCCTTTCTCAATTCAGAACATCATTTCATCTTTCCATCACTAATTCACTCTTTCAAAGCATTTCTCAAATGCTGTGCAAATATCAACTCTATCCTCAGCTGCCCTGTGGTATCATCCCACATTGTATACAAGGTATAATTTCAAAGAAGCTTTTTCATGATTTCTCCTGTGGTGCTTTCTCATTTGGGAGGATTTCCTTCTTACAGGTTGACTCAACTAACTCATTATCCACTCTATCATCTTTTCTCTGATGCCCGTAGAAATTTCGGTAACAATTAGGCTGCTGAAAAGTTTAGCCTAATGTCTCTGATGATGACTAATACTATCAGAAAGCCCCTTTAACCTCTCTCATCCAAATATATCTTTGGTTCTACGTTGTGATGTATCACAGCTGCATGGTGTCAGGAGCTGCTTGTTTAGTGCAAAAGACACAGTGCAATGGCATTCTGGTCATGAATGATGTTTCTTGAGGCTCTGACTCTGCACATATATACAAATATCTTCATTCCTGTGCTGTGAGAGAGCAAGCCTTTCCTATGTTTTCTCTTCCTCTCTTCAACTGCCTGCCACCTTCCTCTCTCAAAATTTTTCATCCATTCCACCTTCGTCCACCCTAACTACTTATCATATCTTTAATTTTATATTTGGTTCAGAAACATAAACCTGAAAACTTGACTAGAGGCAAGCAGGAAGAGAACTACGGGGTAGCTGTTAACTGGGAAAAGCCTTTGGTCTTGTGGACTTTAGAAAAATAGAATAATCAAGCTGATAAGTTGAGATTTAACAGGTTTATGAGGCTTTATTAACTGAGGTTAATAAAAATACTAATATTCCTTCAACTTCATGAGCAGTTTCTACTGAAATATTGTACCACCACCACCAGAAAATGGCATTATTTCCTTCTGAGCTTTGATGCAAGCAGAAATTCCTGCAAGAACTCAGCCTTGTGTTGGCTATCAGGCTACATTAAGATTAACAGAGACCAATAATAATTATTTTTTCCCCCTAGGAATAATTCAAATCAGTCATGCCAAGCTGATAACTAGAAAATTATTTTTTTCAGCAGAAATCAAAAGGCAAAAATTAACATTTTCCATTTCTGTAATTAAGGAAGCACTGTTACAAAGGCAAGCCTTTCTAAAATCAAGACTGGCAGATAAATTATTTGGCAAATGGGCTTAACAATGAAGCCATCTCTGAGAAGCCTTTTTAAAACAAATCTTCACATTTACATTTATATATATATATATATATATATACACACACACACCCTATAACACATTTGAAGTACCTTAGTCAGCTTACTAAACCATCTCTGTCAATTCCACATTTACAGTATTCTTAAGGTGAAAATGACCTGAAAAATATTTTGGTACTTTATTTTAACTGAAGTAGCCCATCACAAATGTCTGTTTCAAAGACAAAACTTTCCAGATCTTGCTAAACTTAAATAACTGAAATTATTCATATTCAGTACCTAAACTACATGCTTGAGTTATTACACAGGGTTTGGGCCATTCTCTTTGAATGGATCAACTTTCTCTTCAAAACATGGTAAGAATTGCATGCTCAAAAAAAGTACTCTGTAAAAATATTTTCCCATGCTGGGGTGCTTATGTTCCTGAATAAAATAAGGAACATGACAGATAACAGCAGAAGAGTACAGTAAAGTTTTTTTATTCTCAGTATTTGGCATTGGATATCTACCACCCACAAAGAACCGGAGACAGCATTAAATTACCCAAGTTAAATTTTTTTTCAGGTCATTTATGAAAGCTCAGTTTCCAAAATTTGATATGAACATTATCAGAAAATTTGGATGAAAGCTTTATGTTTCAGGATTCTGATCCACTCCTCTTACCCATTATAAATGTCTGGGTAATTACACTGACAAATCTGAGTAAGGCTTCAATAGCTGTCACTGAGTACATCAGGACAGATTATCATTACACAAGGGCTTAATAACAAAACAGCTGGATGTAGAAAAGGGACAAGAAGGCTGGTCTATTGTAAAAGGCACTTCGCTGACGCAAGGCGGTTGGCCCGCATTTTGGAAAATTTCTTACACATAAAGGAATAAATACAAATTCCATTGAGGCTGTGTAGGCTCATAATAATGTAGCGAAAACCCAGCCGTGCTACAGACTGCTGCAGACGCTATGGTTTTGATAACACAAAACAGAACTAAATCCAAACTGGCTAAACAGCAACTCCAAATACACCATGTGGGAATTTTGGCTTGCACAAATGCACAGTGTTCTGTGTGTCTTGGCTGCTTGCGTTCAGAGCCATCTGTGAAGCAGGCAGAAAGCCTTATTGCAACTCGGTATGCCAGTGTCACAGGAGCGCCAGCGCCAAGCTAACTTTAGATAGGCAATCTGCATGGCTAGCCTAAGTGCTGTTTAATCTGCGTAGAACAACTCTTTTGTCTTTGCTACTCTAGATAAAGCAATGACTAGATTTAAGGTGTGCATTACAATACATGGTATACATATTAATTGGAATGGAATGGTGTGGAATGGAATGGTATGGACTGGATGGTGTAGAGAGGTATTCTGACATACATGGAGTGTATATATGGTGTGTTTGAGTATACACCTGCAAAGCATACATATGTGTATGGTCAAGTAAAATTTTTCAGTTTTAAGGTCATTTTGGCAACTAAGAAAAACCACATTATAATTATCATGCATAATATTAGTTTGTATGCTAGAAATTACAAAAAATATGTAGCCAATATGTGTTCTATACTGTAAAAAAAATTCTTTATGACAATGGGCACATCTGTTCTTGAGATATGAGTGTCTGAAAATCTCAACATAAACATATAATATAAGCTGAAAACCTTAACCCTCTTTCAAGTGCTGTCATAATTTTGTCTTCCTGAACAGTACAGTTTTGCACTACAGTTGGTAGAATGCAAATACATTACACAAAAATATCACCAATCATGTAGTTTTAACTACATCTGTGATAAATCACAAAGTAGGCCAAATTTATATTGGATTTTAATGAGAAATTACTCTCTGCTTTTATGCATATGGTATTTGGAGAATATGATTTATAAATTAGTTTCAGCCATTTTATTCAACAAAATATTCAGGGTTATTAAAGAAACTCCTGGTAAATATCTGCATTCAGCTAAAAGCAGCGAGCATGAGAATATCTTTTTCATCTCTCATACTTAAGACACTACCTCTTTTTTTCTTGGCCATAGATCTATATTGCTTCATTTAATTGTACATCTCAGAAATATTTTTATAACTTTTTGGTGTGACTTTTTTTAAACCAAATGCTGATCAGGTTTGTATTCCATCAGACACTTGCAGTGAAACAACTTTTGTGATTTTATTTGAAAATCTGCATCAACAACATAAATAGGAAAGGAGTGACTAAATAGTTATTGTAACTACCTAATACATTTATTAGTAAGTCTATATGGATATGGCTAATTGTATAGCTAATGTACTTACTGGTAATATTACTGACCCTGGTTCTTCTTGCCTGTCCCCAGCCAAAGGAGCAGCTCTACAGATCTGCTAGTAAAGTGGATAATATCTACCTCTTAAGCCACCTTTCTTGACTGTTTAAACTAGATTGACTTCTTTTTTTTTTAGCTGATTAGACAGGACGTAAGCCATATTTTTGCCTGTGGCATTGTGGGAAATCTAAATTCAGATAGCAGGAAGGTAACAAGCAGTTTGGTGGTGGAGGTGGCAAAGCAAACAGAAGTAGGAACAGAATCATCTTTAAACAGCACATTAATTTGTCAGGGGAATTGCTGAAGGCTTGAGTTAGAGGCAAAAGCGCTCTGAGGTACAGCCTCAAAATGAAGCTGAGTTCGCGGCTAACGTTCAGGGGAGCAACAGCAGCAACCTGTCAGGAGGATGCAAACTGGCTAACCAGGTAACATTTATTCTACAGTTTAGCTGTACAGTCTAGGTGAGGGAGAAATTAAGCAAAAAGCCAGCTGTGAGAGCACTGGTTTGTTGACTAGAGGCACTAAAAAAGGTAAGGGAATTAGAGAAAGCTGCTCCTGGAATCGGGAAAGATTACAAAAGCCCTACTACCTTTACAATATTTCCAGTATGATGCACTGTTCACTTAAAACTAAAATGTTGGCAGGTGACCTCTAGCTTTTTAAATGATAGCCTGGTCGATCCCCCTCTAGTAAAAATTTCTTTTTTCACATTTATTTTTGATCTTCATTTTTTTTCATTTTTAACTAAAAACTCCAATGGAATAACATTAGATACGGATAGAATACGATTTTAATCTGGAAAATATGACAAAATTTATGCAGTAAGCAGTAGTACACTTTATGACAAAATCCTTATGCTCCAGGTGTATGATTGTCGTGGTTTAGGCTGAATCAGCTACTGGGGACGTGGGGGACCCCAGATGGTCTTTCTCGATAAATGCGTCAGTAAATGCTGGGTCAATGGTACCAGTAAAATTACATCTGCATTATTTCTGCTGCTCTTGATAAATACTGACAAGCTGTATTTATTTAAAGCATTATATGTTTAAGTAACCTATCCAATAGCAGGTACGGCAGACGACTTCACTGCTCACTGTTCCAAATGGTAATGCACGAAGTTATAACTCTTTTCTGCCTATGCTCACAATAGGATATATAAGCTGAATAAAACACGTGATGTTCAGGGCCAGTCAGTCATAGGGGACAGACTAGTTGTAACCCTGGATCCAACATAATTTTCTACAGATTTGTGTCACATGGTTACAGACTTTGGTGTCTCAGAAAGGCCCCAGCTATGAATGAAGCTTTTCCCCGGGTAACATCTTTGCAGAAGGGCACGCTGTTCATTTTTGTGGATTCTCTCTTATCTATTAACATTGTGTCCTCAAGTTGCAACCTTTCCTTTACTCAGCTGTCCAATTTAACAAAATGTGAAAGAGAGTTATTTCCAAGATCTTGGCACTCTTGAAAAATGTTGAATTTCTCCAGTGAGTTCAAAAGGTAGAGAAAGAGTTTTCCAAGCATACTTAAAAATGTACAGATAGAGATCGCATTGTCCTTGTATTTAAAGAAACAAAAGCTAAGCACATACACACACACTCTCTCTCTCTCTGTCTGAATGAAAAGCCACCCTCAAAAGCCCACAGCACTTGAAATGTATGCTTGCAGTAATATTTGGATGGAATCATTGATAAACAACATCTAAAAGTTTAAAACTGACTGCAGGCAAAACGTTTAATCTTATTTCATAATAATAAAAATACTATAGAAGGAAAGTGCTTATTGGAAAAGAATACACTGATAAATTCCTTTCATGGCTATTTAAACACTGAAATGAAATTTAGTATTCAGTAAGTTTGAAAAACCTACTTACCACTTTGCACATTCCCTGTCAACTTGACACCGCTCAGTGTCACCACACAATAAGAAATTTTTAGCTACTTGTCATATCACAGCTGAGTGTTTTAGTCTAAACCCTGCACTTAAGAAGCCTTTCAGACTGCAACAATCGGGTCAGCCTTGCTGGAGGCAGCTACTGCTAGGGTGGCACCGACAGCAGCACCCAGAAGTGGAGCCAAGGGCAGTGGTGAGGCTCTGATGAGTGTGGCAGGAATGGGCCAGCGCAGGTGATGCTGTTTGCAGTGTAGGTTTGGGAGCATGGCGACAAGGTGCTGGTCGGCTGGCAGGACTAGGCAGGGTGCCGTGAAGGCTGCTGGTGCTGCTGTTTATGGTTGCTGCTCTCAGTTTGTATAGCAACTTCAGTCACTCCTGCCCATTCTGCTGGGGCTTAGCCTAATGTGCAGGCTGGGAAGCACTGACTGCCAGACTGGGACACTTTAACTGAAGGACAGTGGATGGACATAGTCACTGTCATAGCAGTTAGTGAAGAGAGGCACACAGGGACCTGACATTGCTGCTCAGGACTGAGCAGGACCACATGCAGATGGTCTCAGCATGCCACAAAGCACGTGTTCCAGTGCTGACTGATGCTAATGGCCTTGACACAGCAGAGGCTCTGGCCACGGCCCAGATTTGGTGCTGCAAAGATGGCCTGGGGTGTCTTCTATGGGAGATGTGCTCCGGTCAGGGCACTGACCCACCAGATGAAGGAGCAGCAGGGAGAGCTAAGACATTGCACAACATCAAGGAGGCTGAAGAGGATATTGGAAGGCTCTTTGCAGGAAACCTGCAGAGCCAACAGCCTGAGCCATGAAAGGCAAGGAAACAGCAGCAGCAGTTGGTGACCATGGTCAAACAGGTGAACAAGGAAGTCTGTCCAGAGAAAGAAGGCTGTGACTTCTGGCAACAGAAGAAAAGTTCCTGTTCCATCTGCAGGTCTGCAACTTCAGCCCATGTATAGTGCTCTGGGCATTGGTTAAGGATGAACAAGACCCATTGAGGGTTTCATCAGAGCAAGCTGAGTCTGAACAGAGGTAAAAAGGCATGTGGTAGTTATATGAGACTCCTTCCCATGGGGGATGAAGACATCTATCTGCCAATATGTGACGTGATTTTTCAGGAGGTTTCTTGCTTAGCAGTTGCTCAGGTCCAGGATGCTGCAGAAGAAATGTCGAAGCTTGTCTGTCCCTTGGAGAATTACCCCCTGCTGCTTTTTCATATGAACACCCACAGGCCACAGCTATCAAGGGTAACCCAAAGTGCATCAAGAGTGCTTCAGAGCTCAAGGGATGAGATGAAAGGTAAGGGGGTCAGGTGGTGTCTCTGTCCTTCCAGTAAGGGGGAAAGGCTCCAGCAGAAATGGACTCATTCAGTAGGTCAACACATGCTGACGTTGCAAGCAAGGCTTTGGCTTCTATGATCATAAGACCCTCTGTGATCAATAAGCACTACTGTGTTGGGATGGGATATCTCACAGTGGGACAGGAGTGTCTTTGCAAACAAACCTGCTAATGTAGTGAGGAGTACTTTAAACTATGTATGTAAGATAGCGTTGCCATAACCTAAAAAGAAGGAGGGCACAAGGGGCAAAATAGATGTGGCTCAAAAGCAGTTTTACAGGAGATGTTCTTACACTTGGAGAGACGTGGGGTATGACTTGGGGCCCATGCCAAATATCTGTATACAAATGGATGTAGTATAGAGATCAAGCAGGAGGAATCAGAAGTCCAAGCAAAGTTGCAGAGCTATGTCACTGGGATTACAGAGATGTGGTGGGGTAGTTCTGTATACTGGAGTGCTGCAGTGGATGAATAGAGGCAGAAAGGCAAGGAGGAGGTTGTGCTTTATGTCAAGGAGTATCTCAAATGTAAAAAACATTGTCCTGAAGCCAGAGACAAATCAGTAGAGAACTAATGGGTAGGAGTTAAGGATCAGAAGACAAACTAGCACAGGTGTTGTAACAGGTGTCTGCTAGAGACCATCTGATCAAGAAGAGGAGGTGGATGAAGTCTTCTTTAGACAGCTGGAGAAAACCTCAGGCCCTGGGACTCATGTGAAGCTTTAATAACCCTAATATCTGCTGGAAGGGCACTACAGCTGGTGCAAGAAATCCGGGAGACTTCCAGAATGCCTTGAAGCCAATTTTGGTACAGGTGATCAATCTACTTGCTAGACAGGGTGCTCTGTTGCATTTGCTCCTCACAAATAAGGAAGAAACATTGAATGATGTCAAGGACAGGCTTGCCTGCCATGACCATAAGACTAGAGTTTAAGGTTCTGAGATGTATATGGAAGACAAACAGCAAAATTAAAACCCCAGACTTCAGAAGAGCAGATATTGGTCTATTCAGGAGTCTATTTGGCACAGTACCATGAGAAATTGTCCTGGAGGGAAGGAGGTTAGGAGCCCTGGTTGATTTTCAAGGACAGCATCCTCAGAGCACAAGCATTAATTTTACATAACTGTACAATTCCAGTTCTGATAGTCCAATAGGGTAAATTGTTTTACCGAGAAATAGGAACAGGACTTGTTTCTCTAATCTATCATACCTATTCAATCTTTTTCATGACTTCATAAGAAGGCACAAAACTTCTATTCCTTTATCACAGTTCAAAGCCTTTTGCTAGTGATAGTGGGGAAATTAATTCTTCCTTTCATTGTTATACCTGTCATGTAGCATAATGTCTGTTCTACTTTGAACTTAAATTTCTTGAGATCATATCAAACCACCTGAGAACACATAAATTCAACAGTACAAGTGGAAGTCTGCATGAAGTTAATAGGCTAACTTCTAAAATAGTATCTTTTTATAGAAGCAAAACAGAGTAAACGGCTACAGATACATGTTAAGCTTAGCAATTGTTTGACTTTTACATTAAAAAAACCCAAATTTGGTTTATAGTATTTGTGATCTGTTTTCATGTTAACAAGCCCTCCTTCCCTCTTTTCTTTGGTTTTGTTTTTGGTTTGTGCTTTTTTTGTGTGGGAGTTTTTTGTGAGTTTTTTTGTGTGGTGTTTTTTTGGGGGTGGGGTTTTTTATTTGTTTGGTTTTGGGTTTTTGTTGGGTTTTTTTATGCTACTAGTGTGAGGTGGTTTTGGCTCCTTAGGATCTAACAATTCAAACTCTAGTGTGAGAAGGGTGTACATTTACAATGGATAACAATTCCAGTTCTAATACTGTCCCTCGAAGTCTTTATTTCCAATTATTTTGAAGACAAGCGCATTTATTTCTGTAGCTCCATTCCTACAGTTTAAATATCTTAACAGGCTAAAGAAGACACGTGATCTCCTGAAAAATTTTACTATAGGATAAGGAAGACACTTTTACACCTGACTATTTGGCAAAAGGATCTACATAAAAGAATTTAATACATCTCTATAACTGAGGCACACGAATCCTAAGCAGTTGTCATCTTTAAGTTCATTTTCCATTCAATAAAAAGACCATTAGTAAACCCAAAGATATTATAAGCTAGCACTCCTTGCATTGTTTTTTTTCCTCCACTTTTAGAATCTGAGAAAGCAGACATAACAGCCCAGACAGAACACTGTGCCAGATATCTCATATTTTACTTACCTCACACAAAGCTAGGCAAGCTACCTTCTCGGTATCCAGTATAGAAGTTTGAGTATGTACTCATAATAAGGAGTGGGATATTAGCTGGTATATTTTGTTCTTGTAAAGTCTTTTACTCAGCAAGTACCTACTGATATCCTCTGCTGCTTTCATCAGTAATTGGACAGAATAATGTGTTTTAAGAATAAGCCCATTCCAAGGCTGAAGTTCTACAGAGATTATTTAATAATACATTGAAGCTCTGTAAGCCTTTGCTAGCCCAGTCAAAGACCTGACGTACAGCATCTCTTATCCAGTGTAAAATCAGGTATAATGCTAAAAATCTGTTCCATGTATACTGATGCACCTATTGCAAGCAAATTTAGCCTTTTTGGAAAATGCTAACAGCAAATTGCCTGTCGTGGTTTGGGCTGGAGTGGCCACTGAAACAAATGATAGATGCTCTCACCCACCTCTCTCTCCAATGACAGAAGGGAGAGAGATAGAGACACCTATGAGTTTAGAAGAAACGAATTATTTTAATCTGTATTAAAACTGGAACTATGTAAATCCATAACACAGATAAGCAAGAAAAACATGCCTGTGAAGATTTGTAATCCCAAAAATTGTGCTAGGTTTTCTAAGGTTCATAAGCAAATAAGAACGCTTGAGCTAGTACATGAATGGAAAAGAATGGATTAAAAAAAACTCACACACAAACACAACAAAAAGCTCCCTGAAAGTGTTATGTCCATGTTCATTATTTTAAAACATTAATGAGCATTCTGAGTTTATTGTAATTTTTCATGACCCGCCCCCCCCGCCCCAGAAGGCAAAGGCAAGGACCGGGAAAATGAAGAACCACCCACTGTAGGTGAAGATCAAGTACG